>CM033471.1:234650736-235850736 GCA_019447015.1 Hymenochirus boettgeri | reverse complement strand
TGTATTAGATCTCAAACTCCTGTCTAATAATGTAGGTTAATGTCACTGTTATAGATCTCAAACTCCTGTCTAATAATGTTGGTTAATGGTCTGTATTAGATCTACAACTCCTGTCTATAATGTGGGGTTAAGTTCACTGTATTAGATCTCAAACTCCGGTCTAATAATGTAGGGTTAATGGTCACTTGTATTAGATCTCAAACTCCTGTCTAATAAGTAGGGGTTAATGTCACTGTATTAGATCTCAAACTCCTGTCTAATAATGTAGGGAATGGTCACTGTATTAGATCTCAAACTCCTGTTAATAATGTAGGGTTAATGGTCACTGTATTAGATCTCAAACTCTTGTCAAATAATGTAGGGTTAAGGTCACTGTATTAGATCTCAAACTCCTGTCTAATAATGTAGGGTTAATGGTCACTGTATTAGATCTTAAACTCCTGTCTATAATGTAAGGTTAATGGTCACTGTATTAGATCTCAAACTCCTGTCTAATAATGTAGGGTTTAATGTCACTGTATTAGATCTCAAAACTCCTGTCTAATAATGTGGGTTAATGGTCACTGTATTAGATCTCAAACTCCTGTCTAATAATGAAGTGGTTAATGGTCACTGTATTAGATCTCAAACTCCGGTCTAATAATGTAGGGTTAATGGTCACTGTATTAGATCACAAACTCAACTCTGTCTAATAATGTAGTGGTTAATGGTCACTGTATAAGATCTCAACTCCTGTCTTATAATGTAGGGTTAATGGTCACTGTATTAGATCTCAAACTCCTGCTAAAATGTAGGTAATGGTCACTGTAATGATCATCAACTCCGTCTAATATAGTGGTTAATGTCACTGTATTAGATCACAACACTTGTATATATGTAGGGTTAATGGCACTGTATTAGATCTAAACTCCTGTCTAATAATGTAGGTTAATGTCACGGTATTAGATCTCAAACTCCTGTCTAATAATGTAGGGTATGGTCACTGTAATTAGATCCAAACTCCTTGTATAATAATGTAGGGTTAATGGTCACTGTATTGATTTCAAACTCCTGTCTAATAATTAGGTTAATGGTCACTGTATTAGATCTCAACCTCCTGTCTAATAATGTAGGGTTAATGGTCACTGTATTAGATCTCAACACTCCTGTCTAATAATGTAGGGGTTAATGGTCCCTGTATTAGATCTTAAACTCTGTCTAATAATGTATGTTAATGGTCACTGTATTAGTCATCACAACTCTGTCAATAATGTAGGGTTAATGGTCCCTGTATTAGATCTCAAACCCTGTCTAATAATGTAGGGTTATGGTCACTGTATATGTCAAATCCTGTCTATAATTAGGGTTAATGGTCACTGTATTAGATCTCAAACTCCTGTCTAATAATGTAGGGTTAATGGTCACTGTATTAGATCTCAAACTCTGTCTATAATGTAGTGTTAATGGTCACTGTATTAGATCTCAAACTCCTGTCTAATAATGTAGGGTTAATGGTCACTGTATAGATCTCAAACTCCTGTCTAATATGTAGTGGTTATGTCACTGTTATAATCTCAAACTCCTGTCTAAATATGTAGGGTTAATGTCACTATATTAGATCTCAAACTCCTGTCTAATATGTAGGGTTAATGGTCACTGTATTAGATCTCAAACTCCTGTCTAATAATGTAGGGTTTTAATGGTCACTGTATTAGATCTCAAACTCCTGTCTAATAATGTAGGGTTAATGGCCCTGTATTAGATCTCAAACTCCTGTCTAATAATAGTGTTATGGTCACTGTATTAGATCTCAAACTCCTGTCTAATAATGTAGTGTAATGGTCACTGTATTAGATCTCAAACTCCTGTCTAATAATGTAGGGTTAATGGTCCCTGTATTAATCTCAAACTCCTGTCTAATATGTAGGGTTAATGGTCACTGATTAGATCTCAAACTCCTGTCTAATAATGTAGGGTTAATGTCACTGTATAGATCTCAACTCCTGTCTAATAATGTAGGGTTAATGGTCACTGTATTAGATCTCAAACCCTGTCTAATAATGTAGGGTAATGTCACTGTTATAGATCTCAAACTCCTGTCTAATAATGTAGTGGTTAATGGTCACTGTATTAATCTCAACTCCTGTCTATAATGTAGGGGTTATGTCACTGTATTAGATCTCAAAACTCCTGTCTAATAATGTAGGGTTAATGGTCACTGTATTAGATCTCAAACTCCTGTCTAATAATGTAGGGTTAATGGTCCCTGTATTAGATCTCAAACTCCTGTCAATAATGTGGGGTTAATGTCACGGTATTAGATCTCAAACTCCTGTCTAATAATGAAGGGTTAATGGTCACTGTATTAGATCTCAAACTCCTGTCTAATAATGTAGGTTAAGGGTCACTGTATTAGATCCAAACTCCTGTCTAATAATGTAGGGTTAATGGTCACTGTATTAGATCTCAAACTCCTGTCTAATAATGTAGGGTTAATGGTCACTGTATTAGATCTCAAACTCCTGTCTAATAATGTAGGGTAAATGGTCACTGTATTAGATCTCAAACTCCAGTCAATATATATGGTTAATGTCACTGTATTAGATCACACAAACTTGTTAATAATGTAGGGTTAATGGTCACTGTAAGATCTCAAACTCCTGTCTAATAATGTAGGGTTAATGTCACTGTATTAGATCTCAAACTCCTCTAATAATGTAGGGTTAATGGTCACTGTATTAGATCTCAAACTCCTGTATAATAATGTAGGGTTAATGGTCACTGTATTAGATTTCAAACTCCTGTCTATAATTTAAGGTTAATGGTACTGTATTAGATCTCAAACTCTGTTCTAATAATGTAGGGTTAATGGTCACTGTGTATAGATCTCAAACTCCTGTCAATAATTTAGGGTTAAGGTCACTGTATTAGATCTTAAAACTCCTGTCTAAATATGTAGTGGTTAATGGTCACTGTATAGATCACAAACTCATGTCTAATAATGTGTGGTTAATGGTCATGTATTAGATCTCAAACTCCTGTCTAATAATGTAGGGTTAATGGTCACTGTATTAGATCTAAACTCCTGTCTTATAATGTAGGGTTAATGGTCACTGTATTAGATCACAAAACCTCCTGTCTAATAATGTAGGGTTAATGGTCACTGTATTAGATCTAAACCTGTCTTATAATGTAGGGTTAATGGTCACTGTATTAGATCACAAACACCTGTCTAATAATGTAGGGTTAATGGTCACTGTATTAGATCTCAACTCCTATCTATAATGTAGGGTTTAATGGTCCTGTATTAGATCTCAAACTCCTGTCTAATAATGTAGGGTTAATGGTCACTGTATTAGATCTCAAACTCCTTCTAATAATGTAGGGTTAATGGTCACTGTATTAGATCTCAAACTCCCTGTCTAATAATGTAGGGTTAATGGTCACTGTATTAGATCTCAAACTCCTGTCTAATAATGTAGGTTAATGGTCACTGTATTAGATCTCAAACCCTGTTCAATAATGTAGGGTTAATGGTCACTGTATTAGATCACAAACTCTGTCTAATAATGTAGTAGTTATGGTCACTGTATTAGATCTCAAACTCTCTGCTAATAATGTAGGGTTAATGGTAAACTGTATTTGATCTCAACTCCTGTCTAATAAGTTAGGGGTTAATGGTCACTGTATTAGATCTCAAACTCCTGTCTAATAATGTAGGGTTAATGGTCACTGTATTAGATCTCAAACTCCTGTCTAATAATGTAGGTTAATGGTACTGTATTAAATCTCAAACTCCTGTCTAATAATGGGTTAATGGTCACTGATTAGATCTCAAACTCCTGTCTAATATGTAGGGTTAATGGTCACTGTATTAGATCACAAACTCCTGTCTAATAATGTAGGGTTAATGGTCACTGTATGATCTCAAACTCCTGTCTAATAATGTAGGGTTAATGGTCACTGTATAGATCACAAACTCCTGTCTAATAATGTAGGGTTAATGGTCACTGTATTAGATCTCAAACTCCTGTCTAATAATGTAGTGGTTAATGGTCACTGTATTAGATCTCAAACTCCTGTCTAATAATGTAGGGTTAATGGTCACTGTATTAAATCTCAAACTCCTGTCTAATAATGTAGGGTTAATGGTCACTGTATTAGATCTCAAACTCCTGTCTAATAATGTAGGGTTAATGGTCACTGTATTAGATCTCAAAACCCTGTCTAATAATGTAGGGTTAATGGTCACTGTATTAGATCTCAAACTCCTGTCTAATAATGTAGGGGTTAATGGTCACTGTATTAGATCACAAACTCCTGTCTAATAATGTAGGGTTAATGGTCACTGTATTAGATCTCAAACTCCTGTCTAATAATGTAGGGTTAATGGTCACTGTATTAGATCACAAACTCCTGTCTAATAATGTAGTGGTTAATGGTCACTGTATTAGATCTCAAACTCCTGTCTAATAATGTAGGGTTAATGTCACTGTATTAGATCTCAAACTCCTGTCTAATAATGTAGGGTTAATGGTCACTGTATTAGATCTCAAACTCCTGTCTAATAAGGTAGGGTTAATGGTCACTGTATTAGATCTCAAACTCCGTCTAATAATGTAGGGTTAATGGTCACTGTATTAGATCTCAAACTCCTGTCTAATAATGTGGGTTAATGGTCACTGTATTAGATCTCAAACTCCGTCTAATAATGTAGGGTTAATGGTCACTGTATAGATCTCAAACTCCTTCTAATAATGTAGGGTTAATGGTCACTGTAATAGATCTCAAACTCCTGTCTAATAATGTAGGGTTAATGGTCACTGTATTAGATCTCAAACTCCTGTCTAATAATGTAGGGTTAATGGTCACTGTATTATATCTCAAACTCCTGTCTAATAATGTAGGGTTAATGGTCACTGTATTAGATCTCAAACTCCCGTCTAATAATGTAGGGTTAATGGTCACTGTATTAGATTTCAAACTCCCGTCTAATAATGTAGGGTTAATGGTCACTGTATTAAATCTCAAACTCCTGTCTAATAATGTAGGGTTAATGGTCACTGTATTGGATCTCAAACTCCTGTCTAATAATGTAGGGTTAATGGTCACTGTATTAAATCTCAAACTCCTGTCTAATAATGTAGGGTTAATGGTCACTGTATTAGATCTCAAACTTCTGTGTGGTATTGTAGAGGTTAATAGGTAATCTATAACTGATTCTTTTGATTCATCTATTGGTCTGTGTCTATTTGAGTTATTTTTTCTAAAGTAAAAACTTCGTATTCAGGTTAAATGATCACGTTGGCACTACAATAAAAAGTGGGGTTTGGGTTGCAGTTTGGGCACTCGATCTCTAAAAGGTTTGCCATCACTGCCCTATATAGTGCTGTCAGACACATTTTTATATTTAACATTTGTGAAATAGCCAACAGAATTGGCAAACTGGAATTGAACGCAATATTCCCGTCTATTAATAACGCTATAAAGTTGGTCCCTTTTTAGTTCCGTAGTAAAGTTTTTGTAAAAGTCGCCCACACAGCCACTACAAGAGATTAAATAACAGAATTTAACCCAAACCACAAATGGTAAATTCCCCTGTGGGTCCCCCGTATACTTTCAGTCTCCCAATCCTCTCTAGATCCACATGGATAAGGTTCACAGCAGTTCATTTTTTCCTAAATATAATTCCACTATAATTGGCAGCCTTTGCATTCACAGCGGCTAAATCGTTTCTAGCTATAGGTACAAGTCTTTAGTTTTACTGTTCTTGGAGACCAACACAGAGAAAAAAAATCACCTTTCAAATTTGAAATTTGGGGTAGTAGCCTGGATCCTTCCCACCTCAGTTACAAACAGGCCTCCAGCACGGAGTGATAAAATTGATCAAAAAACAACTAACCCCTTTAAGGTAAACCATAATATTAATTGTAACTGTGATTGATATTATTGTCTACCTTAAAGGGGTTGGTTGTTTTTTTTATTTTACTGTTTTTGGAAAAGTCTCATCAGAAAGATCAGAATGTAAATTATCTATAACCCTATAAGTGACAGGCACCTACCTCCATCACTATGCGACCCAGTGGGATTCCATCTGCTGAAATGTTAAAGAATGCTCGCTTGTTTTCCATGTCCAGTCTGCTCACCTTGTAGAGTTTGTAGGATGCTGAGCCAGAGTCCAGCTATTATTTCCTATATATACACAACCTAGACATTCCCCTGCACGCACTGCCAATCAAAAAGGATAGCAGATAGCATTGTCCAAGCGCTGGAACCAGGAATATTTGAAACCAGCTGAGTATATTCCTCTTTTAATCCTCTAGGATATGTTATGGGTAGCACCAAATACTGTGTGATTAACGGGGGGTGAGCACATGTGCCATGAACACAATGCTATTTCAGTAACATCTCCTAGCTGGGGAAAGCTTGTAGTTCTGTCCATGGAATGAAGCAAATTACTGTGACCTCAGGCACTGTTAGTGTTTTTATAAACTCAGCTGAACCCTAAGTAAAACCAGTAGAAGGCCTCACAATAGTCTCAGATTTACAATAAGAGAGCTATGGTATGTATCCCGGTGGGTTTGTATGAACTTTGCATGCTATTAGTATAGATCGGCTGTGTTTATTATGTTTGAATGCAGGAGATGCAGTGGGGTTTGTAAATGTTTGGACAGCGACACAGTTCTAATGATTTCGGTTCTTGTCACCACAACAGTATATTTAAAATGAAGCAATCAGGTTGTGATTGAAGTGTAGGCTCAGAGAGGTTCAGGTATGGTATGAGTCCAATAATTGTCAGGGCTCAAAAGGAATTTGGCAACATAATCCATAGCTACCAATGTTTGTACAATTTCTATATCTATTTCTATAAAAATCAGATTTCTTAGTACATACCACTGTCAATGGTAAATTAGAGTTAATACAGAGCTCTATCACTTCCGTTCAGCACATAGTTCAGTTTACATTCCACTGCTCTAATTTCCTATAAGAACTCAGGACATTGCAGGAGGAGTTGGATCTGTCCTGGGGATGTGGGGACTGTTGATAAGTAGGATACAATCCACTGCACATGCGCAGGGAGGGAAGATGTCAGACTACCAGACATCTGGTTCCCTTCTGCAACTAAATGGTAATTTTGACTGCAGAGAATTACACAGAAAACAGGATGTTTTACATAGTATAGTATAGTTTTGATATTGAATACAGCCATATTTCCATCTTGTCCAACCTACTCAACAATACCCATATTTCCTGCCTAACAGTCGACACAGAAGAAGGCAAAAAAAAAACAGCATAAAGGGGGAAAAAATTCCTTTCTGACTCCAAGTGGCAATCGGAAATATCTCTGGATCCACTCCAACTTTATGTATCAATAATACCAGTGACCTGCAACATCCTTTATTATTAGAAACTCATCCAGCTTTTTTTTAAACTATCCACTGATATCTGTATGTATAGAGTAAGCGGATACCTCCGGGACAGAAACTCCTGTAGACTGTATCTTCTATAAACTTCCAAGTTTTATGAAACATGTTAAAAATGTTAAAACACAAACAGTGTCACACGGAGAGGAACGCTGAGGGAAGGGGGGCGTGGCCTGACGCGTTTCGCGGAACGTTCCTCAGAGACGTCTCTGAAGAAGCGGAAGATTCCGCGATACGTGTCAGGCCACGCCCCCCCTTCCCTCAGCGTTCCTCTCCGTGTGACACTGTTTGTTTTTTAACATTTTTAACATGTTTCAATAAACTTGGAAGTTTTATAGAAGATACGGTCTACAGGAGTTTCTGTCCCGGAGGTATCCGCTTACTCTATACATACAGATATTTGCACTTCGGAGGAGGTCGGGCCGACCCAGGAGTTTGTGTTGGATTGCCACGAGGAGGAGACTGGCTTGCGGTGTAGCTCCCCACAGTGAGTAAACTTATTGTTGATGTAAACTATCCACTGAACCTGCCATCACCATGTCCACTGGAAGACAGTTCCATGGTTTTACCGTTCTCACAGTGAAAAACCCTTTCTGAAAATGACTAAACTTCTTTTCTTAGACTCCTTTATTTTAAACTTCTTATCTTAGGCTGAGTACACACGGGCCCGCAGCCGACCGTGCATGCGACCAATCGTGCGGTCCCATAGGGAACCCACACGATTAGCCCCAATTTACCAATGGACCAGATCGTCCAAACGGATGACCGAACTCAGTCGTGGCCACCCGCCCCACACCATCAGATATTTCCGCAAGACTGACTGATCCACAACACTATCGGTCTGCCAGAAATATCTGATGTCCGCATGTCCTCTGACATGTTCTGTTGGTGAACAATGCCCCAGATAGTATATTATATGGCCTGTTAATTTATTTATACACAGTAATCATATTCCCCAAATGGCCTTTACTCTAGTTTGCATAATTGTTACTTATCCAATCTCTTACCCCTCATTCCCCTCATGGAAATGATCAATATTTGTTAAATTGTTAGTTTATGTAATGCCTTCTTAGTTATTCTACATATTCTCTCCCATTTTGAAAAATCAGATGATTTCATACCCTTTGCTGTTCCCTGCTGTTGACATTAGTGAGCTGACATTTCAGGTTCTAACAGTCCTTCTTCTTCCCAGGATGCGCCACTTCCTTAGAATGTTCCTAACAGTAATTTCTACTGATTGGCTGTTGGATGGGTCAAACATGCTCAGATCTCTACTGAGCAACTGAATCAACCCAGATGCTGGGTCAAGGGCAAGACCAAAACGGTCTCTATTAGGGGTCCTGCAAACAGGAAGCCAAAGTTTCAGGTTGCATTTATATATACACAGACAAATTGCTGAATTGGCAGATTAAGGTCATTGGGATGAAAAAATAATGATCTTTTTTCTGAAAAGCATATGTATTTGCACTGAACTTCCCCTTTAATTTAGTTGCTCTGTATTGGGTTTTGAATTATTTATATTATCCTCATATATACAGAGCTGTGTTGTTGTCTAATTATCTGTAATTTATTTGACCATGGATAACTCCTGTGTTACGCCTATTATTCACCTCTGGGTTTTTTTCATTTAAAGACAATTGTCCCAGATCTTGGTAGGCTTTTCTTGTGTGGTCTTAGCCAGATATTTAAAGGGATTTGCTTCACTACAGAAAAAACTCGGTGACCATACAGAACAGTTATCTGGGGTTTTGCCATTCCTGACCTTAATAGGTGTATTCCAGCATTTATTATATGTTACTTTTAGAGGAATATACCAGTACATGTTTTCAAAGTGTGTGTTTTTGTATTTTATTAACCTTCGTGGTCACCTTTGCTTTTCAATGGAGAATCTCTCTAGCTTCCAGGCTTCCCCATACAGGGCCGTTTTTAGGTATAGGCCAGCTAGGCAAAGAACTAGGGCGCCTATGTTAAACCAGGGCACCCAGTGTTCTCCCTAGCATCTCCCTGTCAGCTTTTACTTGCTGTGTTAGAACTGCTCTCCTTGTTCTGCTGCTGTAATTTGTGACATTGTAGTGAGTAGAGAGCCTGAGCTCAGCTCACTCTACTTGGATACAATGTTACAAATGAACTGAAGGTGAAGGAAGGAGGGGGGAGGATGAGCTCAGCTAAAAGAACTGAGGAGATCAGTTTTAAAACAGCAAGTAAAAGCTTTTGCAGACTTTTAAACAGTGGCCCCTGTGTGTAACTAGCAGCCATGAGATCAGTGGCGTAACTACCACCACCCCCGCGGGGGGACCCGTGCGGTAGTAGGGACACAAAGAAAAGGCACTTTTTTTTGTCACACAAAAAACTCCCAATCTGCCACTGTCACAGTAGGAGGCAAAGGGGACGTTAACAGATGCTGAGAAGATTCACCTCTTTGCTGCAACTGCTCACCCTGCTCTCTCTCTAATATGCGCACTACCACTGTACCACACCAGCCCCTCCCTCCTTCTCTCGCTCTATTTGCTATTGCTGCTGGACTGTTAATCACCTGCTGACACAAGAGAGGAACCTCAGAGGACCAATGGGCAGCAAGGCAACAAGTGCTGGCACTGAATGTATTAATAGGAAAGTCTGCTGGGACTGAAGGGTTGATGGTTATACTCTGCTGGCACTAAAAGTGGTAATGGCAATACTCTTGGTGGGATAGGCCACACTGCTGCGCTTTTAAGCATGATGGGTTTGTGATCTAATTACGCTTTTAAAAGCGCACAGGAGTGTTGGCCTATGGGGGTGGCCCCATCACCTCTGTTGGCGTCTGCTATGCTGCGATCTGCTTATTGGATCACATTCGATCACCGTTTTTGGTGCGATTTGCATGCACTCCAATAAGGGCAAATTGTCAAAATCGCACAAGCAAGCGGACATCAACGTGCGGGCTCGCATTTGCACAATTGCAAGCCTTCTAGTGTGGCCTTAGCTGAAATGTCTGCGGGCACTGAAAGGGTTAAACATCTCAGGTCTCACCAAGTTTCCATGTTCCACCCCACCTGGCTACTTTTTCATGCCACCCAGCTGGAAATAATTTCTGGGAGAGCACTGGTGCCACTTATACGTATACACTCCTGCCTGCCCTACCTGGTACAGCGTGCGCCTCTTACCAACTACTAAAGTGGTCCCACTATAAAGAAACATCCTCATAAGCAAGGACAGTTTCTCAGAAGGAATAGTGTTTGGAAATCCAGCTGCAACAGTTTGGCTGGCCAGTGTTTGTTTTTTTGGAGTGACAGGGGGCACTTCGGTGGGAGGGCACCTAGTGCACCAAGATGTCCCCAGGAATAGACAAATGCAAAACAGCTCCTCCTGTGGCCAGCCTTGGGACTGGGGAAGGGCAGTATGTTCTTCTGGAGATGTATAACATGACTTTCACTTTCAACCATACAAACCTTTTAAAAAGCTGTCCAAGTTTTGTTCATACCATGCCTGACAGCTCACTATTAATTGTTGTGCTTTGTGAATGTGATGATTTCTACTATATTTTAACATTACAGCTAGTCACACATGTGCCAAGCTATGAGCAGCTAGTGCTAGCACCCACGCAATATGGTAGGAAGAGGATTTCCTACCTCCCAGGGAAAAGCTGAATTTTCGAGTCAACTGACCAATATTTCCGTGTATTGGTCAGTCAGAGATGATTTTGCTGGCGACATTGGTCCAGCCGTGTGTACCCACATGGAGGCCGCGTGCTTTACGCATGCACATGCTTTGTGCGCATTGGTGGCCGATTGCAGTACGATCCCTGTCATTTTCAGGGATCAGAGTGCATGCGAATATCACCAAAAATGGTGATCACATGCGCTCCAATCATCAGATTGGATTGCAAACTGCCCCAGTGCACATAGTATGGCCACTCCAATTGCTTTTTGTGTATGCTTTTTAACATGTGATCGGATCACGTCTAAAATCGCTCTGATGTGGCCTAGGTCTGTGGGTTGGGGGATGGGGTGCATTTCTTACATTAATGGCCCTTTAGACCTCATAAAGATTTAACAGGAACAAGCGAATTCTTACACCTGTCTTTGAAACAGCTTGTCAATCAATCCATCAATCCTTTTTATTGCCCCTTAAAAAGGAGAGAACTACATAAAGCAATTCTTATTCCACTTCCTAAAACCAGTCACCCAAATGAGATGTAAATACTTTAAGTTTAAACTGAGTCTATCCATTAAGCCTCTCTCTTTCAGACAGTGCCTTTAAGGCAGATTATTTCTGGACATTTGTCATCCCTAATTGGTGTGTTTATGTCCAAATCAGCCTTTGCATTACAGCTGTTCAGTATTGAGAGCTGCAGGCCTGAGATTTATGTACTCACATCTTTCTGAATGTTTTTCTGTTGCAGACATCTCTCTGTTACTGAGTCTGTCATGCTCTAAAAATTTACATATGAGAAGTGAGCTCTAGCTGTAATATTCCCTATCCTACTTGATGTCACGATTGACATGGCATTGTAGACCAGAGGCCTATGTTAATCCGATGATGGCTCAATAAAGCCAAAATGTTCTGTAACTGGCTCTCTAGTTCTGCATTAATCACATGGAATAATACATCTTTCCTTAAGGGCTAGCATGGCAACATGGAAACTACATAGAAATCTCTCCCTTATTTGTATTTGAGATGGGTGCTCTAGCCTTAACCCTCCCCATCTCACTTGAGGTCCCTATGACTTCTTGGGCTTTTGGCTAAAGGTTCGTACACACGTGCAATCGTGGGTGCCGACTGAGAGGCACGATGTGTATGAACAGGCATTTCAGCTGATAATCGGGCCGTGTATGGGCACTATATCGGCCAAAACGGGTGTTTGTTTGGGGATTGTTGCCCGAGTGTGTACGAACCTTTAGATCAAGGGTACTATCTGTTCTTATCAGAGGATTAGGTCTCGAGAACCCCTTAAGGAGAGGGGGGATCTCCCCCCTCTGAAAATTTGAGGGGATCTGCACACTACACGCATTTGATTGCAGCCTCAAGCTGAAATTGTATGGGTGAATTTTATTGTTCACTTGGGAGCATGGTAATTTCACTTACCTAGCCATTCCTGGTTCTCCTCTACACCTAGAACATTTTCCCCACACCCTAAATTTTGTTTTTAATTTGTTGTGTACACGTTTGTGTGGCGGGAGGACAAGCTGTACCCTTTTTAGGACCTTCAATTTTCCCAGTCGAGCCTCCGAATCCTCCTGGCAAATGGAAGCCCTATGCATCCCCTCTTGGTAGGTTCAGTTGCGGCTGGACGACCGAGAGGAGAAGACAGTCTTTACCACTGCACGGGCAGTATTCACTGTAGTATTTATTTTCAAATGTGGTGAAAATGATTGAAAGTGTTAAAAACAATATCATTACTAGTGTTAATGTTTTCAGTCTGGTTAAAGGATCGATATCCTAGAAAGAACCTATAACCTCTTGAGTACGCACGTGTGATTGTGCATCCAACACATAACGTACGATCAGCCCAATGAATCGCAAGTGTGGCTGCTTGATCAGGCATCGATAGTGCTCAGTCCTGCCAGAACAATGAACAACACCTAGCCACAAAACAGCCGTTGTGTGTGCGTTTGCTGCAGACATTGCAACTGTGTACAAGGCAGATATTGCAACTGTGTATTGCACCAGATATTGTCAAAGTATAACAAAATTCAAGCAAAGCAGCAAAAGAATCTATTTCATCATATGTAGCAGAGTACCCCACAATGCCGGAGATGGTCTTTTAAACATTACACTAACCCATGTGAATCTGGTGATAAGGGACAGAGCTAGTCTAAATTCCAACAAAAGCCGGTGTGGATCGTGGTCGTGTTTGATTTCTGGTCTTTATCAAATCCCTGCTTTAGAAAATCAAGGCAGGAATTCTGAGTAGAAATGGTTTCTATACCCTCTGCATTCTGCAGCAGGTTTACATTCTTTTCAGGATCCTGGTTGATGCCTTTGACGTGATTGTTTTCTTGCACTCACTTGATTTTCCAAATTTGAATTAGTAATAGTAGTTCGGGATTGAGACTGGAGTTGTCATAGATCTACCAGGGTATTCCCTTTGGTATTGCAATAAAACACAAATAATGGACAGGACTTCATCTTCTATATAACAATACTTATAGAATGCAATGCTAAGTATTTGGTGCCATAAATTGCATTGCTGGAATACTGTGCCATTTTAAATATAGAACTTCATTGTTGGAGGTCCCCAGTAGAGCACAGGGTGCATGCTGATAATATTTAGTTCTAACTGAATAGGGACTTTAGTGAGCAAAATAGATTGTTTGAACCTAAAGTGTACCAGAAGAGTACAGCCCTAAAATTATACATTGGCTCTTTTTTAATTGGTTTGCTGTCAGTATCCCACTTGCATCAGTGCTCACCGAGACACTATTTTATTTAGGACATGTGGGAAAGGATTTGGTGGTTTTAGTAGATAACAGACAGCTGTAGCAAACAATGCCAGGCAGCAACGGCTAGAGTTAGCTAAATATTGTCTTGTTTAAAGAGGGGAATAGATACAAGGGAGAAAAATATTATTATGCCTCTTTACAAGGCACTGGTATATGTATATATTGGAATATGCGGTGCAGTTTTGAAATCCCATATACAAAAGGGACATCTTGGCAATGGAAGTTCAGAGAAGGGCAACTAAATTAATAAGGGGATTGGAGCGGCTTGAATATGTAGGTGGACTAGACAAGTTAAGCCTGTTTACGTTGGAGAAGGGACATTTGCGTGGGGATATGATTACTTCATACAAATATATTAATGGGCCATACAATAAACTCACCTGGGAAATTGTTCACTAATAGGTCATATCAGAGGACTCGTGGACATTACCCCCTGAAAATCTACAAAAACTGCAAATTAAGCATATACTCTATGAATAAAAGAATTATATTAAGAATTATCATGTAGCTGAAGGTGTGTAGGTTCAAAAAATATACAGTTTGATTCTGGACATGTGGGATACTGATATTTAGTTTTTTTATTTAATATTTGGGTTTAGAGGGTATCTCCACCCCTAAAATAAACTTTTAATATTTAGTCCCATCCCAACCGCCCATTTACTTTTGTAAAAAAAGCCCCAGAAAGATTCTTACAGACCTTAATTCCCCCGGTGCTGTTTCCAGCTCTCTACAGGGAGAGGGGCGGGACTGGCAGCCGCGTCTGTGATTGGCTAGCTGGCAGCCAATTACAGGCGTGGCTGACAGTTTACCCAATGTGACTGGCACATACCAGTTTGCCCAATGTGACTGGCATATACCAATTTGCCCACTGTGACTGGTACATGCAAGTTTGCCCACTGTGACTGGCACATGCATGTTTTCCCACTGTCTGGCACATACAAGTTTGCCCACTTTGACTGGCACATACAAGTTTTCACACTGTAACTGCCACATGCAAGTTTGTCCATTGTGATTGGCAAATGCAAGTTTTTCCACTGTGACTGGCACATAGGAGTTTGCCCATTGTGATTGGCACATGCAAATTTGCCCACTGTAACTGGTACATCCAAGTTTTCCCACTATTACTGGCACATCTAAGTTTTCACACTTTGACTGGCACATGCACGTTTGCCCACTGTGACTGGCACATGCAAGTTTGCCCATTGTGATTGGCAAATGCAAGTTTTCCCACTGACTTGCACATAGAAGTTTGCCCATTGTGATTGGCACATGCAAGTTTTCCCAATGTAACTGGTCACATACACGAGTTTTCCCACTGTAACTGGCACATACAAGTTTTCCCAATGTAACTGGTCACATACACGTTTTCCCACTGTAACTGGCACATACAAGTTTTCCCACTGTAACTGGCACGAAAAGGTTTTCCCAATGTAACTGGTCACATACAAGTTTTCCCACTGTAACTGGCACATACGAGTTTTCCCACTGTAACTGGCACATACGAGTTTTCCCAATGTAACTGGTCACATACACGTTTTCCCACTGTAACTGGCACATACAAGTTTTCCCACTGTAACTGGCACATAAAAGTTTTCCCAATGTAACTGGTCACATACCGGTACACGTTTCCCACTGTAACTGGCACATAAAAGTTTTCCCAATGTAACTGGCACATACGAGTTTTCCCACTGTAACTGGTCAGATACAAGTTTTCCCGCTGTAACTGGTCACATACGAGTTTTCCCACTGTAACTGGTCACATACGAGTTTCCTTACTGTAACTGGCACATACAAGTTTTCCCATTGTAACTGGCACATACACCTTTTTCCAATGTAACTGGTCACATACGAGTTTTTCCACTGTAACTGGCACATACAAGTTTTCCCATTGTAACTGGCACATACACGTTTTCCCAATGTAACTGGTCACATACGAGTTTTTCCACTGTAACTGGCACATACAAGTTTTCCATTGTAAAACGGGCACTTACCACCTTTCCAATGTAACTGGTCACATACGCGTTGTTCCATGTACTGGCACATACAAGTTTTCCCATTGTAACTGGCACATACACGTTTTCCCAATGTAACTGGTCACATACAAGTTTTTCCACTGTAACTGGCACATACAAGTTTTCCCAATGTAACTGGTCACATACACGTTTTCCCACTGTTACTGGCATAAAAGCCCAAATTCAACCCAATATTCTGGTCGATCACAGTTACATATTCGGTGTCAGTCGAACCATCTTCCCAATCAGGCAATCTACTTAGAGTAAACATACTTGTACCACAGTAATTGAATATGAATAAAGACATACATCCATATAGTCCAACCTTTATAGCCTCCTCATTAACCCTACCCAACAGTTGATCCAGAGAAAGGAAAAAAAATTATAACAGCCGTGAAGGCTTATTCACACTAGGTCCGTTTTAGGTGCGATTTTCTGAATGGATTGTTTTTAAAAATGCAAGGACACGAAGAATTCAATGGAACCGTTCACATTATTGCGTTCTGATTCTGTACGTTCCGGTCCATTTCAAAAACGTGTGCATGCAGCATTCCTGTCCAATTTTTGCCTGCATTTTCTATATAAATCTATGTTTCTGTCAGTTTCTAGTGTGAACGAGCCTTAATTTGTCTAATCTGCCTGCATAGTCAAGCCCCTCCATTCCCCTTATTATTTTAGTTGCCATTTTCTGAACTCCTTCCATTTTGAATTAGAATTTTTACTCCTTGTACATTTTGGGCAGTTGTGATAAAATATCAACGTTGGCTACTTTCAACATGATAGACAACATTGTAACCTGGCCGGCCAAAATGTTGACCCATGTGTACGTAGCCTAATAGTTTGATTTTCTCATTCCTTGATTGGCTGTTTTTACACCCCACTCTACAGCAAGTTTCTTAATGGCCACTGAGTGTTTTTCTCTCCACTCTGATATCAGTGTGGGTGTTTCAAAGAAAGCAGTGAACACAATGGTATCTGGACAGAAGGAACTTTTTATGGCAGAAACAAAAATTACCATGCGGTTCAGTGGCTGAGGTAATGAAAGGTGCAGGTTTGTCCCAAGTGATACATAGAATTCCTTCAAATCCACGTTACAGTAAATGAGGAACTACACCTAATTTTTTGTGTATATTTAATTAATTGTTCTGTCTTGCTGTATGATTTACTTTGCCTTATCTCATGTGTCTGTGTATGCCAAGCCCTATTACCAAGGTAGTGTACCAAGAGCTGCAATCACAGAAAACTAGCATTTAGTTTTAAAATTTGTTGTACAGTATTTGAGACAATATCAAAAATTTCACTAAAAATAAACAGTGTGGCTTTAAAAGGATATTTAAGCACACAAACTTGATGTAATAGAGACACAATGAGGCAGTATAAACGTAAAGTGGGTACACACGGCACATGAACACAGTGGGTTAATTCCTGAGTAACCCTGTGTGACAGGATGTTTACAAGCATAAATTAACTACACCTTCCGCCTCACATCTTTTTTTCCTGTCCTGCGTGACAATTATGGATGTGCTCCCCTGTTGTCTCTTCTCTCTCTTTCCTGTGACCTCAACCAAGTACTTGTACAAGGTCAGGAGAGGGTTTATTTTCACAGCTCCCTCCAGTTCAATTTATCAGTAGCTTGGAACTACAGTGTAACCGGTCAAGTGGGTAGGACGTCACTGTGGTGAGTCTTTTTAAACCTTGTGGCTCTCTGTTATCTTTCTTACTATGTGTGGGATCCTGCTGTTCGGTTTTCTAGCTGTGTTTTACAATGTTCTTTTTGGTGTTTTTCTTTGTGCCTTCCAGTACTTCACTCTTCGAAAAGAGTGATCCTCATCACAGAAGGTGTGCCAGACAAGTGTGTCCTTTGCGAAAAGTTAGCGATGTCAGGGAAGAAATTATGCAGTGACTATGCTGAAAGCAGGGCTCCTCCTCCTACTCTGGATCAAATATCCTATATCATTAAAGTGTAACTGTGGTCGAAAAATGACTTTAGGTAAATTGATAGGAATTGCTTTCCTGAGGATTTTTGCAATTTAAGTTCATTATTAATTTTACATAGTTTAAAAGATATTTACATTTTTATGTGTGATATGGTAGCAGCATCACCAGATGCTTTGCATTTCCTGCTTCAAAACCAAGTAACAATCCCTCTTCCCTGTGTCTCCTCCTCGACGTAGGCCCCCATGGCTCCTCCCCTTGCGGCTTTCCCTTGCAGCCTCCTGTGGCCCCTCCCACTGATGTACTCTGTGGCCCCACCCACTCAAAGGTCATGTGGTCCCTTCCACCCCTCCCCCTTGTGGGCTCCCCATTGCCCCTCCCCCACTTGCACCTTAGACCAATACCCTCCCACTACAGAAAACTCCCGCCCCCTAACGTTCTGATCAGTGATTTCTTCATATTTTGGGCAGTGTAGCACATAGAGAGGTGGTTGATGGCTCGTTTTAAAGGTAAGAACCTTTCATTTAAAATAAACTTGTTTGGAGAACACAGTTCCCCTTTAAGTTTATTATGACTTCCTCTATGAAGTCTATGTCCAACAAAGCAGCCGATGTGGCGGTAGCCGAAGTATCAACTGTTTTTCTAGCATCAAAGTCAATGGTGAATATCTCTGACCAGGTCAATCGTCAATCAAGCTAAAAGTAACAATGAAGAGGTGGCTGATAATGAAGATACAATAGCTATTAGTAGTTTTAAGTCATGGATCATCTTATCTCTAAAATGAGGGCCTCCCTCAAGGTGGGTACACACAGTAGAAATCTTTGAAAGAAAACAGACAGAATCTGAAAGATCCTGTCTGTCATTTTTTAAAGATCAGTGAACACACACTCCTGAGCGGTTTCCCTATACACAGCATATACACAGCATAGAGAGAACGCTTGGGACTGTGTGTTTGCTTTGGCCAAGGGAAATTTTCGGTCTTTCCTGAAAGAACCCGAGGCTGACCCGAAATGTTCAGCAGCCGGACGCTCATTTGGGAAAGCTACTCACACTGCCGATAAAGGCCAGATACCGTCGGATCCGATAGTATAGACCCTTTATCGCTAGTGTGTGTCAACAGTCCTATGTTGTGCTGTGCTCAGAGAGATAGCTTGACAGTTTAGATTTAAATTTGTTTATTGAGGTTTTGTGACATAGAGAGAGGGGAATAGAATTCCAGAGGACGGGAGCCAAAAGAGAAAAAGGTTTAAGGCGAGAGGAGGCAGTGTGAGTGGGGGGGTCTGTATAAGAGATGTTTCTGTGATGAGCGGAGGGTACGGGCAGGGACATATGGGGACAAGAGAAGAAATATAAGAAGGAGCAGCAGAGCGAAGGGATTAAAATGTTAAGAGAAGGATTTTGTAGATAATGCGTTGTTTAATGGGGAGCCAGGTTGATGTGCTGCACAGAGGAGATTTAATTTCCCAATTGTTAGAGAGCGAGACAATGCGTAAGGCAGAGTAAAGTATGAGAAAGATGGGAACGGACAGACTGGGCCGGTGGGCACAGGGGCCAATTCCCCCTGGGCTGGGCTTTATTAGAGAAACTGGGCCGGGCAGTGAATATTTTGAATAAAGTTTAAAAGAAGTTCTGGTCAGAGGCATGCCTTCCATGAAAGGTTTGCTCATGACGCGCCCCTTCAATGAATTAGACAAATATAATGGATAGGACCCTGCACACCTAAACCAAGGGTATAAATCAAATTCCAAAATGCTGGGTGCTCCAAACACTGTAGCCAACAGTAGACAAATATGTGGATGAGGTACGCTGGGCACACCAGTCCTAGTGAATCAAATTTATTAGTCCCGTTTCGGAACCGGTGTGGTTCCTTCCTCAGACCAAACAATACTCTTTGTTTGGTCTGAGTAAGGAACCACACTGGTTCTGAAACGTTACTAATAAATTTGATTCACTAGGACTAGTGTGCCCAGCGTACTTCATCCACCTTCAATGAATTAGGATCCACTCAGCGCGTGCGGCTGGTGCCTGACTATCTAGTCTTCTTTCTTACTCCTGCACGCGCGCGCTTCCGCTCTTGTATTTGAACAGGGGATGATTGCTGGAGCTTGCAGTTGCCACTTCTCCTGTGACAAATTTAGTGGCTTTACGGTCTTTGGGGGCTTTTTACAAGTGTTTGTGCTTCTGGCAAATGGGGGAATTGTATATAATTTGCAGGTCAGTGTACTGCAGGGCATAGTGGGCATTTTATATAATTTGCAGGTCAGTGTACTGCTGGGCAATGTGGGCATTTTACATAAATTATAGGTCAGTGTACTGCTGGGCAATGTGGGCATTTTATATATGTAGCACTTTATACACAATATTGTTTATTCTGTCAGTACAATATTTAAATGCATAAACTGTACCTGAGCTGTGCACACCTACCCCTCATTTATTGTATGAAAGGAACTGGTAAACTCAAATTTTACCTGATGAACTACATGTCCCAAGAGGCTCTGCAACAGGAAGTCAACGAAGAAAGCCAATAGGGAGTAATCTCAGGCAAGACAGGAAAAGGAGGGCAGTTTTCCAGTTGGTACCGTTGAGGAGGAGAGCTGCCACATGTTGCACAGGCTTTTGTACAGGCCTTGGTCTATGTGAATTGGATGGAATCCTGCTAGAGGTCCTTCCGAGGTGCTTGCAGAACTTCACCTGTAGTGCATGCTGTGGATCTGGAGCCGGGTGTCCTTTGAATATCAGTAAGGTGACTTTGGATTTGTGTGGGGAACAGGCCACTAGTTCAAGGTGATCACCCATCACTGATCAATCTGACTGTCAGAATGTGCACCCTTACCAGAGGGAACCCCTGTGTAATCAACCAGTTATTCTTCTGATTAAAGTTCCCTGTCTATATTGGCTTGCAATGGGACATCCAAAGGAGATACTATTTCTATCACTGATAACAGGGAACTTAACAATACAAGTTTAAACCCTGCTAAGGATAAATTACAGACTGCAGGATTATATTAAGTTTATCTGCAACAGTGACCCACTTTGCTCATTTGGGATATAAGAGTGACAGATAACTTTTACCGTATATACTCGAGTATAAACCGAGGTTTTCAGGCTTTAAAAAAAGCCTGAAAATCTTACCTCGGTTTATACTCGAGTCAATGTTTCCCCTACCTTGTCCGGCGCCGCAAAGTGAGAGGTGCCGGGTAGTGACATCATCCGGATGCGCAGAGGCTGTGGAGCGAGGATGCGGATCGCGCGGCCGCCGGACAAGGTAGGAGAAACATTTACCGGTACTTGCACAGGGACACACAGGGCAAATACATACAAATAGGAGTAAAACCTTCTTTATTTGTGCATACTGTATGCACAAATATAGGAGGATTTACCCCTATTTGCAAGTATTTGCCACTTAAGATGTTTGAAAACTACAACTCCCAGCATGCTTTATTGGTGGGAGTTGTAGTTTTCAAACATCTTAAGTGGCAAATACTTGCAAATAGGGGTAAATCCTCCTATATTTGTGCATACAGTATGCACAAATAAAGAAGGTTTTACTCTTATTTGTAAGTATTTGCAACTTAAGATGTTTGAAAACTACAACTCCCAGCAATAAAGCATGCTGGGAGTTGTAGTTTCCAAACATCTTTAGTGGCAAATACTACCCCCTTGGTTTATACTCGAGTCAGTGTGGTTTTCCTCCTTTTTTATCTAAAACTAGGTACCTTGGTTTATACTCGTGATGGTTTATACTCGAGTATATACGGTACTATTCAGAACTGTGCTCTCAACTCAACAGTTAAAATTCTTGCAGTTAATATATTTTACGAAATTAGGTTGTACCCAAAAAAACTGTAACGTGAATATTAAGATATGCATATTAAGGTAACAAAGTTTGCATAATTATTCATTGTTGCTGTTATTGTGTTATATTTTTCTGCCAGGTTCAGAAAATTAAATCTGACCCTTTGGTTGCTATCTATTAACTGGGATCATAGGGGTGTCACTGGGGCAACACAGTATACCTACAACTAATAATCTTGAGCCACACTTAAGGGTGGGCTACATATAATTTATAGGTCTGTGTGCTTCTGGACAATGTGGGTATTTTATATAATTTACCAGTCTGTGTGCTGCTGGGCAATATGGTCATTTAACATAATTTACCAGTCTGTGTGCTGCTGGGCAATATGGTCATTTAACATAATTTACTGTCTATGTGCTGCTGGGTAATGAGAATTTTATATTACAGTATTTACTAGACTCTGGTTAATTAGCCAGTATTGTCAGCCTTCCAGTTCATTAGCCAGTATTGTCAGTCCTCCAGTTCATTACCCCAGGGTTTGTCAGCCCTCCAATTCATTAGACAGGGTTTTTCAACCATATGTTCTATTAGCCATTGTTTGTCAGTCCTCCAGTTCATTACCCATTGTTTGTCAACCCTCCAGTTCATTACCCAGGGTTTGTCAGCCCTCCAGTTCATTACCCAGGGTTTGTCAGCCCTCTAGTTCATTAGACAGGGTTTTTCAACCATATGTTCTATTAGCCAGTGGTTGTCAGTCCTCCAGTTCATTAGTCTGGCACGGTCATGTTAACCACCTCATACAATTTTAGAGGCTAGGCAGTATAGTTAGCAAGACAATAGGGGTCAAGAGATGCTTTTTTGATTATGGTTTTACATGGGCATGTTTGAAAGAGGAAGGGAAAATACCAGATGACAAGGAGGCGTTGAATATGTGGGTTAGTATAGGGGAGACTGCCTGATTACAGTGCTTAATTAGGAAAGAGGGCATGGGATTGAGGGGACCTGTAGTGAGCGTACAAGACTGAAGCCCAGTGGCACTTGTACACATTTTTAGTCCGCTGCTACACAATGTAGTGTGGCCTCTGCCTAAAAGTATGCTAGCTCAGTAACTGAACAGGTGCTGTGACAGGTTACCTATTAGATTCATCAGTCTGCACTAAAACACTGAAGTTATCTTAAAGTATTCATACCCTTTAGTCTACAGTTACTGTAAATACATGCAGGCAAGTAGCAGCTGGGTACATACTGCAAAGATTAAGAGACTAGACCAATTATTTTTAAAGATCACCCTTCACAGTCACAAGCATTCTCCCTATATATATATAAAGTAGAACACCTTTCCTTCAGCCACTTCCCTATACTAGAGTGAAAAGTGAACTGTAAAAAGTTCAAATATTAAAACTACAGTGCACTTCAACGTTATAAGGATGGTTCAAATGAATTGCGCCTTTGTTGAAGTGTGTACCCAGGTAACTATGAGGGTTGTTACTGCACGCCGTTACGTACTTTTCCTAACCCCTTTTTTTTGCAGACAGGACTTTATACCAGGGCTGAGCAAGCTTGCCCTTGTAGAGAGTTCCAACCATGCAATGCAATCGCAGCAAAAGAGCAGTTTGAAGTTTCACATTGGATAGAATTAGTTTCCAGTAATTGAAAAAGTAATTCCTTAAACTATTTCTGAACAATATAAAAAGGAATGGACTTAAGCACATCTTACAGCAGCCAGACATCTCATTTCTAACTGGAAAGCAACCTACCCCACCACCCCTTTTAGAAGTGGAATACATAGAGTAAGATGGAATTTGATGGCATGTCCCCAAGGTAAAAAGGCAGTTTACATAACTATGGACCCCTTGGGATATTTTAGAACCCAGATAGTAACAAACTGACTGGAGTCACACTTCCAAATATTTAAAAGGGAAACCCCCTACAAGTGCACTCAACTTAACTTTCTAAGTCTAGGATGATGTCTTGCTTATCTGGGTCTTAAGTTATAGGCTTTTAAACTTGCCGGAATAAGTGAGCGACTGTCACGTGAAGTGCCGTGTAAGAGGCCCCACCCAAAACAATATTTTCTGAAGATATTTAGAGTTACAACAGCAGGAGACCACTAGGTATGCTCAGTGCCTATGGTACAGGAGTCAAAGAAATGGTGCTGTTCTCGCACAGCTCAGTGCTAGCTGTTAAGTCCACTTTATATTGCAGATCGAAGCATGATACTGGAGTTGTTAAAAAGGCAGGAATGTGCTCTTTAAAAAAGCCACTTATAAGGAGACCAGTTACCCTCTAAAACCCAACCATTACATATTTCCCAAATTATAATATAGAAGTTTCTTTGCTTTAACATGCAAGTGCTGCGGTATGGAGCGCACAAATTCTTTTTGCGTGCACACAATATGAGCTGTGACTATATCATGGTATATTCCCATAACAAGATCAGTTAAAATCTTTGGAGTTTCCTATTGTGGTACCTTTGTCATGTTTACAAGCTTCAAAATTAATAAAGATACTAAACTCAAAGAATTTAAACTCTGAAACTGGTCTTTTCGCAATACTAGTGCATTGCAATAATTACAAAGATCACTGGATGGCCAATAGAAGCTTCATTATGTACAACATTTTTCTCCGTTTCCAGGCTTTTCTGGGTAGCAGCTGGCTAACAGTTGAGTGTCAGCTGTCAACCATGAACAGCTACAGTACCAAGACAGATTCTCTGCACATTTGCAAGCATTTAAGGAGACAGATGTGAATTTAGCTATCAAATTTATGAGGGTGGACCAATAACTAGCTTTAAATATGTAAGGCCCAAGAACTCATTGCTAAACTAGTTTAAATTGCAAATACATTTGATGCAATTCAGATTCAAGCAAGCAGTTAAGAGTCCCAGCACCAGACTATTCTGCAAGTTGGCATTATGACAGGCCATGCAGATTAGTGGTGCAGTTTACTAGACCCTCACTGGCAAGCACCCAACAGAATTTAATATTCCGAACACAGCAAATCAGAGTTTACCCTGCAATGTCTATTGAGCTCACCACTGCAAACAAGGCCAGTATTCCATTCATTGAAAAACTAAATTTTAAGATCTAGTACTCATTAAACCTAATCTGTAGTCTCATAAATTAAGAGGCCAGATTGATACTGTGGTTAGTCCACAGGATCAATATGTGCCTAACTGAGGCATTACACTATGGTTGGAGCATACTCATTGCTGGGACATTGGGGGTACCTCACCCTACAGTTGCCAATAAGCACACCAAGAATTCTGAATCTAATTTTTTTTAAATTAGATTAAGAATGCAAGTACCCTTTATGACTGTACTGAAATGATCCTGGACTCATTTGAAAGCCAAAAGAGATTTAAAGAACAGATTTTAGGATACCAGCTACCTTTAGGTGTGCTAAACTCACCCATTAACCGTTAATCCTTTTTCACATTATAAAATTGAATGTTATATTAGTTCAATTTACCTCTAAGCATTCACAAGAGACAACATTGTGATCAAACATTTTAATCTCATTTGATGGCATTTTGGAATTTGTGGAATATAACTGGACAGGGTAAGGGCTGGTTAAGCACCACAGAAAATGCAGTAGTTTCAAGAGCACTATGAAAAGATGTGTTAAATGGGGCTTTGAATCCAGCTAACAGGGTTGGAACGGAATGCTTGGTGTTTAAGACCAGAAAGGAAAACAAAACTAAAAAGGACTTAAAGTTGACCACAGTTAGCAATAGTTATCTTTTTGCTGGTCTTTCCAGTTGCAGAGCCTAAAGCTTCCATAGATTTCACAATGTCCAGGCCTTCAATAACTTGACCGAACACCACATGTTTTCCATCCAGCCTGGAGAAGGGGAAAAAAAAACCCACAGTTAACGTGCAATGGAGACAAATTTACATATCAAGGCTATAAATGTGTAGGCCAGGCTTTCAAGACCCTTACATATATGCACAACATTAAGTGGGTGAGCATGCCCTTTAATCAGTGAGGTTCTTGATGTGCTGAATGTAATACACAAAGGCAAAAAAAAAAAAAAAAAAAAAACAGTCTTTACTATCCACTGTCCTTTCTGGTCACATCTTATGCCTTAAATCAAGTATTGAAGACTATTATTGTGAGGGTGCTGTAGACAAGCACACAGAGGGCATGTTTACCCCGATTTCTTTCAGTTTTAGCAGCAGTGTCAGCGTTGTTCCCAATTATGTTAGGAAGCAAGCTAGCAATAGTAGCGTTAAGGAAAATCTGTACTTAAGATTCTTGCCACTGCTATAAAAGATTCTTAAGACACTAAACCGACACCATAATTTTCAATGTTATCTTTAAGCCCATTGTAAAAAAAAAAAAAAAAAAAAAAAAAAAAAAGATATTGGTGGGCCAATATTAATTGTATTTTGTATTAAATTTTGCATTAAGGTTTAAATAATGCTCCCAGCATATTTACAACCTCCACTGCAACTTCCTGGCAAGGCCGTCGGCCACTGTCAACTGACATTACTAGATGAGCCTTCACTGCAGCTGCTTGTGAATGGAAAAGGCAGTGGAGAGGGAGTCATGACAGTGGATATGTATAGCTACAGTCTGGGAGCATTATTAAAACTTAAGCAAGATTTAACTGGGATTTGGGAGACCTGAACAACATTTTTTATTATGGGCAGTACAAAAAGCATCTGCTGCTTACAATACTAAAAGAGGATAGCCATTTTGACATTTAGTAACTGGACTTGCAGTTGTTAAAACATGGCTATTAAATTCTATTGAAGCTCCCTACCTCTAGTAACTGGGACTGCTTTCACAGGTAGGATGGTTAAAAAAAAAAAAATTTACAGGTTTTATCTGAACCACACCATAGTGTACTCAGCCAATCAAATTTCTTTCTAACAGCTTACAGCTTATAAAGAGGCCACTGAACCATCAGGTAGTCAATCCCAGTGTCTTACCAGGTAGTCTTAACAGTACAGATAAAGAATTGTGAGCCATTTGTATTTGGTCCAGCATTGGCCATAGACAGGATGCCAGAACCGGTGTGCTTCAGCTGGAAGTTCTCATCAGCAAACTTGTTTCCATAAATGGATTTGCCACCAGTTCCATTGTGGTTTGTGAAGTCACCTCCCTAGGGATAAAAAAAAAAAAAAAAAGTTAAGATTTTACAGATGCATTTTCACTAGTTAAGCTTGCAACTAAAAAAAAAAAAAAAAATGGACCATGGGCCCATAATGCAGTGGGAACTGTTGCAATATCCAAGAGAAAAGCCCTGAAGGTGGATCCTAATGCATTATCAGAAAAGTTTTAAGTTGTTGAGACCAAGCATCATTGGCACTATCCCTCTTCAGTGTTATCAAGGGGCATCGGCAGGCTCCCAAACATTACCCAGAAAAAAAACCCATAAAAAGATTAGAATACAGCATCTGGACAAAGTTTAAAGCAAATATTGTTGGGATTGAAAGGATTTGCCTAATGTCGGCAAGGGGTAGAGGGCAAAGCCTCCAACTTCAATCCAACTATTATCATTCACTAGTTGACAGGTTAAATAACCCCCAAACAAGGCCTTACCTGACACATGAAATCTGGGATTACTCTGTGAAAGCACGAGTTCTTGTAACCAAATCCCCTTTCACCAGTGCATAAAGCTCTGAAGTTTTCTGCAAAGAAACATAGATGACACCACTGCCAGGCAGATTTGGTTGCACTGGAGACTGTTGGTAAGCATAGCAACTAACTGATCATTTTAGATTCTGTTCAACTCCCAGACATTTCCAAGTGGTTACATTAGTCAAGGAAACCCACCAGGAGTCTGCATTGTGTTCCAGTGAAAAACAATTGGAGATGTTAAAGCTTCACCCTCCCCCTTAAGACAAGTTGCCAGCTTGAATAAATAATTTAAGAAAAAAAAGTGTTACTGTAGTACATTAAATGTATACTCACCAGCAGTTTTTGGAACCACATCTGACCTGAGCTGCAAGAAAAAAAAAAAAAAAAAAAAAGTTACTTCCTGAGCAAACGTTTATCACCATTGAAACTTAAGACAACTGTTGTGCAGCTGAATCAAGGAAAAAAGAAAATAGCTCCGATCTCGGAGCTAGCCGTTAGCAGCGAAGCGGGAGTTCTACATTTCAAAAGGAAATGTCCAGTCTAAGACCATTTCCCTCTTATTTACAGACAGGAAATCAAAAGCGATGCGTCATTGAAAGATTTTAAATATATCAAGTTAATTTTACCTTTACCACAAACAAAATAGCCAAAACTCTAAAGTGACATTTTAGATTGTCATCCAGGACCTCACCTGCTGGGTCAGACCATTATTGGCTGAAATAGCCATTTATTTGCCATAGCCGACATGAATGCATTTCTATCAGTGGCTAAACATGTCAACTATCACATATTACTTTTACAATAATTAGGCACATGTTCTCAAAAAATGGGCATGTCCATCCCCAATATAAATTCTAAACATTAAGATGGCATACCATATTCCTAGCTGCAATTTAAAACTACAGCATTGTAAGGGGCAGTGCTTCTGGCTTACATTGAGCTGTTACCTCTAATTGCTCTGCACCTATGTTACTGGTTTGAGCAAGTCCACCTGTGTGACTTTCAGAGCACCATCAGTCCAACCCATGAACTTTTTAAAGGTACCCATAAGCCAGAAAAGGAAATTCCTTAAAAAGGTGTCCATGGCAGAGGAAAGGACAGAACAGTAACTAGCGTTTTTAAAGATAAGTTAAGCCACCATGAGACTGAATTTTCTCTAGTGACCAGGAAGTGCCAATATAAGACATGTATTAAATTAAAGCATTGAGAATCCAAGCAGTGATACAGAATATTTACTACTATTTATAGTCTTCCCAATGGCCAGATCATGGGTTGAGGAACACAAGGTAATTCTTTTAAAGGAAAGGCAAGTTTATTCAGACTACCAATGGGCGAGGTCCTCACTGTGGGTACTTTAAGGAAAGGAGCTGGTCCTTTCAGACAACCAGCAATTGCACCTGACTTCAGTGTGATTAAAATGTGATTTAGCAGAGCATTTAGACTTAGGGCTGCTCATTGCATTAAAACTATAGCATTCCACCCCAACAACAGTTTTTGTAAGGCAATGCTGCAAGTTTCTAGACAACACTATGCATTGCTTTTAGGTTAGCTAGGCCCAGTTAGCCTATTCCTTTCCGTTAGTCCCGTCAGTTATAACATCCTCAGTAGTGCCCAATCAGTATTAAAAACAAGGTTGTATCACCAAGCAGGGTGAATGCTTCCCCAACCATAAAATGCAGCAAATGAAAAATCCTTCTAACCAGGCAGACCACGCCCCTAGAAACATTCCATGCAGCACTTCTCAGCCCAAGTATTCACCATTATTAGAGAGGAAACCCAAGAGAGCTTGAGGGCAGATAGCCACTAATCAGTGCAATTATGTCCCTTCACAAGAATCCATAGGCCCTAAGGCTAGGGAAACTGGACAATGCTTAGAAAGGAATCGATAGCCAACAGATCTCTATAGAGGTACTCCAATTGCCAAACTGCAGATGACTCTGAACCAGTTCCCAGCATGCCATGCTTTGAGTTTGAGCACCCATTCAGGGCCCCATATAGAAGAAAGGCAATCTCCAGGTTAAATTGATAGCACAAGGGTGGGAGCTCCGGCTTCCAAACATTTGGGGCAGGTGGGAAATGCGCCCGAGGCCATGTCCATAGCACATAGTACACATGGCCGCATTGGCTGGGGAGGGAAATGAACCCTAAGGAGGGATTCATTAACGTTAGCAGGTGTACTGCAATCTGACATGGATAGCACCGACAGGGGGCGCACTAAAGGCCGCACTGCAGACAAAGCCCAGTGATACCAGAGAGAATCCGGGTCTTTGTCAGGAAACCGCATTGTTTAGATAATCACAAAAATGGCGGCAACCCGTCCTCCCACTCCCTCCAGTAACTAGCATTACCTCCATGACTATCCGGCCCAGTGGAGACCCGTCTACAGCGACATCGAAAAACACCCTAGGGAGAGACATGGCGTTTGCCTGAATTCAAAGATTGCCTAAAGACGAGATTCGTCGCAGCTTCCCTCCTCCACACAGTTCGAGAGAACAACCGAAAAGAGCTCTATAACGGAAGCGCGACGGTTCTTATATCTGGAGCTTGGCCCCGCCCCTTTTCTGCCGTTCTGCTTAGTCTAGCCAATAGTGAGCTTAAGAGAGACGGGTCGTCAACCGCGCAGGCCAATAGATGTCGGCTGCGGGGACAGAAAGGGCGTTGCCCGGTAAAGCGCGCGGAGTTCTGGGCGTGGTCTCTAAAGGTGCGGTGAGGCCTGGGGCGTCTGTGACTGTGAGAACTGGTGAGAGGTGGTTAAGGTTTGAGGGATCCCTTGGTGGTTCGTGTCAAATACAATATCCATAGCCATAGAGATGTAGGTACCGCAGATTGACAATGAAGACGGTGTCCATGAGAATTATGGGAAGTGTGATCAGTGAAACACGAGGTGGAAAATCACGTGTGTGAAGGAAAGGACACGCCTGAGGCACATGGGCGGAGCTACAGATTTCCCTGTAGTGGAGACAGTTCTGAAAGCCCCGCCCACTTTTATGTCTAGTTGGAGAAACTTACAATTGTCTGTAATTCATGGGTCAGTTTCACCTCATCTTCCCACATGTCAGACAGACAGCTAGGTGCATACATACATACATGTCAGACAGACAACCGGGCAATACAGCTAGGTACATACAAACATACATGTCAGACAGACAACCAAATACTACGGCTAAGTACATACAAACATACATGTCAGACAGACAACCAAATACTACGGCTAGGTACATACAAACATACATGTCAGACAGACAACTGGGAAATACAGCTAGGTACATACAAACATACATGTCAGACAGACAACCGGGTAATACAGCTAGGTACATACATGTCAGACAGACAACCAAATACTACGGCTAGGTACATACTGTTTGTCAACCCTCCAGTTCATTACCCAGGGTTTGTCAGCCCTCCAATTCATTAGACAGGGTTTTTCAACCATATGTTCTATTAGCCATTGTTTGTCAGTCCTCCAGTTCATTACCCATTGTTTGTCAACCCTCCAGTTTTCCTGTTATTGTATTTGCACTCCCTGCAAGTGCATCTGCTAGTGATGTATCTTGTGTGATGTATTTTTCAAAAAAAAAAAGTATTTTTTTTCAGTTGTATTGTCCCCGCTTTAAAGGGGGGTTCATCGGGTACAGGATGCTGGGAATGATATGGTGTTGTTGGTGAGTTACGCTGCAGGGAGGGCAGCAACCTACGGTTTTGCCGAACTGTAGCCTGAGACTCCTCTAATCGTGGGGCAATTCGTTGCCGGCTGCCTCTGTAGCGCAGCCGCAGGCATACGGTGTGTTTGAATATTGTTATTAATAAAGCTGTGGCCTTTTATCTTCCATATCTGCTCTTGACTCTTTATTAGGGTAATATATCAGGTGGGAAGTGAAAGCTTCGGTAATATCTCAGGTTAAGTCTTAGGTCATATCCCTGAGTGGGTCAGCAGCCATGACTCTCTTACTGGATCTTTAGCTGCACACTTTCTGCAACAATTAAGAGAATCAGCAGCAGAGAAAAGAAGGCAGGGGGAGGGAGATGTGGAGCAACAGGGTCCATGGTGAGGCTGTGCAGAATTATAAGTTTACAGACATACAAGAAGGCAGTGAGTAAGGGAGGGTGGGGGGAATTCAGGAGCACCCACTAAACATGATAATTTAAAGCAAGCACAAATAAAACCACCATTACTTCTCTCATATTGTAGTTTCAGATAAGTAAATTTGTTTCAATGGGTATATTGACCCTTTAATTTTAAGATTAGGAGGATAAAGTTTGATCTTCAGGTAGGAAAGTATTAATGGGAAATTTACAGAAAGAGTCCTCAGTACAAAGGAGAAGTTCTGCCATTTTAACTGAAAATAGCCACACGGAACATGAAGTAGCAGTGAAGACTTGGGGGTAAGCCTGTTAAAGAGCAGCAACCATTGGACAGGCAGCCCACATACACATTGACTGATGACAACACGTTATACCAGCTCCTATATGCAAGTTATTCAAGGACCAACCTGTCAAAAAAAAAAAAAAGGCATGGATAAGTTTCTAAAACTAAAAAATATTGAGAATTACTGGTATTAATACATATACTGCAGTTCTGGTTGGTACAGGGATACTATATAATATGAATTACTGGTATTAATACATATACTGTAGTTCTGGTTAGTACAGGGATACTATATATATTGAGAATTACTGCTATTAATACATATATTTGTAGTTCTGGTTGGTACAGAGATACATATAATATGAGAATTACTGCTATTAATACATATACTGTAGTTCTGGTTGGTAGGGATACTATTAATATTGACAATTACTGGTATTAATACTACACTGTAGTTCTGGTTGGTATAGGGATACTATATAATATTGATGAGAGATACTGCTATTAATACATATACCGTAGTTCTGGTTGGTTTCTTTCTTTCTACTTCTTTTGACAAAGGCCCAGTCTGGATATCCACAAGTTTTAAGGGCTCCTCTGAGATTTTCATTTCTTTAGCCTTCGCCTCTGTGCTAGTGGGGATGTTCTCAGTCTGTGTTCAGAGCTGAGAACAGCTCTTAGCTCAGCTAGGCCAGCTAGGCCAAGACAGCACTCTTACCAGCAGAACTGATCTCAACCAGAACAGGTTGTTCCTTACTGGACTTGTGCCTGAATACCACCTATTTCAAATACATGGATAGTTCTATAAGCAAAACATGGATGTGCTATGGGATCTCCAGTTTCACCCATTGTGGCCAACTTTACAGAGGAGGTAGAAAAACAGGCATTTAAAACCTTTAAGGGCATAGCACCAAGCCACTGGTTCAGATATGTGGATGACACCTGGTTAAAATCCACCAGAAGGAAGTACAGGCTTTCACAGAACACATTAATGCGGTAGACCAAAACATCAAATTTACAAGGGAAGAGGTACAAAACAACAAACTGGCTTTCTTGGACTGCTTGGCAGAAGTCATAGAGAATGGTAAACTGGAAGTAGAGGTTTACAGAAAACCAACACACACAGATCAGTATTTGATGTTTGACTCCCACCACCCTTTAGATCACAAGCTGGGGGTCATCAGAACCCTGCAACACAGAGCTAAGAACATCCCCACTAGAACAGAGGCGACGGCTAAAGAAATGAAACATCTCAGAGGAGCCCTTAAAACTTGTGGATATCCAGATTGGGCCTTTGTCAAAAGAAGTAGAAGGAAAGAAAAGAACACGAATACCAACAGTGAAGGGGAAAAGCAAGACAGGAGAAAGAACATGGTCATCCCATATGTAGCAGGGGTCTCCGAGAAATTAATAAGAATTTTCAAAAAACACCGTATCCCTGTCTGCTTTAAACCGAACAACACAATGAGGCAGCAATTGGTACATCCGAAAGACCCGATACCGAAACACAAGTAAAGCGACATCATATACGCAGTGCAGTGAAGAATGCTCTGATTTGTATGTGGGGGAGACCAAACAGCAACTGCATTAACGTATAGCCCAGCACAGAAGAGCCAATTCCTCAGGTCAGGACTCAGCTGTGTACCTGCATCTTAAGGATAAAGGACATACCTTTGAAGATTGTAATGTTAACATATTGGCAAAGGAACGTGACTGGTTCAAGAGAGGTGTCAAGGAGGCCATTTATGTGAAAATAAAGAAACCAAGCCTAAATAGAGGTGGGGGGGGTTTGACACCAACTGTCTACCATGTACATGCTGTTTTGACACCTTACTCTGGGCGTTCCTATAACACCTCTTAGCCACTATCCAATCACACCCTTAACACTTGGCTGTGATATGCTAATTGGGATTTTCCAGGGTACATAATTGCCACAGATCTTGTACAATGCATTCTGAATTGAGAAAGCCAGTTGGATGACTAGTGAAACATTTTCAAGAACTATATTTCAAGTCCAGTTGATCTAATTGAATACAACAGATTTAACTATAGTGTGCATTATAGCGCATGCTTGCTATAGTTAAACTAAACCAGGAAGCGGTCGCCACTTATCAACAGAGCTGGTGGTGGATCGTGCACAAGGTAAATATACTCACCTTCGTTCCTGGCTCCTGGTTGGGTAATGAGAACGGAAGGTAAGGGAAAAGTCCTTACCTCCCAGTCTTCAATCACTACTTTAAAGGATAGTTCACATTTTGTGTGAACTATTCCTTTAATTATCCTCATCAATACAGTTTACTACTGCACAAAGCATCCTTTTATACTTGTAGCTTTTTTACACCATTGTTTGGCACTTTGATTGGATAGTTTGGTTTATTTTGTAACCACAATAAAAAAATATTCCATGTAGTAAACTGTAGCCACACATTCGGAGGCTCCACGTCTAAGCCGACCAGACCTGTATAAGGCCGGGGCTACACTGGACCAGACCATAACTTGTGTGAAAAGCTTGCATGTATCTGCAAATTTTTTTTACAGCAGGACGTTTGCACATTGATTCCACAAGACGCCATTTTTAAACGTGGAGTCACATCAGGAGTTCACAGAACCTTCCAACTGGTCTGCCACCTTGGTAATTATACTCACTATATTTTTGTAACCAGGTTCCTTTAATAGTAGTTCAAATATCTTCCCCGCTATCAGTCTGTACTTTCCAGGTTGTGACTGTAATTCTAACTTGAATAATGTAACTGTATCTCCCTTCCTCAGTTCTTTGGCACCTCAGCAGGAAAGGTTTGTTTTACCAGTCATAATGCGATGGCAGACAGGAAAACTGAATGAACTCTTTATATATATATATATATATATATACTAGCAAAAGTGTGCCCGTTGGTGCACAGTGTAAATTATGTGTGTATGTTTGCTATGTGTAGTTGCAGTGCTCACAGGAACCATCAGAAAACATCCAGGGGGGCAATAATAAAATTAAAAATAATAAAATTAGTCTGAAAGTCCTAAAAAAAAACCCCAAAAAATCGCATCATATTAAATGAACAAACACACACTTATATCCTCCCTTACCTATACTACCTGCCAGCTAGAAAGCTAGAATATAGAGGGTCTATGTGGAATAAACCTGCAGGTCTGAGAACTGACCCAGGCAATCTAAACAGCACCTTTGGGCAATCAAAAGCAGCCCATACACATATCCGATTTTACTTTCCCGACCGAGCACTCCGGCGACATTAGACCGATCCTGCCAGAACCGCCTGTCGGTGGCATAGAAGAATGGGAAAGGTGGTTCTGGCAAGATCAAACTAATATTGCATGAGCGCTTGGTTGGATAAGTAATATCGGATATATGTATAGCCACCTTAAATCCTATACAGTATCCTGATTAACATGCAAGGTTCTATTTATTAGTATTACCACAACAAGTTTAACTAACCTATGGGGTTGGGACTTGGGAGCACAGGATACTGATTGAATATACATGTTAGGGAGAGGTGTGGATAGAGGAGCTAAAAGCTCCACACAGAGTATAAAATGAAAAGAGCCTTCTTATAACAGAAGGTACCTCATAGAATCATGTTATTATAATAGCATTGCCTTAATAATATCTAACATATAAAACATATTCTTCTCACTTAAAGGGCATGTCCACCCCGAAATTTAACTTTTGCATGCTCCCCCAGCCCCAACCGCATTAATAATTGTTAGAAAGTCCCCCGATCTTACTTACTGCCTCCTCTCCTCCACCGTAGTGTTCCGGCCCTCAGCTTGCTGAAATTGCAAGCAGGGGCGGGACCGGCAGCTGCGTCTGTGATTGGCTGAGAGGCAGCCAATCACGGTGCGGCTGCCAGGAGTTCTAAACAGCGGAGGAGAGAGGAAGGTAAGTAAGATTGGGGACTTTCTAACAATATATAATGCGGTTGGGGCTGGGGGAGCATGACCTACCGCATACCCAAAGGGTTTAATGTTAGGGGGAGGGAGAGAAAACGGGAGAGAGAGGGAGGGGGGGAGGGCTGCACTGAGCATGCCTCAACCTTGACGAGGTTGAGGAAGTCTCAGGCACAGCATGAGTCACACGCTGCTCCTACACAGCAGTTCCTGGATTTTGGAGGGGCACAGCAGGGGAACTATTTTGAGCAGGAATGTAAGGAAGGATTGTTTTTTTAAACTACTTGATGTGGCCAGTAAGGGGTTCAATTTTAGTTTTGGGGGTGGACAGCCCTTAAAGGAATGGGTGGGGACATGCAAAGTATCTTATTTATTGCCTGTGGCAAAGCGTGTGTCTAGATATAATAAAGCCTAATGGTATAGAGCAGGCGTGTTTAACTTGTGACCTTTTACGTGTTTGAAACCACAATTCCCAGCATTCTCTGTTTTGCAGTTAGTCTTCTATTGAACTTTTCCCATGTTTAAAACTACAACTCCAACATTCCTAACTGCACAGAATTCTGGTTAACTTAGGTTTCATACATCCTGGATAAAGACATTTTCCTGACTTACAGACATTAAAAGCCCACGGTCATGCTTTAGCGCTTCTACCCAAGGGTTTGAACATGCAAGTGATTTATATGCCCTTCCCTTACATCCATAGCTATGAGAATATGGATTAGGGAAGATTATATGGGTCGATTGGTTGGTTCAACGTTAATGCTCGCTTTGCGGCGGCAGCGCGAGTACCAGAAGAGGCACTCGTGCGGCCGTTTCAAAGTAATTTACCAGAGGTTGCGTGCCTCTTTACACGGAAGATTAAACACCAACTAATAGCTGGCGATATACTTTGTGTGGGTGAGATTCACCCAAAATCGCACAGCCTTGGTAAATCCCGTATGGGAGATTTGCCCAGGAGAGCTTGTGCCTCTGGGTAAATCCCCTGTTGAGTCATAAACTTTACCATATTTGCATCACTTCCAAATACCACCTACCTGGCAGTATAATCTATAAAAGCCTAAAGGTTCGTGCACACATGCGATCGCTGGTGCTGTTTCGGATAATATTCATGCCGTGTATCGACAGAACGGCCATTTTGTCCGAAAAGTGCCCATACATGGGCCCTTATCGGCCGTTCTTACACATCGTGCGTCACGGGTTGGCACCTGCGATCACATGTGGTACGAACCTTAAAGGGCATGTCCACCCCAAAACTATAATCCCCCCCAGTAATGGCCCCACCATGTAGTGTAGTGTAATCCTTACCTACCATCCCAGCTCCATAGGGTTCTCCTGTAGACCCCCCCTAAAGTCCCAAAAACTGTCCACCAGGAGGCTAGCCGGGTCTGCCTGCTACCTTGCCTCGGTAGATATTTGTCATGGTACTGCAGCCCTTCTCCCCCCTCCCTCCCCCTCCTCTCCCTCCTCTCCCTCCCGTTCTACTACCCTCCCCCTAGCGTAAAACCCTTTTAATATGCTGCTCCCCCATGTCTGGCAGCCCCAACCGCATGGTTAGTATTTGCAAAGCTCCCCAAACTCTTACTTACCTCTCCTCCGCTGCACTGAGTGACCGGCAGCCACATCCGTGATTGGTGCCGCTCATTCTCGCATTCTCGCAAGCAGAGGGCCGGCAGTGCAGCGGAGGAAGAAGGGGAGGTAAGTAAGAGTTTGGGGAGCTTTTGGAAAATACTAACCATGCGGTTGGGGCTACCAGACATGGGGAGCAGCATATCAAAAACTATTTTTAAGGGTGGACATGCCCTTTAAGGCTGGGTAAACACCAGTACCGAAACCAATAGCGCCACGGATTAGTCGGCTGGAAATATGTGATGGTGTGGGACGGCCAGCCGCAACCGAGTTCGGTCATCCGATCAGACAAATGGGTCAGTTAGTAAATTACGGCGAATCATGCAGTTCCCTATGGAACCACCTGTCAGTCTGTCACATGCACTGCTGGCTGCAGCCACTGTAACTGTGACCAACAGTCATCTGTCCTAGCAGGGCTCTCACACAAAGCAGATGCTCAGTTGGGACACATGTATTATATGTTCAGACAAAATGGGATTAACCTGCAGATCTGAACACAGATCCAGGCAATCCTGCCACAATGTGCAATTCAATCTGAACAGCCCATTGGACATCCTGAGACCCTATACACGATCCAGAATAACATGCTAGGTTCATAATTGGTAATTACCACAGCAAGTTCCAGATTTACAGTCACTATGGGGTTAGGAACACAGGATTCTGATTAGCTTGACAAGTTATGGAGAGGTTTGGATAAAGGAGCTAAAAGCTCCCACAGGGTATAAAATGAAAGTAGAGCTTTTATAACTGAAGGCACCTGACAGCCTCATGTTTATATATTAATATTGGGGTAAAACTGTCCATTTCTCTAAGAATGCTGGGTAGTTTTCAGAGAACTGCAAAGTCATTAATCATCAACAGACACTTCCTGTCTAGCAAACAGAAACTGGGTTGTTTCATTACTTTCTATGGAGAGAGGAGGGGAAGTAAAGTGGAGAGTCTGAAGAATTTTCTAATTGGCTCAGACTGTCACATGTTTTACAAAAAGAAGAGAGAAAAAAATAGAACCTGGGCGCCATGTGACACTCTACAAAATTCCAAGGGGTACCACCGCTGCCAACCAAACATCCAACCTATAGCAGACCAAAAATCCAATCTTACAGACGTTCCTCCTGTTTTTTATGCCCAAACGCTATTGATCCTCTCTTATGTCCTTGGGAAAATAAATGTACGCACCTCGGTTACTCTTTTTTTGGACCCCACTAGTCTCAACCCTTTAGTGACAGTGTTCACCAAGTTGCATTAATAATGTACAGTTAATCTCAAACAACCAATCACATAACATTTCATGTAGATCTCCCAGAAGTTTCGCACGAAGTAATTTACACGCAGTGTTTAGCTATGAGCCAAGCCCGTTGGGCATGTGCCGTGGATATATGCTAGGCTGGAATGCCCGCTTCGATTTTCAGGTCCCAGCTTCTATCTCAGGACACTTCCCCCCAACCGCGCCCACCCCCCCTACTCAGACAACAGGATGAGTTTGTCCCGGCCAGGTGCGCTGTGCTCGCACAGTACATACATTTTGACATGCTCAGCAGAAATTAAGGCAGACAATCCAAGCATCGCAAACCCCTCGCTGCACAAAGAGCACATTTACTACTCTAGCTGACATGGGATGGCCCCACTTGCCCGATTTACCACACCTACGTTTCCCTGCCACATAGGTACTGCGGGTTCATTATTGTAGAAGATGCCCCATAGTCAAACTATTTAACAAGGGCTGCACGGACCAGAACTACAAGCATCTGGCTGGTTACATCTACGATTATGATCGTAAACTTAGGAACCTGCTACTTTAAAGTTTATGAGCGGGATGAACAACCGTGTAGATCGGAAAGGCATGGTGCGCCTACTAGCACTACCCCCTTATAAATAGGATCAGGTGTGAAGAAAGAAAAAATACGAATAAAAATAATATGAAATTAAATAAACCCTATATAAAAAATATAAGTCAGGGTGATATCTCTGTGGGCACTCTCAGGTGAATCACTTCATGCAGATTATTAAAACCTTGGGCTAAATACCACCAGCCGTCTCCAAAACTGTTCCAGACTGTCCCCTCTTTAATCCCATCGGCCTGTTGAGAATCATCTATTATTGTAGATAGTCCAGGCCTGCTGGACCTTAAGTGTTTCTTCCAATGGTTAAAAGGGCATGAGCCCCCTTTTCATTGCTATCCCTTGGCTCCCATTGAAAAAATCTCATGGGCAGAGGAAACGCTATTTCCACTTTCTAAAGAAGTGACGAAAAAGGAAAGGACCAGTCATCCCTCTCGGATTCTTTAAACAAACGAGGGGGATAAATACTGTGCTCCCTCCAGCAGATATTCATCACATTTCAGAGACAACAGCTGTCCAGACTATAACTATGGTCTACTAAAAAAAGCTTAACAAAAATAGGAACCCTTTGACCCAACAAATAACCCAGTTCAGTGGAAAAAAAAAAAGATACAAACCAGGTGAACGCAATCACTGTTCTTTTAACTACAAAGTCATCAAACAGCCGGTTGGCATCCACATACAGTTAATATCCAATATAGTAATTAAGCAGAATTCAGTTCACTAGTGCTAGTCGCTCGTGTTCAGTAGCATGAAATGAAAATATACCCACCATCTGTAAAACGTGATCTCCTGGGACATTAACCATGCAAAAACCTTAGGGTATTGAAGAATAATAACCGTTTAGAGGAGGAACTATAGTGCATTCTAACACTGTATTCAACAAAACAGTTAGAATGAACACAGCACCTGGGGCATGGGAGGAGGATGGCGTCTTCTACTCCCCAAATATAATTATGAGGAGAAGCGGCACAAAGGAAAAATGCTGGCCAGGCCTTACTGCGGCTGCGATAAATATCTTTAATACAGGAAGGCCCACATGCCATAACTCTGGCAGGTACGTACATGCTGTAGCACACAACAAAATAATTGTTGGTAAGTAGAAATAATAAGCCTACCTTCAGCTGCCCCAGATACTTTGTCATTTCTAAAAAGTGTCATTTTACATATATAGTTGTCCTTAAGAATGTCGTGTAATGGTCATTCTTCCAGACCACTCACTGATGTTATGGACTGCACCTCCCTCTCGGTATTTCGTAAATATATCCTTTAATACTGACTACAGTAGTTTGAGTTTTTAATCATGAAATTGAGAAAAAATAATATTATTAATTAGTTGGATTTTGCTGTTTTGTTCTATATGTAGTCTTCTATTTATTTTCTTTATTCCTCGCCCATTTTTCCTGACTTTATCCTGTAACCTTCTTTTACTTCTAACTTAAAATGTTCACTGCCCAAGCTACAAACAGACAGGTTGAGAAGGAATATTTATCCAGTGTCTGGGTTTAAACGTTGGCCCTAAGTCAGAATAATGAATTTATGTATAAAACCATTATTCTTAAAGGCTAGAAATTTTGTCTACTAAGATACAATAACACTGTGACATGATAGCATATTGGCACTTTCCAAAGTTTTTTGTAGCTGTGCTTTTTTTTTCTTCTTAATTTTAAAATGATTACTCAATTTTTCAAAACAATGAGGGTCATATAAACATTGCCTGACATTTAATTTCAGTAACTGACATATAGCATTTGCTACAAGTTTTTTTTTTCCATCTACTATATAGGTTAGTCTTATATATACAAATAGGCGTAACCTATATAACTTGTGTCTTTATAGCGTAAGCCGAACAGATTATATTCCCAAATGGTTAATTACCAACCCCAAGTTATTGTAAAGTTGAGTGGAATTGAAGTAATTACATTAAAGGTCATTAGGGATTAGCTGGGCTAATGGACAGACCTGTAAGATCTGTTTCTTGATAAGCCTTTGACATTCGGTCATTAGATGGTCATAATTCTTCCTGCAAACTCACTTTTTGCTTTCGTAACCATAGTTTTCTTCATAGCTTTGGGAGACCTCACTATTTTAATGGCAGGTCTGGTCTATTAGTTTTATACAGCAATGGTAGCTTTCCTATGCAAGCTCCCAGGGAGTTATGATTAAGTTCCTGAATTATTCAATTGCTAAATCCCCAAACAATGCATGACTTGCAGCAAAACAGTAAACTGGCAAATTTTCTCTCCAGTGACCTGAACGTTTTGTCCAGCACACAATTTAATATGTTCATTGTATGCTTCGTCAAATACTTTATGCTTGTGCTGTATCTTTTAACAGTAGATACGGTCGCGATTTTTGTGCAAATCGTGTATATAGCAGTGTAAAGTATAAATCATTTTGAATAAGGACGTACATAGGCTCCTTGATTCCTTATCTTCTAAGCTCACCTGGTTTATTCTTTTTTTTAACGTTGCCAATTTGAGTCAAGTCAGCTTTGTCACAGCAGCCCCAGTCTGTGTGATCTACTAAACAAAAGGGAATATTGTTAACAATATTACTCTGTATAAAGCACGAAGAGGGAAGCAGTAGCTTTTAAAAAGCTCGGACTTTTGTCAAATTACTCTTAGCAATACCCCAAAATATTCCCTAGTTCCTACAATGAGAATTCCCACGTGAATGACTAAATTTAGGCAATCCTACCCACACAAAAAATCTGTTGATGGAATGTGTGACATCAGTTAGGCTCCAATTCAATGTCGGAAATGAGTTCATATTTAATAGTTCTGGTATAATTTCTGATGGATTCAGGACGGATTGTTTTGTGGTAGTGCTTAGAAAACCTTATTACTGTTATAAAACCCAGCATCTCTTCTCAGCATGGCTCTGTTTATAAACCGCCCCAATAAAAATGCTGCTGGGTTGGGAGTTGTAAATTACCAATTAGATGTCAGAATGTAATGTTAATCTGCTTGCTTTGGGTGGATTGTAGCCGAAATAGGGAAATAGATGGTTATTTGAGTGGTTTTGTTTGTAATTATGCTGTTGGGGGTGATGTAAGCTCCCATGCACAGGGATCATTATTAGGCCATTAGAGTCACTCTTATTCTAAAACTAAAGCCGTTTTCTTACTAAGTGATAACAGCCATTATTTTTTGTATAGTAATTATAGCTCCGTGTTTGAGGAGATGTGGTTTGATAATCTGAAGAGATCGATTCGAATTATGTCTATTCTTATTGACATAGACAGTTGGATTACAGATTTGTAAAAGACAACTAAATGTAACAAAAGCATTTAAGGAGAGGAGGAAGCTAAGAAACAGTCCATCAATTTATGTTGGTTTATGCAGGATTAAGACCTGGTATGCTAATCAGGTGAATTGCATTAAGTATAATCCCCTGCGAAATTTTGATATGCGATTTAGGAGGCCTTTTTAAGTCTGTGATGGGGCGGCAGTTTTAGGGGGCCAGGTATCCGATTAGCTCTACCCAAGCTATTCCTTTACGCAGACACCTTAGCTGGGGGTTTACCCACTAAGGTGGATTGTGGCGCTGCACCCTGTAATCACAGGTTATTTCAGAATCACTCAATGGCCACAGCAATGAGAGAGGTGTGCAGACACACCGCTTTCTGTTTGTTTGTGACTGATTGCTCTGTCTCTTGGGCCAATGGTGTTGGAGATCTTAAAGTTCCCCTTTAAATAGCATATAGATATCCCGGAGTGTACTGGGGGCAGACACCTTCTCGGATGTCATATACACTTTACTACTGGAATATTAACAGAATCAAACATTGAATTTCGAAGAGCTTTTGTTTTTCGGAAAAGTTCTGCAGTGTGAATTGGTACCTTGTAAAATTGTCCGTTAAAAAATATAAGTAGAATCCAATTATACATTCCGGTCATTAATAAAAAAGTATACTTCTCTGATAGCTGCACTCTGTCTTCGTATGCTGGTATTTTGGCTCCCGTATGGACTCAGGCAACATCACCACCCTAAAGCAAATGAAAACCAAGTGATACGGCAAGCCCCTGTGGAAAATCAAAAAGACGCACCGCCAGTCTCTTTGTGATTTGTTGTTTAGTTTTCCAATTTAATTTGCAGCGTTGCAAGTACTTTCCTGTGTGTGTGCACTATAGATTCAGATGCACAATTCGATGAGACAAATGCACCACACTAAAGCACTACCAGGTGCGTATTTTCAAATGTGGTGTGGTAAATCAGACGTCCGACACGTCCACCACTGCACCCAAACACAAATACCAGTAGGTGCACACACAACAGAAAGTTGTGAAAGGGTCCTTAATCCATTTATAGCGGCCAACAAAGAAACGGTTTCTAGTCACCCTCAGTCAGATGTCATAATCGCAACCACTTGGTTTACTTTGCAAAGCAGCACATCAGCAGTGAGATTACTGATATGGGAGCCTGGAAATGGTTCTTTTTTTTGGGGGGTGGGGGGGTGCTCTTGGGGTAGAGAGGATCTTAGAGTGTGTGCTGAAGGCCTGTAACGATCCGGGAATCATGTATTAAAGGACTGAGGGAAAACTGCGGACAACATCGGAGGAGTGCCACAATATCTGAGGATAGCCAGAGGAATACTGGTGTTGGTATGAATTTATATATGATTATCAATAATGTATTTATGTTTATGTGTAATCTGGCTTAATAATGTGACAAATACACACATATGGTGTATACTAAACTGATGGACATCCAGTTTGGATTTACTTTTAGATGAGTATACATAAAAGTATTTTAAAGGCAACTACAATGAAAAATTGATAATGAGAATGCGCTGCATTCGGGCTGCCAGCGGAGATAGGAATCTCCCCGAGAAACTGATTTTTTAAAATGGAATATTTTCTTTTACCGTATATACTACGTCCTCGAGGGTAAAGAGAGGTGGATGGTGGACTATTTTTGGCCTTGAAAAAGGATACAAAGGGGACTTGATATAAAACCGAGGTGTTCTGGCAAAAAACTTTCTGAAACGGCCACAAACCCCTCTCACTGTACAGAACCTATTAGCCCACCCCTCAAAAATCCCTCATACACCAAAAGAATCCTTACTGGATCAGATGAGGGCAGAGGCTGTGGAAGGTACAGAGTCGTCGATCTCTTATGGACGTCGGGGAGGCAGTCAGGACAAAACAGATAGCCGACAAGTTGGGCAGATTGGTACTGTCTTAGTCGGTGGAGGTATGTTTTTGCAGCCTGAGCCGGAACCAGGGACCGGAGCAGTTAGAGGGGCAGGCAGTATGATGAGACGTAAGTGATACGCACCGGGGACGTAAGTTAGAGCAACGTCCCGGCGCATTATCACTTACGTCAAAAGCATACTGCCTGCACTCAAAATTGCTCCGGTCCTGTCTCCCGGTCTGCTCGCTCTCACGAATGGTCCAATCTCCAACTCGGAGGCTCTTTTTTGTACAACAAAACTTAATCTGTGTGGGACCCTGTGTGTGACCAAGTATAAACCGAGGTCAGTTTAACAGGAATTTTAAAACCTAAAAACCTAGGGTTATACTCGAGTATATACGGTATTACGTAGTTTGCCTTTTAAATAATAGGAATAATTTTAATTATTGAATATTTGGGGACTTACCCATTTCATGGCAATATAACTTAATGATTGTTTTGTGCAGCTGTGTAACAGGCTGTTTGGAAACAGGTAATCGATAATACAAAAAGTTAAAAGTTTAGGCATTCGCCATTCTAAAAAGCATTTAGCTGCTGCTGTATGTAATCACATCCACGGATTTTATGAGGTTTATTTTGTCGCTCTGAAACACTGTTGCCTTAGGCTGGGATGGTTACATAACATGTATTGCGTGAAAAGTGATAAGAAAATTGAGACAGATGCGGTGTGTTTTTGATGAAAAACACGTCATCAATAGGACCAAACCATTGTCTGTTGGGAATTGGCAGTATTTATTAAATAATAAACTGGCTATTAGTGTTCACAGTGGGGGTATTAAAGGACAAACAAGACCCAAAAAAAACTACCCCATTGCATGCCACAGTCCAGCAAGCTGAAAATCGCTTACTCTACATTTACAACCGTGTGCCTTCCCTTAGCTATCACATGAGTGCATAAAGCCCACCTCCTCGCACGGCCCAGGACCCATGATGAACTATACTGTGTCATGGCGGATAGAAAAGTCTGTTAAAACCTCTTCCTGCCTCCTATGCCAGTCAAACAAACTGAACTGTTCCGTTGCTCGGATACATTCCCTATATAAGCAAGCTGTGTTTTCTCACCCTTGCTAGTTTTGAGGACAGTTACAGGCAGGACAGAAGTGGTAGCCCCTTCACAGCCATGGCTCCTGAAGGCAGAGAGAAGCTTCAAAATGCAGGAAAAAAAAACGTATGAGGAGGGCTGCATACCATTACACTCTTTAAAGCAGTGTAAACAAAAAAAGGCATGGAGTTCATTAAGGAACATCTTTCTGCGAGGCTGGACCTATAAATTAGGTGTGAGATGCAAAAAGTCAAGGCTGGTACACAGTATTTTCGGCCCCCCGGCGAATGACTGATTCATCTGGACTTCGGTCGGTCAGACGAAAAAATATCTCGTGTGAGGCGGTCCGGCCCCGCGACGACCTCGTTCGGTCTGTTCGTCGGATTGGCCACAGAGTGGACAGGAAATCCGTTCGATGTGCAAGTCCCCATGGGACCGATGAACATTTCGTCCCGGCCGTAGCATAACTCGTAGGCTTTTTTAAATAGCCCACCCCAAATGTGTTAAGAGAGCTTATGACCTACTGTGTAGCTTGTACCAGTTTAGCGTCGATTTAGTACCAGTAAGAATAGGCCAACCGATCCCCGTTGTATTGGCTAAGTATTCTCTTTAATGTTGGGGTCTGTCAATGTGCCATAGCGCACATTCACGGCACCTTGAAAGTTATAGGAATGTTCATCGGTTTTTTTAGGTCTAAAGATGTAAAGTCTATGCGGGAGGAATAGTTATCTTTAGAGTATTAATCTGACCCACCCCCTGCTGTGTTGTAATTGTGATGCGAACGGGTGATATTTGACGGCTCAGCTATATAAACCCCATATATTGAAATGATACGTTTCCACTTTTGAACAAATTGGTTCTAAGTGGGCAATTTACAGTGTGTATAGGGTAGGGCCATTTTTGGACTGATTATTAAGAGACAGGTTTTGGAATACCGGAACTGGTTCCAACTCTTGAAGAGGGAAAGTAGGAGATCGGAAATTGGTCCACTCAGCAGAGTATTATTGCACATGGATACCTTATTCTAGACATCACACTCTGATTCTGTGTAGTTCGGATGAGGCTTGGATCTTTCTGCGAGAAGTTTCATTATAGAGCGAAACAATAGGGGGCAGGAGACCAGTTTGTCTTTACCTAAACCAAGGGTTCTGACGGGAAATCATAGTTCGCACTGGCAGTAGGGTTAAGTAGAAAGCTAAAAATTGCAGTGATAAAGGCTGGTGCTTCGTGGGAAGTTAAACAAGATCAGAAAAAACATTCGACATCAAGGATGAGAAAACATTGGATCGCCTGGTTACTAGCTTTTCGGCCAGCATAGTTTTACCCAATTCAATGCGACTTCATAGCATCTTACAGACGTTTTCAAGTGAGAGAAAATATTAGTGTTGCAAATTTCTTATATAAGAAGAACAATTTTTTACTACAAGTATCAGAGATATAAGTGGTCGATCATACCCAAGGTTAACAAAATGGAAGTAAAGAAAGGCAGAACCTTTTATAGCAAAACAGCCAGAAAATACTATACACTGGAGAAACTTGGGACTCTTAGATGAAAGGAAGTCTAGTAACTGCAGTGTCGTTTATGTACATAATCAGCTAATAAGCATCAAGGTTAGCATGTATAATATGGCTCTCACAGGCAAATTCAAACAATCTTTGTTATGGTGGAAGTATGTTTTGCAATGCGGTTCATATACCAAATATCCACACCTAGGGCAGTTTTTCCTGCAGTTTCAACCCGGTTTAATCCAGAGGAAGGGGCAAAAACACCCAAGTCAAAAATTGCACGAAAAAAACTTACCCGACCCAAAAAATGACAATCAGAAGTATCCCTGGATCAACGAGAACTGAGTTATGTATTAATACCCAAGTTAATTCTCAAAGTTTTGTAGTTTTAGAAAACTTATATGAGCCACTTTACAGCTATTCAAGTGAAAATTGCATTACCAATTGCTTGCTGGAAGGACAGTGCCACAGTTTCACCGTTTGTTCAATGTATACGAAACCTTTCATACTGAAGATGAAATTTTCTTTCTTCCAACTTTAAGATTCCCCCCACAAGTCCGGCTGTTGATTTTGTCAGCAACTTTCAGGCCACAAAGTAGGCTCGGGGGGGCATAGGTAAAAAAAAAAATATGGCCACCGTATTTTAAAGCTTGCAGCTTCAAATGACCAATAACTTGATTTTCCAGTCCCTATCTTGTAAAGCCAGGCTGGAGTGGACCCAGTATTTTACACTTTTTCACCTAAAGGTATAAATCTAGGAAGTGGTAATAGTTTAATATCCCTTAAAAAAAAGCAGTCCCACTTTGTTGAAATCCCTCACCCAGGAAACAGTCTAGAGCAAAAGTTAGCTTCCTAAAGTTAAACCGTTTTTGTCCACTAGTTCACTTTGTTTTTTGCAACCAATATTTTTATGGACACTATAAATGATCACTATTCCCTGAAGCTTTCCATGAAGGATTTCATAATATAATTTAAGACATGTAAAGACAAACCAATATAATTCGCAACAAAAAAAAATGATTAAAATTTTTAGGACACTCCAATTCACCACATTATTGAGAGCAACAGTATTGCAGCCAATTAATGGGGCTTAACACAGAAGGGTAAATGGAGTGGCCTTTATAGTTACTAAGCAAATCACACACAAATTTATTCGCCCATACATTGAAAGATCTTGCTCTAGTTTTTTGACAGTAGTAGATATAAGGTAAAGATTTTGTGAAACAAAAGGAGGCTTCGATTGTTGTTGCCAGAACAAACTCACAGCCCCATGTTGGTCTTCTCAAAAGGCCACTCCCCCTGACCCAAGGATTCACGTCTTATGCTACAAAGTTTCTTGCTTTCGTCTTTCTAGCAAAAGATCAAAGTTTCTAAAAAATGTACCGGTGATCACCAGTTTCAGTTGATATGATCTGTGTTTTTAGAACCAAACAGGACAAGGAAGGCATAGAGTCCCTAGTTTACATATTGAAACATATAAACATTCCCGTATACGGCCTGAGAGTTATTGCTTTTCTGTGTGTTTTGTTCCATGTTTCTAGAAAAATATACGGTGTTTGGAATATGTACAAACTTGTTTATACTATAGCAGCTCGGATTATTACCCAAACAGCGTGAATTGCCTGACAGTCTTCCAGTTAGCAATCAAAATCGGAATGATTTTACAGACATTACTGAATGTAGTTCTACAAGTTGCAAAGTTCACTGGTGGCATACTCGCTTAAGTGTGGGTTAGGAAAAAATCCCGACATAGGGACACAGGTTGCAATTCCCAATGTCCTTTGTTATTTTTATTATGGTCTAGCAAAGATAAAGGACTCTAATGACTAGATATTACGTAGGTAGACTTTGTGGTGTAGAGGTAGAAAGCCTGAACCGGGTGAAGGACACAGTAATAGAAGTGTTGTGGTATTCCCCATACTTACTTTCATTTTGCTGATGAAATGTTAAATGTCCCATTCTTTCCTTCCATGCTAGGCAAAAGACATACACTGCAAAGATGTACTTTTCTTTTTTTGTATGAAGGAATTTATCATTGTAGGGATAGGTAGCATTTGTAATGTGTTTACACAAAAAAAAAAAAATGCCACTGAAATCTGTGTTCTGTGTCAGTAGGGGAGGGATCTCTGAGTGTAATCATGATTGGCTGTTCAGCTTCCAGAAAGCAAGACTGCAGTTTCATGCGTACATTTGGTGGGTGTTCACATAGTTGGAATTAGGGGAGATGACTCCCTCGTACCGCACGGTATTTCATTAAATCACCAGCCTCCACAGCAAAGGGGAGAGATGGAGACTACAAGCTTGTTTGTGATGTGCTCTGTCTATTCGGACAATGTGTCTGGGGGGACTTAGTTTCCCATATAAAAATGCAATTAAGCAAGCAAAATCTGAATTTAACGATGGTTCTTCTGAGAAGATACAAAACAAAATTCAATTAGATTGTACTCTAAAGGTGGGTCCAGATGGTATGCATCACAGGATCGAAAAGAGGCTAAGCGTGAATATGCGTATTTATTTTTTGGCGTGCGTAATTTTTGTTTTGTCCAAATATTGGCAGGGAAAAGACTGCTGGCCATGTCTACAATTTGGCACTCTGGGTGGAAAGCTTTAATGATAGCATATTAAGGGATGAGATCTTGGAAAAATTTTTAGATCACACCATCTATCTAAGGTCCAAGTTGGGTTTGTTTTAGAGCATCGAAAAATCCTTACCAACTCCATTCTGATGGCCTTTGGTGAAGAGGGATCTATAGGTGATTTAGTTGTATTGCAAAAGTTGATTATGTGAACTCATAGAGTATTAATGAAGCTAAGAAAAGGGGACCAGTGGTATTGACCTTTTACTTTGCACAGGATTGCGAACTGGCTATCATACATTTCTTAGTGGGCGTGTTTCCGTGGTGTTCCTCCCGGGTTGGTGTTATTTAACCATTCAAATGATCTATGTGAGTACAATTCTCGCATCCTTCACACTGGGTGAAATGGAAATTAAATTAGGCTGAGGGTCATACTAGGAACCACAAGAAAAGCGGCTGTCCATTCTATTCTGGATTTTTGAGGCATAGTTTGTTTTCCCCTTGTTATCCGCTTTGCCTGCGTTTTCAGGGGATTGGGTAAAGTCAATGATTTGTTCGATTGTGTTTGTTTTGTCATCTTCTGTCCACCTATTTTATGCTCTTCCATAGCCTTGTGATTAAGTGTCATTTTGCCAAAAAACATGATCCAAAACAAACGTGATGCGGGCATTTCGCAAAGCACAACGGATTGCAGCAAAAACACAGTGGTGGCCTAATTTCGCCTGATTGGACATTCTAAACAAATTATTGCGGGATTGGCAACGGGAAAAGGGATTGACCACAAAATAGCTGAAAAACAGGCGGTGTGGCCTAGACACACTCAATGCTCAATGACAAATAACTATATCTGTATCTGAACAAATGCAAGATATTTTACATTGGGCAAAAAAACAATATGAATGCGAATAGACCCGTAAAGGACTGTCCAACTCCCAAACTAGAAATTAAACCCCTCATGGCACCCCGTTATAGTTTCAAAAAAATCCTTCCTCCCTACAGTTCTAGCCTCCTTATGTTCGCTGCAGGGCTTGTTCAAAAGTCCAGTAAGATGAGCAGTAGGCGCTGCCTTCGTCCCTAAAAGGTTCTTATTGTCCCTTTGAGGGACAAGTGGGACGCGCAGGGCAGCCCTTTCCCCTATCTCCACCATTTCCGGATCTCAATCCACTATCTATCTAGTCCACCTAGCGAATAAGGTATTTATGTAGTGAAGGGCATCCCTGCCGCCCCCATACCCCGTGATGTCCATTTGTTCAAAAAGGTTTAGAATGGCTGACTTACTACAGCCCTTTTTTCCCATGGCAGCTCCATGACCAATGGCCCTTTGGCGTGATGTGCTTGCCTGCTGGTCAGGACCTGCTGGAATCTTTTTTAACTATTCTGACATGACAGCTGGGGCGTTTGGGCAGGGATGCCCTACATTTAATAAAAAGTTTTTTATAGGGTGGACATGCACTAGTTATCGGGAACAATAAACTTCAAGCTGTATCGTATACAAACAAAATACTTCTCCTGTATAAGAAGGAAGTCCTAGAGTGAAGGAGGAGGAAACGCACAATTGCCTCGAATAGAGTCCTGGAAAGCCTCTGTAAGCTAGTGTAGTTTTGGGAACCAGTCCACAAAAGGAAATTAAAGGGACATTTAAATATAGAGATTGGCACTTAACCTGTAAAAGTAATGGAGAATTAGTGTTAAGAAGATCGATAACAAAGTAAGGAGTTTGTTTCCCTGGAAAGGTATGAGAAATCACAAACTCTTTTTACCCCAAATATTAGTGGGAATTACAGGCAAAGTAGCAGGGGATATTTCTCTCATAGGATGGCAAAAAATAAAATAAAAGAGGGCCCGACAATAGGTACTTGAGCAAAAAGCAGTTTTAAGCTAAGCAACAAAAATGGTTCTGCACTGTGAAGGCAGTAGGTTTCGGCAATGCTATGTCCTGGACTGATGTGTTGGCCTGGAAACGTTGAAACACAGTTAAAGGAGCGGGTTAGACGTCTTCATGGGGCAGGCGAAAAGAATATTCCAGGTCTACAGCCCGTGAACTTATAATGTTTTGACATGTTGTGAAATTGGTTGTGTTCCCTTGTGTGCATTTCAGTATGGGGGGCAGGGGGATAAGGACACAATCAGCTTAAAGAAACTACGTTTGTGGGTAGGAAAGGCGGAATTTTGAGGAGGGGTTTGTTGAATGTTTGAAAAATTAATATGAACACTAAATCACAACAATGGCATTTAGCTTAATGGCCCGCATACATGCCCACTTAAAGATGCCACCAAATGATAAGCTGGGATCAGTCTAATCCATATCAGTTACACCATCCCACTTAATGTAGTTTCCTGACCCACACAGTGTGTATGTGACAGTTCCTAAAACAGAGCACTAAAAGCAGAGTAGAAGTAGCAGCTTTCGTGGAGAAGAAGGAGGATGCAAAGCTTCTGCAATAGGGCATTTGAGGAAAGCTGGTCCATCCACATCTGGGCAAGGGATGCTGAGCCTCGATGTAGTGATACTTAGTAATCATATGGCACTCTGTGACGGGAGTTTTCATAACATTTTAAGATCTGAATTAAAATTGTATTAACGTGATCGGCTAACTACCAAAACAAAGAAATAAGCAGGGGACTAGGCAAGATAAACAGGACCTACCGGGTCCCTTCTCCACTCTACCGACCAGCAATTTCCTCCCAATGACTTTGATTACGAATGAAAGAAGGTGTGGTAAAATCACTGATGTTTAGTTTCGAGCTATTAGGGTTGGAGAAAACTGTACAGAATCTGTGATGTGAGACTTGTATTCAATTGAGTGTGAAAAAAAATAATTTTACATTAGGCAGTAGCAAAACTTAACATTAACGAGTATATACAGTGCAAGATCAAATTGCACAATTATGGCTTATAGAGGAGTTAATGACATGTTGCAAAACCGTTTTGTGGTGTATTGTGTGGCATTTTATTTTGAAGTATGGTCTTTTATGGGAAATTAAATCTTGACACGCTGACTCCATCATAGTCAACTACGTTTCCTGGACTTAAGACTGCCATGTGTGGTTGTCTTTCGTTATTTCAGGATTAGTCTTGCGAGTAATCAGCCTATATAAGTCAAGTGTTAGTTGGTTTTGTTTTTAAATGTAACTCTTTTCTTTTTATCAAACCACTTTTTTTTAATCCCAATTTAGATCAGGGACCTGGCTTTTTTTTAAAAGGCTTAATTGGTCCAATAGTAAGTTACTATGCAGGGTCATTGACATAAATTTGATGTATTTGTCGTTTACTCAAGCTTTATTAAGGAAAAAGCTCGTTTTTCTTGTTGAGTTACAAATGTTTAAAGGACAACTTCACCCTCCATATAAACATATTTAGAAAGAATGCTCTTTAATACATTGTTGATTATCAATTGGTTGTCTCGAAGTCAGCTGTATGCCTGATAGCTTTGGATGGCCCCCTGGAAATGACCCCCCCCCCAAATAGTGACACTGAACGAGGCCTAGCGTGGCTATGATGTCAAATGTCCAAATCCATAAACTAGGTGTGCAACAAGAACATTGGGCAAGATTTCAGTTAAAACATACAATATAGGGGTTTAGGGGGGTAATTACCGTTATAGTTTTCATGGCACGGGCTGGACTTGTGCTCTGTTAAGGGAAAAAACTGCTATGGTAACATACCGCATCAGAGTGTGGGCACTCTTTCTGGCATGACTTAGACTCTTCTATTTAGTAATCTATACAGACGATAATAGTTTACAATCAGGTAATAATGGACAGCATCAATGACCAAACATTACAGGGAGATTGACCAGAGCTGCAGTTGCTCTGAGGCAATATTACCGAAGAGCTAACCAAGAGCGGGACTCTGGGGGCTAGGGGAAGTTCCCCACACTTAAGCGTCAGAGCTGAAAAAGACCTGGTAAATAGGTGCCGGCATGCTGCGGAGGGTCCATTGCAGATACTAATTACAGCTGACTACAAATCCCAGGGTTTTTTAGTTGCACTAACGACATAAATGTTCAGTGCAACTTAAACCCTTTACAGAGAGTGCTACAGGGATACAGTAAATTGGTGTGTTAAATTCGTCTGATAGTGTTGTTTAATGAATTTTAAGTAAAATACACCCACAAGGATTAAGGTCTATTAAGGGACAGAGGCTAAAGGTGTAAACTTTTTATTCCTCAAACACATACTTCATTCACTTTAATCACTTAGACACTGGTATTACGAGTCCCAATGTTCTGCTCACTAGCTTCATTGCCTCCCGATCTACCCGGTTAGCAGCAGCTTAGTTATGACGTACTGCGACAGATGAATTCAGAAGAGCAGGAGTCAGGATTAGGGATCGATCCTGCAAACTGGAAGCCCGAACCTGAGTTGGATCGAATTTATATGAGATTTATGCACTTGAAATATTCCAAACAGTTTGGTTGTCGTCGTACTTGCGGACTTTATTTTTGGTAAACTCTCGAGGTAGCCTTCGATTTTTGGAAACCCTTGACTGTAGGGTTTTTGATTTCGGTTAGTCCATCGAAAGAAGCACAATTTCAATAACCGCGAAGGTATTCATCGGTTAACCCTAGAATGTAGGCAATTAATACCCTCAAATGGCCATAACCATTGAATTCGCATGCGGGAAATGCAGCAGATGGGGTGTGAAGCAGTGTTTTAAATAAGTGTGGGGTATGGATGCTCCCCCGGACCCCCCCCCCCCCGCCCTTTCTCAGGTGCCACAGCAATTTACAGTAAGTTATGCTGCTAATTTTTTCTGATTTAATAAACAATTTTCAAAACTATTTCTGCCCATTGACTTTAATGGGTTCATTTTACTGAAGTTCGGAAACTCGCAAAAAAAACGAAACAATTCAGGAAGTTCGCCCCCTCTCTAGTCAGGACAACACAAACAACATCTTGGAAGTAAGAGGTTACGTGTCAGAGGGTTGAAAGTTCTTCAGTTGGGCAAGGGCTGGGGGTATCTTAGTAAACACAAAATTATCGATTAGGTAGGGTGACATGCTCTTAACATTTTTTAAAACATTTTTTAACATTTAACCTGCAGGGCCAAAGATGCATGGATCGCTAAAACCAAACCCACAATATATATAGATCAGCTCCATTTGCCCACATAGTACAAGTGATACAGGAAAGTGGTGTTTTAGTGCAAAGTTTTGATATATTGTAAAAGTAACAATAAACATCAATAACACATTTAACATTTTTTTGAAATGGGGCCTTGCCCTTCTTCCTCATGGTCTAATACCAGGCAAATTGAAATACCAGCTGACAGTTTCTGTGCAATGCCACAGGGCAAGTAAGTACATGCAAGATTCCTTGTGTGTCCATAAAAGTTGGGATCTGCAGTCTTAGTACTACTTTGATACCCTTACAAGTGGCAGTTCAATGCCTATGGCTTCTTGTGGTACTTAAATTCACTACAACATTATATCAACTATGGTACAGTAAACATAGCTTTTACCATAGTTGCCTTGCTGTAAGCCTTTTAGAATCAAAACAAAAAACTGAAGATGGCAATGAGTAAGGTGCAATAGATAATAATGTGCATCACTGTAAAAAGGAAGAGGAGGACAAGCCAGTAAGAATATAAGCAAACATTGGCACTAGGCAATGCTTTGAGATGTTAATTAGAAACTTTTGAAACTTAACGAGTATCTTACTAGTACTGGCCACTGTGTGGTAAAATTGAAAATGTATTAAAATTTAAAATTCAGAAAATGGCCAAGCACCATGAAAAGGCACCGTTCCAAGGTAATAAACTCCAAAGTCCCCAGTTCAAAATGAATGAAACACAGAACACAAAGTTTGTATTCTAGTTTGTTTACACAGAACTAAACTCCCATGTGACAGCGTGAGACGCTCTCCTTTTGGCGGAAGTTGCATTGGTTTCTATAGGCCATATTCACGTATCATTTTTGTATACAATACATATCTATTGGTTACATTGTAAATATTACATGGGCTGGTAATACAGAGTGTAAATGTCTTAGTACCCTAACAAAACCCGTTCCTTTCTCTGTCTCTCCCGAGACATGTACCTCATCATGTGCAATCATCCAGTCTAAACAGAAAAAACATCACTTATATTAGTTTCAAAATAAGGATGGCTCATTTGTCTTCTCAAAATCATAATATAATACTCCCGTAGTTTAAATAATGAGATGGACTAAAGAAGACAGAAATGTAAAGCTGTTTTAAACTAGGTAAAAATAGTTCTGACACAGAGGCCATGGCCGTAAGATGACTAACGGCTAGCACACACCAACCATAAAATATCAACTTTAAGGCTTCAGTAAACACTTCTGATAAACACAGACTTAATATAACAGGGTGCTACAGTGTCAGACCCAGATTTTATACAGATTCTTATTTTTGGTGTAAGTAAACTGTTGGTCCTAATCTTAACCTTATGTTTGTACTTTGTACTACATGTTGGCATCCAAAGTTATTGGAAAACGGTACTTTAGTTCCGCATAAAGCTAAAATTTTGTCGCGCTTTAATTAAACTGTTCAGGATGGAAATTAATCATATGTGCCTCTGATGCTGTGATCTAAATGAATGGCATGTCATTCATTTTAATTAAAAGAAGGTTTTTCTCGCGTTCAATTTTGTCTCGTTTTTCATTATGAATAAGGTTGTAAAATCAATTAAATAAATATTTTAGATACAATTATATGTATTTGTTTTGTTTTAAAGCTGTAGTATCGGTTTGTTAGGTGTGTTGTTTTTATGCATTCACAACATGTAATTGTCCATAGTCATCTCAAAGGGATAGAGATGGTGAACAATAGGTTTTAACTGCTAATGCACAGTTAAGACCCAATTCTAACCTAAATGTGATTCTGATGAGACTTGTATGCATTATGATGTAGTAGATATTCTCCTTTGCTTGCGAATATAAGAATTATTAATGACTGTTGCTGTTTGATTTTCTTACCAAAAACAGGCTTTGCAGGGCTTTGTCAATATTTCGTTTTATTGCGAACAATATAAAGCAAAATAAATATGATATATTAGTATAACCCTTTATATATAAATACAAATTAACTTGCATGGGGAATACAGGGCTTTTGTTCGGACGAGTGGTTATGGTACTAGTGGTGGTGTGGGGTTTTTATTATCGAAAGTAATTATACATAGGGCACAGTATTTGGTGTTGTTTTAAGAGCAATAAAACAATGTACATCAATATTAACAAATATGTCGTAATAACTTAAAGTAGATCGTAAAGTAAAATAAGTCACGAAATTCAAATAAATAAAGTACTTGCTTAGTCCCCAATAATCCAGGACATTTTTACAGGCGCGGAATGGACGCGTTACAAAGGACTATATTTATCACTTCCTTTTAGTGTGTATCCAATGGTGTGCTTATAATCTTAGATTGACCGCGTCAAAAGTCATTTCTGAGTGTTTGATGGATGCATGTCTTTATTCAACCTCAATTACTATGTTACTCTGTTACTAATTGAGGAAATAGGGCCAGATCAAAAAAAAAAATAGGTATAGTTGGGAAGAATTAAAGTTTGCAGTAAATGGCAATTTAAAAAAAGTAATTTTCCAGTGTACATATCTTTCAAATGCTGTAAAGATGCCCTTTAATGAAGGAGCAAAGTGCTGTTAAAATAATACATAATCCCTCCAAATAAACTAAGGGGTTAAGCAATGTAATTTTTCTTTTTTTTCAACCAAAAGATAACTATGCAACTACAGCAAGAGTGCCAGCGACTGACAGCATGAAGGGAGATGAGCCATGGTTGCATCACCAGGGGACAGTGGAGCGGGGTGTAGTGGGGGAAGGAAATATTCATATCTCGCCAGTAAATGGTATTGGTTCCCCTTTTTCCTGCCTGTCCATTCCCCTCAGTCGGGTCCGTGTAGCCATGCCCCCTCTCTCCCTAAGCCATCCCCTCAGGCAGTAGCCCCAGTTGGGTTCTACCTCAGCGCCAGGCAGCAGCCCCATCCCACCCACCCTCTTGTTTTATATATGCATGTTATATTTCCTGTTATTGTATTTGCACTTCCCTGCAAGTGCATCTGCTAGTGATGTATCTGTGTGATGTATTTTTCAAAAAAAAAAAAAGTATTGATTTCCAGTTGTATTGTCGCAGCTTTAAAAAATCAACAAACAGGGAGGGTAGTACCTGGGTCCCCCTTACGGCTTAAGAAAAAAGGATTTTACAGGTGAGTCTGACATAAAAATCCTCTTTTCTCTTACAGCCTCAGGGGGACCCAGGTCAACGTAGGGGACGTCCCAAAGTCCCGAATTGAAGGGTGGGTAATCATAAAATAAGAATCCCACTTAGATCTCCGCAGTTCTAAGGATAGAGGTGCCCAAGGCAGTATCCTTGTCTGCAAAAACTTGGAGACGATAAAATTTGATAAAGGTGGAGATAGACGACCAAGTTGCTGCTCGGCATATCTGGTCCACCGAAGCGCCATGTCGCGCCGCCCAAGAGGCTCCAACCGCCCTAGTAGAATGGGCCGTAACCCGCAAGGGAGGAACGGCCCCAACTGCCAAATAGCAGCGAAAGATAGTAGATCTAATCCACCTAGCCAGAGTTTGTGGAGAAGCCCTGGACCCCCGAAGCACAGGTGCATGGTCTGAAATAGTTATATTTTGGATGTTTGTGTTTATTATGTTTTGTAGTAGCCATTTATCTACAATAAATGTGTGTAATCTTGAATAAGTGTTGTGTGTTTTAGAGTAGTATGTGTAGTTTTTGTCTAATGGATGTAAAAGCCTGCCAAGTGTCATAAAGGTCTTTTGAGTTTATGATAGTATTAATTGTTCTTTCTTTTTGGTGTCTAGTTTTAGTTGTCGAATCTAGTGTTGGGTCTATAATACTATTGAAGTCGCCGCAGATTATGATATTTGTATTTTGTATCTTTTTTTTTTTAATGATTTTTCGTATGAAGTTTTTCTCTGGTGTTTAAAGTCCTGTATCCTGGGGCAGGATGAAACATTGGGTCCATACACACGTTTTAGCATGTCCCCAAAGTATGAACAACATTATTTGGGCTACCAGGCTTTTTAAACTATTTGCTTGGCAAGGGAATAAGGGCTCCATGTTGGGTATCATATTAATGGGCATACTTTTATATTTACAAATATAATATTGGTTTCTGTCTTACACAATACCGAAATACATTTATTTTGCATGTATGACTGTCCTTAAAATGACCTCTTAGTACCCACCAGACCCCTAGCTGAAGAGAATTCCAGATACACGTTTCGGCCCCACATTGTCTGGAAAAGGAGTTCTGGTTGCATGCTTCACTAATCGTAATATAAACAATAGGACTGTTCCAGGGTGGAATGGTATTTTTATTGGTCCTTTGCAAGAACTCATACCACTAGTTAACCCATTCTTACCAAGTCACTACACACTTTCCTGACAGCCCTATTTAAAGCTAATATGAATCATACTTTAAGGATAGATATCAGAATCGTATACGAGTGGAGATGGTGCCTCCAACTGCCCTGGAACTACCTCATAAGGGTGAGTGACTCTTCTTTTCCTTCATCTTTTTCTATTCTACTATGTTATAAATGTTTATGGTCGACCAATTATTAAGATAGCACAATGTTGGTTGAATATATGTCATAGACTATTGGGTAAATCCAGCTTGTGATACAAAAGCAATGGACACGAAGTGTAATACTTTGCAATATATTTATTATTGTGCTATTGTATACATATTTGTTAAAAATCTAAATTTATAGAGTAGTTGGTGTAGCATGAACATTTTGACAATGGCTATTTTGTTTAGCCATGATATATATTTTGTGCTCCAGGGTTTGAAATTAGAAATTAGTTTGTCTAGAAGATTTTCAAAATTGATATGGTATAGTTTATCTATATTAGTATTTAGTTTTATCCCTAGATATTCTTTATTTTCTTCAGCCCATATGTAATGATATCTGGCTTTTAAAAAGGTTTGTAGAGCTATTGATGTGTTGAATTGTAGTATGTTGGATTTGGAACTATTAATTTTATAGAAGGATATATTGTTGAATATTTTAAGGGTGTTTTGTAGGTGGATTAAGGATGTAATAGGTTCCGTTATTGCTATGATAATATCATCCGCGTAAAGGCTTATTTTATGTGTTTGGTTGTCTATTTTAATTCCCTTTATACTTGGGTTAATACGTATGTTTTCAGCTAAGGGTTCTATCATCAGGTTAAATATCAAGGGCGATAATGGGCAACCTTGCCTTGTACCGTTTGTGATATTAAAGGTTTGTGATAGCATACTGGATATATATATTTGTGCAGTAGGATTGGAGTATAGAGTTAATATGGCCTTTAGGATCCATCCTTTAAAATTGAATTTTTGCTGCGCTTCCTCCATGTATTTCCAATTTATTCGGTCAAAGGCCTTTTCTGCATCAAGTGTTATTGTTAATGCTGTTACATTGTGATTCTTTGACCAATTGATAATATTAATAAATCTCCTTGTGTTTTCATATGGTTGTCTGTTGTCTATAAAGCCTACTTGATCTGTCAATATTATGTCAGGGAGGAATGATTGGAATTAATAGGCTAATATTTTGGCATATATTTTAATATCTACATTTAATAGTGATATGGGTCTGTAGTTTGTGATGAGTGCTGGGTCTTAGTTTAGTTTTAATATTGGCACTCTTATTGCTTGTAGCATCTCTTTAGGAAAACCATTTTGTTCCACTGCGTTGTTGAATATTGTGTGTAAATGTGGTATAAGGATATCATGAAATATTTTGTAGTATTCTGTAGTATATCCATCACATCCAGGTGCTTTGTTTGAGGGTAGGTGAAAAATGGCTTTGAAAATTTCTGATTTTTGTATGGGTTTGTTAAGAGATTCTGCAGCACAGGTGCATGGTCTGAAATAGTTATATTTTGGATGTTTGTGTTTATTATGTTTTGTAGTAGCCATTTATCTATACTAATAAAAGGCAAAGCCCTCACTCACTCACTCATCACTAATTCTCCAACTTGCCGTGGAGGCAGCAGTCAATGGCTTCCTGTGTGCATATTGGGAGTTTCCTTTCAGAAAAATATTGCAAGTAAATCCTTTGTCTTGAAATGCGATTGGGTGTGCTTTTCCGGTGCGCTAGTGCACTTTGCCATGTGCTGCAATTGTAACGCATGCGATTGCGCAAAAAATGCAGATTGCAGCACAACGCATGGCAGCACACCTAGTGTGGCCACAACAATTAGCCAACACTAATTTGGCCTTTTTAATGCGTGATTGGATTGCGCATTAAAATATGGCAGTGTGACCTAGCCCTTTAATGCTCAAAATAATTAAACAGAATTTGGAATTTTTATCTCCAGAACAAAAGTTTAATTAACGTAATTATTTTTTAGTCTTTCGCAGAATGTCAACAGGTAAGAACAACTGAGGAATTGGACTTACTGTAACTAGTGTATGGTCACTATAAATCTTGGACTTGGCACACACAAGAAGATCCCTTGCCAGTTCTGCTCCCATTGATAATCAACATAAACTGATGTTCGACAAATGCGAATATCCACAAACAATTGAGATCTACCAGCACGTTCGATAGACCAAGCTCCATTCAGTGGACGTTAAAAGAAATGAGTTCTGGGTTTTAAATAAAGCTGGTAAAATTTAGGAACTGCCAATTTCGAAAATTCCACAGATCCGGTGGAATTTCCAAAAGTTGGAACATATTGAAAGGTCGGAAATTGCACTGAAAATTTTAAATTTCGAAATTAAACAAAAATGTAATTTAAAAATAAGATTTACGTAAGTTCTGCAGAATCACTGACAAAACAAAATTAGATGTGAACAAAACTAGATGTTTCTTCTTTTCTTGCAGATTAAACATTAAAGAACTAAACACAATTTTTTACACTCCAGAAACTGAACATATCCCCTCTAAAAACACCAATAAACTGAAAAATCCCACTACAGTAAATAGCATTAAAATAAATGTACCGGTAAACCCCTGAAAAACTGGATGAAATAACTGTGTATGTACAGTGACTGGCCACACCCCTCAGCTCAGTCACATGCTCCCTTGCCTAATCTGTCCTGTAAAAGGACTGGCTAGAGGCTACTAGTAGGTGTGACCAACTGTAAATAGTTCCTGCAGTATATTTAGACTGAACATGTGTAAAGAACACAATAGTCAGTGACCACACTAGGTGATAAAACACAAACCTCAAGCTAGAAAGGTAAATATCCTAACAACAATATCAAAATGAGAGGTTAGATCACGATTACTCTTACTGCTTTTATATTAAGGTGCTCTTCCTTCTAAAAGAGTGTTGTTCTGAGCTTTAGTTGTCCTTAAAGTGCTAGCCATAGGCACTGATAAAGTAGAATATTAAAGGACATCTATACCGAAAAACAGGTTATTTTAAATTGACCTAACTGGAAACTATATTCTTCCCAACCACGATTGTATTGTTTTTTTGTTGATCTGCCCCCTATTTCTTTAGCTATCCAAAACTTTTATTTTTATTTCAGCTGTCAATCAAGTTCCTTGCTCTCAAAAACTATTCTTCTGTGATTAGTTTTACTGTAGCTGGAATGGTGACAGAGGTTTGACAGTTGGAATGCTGTATGTGTGTGCAGGCTTGACAGTTGGTTTGTGGGGAAAAAGGTCGGATAGAAGTGGGAGTGGTTAAAAGAGGGAGGGGGATACTGCTCCTAAACAAAATTTGTGCTGGATTTAAGGCATGCAGCAACACATGCAAATCAAAGTAAGTGCTATTTACATGTATTTAATTATAGATTAAGATGAGGCAAAGTCATTTTTTCAGTGTAGTGTCCCTTTAACTCTTTAGGCTGGGTACGCACCGTACAACAGTTCTTCCCGGCTGACCACTTGCTGGTGACAAACGGTCAGCTGGGACAAATCACTGTTGGTTGCAGAAAAAGTAGCCATGGCTGTCAGTTTTCTGGGACTGATTGTGTGGCCCTTTGGGGACCGCACAATCACGTGATTTACCAGCATATCCAATCTACCAACAAAAAAAAGAGGAGGAATAAATTATTGGCATGTTCGTTCAGTTACATATCTCTTTTCACATGGACCTACCAATATGTAAAACACAATCAATCAGCACTTCCATCCAATACTACTGCCACCACTATGATTTTAATTCACATCATATTTGATCTTTAGTATAATTTGAAGAGAAGATGAAGAGAGATGTCACATCGTTTCTTCTGAACCAAGTAATATATCTTCAATCTTGTTGGTGAAATCCTGTGAGTTCTGGATGTGATGCTTAGAACTTCCCACCAATTGTCCTAAGATGTTGGCTAGGTATTTTACCACCTTGTATGTTACAGAGTTGATGCTGCTTACTATAGGTCTTGCACCTTCTTTATGTATCTTGGGAGACCAAATATGCATGGATGTGCCTCACCAGGGTAGAGGGATGACACATTGCTCGATCAATGGCTTTATCCTTTTGAAACGTTGCAGTAAGTCTATGACCCTTTTCTTGTACCGTCTGGTGGGATCCCTTGTTAAAGCCTCATATGAGTTGTTATCGGCAGAGTGGCTTATCAGGCGAGTGAGACACCGTGCATCTTCCCTTGTCTGCCGGTAGAATGGTGATACTGGAATCTTTCTTGGGGGATGTTAAGGCTCTTCTTTCCTGTGTGGTCAGGTTAGCTGAAGGAGTTTTAGCACTGGCTAAGGCTGCAGATACCTTAAGGCGAAGTTGTTCTGCCTCACTCTGTGGTACCTTATTATTGTGGATTGAGGCTTCTGTGGCTGCTATAATATCCACCACAGGGATGGTTTTAGGAGTGATGGCAAAATTCAAGCCCTTAGCAAGGACTTCCATTTCTGGCTGGGTCAGGGTCCTGTTAGACAAGTTTCTCACCCATTCCTCCTTGTTTGATGAAGTGTTGAATACAACAGATATACCATGACCTGGATGAATGAAAACCTTCACAAGCATATATAACGTGTCTTTCCACAAATGCCAAACACGGGGCCCACATCCAGCTGTACTGTTACTTTTACCCGTCCAGCACTAACTTTGGGCCATTCATAATCTGACAATGAAACTCTCCAACTGGCATATTGCACATGGGCACAGTAAGGCCAGAAAATATTACTGGAATATTTACAGCTTTGTATTGTACATCCAACCATAGTGAGGGAAGCTAGGAGTTGTAGTTTGCAAGGTGGGTATTCCTTTTGTTTGTTTTATCACACTGAGTCACATTGGTTTGACTTTTTTTTGTCCTTTTTCTCTCTCTTTTCTATTTTCTCCCATTACCAGTAGTGTAGAGGATTGACGTTCTAAAATGAGGTAGTAAGAACTTGCTCTAAAGTTAAAGCTGATCCCCATTGACCAGATCAGTAGCACTTCCGCTAAATGTAGTTGTAAATTAGCCTTATTGGAGTGCTTCCACAATTCTTGTATTGTATGTATTTATTGGGAGGCTTGGTCAAGCCTCCATGTGGTAATAGCACCCCCAACACGCCCCTTTAATGGGAGGTCCTCTGCCTTTAATATAAAGCACTGGATGGCCTCTTCCCTCATTTTAAAAAGCCAAAGGGCTGAGGGGGAAGGGAGAGAGCCTGTTATATGGATCCAGTGTGTAAGAATGAGAAATGCAAAAGTTTGCTAATCGTAATTGAAGTAAAAGAAATTGAAAAGGTTAGAAGTTAGGACCTTCCAGACTGGGGTTACCTTGACGTGGTTGGAAGGCTTTTCATTCATGTGATCACAGTAATGTATACAAAAACCCCTTTGTTTATAAAGTATGCCAGTGTGCAGATAATATGATATTGTATGGGGCCTAGGAATGTGCATTGATTATCTTTTCTATGTTTGTATAACTGTTTTGACCAGATCAGTAGCACTTCCGCTAAATGTAGTTGTAAATTAGCCCGTGCTCAGAGATAGTGTTTGGAAATCCACTGCAACAGTTTGGCTGGCCATGTTGTTTTTTTGGAGTGACAGGGGGCACTTCGGTGGAGGGCACCTAGTGCACCAAGATGTCCCCAGGAATAGACAATGCAAAACAGCTCCTCCTTGGCCAGCCTTGGGACTGGGGAAGGGCAGTAGTTCTTCTGGAGATGTATATACATGACTTTCACTTTCAACCATACAAACCTTTTAAAAAGCTGTCCAGTTTGTTCATACCATGCCTGACAGCTCACTATTAATGTTGTGCTTGTGAATGTGATGATTTCTACTATTTTAACATTACAGCTAGTCACACATGTGCCAAGCTATGAGCAAGCTCTGCTAGCACCCACGCAATATGGTAGGAAGAGGATTTCCTACCTCCCAGGGAAAGCTGAATTTTCGAGTCAACTGACCAATATTTCCGTGTATTGGTCAGTCAGAGTATTTTGCTGCGACATTGGTCCAGCCGTGTGTACCCACATGGAGGCCGCGTGCTTTACGCATGCACATGCGTTTGTGCGCATTGGTGGCCGATTGCAGTACGATCCCTGTCATTTTCAGGGATCAGATGCATGCGAATATCACCAAAAATGGTGATCACATGCGCTCCAATCATCAGATTGGATTGCAAACGCCCCAGTGCACATAGTATGGCCACTCCAATTGCTTTTTGTGATGCTTTTTAACATGTGATCGGATCACGTCTAAAATCGCTCTGATGTGGCCTAGGTCTGTGGGTTGGGGGATGGGGTGCATTTCTTACATTAATGGCCCTTAGACCTCATAAATTATTTACAGGAACCAAGCGAATTCTTACACCTGTCTTGAAACAGCTTGTCAATCAATCCTCAATCCTTTTTATTGCCCCTTAAAAGGAGAGACTACATAAGCAATTCTTATTCCACTTCCTAAAACCAGTCACCCAAATGAGATGTAAATACTTTAAGTTTAAACTGAGTCTATCCATTAAGCCTCTCTCTTTCAGACAGTGCCTTTAAGGCAGATTATTTCTGGACATTTGTCATCCCTAATTGGTGTGTTTATGTCCAATCAGCCTTTCATTACAGCTGTTCAGTATTGAGCTGCGCCTGAATGTTATGTACTCACATCTTTCTGAATGTTTTTCTGTTGCAGACATCTCTCTGTTACTGAGTCTGTCATGCTCTAAAAATTTACAATGAGAATGAGCTCTAGCTGTAATATTCCCTATCCTACTTGATGTCACGATTGACATGGCATTGTAGACCAGAGGCCTATGTTAATCCGATGATGCTCATAAAAGCCAAAATGTTCTGTAACTGGCTCTCTAGTTCTGCTAATCACATGGAATAATACATCTTTCCTTAAGGGCTAGCATGGCAACATGGAAACTACATAGAAATCTCTCCCTTATTTGTATTTGAGATGGGTGCTCTCCTTAACCCTCCCCATCTCACTTGAGGTCCCTATGAGTCTTGGGCTTTTGGGCTAAAGGTTCGTACACACGTGCAATCGTGGGTGCCGACTGAGAGCACGATGTGTATGAACAGGCATTTCAGCTGATAATCGGGCCGTGTATGGGCACTATATCGGCCAAAACGGGTGTTTGTTGGGGATTGTTGCCCGAGTGTGTACGAACCTTTAGATCAGGGTTATCTGTTCTTATCAGAGGATTAGGTCTCGAGAACCCCTTAAGGAGAGGGGGATCTCCCCCCTCTGAAAATTTGGGGATCTGCACACTACACCACCATTTGATTGCAGCCTCAAGCTGAAATTGTATGGGTGAATTTTATTGTTCACTTGGGAGCATGGTAATTTCACTACCTAGCCATTCCTGGTTCTCCTCTACACCTAGAACATTTTCCCCACCCCTAATTTTTTGTTTTTAATTTGTTGTGTACACGTTTGTGTGGCGGAGGACAACTGTACCCTTTTTAGGACCTTCAATTTTCCCAGTCGAGCCTCCGAATCCTCCTGGCAAATGGAAGCCCTATGCATCCCCTCTTGGTAGGTTCAGTTGCGGCTGACGACCGAGAGGAGAAGACAGTCTTTACCACTGCACGGGCAGTTATTCACTGTAGTATTTATTTTCAAATGTGGTGAAATGATTGAAAGTGTTTAAAAACAATATCATTACTAGTGTTAATGTTTCAGTCTGGTTAAAGGATCGATATCCTAGAAAAACCTTAACCTCTTGAGTACGCACGTGTGATGTGCATCCAACACATAACGTACGATCAGCCCAATGAATCGCAAGTGTGGCTGCTTGATCAGGCATCGATAGTGCTCAGTTCCTGCCAGAACAATGAACAACACCTAGCCACAAAACAGCCGTTGTGTGTGCGTTTTGCTCAGACATTGCAACGTGTACAAGCAGATATTGCAACTGTGTATTGCACCAGATATGTCAAAGTATAACAAATTCAAGCAAAGCAGCAAAAGAATCTATTTATCATATGTAGCAGAGTACCCCACAATGCCGAGATGGTCTTTTAAACATTACACTAACCCATGTGAATCTGGTGATAAGGGACAGAGCTAGTCTAAATTCCAACAAAAGCCGGTGTGGATCGTGGTCGTGTTTGATTTCTGGTCTTTATCAAATCCCTGCTTTAGAAAATCAAGGCAGGAATTCTGAGTAGAAATGGTTTCTATACCTCTGCATTCTGCAGCAGGTTACATTCTTTTCAGGATCCTGGTTGATGCCTTTGACGTGATTGTTTTTCTTGCACTCACTGATTTTCCAAATTTGAATTAGTAATAGTAGTTCGGGATTGAGACTGGAGTTGTCATAGATCTCCAGGGTATTCCCTTTGGTATTGCAATAAACACAAATATGGACAGGACTTCATCTTCTATATAACAATACTTAAAATCAATGCTAAGTATTTGGTGCCATAAATTGCATTGCTGGAATACTGTGCCATTTTAAATAAACTTCATTGTTGGAGGTCCCCATTAGAGCACAGGGTGCATGCTGATAATATTAGTTCTAACTGAATAGGACTTTAGTGAGCAAATAGATTGTTTGAACCTAAAGTGTACCAAGAGTACAGCCCTAAAATTACATTGGCTCTTTTTTAATTGGTTTGCTGTCAGTATCCCACTTGCATCAGTGCTCACCGAGACACTATTTTATTTAGGACATGTGGGAAGGATTTGTGGTTTTAGTAGATAACAGACAGCTGTAGCAAACAATGCCAGGCAGCAACGGCTAGAGTTAGCTAAATATTGTCTTGTTTAAAGAGGGGAATAGATACAAGGGAGAAAAATATTATATGCCTCTTTACAAGGCACTGGTATTTATATATTGGAATATGCGGTGCAGTTTTGAAATCCCTATACAAAAGGGACATCTTGGCAATGGAAGTTCAGAGAAGGGCAACTAATTAATAAGGGGATTGGAGCGCTTGAATATGTAGGTGGACTAGACAATTTAAGCCTGTTTACGTTGGAGAAGGACATTTGCGGGGGATAGGATTACTTCATACAAATATATTAATGGGCCATACAATAAACTCACCTGGGAAATTGTTCACTATAGTCATATCAGAGGACTCGTGACATTACCCCTGAAATCTACAAAAACTGCAAATAAGCATATACTCTATGAATAAAAAAATTTATTAGAATATCATTAGCTGAAGGTGTGTAGGTTCAAAAAATATACAGTTTGATTCTGGACATGTGGAAACTGATATTTAGTTTTTTTATTTAATATTTGGGTTTAGAGGGTATCTCCACCCCTAAAATAAACTTTTATATTTAGTCCCATCCCAACCGCCACCATTTCTTTTTGTAAAAAAAGCCCAGAAAGATTCTTACAGACCTTAATTCCCCGGTGCTGTTTCCAGCTCTCTACAGGGAGAGGGGCGGGACTGGCAGCCGCGTCTGTGATTGGCTAGCTGGCAGCCAATTACAGGCGTGGCTGACAGTTTACCCAATGTGACTGGCACTACCGTTTGCCCATGTACGCATATACTTGCCCACTGTGACTGGTCATGCAGTTGCCCACTGGACTGGCACATGCATGTTTTCCCACTGTCTGGCACATACAAGTTTGCCCACTTTGACTGGCACATACAAGTTTTCACACTGTAACTGCCACATGCAAGTTTGTCCATTGTGATTGCAAATGCAAGTTTTTCCACTTGACTGGCACATAGGATTTGCCCATTGTGATTGGCACATGCAAATTTGCCCACTGTAACTGGTACATCCATTTTCCCACTATTACTGGCACATCTAAGTTTTCACACTTTGACTGGCACATGCACGTTTGCCCACTGTACTGGCACATGCTTTGCCCATTGTGATTGGCAAATGCAGTTTTCCCACTGACTTGCACATAGAAGTTTGCCCATTGTGATTGGCACATGCAAGTTTTCCCATGTAACTGGTCACATACACCAGTTTTCCACTGTAACTGGCACAATCATTTTCCCAATGTAACTGGTCACATACACTTTTTCCCACTGTAACTGGCACATACAAGTTTTCCACTGTAACTGGCACAAAAGGTTTTTCCCAATGTAACTGGTCACATACAAGTTTTCCCACTGTAACTGGCACATACGAGTTTTCCCACTGTAACTGGCACATACAGTTTTCCCAATGTACTGGTCACATACACGTTTTCCCACTGTAACTGGCACATACAAGTTTTCCCACTGTAACTGGCACAAAAGTTTTCCCATGTAACTGGTCACTCCGTACACACGGAACGTTCCCACTGTAACTGGCACATAAAAGTTTTCCCAATGTAACTGGCACATACGGTTTTCCACTGTACTGTCAATACAAGTTTTCCCGCTGTAACTGGTCACATACGAGTTTTCCCACTGTAACCTGGTCACATACGAGTTTCCTTACTGTAACTGGCACATACAGTTTTCCCATTGTAACTGGCACATACACCTTTTCCAATGTAACTGGTCACATACGAGTTTTTTCCACTTAACTGGCACATACAAGTTTTCCCACTGTAAACTGGTCACATACGAGTTTCCCACTGTAACTGGTCCACATACGAGTTTTTTTACTGTAACTGGCACATACAAGTTTTCCCATTGTAACTGGCACTTACACCTTTTTCCAATGTAACGGTCCCATACGAGTTTTTCCACTGTAACTGGCACATACAAGTTTTCCCATTGTAACTGGCACATACACGTTTTCCCAATGTACTGGTCACATACAAGTTTTTTCCACTGTAACTGGCACATACAAGTTTTCCCAATGTAACTGGTCACATACACGTTTTCCCACTGTTACTGCATAAAAGCCCAAATTCAACCCAATTTCTGGTCGATCCAGTTACATATTCGGTGTCATCGAACCATCTTCCCATCAGGCAATCTACTTAGAGTAAACATACTTGTACCACAGTAATTGATATGAATAAAGACATACATCCATATAGTCCAACCTTTATAGCCTCCTCATTAACCCTACCCACAGTTGATCCAGAGAAGAAAAAAAATTAATACAGCCGTGAAGGCTTATTCACACTAGGTCCGTTTTAGGTGCGATTTTCTGAATGATGTTTTGTTTTAAAAATGCAAGGACACGAAGAATTCATGGACCGTTCACATTATTGCGTTCTGATTCGGTACGTTCCGGTCCATTTCAAAAACGTGTCATGCAGCATTCCTGTCCAATTTTTGCCTGCATTTTCTATATAAATCTAGTTTCTGTCAGTTTCTAGTGTGAACGAGCCTTAATTGTCTAATCTGCCTGCATAGTCAAGCCCTCCTCCCCTTATTATTTAGTTGCCATTTTCTGAACTCCTTCCATTTTGAATTAGAATTTTTACTCCTTGTACATTTTGGGCAGTTGTGATAAAATATCAACGTTGGCTACTTTCAACATATAGACAACATTGTAACCTGGCCGGCCAAAATGTTGACCCATGTGTACGTAGCCTAAAGTTTGATTTTCTCATTCCTTGATTGCTGTTTTTAACACCCCACTCTACAGCAAGTTTCTTTAATGCCACTGATGTTTTTCTCTCCACTCTGATATCATGTGGGTGTTTCAAAGAAAGCAGTGAACACAATGGTATCTGGACAGAAGAACTTTTTATGGCAGAAACAAAATTACCATGCGGTTCAGTGGCTGAGTTAATGAAAGGTCAGGTTTGTCCCAAGTGATACATAGAATTCCTTCAAATCCACGTTACAGTAAATGAGGAACTACACCTAATTTTTTGTGTATTTTAATTAATTGTTCTGTCTTGCTGTATGATTTACTTTGCCTTATCTCATGGGTCTGTGTATGCCAAGCCCTATTACCAAGGTAGTGTACCAAGAGCTGCAATCACAGAAAACTAGCATTTAGTTTTAAAATTTGTTGTACAGTATTTGAGACAATATCAAAAATTTCACTAAAAATACAGTGTGGCTTTAAAAGGATATTTAAGCACACAAAACTTGATGTAAAGAGACACAATGAGGCAGTATAAACGTAAAGTGGGTACACACGGCACATGAACACAGTGGGTTAATTCCTGTTAACCCTGTGTGACAGGATGTTTACAACATAAATTAATACTACACCTTCCGCCTCACATCTTTTTTCCTGTCCTGCGTGACAATTATGGATGTGCTCCCCTTTTGTCTCTTCTCTCTCTTTCCTGTGACCTCAACCAAGTACTTGTACAAGGTCAGGAGAGGGTTTATTTTCACAGCTCCCTCCAGTTCAATTTTCAGTAGCTTGGAACTACAGTGTAACGTCAAGTGGGTAGGACGTCACTGTGGTGAGTCTTTTTAAACCTTGTGGCTCTCTGTTTCTTTCTTACTATGGGGGATCCTGCGTTTTCGGTTTTCTAGCTGTGTTTTACAATGTTTTTTTGGTGTTTTTCTTGTGCCTTCCAGTATTCACTCTTCGAAAAGAGTGATCCTCATCACAGAAGGTGTGCCAGACAAGTGTGTCCTTTGCGAAAAGTTAGCGATGTCAGGGAAGAATTATGCAGTGACTATGCTGAAAGCAGGGCTCCTCCTCCTACTCTGGATCAATATCCATATCATTAAAGTGTAACTGTGGTCGAAAAATGACTTTAGGTAAATTGATGGAATTGCTTTCCTGAGGATTTTTGCAATTTAAGTTCATTATTAATTTTACATAGTTTAAAGATATTTACATTTTATGTGTGATATGGTAGCAGCATCACAGATGCTTGCATTTCCTGCTTCAAAACCAAGTAACAATCCCTCTTCCCTGTGTCTCCTCCTCGACGTAGGCCCCCATGGCTCCTCCCCTTGCGGCTTTCCCTTGCAGCCTCCTGTGGCCCCTCCCACTGATGTACTCTGTGGCCCCACCCACTCAAAGGTCATGTGGTCCCTTCCACCCCTCCCCCTTGTGGGCTCCCCATTGCCCCTCCCCCACTTGCACCTTAGACCATACCCTCCCACTACAGAAACTCCCCGCCCCTAACGTTCTGATCTTGATTTCTTCATATTTTGGGCAGTGTAGCACATAGAGAGGGTGTGATGGCTCGTTAAAGGTAAGAACCTTTCATTTAAAATAACTTGTTTGGAGAACACAGTTCCCCTTTAAGTTTATTATGACTTCCTCTATGAAGTCTATGTCCAACAAAGCAGCCGATGTGGCGGTAGCCGAAGTATCAACTGTTTTTTCTAGCATCAAAGTCAATGGTAATATCTCTGACCAGGTCAATCGTCAATCAAGCTAAAAGTAACAATAAGAGGTGGCTGATAATGAAGATACAATAGCTATTAGTAGTTTTAAGTCATGGATCATCTTATTTCTAAAATGAGGGCCTCCCTCAAGGTGGGTACACACAGTAGAAATCTTTGAAAGAAAACAGACAGAATCTGAAAGATCCTGTCTGTCATTTTTTAAAGATCAGTGAACACACACTCCTGAGCGGTTTCCCTATACACAGCATATACCAAGCATAGAGAGAACGCTTGGGACTGTGTGTTGCTTTGGCCAAGGGAAATTTTCGGTCTTTCCTGAAAGAACCCGAGGCTGACCCGAAATGTTCAGCAGCCGGACGCTCATTTGGGAAAGCTACTCACACTGCCGATAAAGGCCAGATACCGTCGATCCGATAGTATAGACCCTTTATCGCTAGTGTGTGTCAACAGTCCTATGTTGTGCTGTGCTCAGAGAGATAGCTTGACAGTTTGATTTAAATTTGTTTATTGAGGTTTTTGACATAGAGAGAGGGGATAGAATTCCAGAGGACGGGAGCCAAAAGAGAAAAGTTTAAGCAGAGGAGTGTGAGTGGGGGGTCTGTATAAGAGATGTTTCTGTGATGAGCGGGGGTACGGGCAGGGACATATGGGGACAAGAAAAATATAAGAAGGAGCAGCAGAGCGAAGGGATTAAATGTTAAGAGAAGGATTTTGTAGATAATGCGTTGTTTAATGGGGAGCCAGGTTGATGTGCTGCACGAGGAGAGTTAATTTCCCAATTGTTAGAGAGCGAGACAATGCGTAAGGCAGAGTAAAGTTGAGAAAGATGGGAACGACACTGGGCCGTGGGCACAGGGGCCAATTCCCCCTGGGCTGGGCTTTATTAGAGAAACTGGGCCGGGCAGGAATATTTTGAATAAAGTTTAGAGAGTTCTGGTCAGAGGCATGCCTCCATGAAAGGTTTGCTCATGACGCGCCCTTCAATGAATTAGACAAATATAATGGATGACCCTGCACACCTAAACCAAGGGTATAAATCAAATTCCAAATGCTGGGTGCTCCAAACACTGTAGCCAACAGTAGACAAATATGTGGATGAGGTACGCTGGCACACCTCCTAGTGAATCAAATTTATTAGTCCCGTTTCGAACCGTGTGGTTCCTTCCTCAGACCAAACATACCTTTTTTTGGTCTGAGTAGGAACCACACTGGTTCTGAAACGTTACTAATAAATTTGATTCACTAGGACTAGTGTGCCCAGCGTACTTCATCCACCTTCAATGAATTAGGATCCACTCAGCGCGTGCGGGGTGCCTGACATCTAGTCTTCTTTTTACTCCTGCACGCGCGCGCTTCCGCTCTTGTATTTGAACAGGGGATGATTGCTGGACTTGCAGTTGCCACTCTCCTTGACAAATTTAGTGGCTTTACGTCTTTGGGACTTTTTACAAGTTTTGTGCTTCGGCAAATGGGGGAATTGTATATAATTTGCAGGTCAGTGTACTGCAGGGCATAGTGGGCATTTTAATAATTTGCAGGTCAGTGTACTGCTGGGCAATGTGGGCATTTTACATAAATTATAGGTCAGTGTACTGCTGGGCAATGTGGGCATTTTATAATGTACACTTAACACATATTTTTTATTCTGTCAGTAACATATTTAATGCATAACTGTACCTGAGCTGTGCACACCTACCCCTCATTTATTGTATGAAAGGAACTGGTAAACTCAAATTTACCTGATGAACTACATGCCCAAGAGCTCTGCAACAGGAATCAACGAGAAGCCAAGATAGGAGTATCTCAGGCAAGACAGGAAAAGGAGGCAGTTTTCCAGTTGGTACCGTTGAGGAGGAGAGCTGCCACATGTTGCACAGCTTTTGTACAGGCCTTGGTCTATGTGAATTGGATGGAATCCTGCTAGAGGTCCTTCCGAGGTCTTGCAGAACTTCACCTGTAGTGCATGCTGTGGATCTGGAGCCGGGTGTCCTTTGAATATCAGTAAGGTGACTTTGGATTTGTGTGGGGAACAGGCCACTAGTTCAAGGTGATCACCCATCACTGATCATTCTGACTGTCAGATGTGCACCTTACCAGAGGGAACCCCTGTGTATAACCAGTTATCTTCTGATTAAAGTTCCCTGTCTATATTGGCTTGCAATGGGACATCCAAAGGAGATACTTTTTATCACTGATAACAGGGAACTTAACAATACAAGTTTAAACCCTGCTAAGGATAAATTCCAGACTGCAGGATTATATTAAGTTTATCTGCAACAGTGACCCACTTTGCTCATTTGGTAATAAGAGTGACAGATAACTTTTACCGTATATCCTCGAGTATAAACCGAGGTTTTCAGGCTTTAAAAAAAGCCTGAAAATCTTACCTCGGTTTATACTCGAGTCAATGTTTCCCCTACCTTGTCCGGCCGCAAAGTGAGAGGTGCCGGGTAGTGACAATCATCCGGATGCGCAGAGGCTGTGAGCGAGGATGCGGATCGCGCGGCCGCCGGACAACGGTAGGAGAAACATTTACCGTTACTTGCACAGGGACACACAGGGCAAATACATACAAATAGTAGTAAAACCTTCTTTATTTGTGCAACTGTAGCACAAATATAGGAGGATTTACCCCTATTTGCAAGTATTTGCCACTTAAGATGTTTGAAAACTACAACTCCCAGCATGCTTTATTGGTGGGAGTTGTAGTTTTTCAAACATCTTAAGTGGCAAATACTTCAATAGGGTAAATCCTCCTATATTTGTGCAACAGTATGCACAAATAAAGAAGGTTTTACTCTTATTTGTAAGTATTTGCAACTTAAGATGTTTGAAAACTACAACTCCCAGCAATAAAGCATGCTGGAGGTTGTAGTTTCCAAACATCTTTAGTGGCAAATACTACCCCCTTGGTTTATACTCGAGTCAGTGTGGTTTTCCTCCTTTTTTTTATCTAAAACTAGGTACCTTGGTTTATACTCGTGGACGGTTTATACTATACTGGTATTACGTACTATTCAGAACTGTGCTCTCAACTCAACAGTTAAAATTCTTGCGTTAATATATTTTACGAAATTAGGTTGTACCCAAAAAACTGTAACGTGAATATTAAGATAGCATATTAAGGTAACAAAGTTTGCATAATTATTCATTGTTGCTGTTATTGTGTTATATTTTTCTGCCAGGTTCAGAAATTAAATCTGACCCTTTGGTTGCTATCTATTAACTGGGATCATAGGGGTGTCACGGGGCAACACAGTATACCTAACTATAATATTGACCACACTTAAGGGTGGGCTACATATAATTTATAGGTCTGTGTGCTTCTGGAAATGTGGGTATTTTATATAATTTACCAGTCTGTGGCTGCGGGGCATATGGTCATTTAACATAATTTACCAGTCTGTGTGCTGCTGGGCAATATGGTCATTTAACATAATTTACTGTCTATGTGCTGCTGGGTAATGAGAATTTTATATTACAGTATTTACTAGACTCTGGTTAATTAGCCAGTATTGTCAGCCTTCCAGTTCATTAGCCAGTATTGTCAGTCCTCCAGTTCATTACCCATTGTTTGTCAACCCTCCAGTTCATTACCCAGGGTTTGTCAGCCCTCCAATTCATTAGACAGGGTTTTTCAACCATATGTTCTATTAGCCATTGTTTGTCAGTCCTCCAGTTCATTACCCATTGTTTGTCAACCCTCCAGTTCATTACCCAGGGTTTGTCAGCCCTCCAGTTCATTACCCAGGGTTTGTCAGCCCTCTAGTTCATTAGACAGGGTTTTTCAACCAATATTCTATTAGCCATGGTTGTCAGTCCTCCAGTTCATTAGTCTGGCACGTCATGTTAACCCCCTCAACAATTTTAGAGCGTAGCAGTATGTTAGCAAGACAATAGGGGTCAAGAGATGCTTTTTTGATTATGGTTTTACATGGGCATGTTTGAAAGAGGAAGGGAAAATACCAGGATGACAGGAGCGTTGAATATTGTGGTTAGTATAGGGAGACTGCCTGATTACAGTGCTTATTAGGAAAGAGGGCATGGGATTGAGGGGACCTGTGTGAGCGTACAAGACTGAAGCCCAGTGGCACTTGTACACATTTTTAGTCCCTGCTACACATGTAGTGTGGCCTCTGCCTAAAAGTATGCTAGCTCAGTAACTGAACAGGTGCTGTGACAGTTACCTATTAGATTCATCAGTCTGCACTAAAACACTGAGTTATCTTAAGTATTCATACCCTTTAGTCTACAGTTACTGTAAATACATGCAGGCAAGTAGCAGCTGGGTACATACTGCAAATTAAGAGACAGACCAATTATTTTTAAAGATCACCCTTCACATCACAAGCATTCTCCCATATATATATATAAAGATAGAACACCTTTCCTTCGCCACTTCCCTATACTAGAGTGAAATTGAACTGAAAAAGTTCAATATTTAAACTACAGTGCACTTCAACGTTATAAGGATGGTTCCAAATGAATTGCGCCCTTTTGTTGAAGTGTGTACCCAGGTTAACTATGAGGTGTGTTACTGCACGCCCGTTACGTACTTTTCCTAACCCACTTTTTTTTGCAGACAGGACTTTATACCAGGGCTGAGCAAGCTTGCCCTTGTAGAGAGTCCAACCATGCAATGCAATCGCAGCAAAGAGCAGTTTGAAGTTTCACATTGGATGAATTAGTTTCCAGTATTGAAAAGTAATTCCTTAAACTATTTCTGAATATAAAAAGGAATGGACTTAAGCACTCTTACAGCAGCCAGACATCTCATTTCTACTGGAAAGCAACCTACCCCACCCCCTTTTAGAAGTGGAATACATAGAGTAAGATGGAATTTGATGGCATGTCCCCAAGGTAAAAAGGCAGTTTACATAACTATGGACCCCTTGGGATATTTTAGAACCCAGATAGTAACAAACTGACTGGAGTCACACTTCCAAATATTTAAAAGGGAAACCCTCCTACAAGTGCACTCAACTTACTTTCTAAGTCTAGGATGATGTCTTGCTTATCTGGTTCTAAGTTATGCTTTTAAACTTGCCGGAATAAGTGAGCGACTGTCACGTGAAGTGCCGTGTAAGAGGCCCCACCCAAAATATTTTCTGAAGATATTTAGAGTTACAAACGCAGGAGACCACTAGGTATGCTCAGTGCCTATGGTACGGAGTCAAAAAATGGTGCGTTCTCGCACAGCTCATGCTAGCTGTTAAGTCCACTTTATATTGCAGATCGAAGCATGATACTGGAGTGTTAAAAAAGGCAGGAATGTGCTCTTTAAAAAAGCCACTTATAAGGAGACCAGTTACCCTCTAAAACCCAACCATTACATATTTCCCAAATTATAATATAGAGTTTCTTTGCTTTAACATGCAAGTTGCTGCGTATGGAGCGCACAAATTCTTTTTGCGTGCACACAATATGAGCTGTGACTATATCATGGTATATTCCCATACAAGATCAGTTAAAATCTTTGGAGTTTCCTATTGTGGTACCTTTGTCATGTTACAAGCTTCAAAATTATAAAAGATACTAACTCAAAGAATTTAACATCTGAAATGGTCTTTTCGCAATACTAGTGCATTGCAATAATTACAAAGATCACTGGATGGCCAATAGAAGCTTCATTATGTACAACATTTTTCTCCGTTTCCAGGCTTTCTGGGTAGCAGCTGGCTAACAGTTGAGTGTCACTGTCAACCATGAACAGCTACAGTTACCAACAGATTCTCTGCACATTTGCAAGCATTTAGGAGACAAATGTGAATTTAGCTATCAATTTATGAGGGTGGACCAATACTACTTTAAATATGTAAGGCCCAAGAACTCATTGCTAAACTATGTTAAATTGCAAATACATTTGATGCAATTCAGATTCAAGCAAGCAGTTAAGTCCCAGCACCAGACTATTCTGCAAGTTGGCATTATGACAGGCCATGCAGATTAGTGGTGCAGTTTACTAGACCCTCACTGGCAAGCACCCCCAGAATTTAATATTCCGAACACAGCAAATCAGAGTTTACCCTGCAATGTCTATTGAGCTCACCACTGCAAACAAGGCCAGTATTCCTTCATTGAAAAACTAATTTTAAGATCTAGTACTCATTAACCTAATCTGTAGTCTCATAAATTAAGAGCCAATTGTACTGTGGTTAGTCCACAGGATCATATGTGCCTAATTGAGGCATTACACTATGGTTGGAGCATACTCATTGCTGGACATTGGGGGTACCTCACCCTACAGTTGCCAATAAGCACACCAAGAATTCTGAATCTAATTTTTTTTAAATTAGATTAAGAATGCAAGTACCCTTTATGACTGTACTGAAATGATCCTGGACTCATTTGAAAGCCAAAAGAGATTTAAAGACAGATTTTAGGATACCAGCCCTTTAGGTGTGCTAAACTCACCCATTAACCGTTAATCCTTTTCACATTATAAAATTGAATGTTATATAGTTCAATTTACCTCTAAGCATTCACAAAGACAACATTGTGTCAAACATTTTAATCCATTTGAGGCATTTTGGAATTTGTGGAATATAACTGGACAGGGTAAGGGCTGGTTAAGCACCACAGAAAATGCATGTAGTTTCAAGAGCACTATGAAAAGATGTGTTAAATGGGGCTTTGAATCCAGCTAACAGGGTTGGAACGGAATGCTTGGTGTTTAAGACCAGAAAGGAAAACAAAACTAAAAAGGACTTAAAGTGACCACAGTTAGCAATAGTTTATTTTTTGCTGGTCTTTCCAGTTGCAAGCCAAGCTTCCATAGATTTCACAATGTCCAGGCCTTCAATAACTTGACCGAACACCACATGTTTTCCATCCAGCCTGGAGAAGGGGAAAAAAAAACCCACAGTTAACTGCAATGGAGACAAATTTACATATCAAGGCTATAAATGTGTAGGCCAGGCTTCAAGACCCTTACATATATGCACAACATTAAGTGGGTGAGCATCCCTTTAATCAGTGAGGTTCTTGATGTGCTGATGTAATACACAAAGGCAAAAAAAAAAAAAAAAACAGTCTTTCTACCACGTCCTTTCTGGTCACTCTTATGCCTTAATCAAGTATTGAAGACTATTATTGTGAGGGTGCTGTAGACAAGCACAGCAGGCATGTTTACCCCGATTTCTTTCAGTTTTAGCAGCAGTGTCAGCGTTGTTCCCATTATGTTAGGAAGCAAGCTAGCAATAGTAGCGTTAAGGAAATCTGTACTTAAGATCTTTTGCATGCATAAAATCTTAAGACACTAAACCGACACATAATTTTCAATGTTATCTTTAAGCCCATTGTAAAAAAAAAAAAAAAAAAAAAAAAAAAGATATTGGTGGGCCAATATTAATTGTATTTTGTATTAAATTTTGCATTAAGGTTTAAATAATGCTCCCAGCATATTTACAACCTCCACTGCAACTTCCTGGCAAGGCCGTCGGCCACTGCAACGACATTACTAGATGAGCCTTCACTGCACTGCTTGTGAATGGAAAAGGCAGTGGAGAGGGAGTCATGACATGGATATGTATAGCTACAGTCTGGGAGCATTATTAAAACTTAAGCAAGATTTAACTGGGATTTGGGAGACCTGAACAACATTTTTTTTATGGCAGTACAAAAAGCATCTGCTGCTTAACAATACTAAAAGAGGATAGCCATTTTGACATTAGTAACTGGACTTGCAGTTGTTAAAACATGGCTATTAAATTCTATTGAAGCTCCCTACCTCTAGTAACTGGGACTGCTTTCACAGGTAGATGGTTAAAAAAAAAAAATTTACAGGTTTTATCTGAACCACACCATAGTGAACTCAGCCAATCAAATTTCTTTCTAACAGCTTACAGCTTATAAAGAGGCCACTGAACCATCAGGTAGTCAATCCCAGTGTCTACCAGGTAGTCTTAACAGTACAGATAAAGAATTGTGAGCCATTTGTATTTGGTCCAGCATTGGCCATAGACAGATGCCAGAACCGGTGTGCTTCAGCTGGAAGTTCTCATCAGCAAACTTGTTTCCATAAATGGATTGCCACCAGTTCCATTGTGGTTTGTGAAGTCACCTCCCTAGGGATAAAAAAAAAAAAAAAAAAGTTAAATTTTACAGATGCATTTTCACTAGTTAAGCTTGCAACTAAAAAAAAAAAAAAAATGGACCATGGGCCCATAATGCAGTGGGACTGTTGCAATATCCAAGAAAAAGCCCTGAAGGTGGATCCTAATGCATTATCAGAAAAGTTTTAAGTTGTTGAGACCAAGCATCATTGGCACTATCCCTCTTCAGTGTTATCAAGGGGCACGGCAGGCTCCCAAACATTACCCAGAAAAAAAACCCATAAAAAGATTAGAATACAGCATCTGGACAAAGTTAAAGCAATATTTTGGGATTGAAAGGATTGCCTAATGTCGGCAAGGGGTAGAGGCAAAGCCCAACTTCAACCAACTATTATCATTCACTAGTTGACAGGTTAAATAACCCCCAAACAAGGCCTTACCTGACACATGAAATCTGGGATTACTCTGTGAAAGCACGAGTTCTTGTAACCAAATCCCCTTTCACCAGTGCATAAAGCCTGAAGTTTTCTGCAAAGAAACATAGATACACCACTGCCAGGCAGATTGGTTGCACTGGAGACTGTTGTAAGCATAGCAACTAACTGATCATTTTAGATTCTGTTCAACTCCCAGACATTTCCAAGTGGTTACATTAGTCAAGGAAACCACCAGGAGTCTGCATTTGTGTTCCAGTGAAAAACAATTGGAGATGTTAAAGCTTCACCCTCCCCCTTAAGACAAGTTGCCAGCTGAATAATAATTTAAGAAAAAAAAGTGTTCTTTAGTACATTAAATGTATACTCACCAGCAGTTTTTGAACCACATCTGACCTGAGCTGCAGAAAAAAAAAAAAAAAAAAAAAAGTTACTTCCTGAGCAAACGTTTATCACCATTGAAACTTAAACAACTGTTGTGCAGCTGAATCAAGGAAAAAAAAAAAAAAAAAAAAAAAAAAAAAAAAAAAAAAAAGCAGCGAAGCGGGAGTTCTACATTTCAAAAGGAATGTCCAGTCTAAGACCATTTCCCTCTTATTTACAGACAGGAAATCAAAAGCGATGCGTCATTGAAAGATTTTAATATATCAAGTTATTTTACCTTACCACAAACAAAATAGCCAAAACTCTAAAGTGACATTTTAGATTGTCATCCAGGACCTCACCTGCTGGGTCAGACCATATTGCTGAAATAGCCATTTATTTGCCATAGCCATGAATCATTTCTATCGTGGCTAAACATGTCACTATCACATATTACTTTTACAATATTAGGCACATGTTCTCAAAAAATGGGCATGTCCATCCCCAATATAAATCTAAACATTAAGATGGCATACCATATTCCTAGCTGCAATTTAAAACTACAGCATTGTAAGGGGCAGTGCTTCTGGCTTCATTGAGCTGTTACCTCTAATTGCTCTGCACCTATGTTACTGGTTTGAGCAAGTCCACCTTTGTGACTTTCAGAGCACCATCAGTCCAACCCATGAACTTTTTAAGGTACCCATAAGCCAGAAAAGGAAATTCCTTAAAAAGGTTCCATGGCAGAGGAAAGGACAGAACAGTAACTAGCGTTTTTAAAGATAAGTTAAGCCACCATGAGACTGAATTTTCTCTAGTGACCAGGAATGCCAATATAAGACATGTATTAAATTAAAGCATTGAGAATCCAAGCAGTGATACGAATATTTACTACTATTTATAGTCTTCCCAATGGCCAGATCATGGGTTGAGGAACACAAGGTAATTCTTTTAAAGGAAAGGCAAGTTTATTCAACTACCAATGGGAGGTCCTCACTGTGGTACTTTAAAGGAGCTGGTCCTTTCACCAACCAGCAATTGCACCTGACTTCAGTGTGATTAAAATGTGATTTAGCAAGCATTTAGACTTAGGGCTGCTCATTGCATTAAAACTATAGCATTCCACCCCAACAACAGTTTTTGTAAGGCAATGCTGCAAGTTTCTAGACAACACTATCATTGCTTTTAGGTTAGCTAGGCCCAGTTAGCCTATTCCTTTCCGTAGTCCCGTCATTTATAACATCCTCAGTATGGCCCAATCAGTATTAAAAACAAGGTTGTATCACCAAGCGGGTGAATGCTTCCCCAACCATAAAATGCAGCAAATGAAAAATCCTTCTAACCAGGCAGACCACGCCCCTAGAACTTCCATGCAGCACTTCTCAGCCCAAGTATTCACCATTATTAGAGAGGAACCCCAAGAGAGCTTGAGGGCAGATAGCCACTAATCGTGCAATTATGTCCCTTCACAAGAATCCATAGGCCCTAAGGCTAGGGAAACTGGACAATGCTTAGAAAGGATCGATAGCCAACAGATCTCTATAGAGGTACTCCATTGCCAAACTGCGATGACCTGAACCAGTTCCCAGCATGCCATGCTTTGAGTTGAGCACCCATTCAGGGCCCCATATAGAAGAAAGGCAATCTCCAGGTTAAATTGATAGCACAAGGGTGGGCTCCGGCTTCCAAACATTTGGGCAGGTGGGAAATGCGCCCGAGGCCATGTCCATAGCACATAGTACACATGGCCGCATTGGCTGGGGAGGGAAATGAACCCTAAGGAGGGATTCATTAACGTTAGCAGTGTACTGCAATCTGACATGGATAGCACCGACAGGGGGCGCACTAAAGGCGCACTGCAGACAAAGCCCAGTGATACCAGAGAGAATCCGGGTCTTTGTCAGGAAACCGCATTGTTTAGATAATCACAAAAATGGCGGCAACCCGTCCTCCCACTCCCCCAGTAACTAGCATTACCTCCATGACTATCCGGCCCAGTGGAGACCCGTCTACAGCGACATCGAAAAACACCCTAGGGAGAGACATGGCGTTTGCCTGAATTCAAAGATTGCCTAAAGACGAGATTCGTCGCAGCTTCCCTCCTCCACACAGTTCGAGAGAACAACCGAAAAGAGCTCTATAACAAGCGCGACGGTTCTTATATCTGAGCTTGGCCCCGCCCCTTTTCTGCCGTTCTGCTTAGTCTAGCCAATAGGAGACTTAAGAGAGACGGGTCGTCAACCGCCAGGCCAAAGATGTCGGCTGCGGGGACAGAAAGGGCGTTTGCCGGTAAAGCGCGCGGAGTTCTGGGCGTGGTCTCAAAGGTGCGGTGAGGCCTGGGGCGTCTGTGACTGTGAGAACTGGTGGAAGGTGGTTAAGGTTTGAGGGATCCCTTGGTGGTTCGTGTCAAATACTATCCATAGCATAGAGATGTAGTACCGCAGATTGACAATGAAGACGGGTCCATGAGAATTATGGGAGTGTGATCAAACACGAGGTGGAAAATCACGTGTGTGAAGGAAAGGACACGCCTGAGGCACATGGGCGAGCTAGATTTCCCTGTAGTGGAGACAGTTCTGAAGCCCCGCCCACTTTTATGTCTAGTTGGAGAAACTTACAATTGTCTGTAATTCATGGGTCAGTTTCACCTCATCTTCCCACATGTCAGACAGACAGCTAGGTGCATACATACATACATGTCAACAGACAACCGGGCAATACAGCTAGGTACATACAAACATACATGTCAGACAGACAACCAAATACTACGGCTAAGTACATACAAACATACATGTCAGACAGACACCAATACTACGCTAGGTACATACAAACATACATGTCAGACAGACAAACTGGGAAATACAGCTAGGTACATACAACATACATGTCAGACAGACAACCGGGAAATACAGCTAGGTACATACATGTCAGACAAACCAAATACTACTAGGCTAGGTACATACAAACATACTGTCAGACAGACAACTGGGTATACAGCTAGGTACATACAAACATACATGTCGACAAAAACCGGGTAATACATCAGCTAGGTACATACATGTCGACAGACAACCAAATACTACGGCTAGGTACATACAACATACATGTCAACAGACAACCAAATACTAGGCTATACAAACATAGAAAGATAATCAATGCACTTCCTAGGCCCCATACAATATAATATTATTTGCACACTGGCATACTTTATAAACAAAGGGTTTTAGTATACATTACTGTGATCACATGAATGAAAAGCCTCCAACCACGTCAAGGTAACCCCAGTCTGGAAGGTCCTAACGTCTAACCTTTTCAATTTCTTTTACTTCAATACGTAGCAAACTTTTGCAAAAGTTTGCTAATCGTAATTGAGTAAAAGAAATTGAAAAGGTTAGACTTAGGACCTTCCAACTGGTTACCTTGACGTGGTTGAAGGCTTTTCATTCATGTGATCACAGTTGTATACTAAAACCCCTTTGTTTTATAAAGTATGCAGTGTGCAGATAATATGATATTGTATGGGGCCTAGGAATGTGCATTGATTATCTTTTCTATGTTTGTTAAACTGTTTGACCAGATCAGTGCACTTCCGCTAAATGTAGTTGTAATATTAGCCTTATTGGAGTGCTTCCACAATTCTTGTATTGTAAATACTATGGCTAGGTACATAACAAACATACATGTCAGACAGACAACCAAATACTACGGCTAGGTACATACGTACATACAAACATACATGTCAGACACAACCGGGTAATACAGCTCAGTACATACAAACATATAGGTCAGACAGACAAACGGGAAATACAGCATGTACATACATAAAACAACATGTCAGAAAGACAGCCAAATACTAACTAAGGTACATAAAAACATACATGTCAGACCACCAAAACTACGGCAAGGTACATACATTTCAGACAGACAGCCAAATACTACGCCTAAGTACATACAAACATACATGTCAGACAGGCAGACAAATACTACGCCTAGGTACATACAAACATACATGTCAGACAGACAACCAAATACTATAGCTAGGTACATACAAACATACATGTCAGACAGACAACCAAAATATAGCTAGGTACATACAAACATACATGTCAGACAGACAAATGGGTAATACAGCTAGGTACATACAAACATGTCAGATAGACAACTGAGTAATACAACTAGGTAAATCCAAACATACATGGCAGACAGACACCTAAATACTATGGCTAGGTACATACAAACATACATGTCAGATAACCAAATACTACGCCTAGGTACATACAAAACACATGTCAGACAGACAACCAAATACTATGGCTAGGTACATAAAAACATACATGTCAGACAACCAAATACTACGCCTAGGTACATACAAACATACATGTCACAGACAACCAAATACTATGGCTAGGTACATACAAACATACATGTCAGACACAACCGGGTAATACAGCTAGGTACATGCAAACATAAATGTCAGACAGACAACCAAATACTATGGCTAGGTACATACAAACACACATGTCAGACAGACAACTGGGTAATACAGCTAGGTAAATACAAACATACATGTCAGACAGACAACCAAATACTACGGCTTGGTACATACAAACATTTATGTCAGACAGCCAAATACTACGGCTAGGTACATACAAACATACATGTCAGACAGACAACCAAATACTAAGCCTAGGTACATGTCAGACAGACAACCAAATACTATGGCTAGGTACGTATAAACATACATGTCAGACAGACAACTGGGTAATATGTTAGGTAAGTACAAACATACATCATACAGTCCACAGTCTCCTGTGCACTGTATGATTGGTTTGAGATGAACTGGACGCTTCGACTGATCCTATTTCGGTTGGCTGACCAGTCTGTTGCATCGGTGGTCGGCCAGGCCAAATCCAGCTAGGAGATCAGACAAGCTGCCCATATCTTTTATAAAATTACCTACAATGTTTGCATAATTTTATTAAAAAAACTGCCTGACCCAAATACTTTGAGACCAACTTAACAGGCTTTAAGCAAGTTAAGAAACCACTTATGGCATGACATTACTATCCTTTTGGTGTTGGTGTGTAATGGAACATATATTCAATGTAAATTATGGCAAGTGTATGGCTAGCATAAGACTATGAGTATCAAGGAAGTTGTAAGGGCTGCCATAGTCTGATGTGACAATATTCAAGTATAAGTAACCAATTAAGCTACACCAGCTCACGCTAATGTCTAAACACTCCTCAAAATAATGCTGCCAATGATGAGCTTGTTGGAAAATTTCTCTCTCTTTAATAAACTGTGTTAATCACTAGGCGTCTGTAGGGATCTGCTAAATACCGTTTGGGGCGTTTTTTACAAAATAAGATTTATCGTGTGTTTGTTTATTGCTTAAGACAAGTTTGTAAAATTTAAATGCAAATAATGCCATGACTGGCATTTAATGTCTGTATGGGTGTGTTGCACAATTTGTCTTGCTTTATAGGGTTTATTTCTACACACATCCTGCTGGTAATAAAACTGCAGGCTGTAGATGCGTGTCCACTGCAGACACTAGTCTTCTAAATTGCTGTTACTATTATATCGGTAATCATTTTTGCCTCATATTTCATAAGGCAAATAGTACTCTTCCTTTTACAATTAACTTACACAAGAGAAAAGTTTAATCATATTCTAACAATGTGCATATATTGCCTGTTTCTATATATTTGGAGGTAGCCTTGCACAATAAAGGGCATGTCCACCCCAAAACTATAATCCCCCAACTACTGGCCCCACCATGTAGTGTAGTTTAATCCTTACACATCCCAGCCTCATCTGTTTCTCTGTAGTCCCCCCCCCCAAAGTCCCAAAAACTGCCCACCAGGAGGCTAGCAGGTCCATATAAGCACATGCTGCTACCTGGCCTCCCGGAGATCATGCTAGCGTACTGCAGCCCTTTCCCTCTCCCCCGTTCTGCTATCCCTCCCCCTAGCGTTAATCCCCTTTAATATCTCCTTCCCCCATGTCCCCCAGCCCCAACCGCATAATTTTTATTTTTATAAAGCTCCCCAAACTTTTACTTACTCTCCGTTTCCTACGCGGAAGTGAGCACGCGGCAGCAGCGTCCGTGATTGGCTGCCGCTCAGCCAATCACAGACGCGGCTGCCGGTCCCGCCCTCTGCTTGCATTTCCTCGCAAGCAGAGGGCCGGGAGGCGTCGGAGGAAAGAGGGGGAGGTAAGTAGAGTTTGGGGGGCTTTATAAAAAAAGAAATAATGCGGTTGGGGTGGGAGCCATGGGGAATGATATATTAAAAATTCAATTTTACTGTGGACATAGCTTTAAAGGCTGACATACATATTGCCCTCTCAATGCACATTTTTTCAGTGTTCAGTGAAATAATGGTCACATATCAAATAAAAAACACTGTTTATTGGTGAATCACCCCCCATCCTAGGGTTTCCAGATACCTGTGATTGAAGGATGCCCTGAATAAATGTAGTTAGCAGGGATGCATTGAATCTGAGAGTTTGCCAACTAAAAAAATGTGCTCTGTTAAAGTGCATCTTTCCATTGTTGTAGTCCCGTTCCAGGGAGGGGGTGGAGTAATCTAAATATGAGGGCCTATGGGTACTGTGGGACTAGCCTATATAGGCAAGATCGATCTTATGTTGAGGATTTATATAAGGTATCTCCACCCATAAATAAAACTTTTTCTGTAGTGTGCCTACCCTTTCCTATCCCCAACCACAATGTTTGTTTTGTAAAACAAGCAGCAGAAATGTACTTGCACTCCTTCGTTCCCCCGGTGCTTTTTTTAAGTGGGCAACAAGCAGCCAAGATGGAGGGAAAGGGGGGGAGGGCTCCCATGCACATGCCAGAGTCCTCAGGAAGGACAAGGAAGAAGCAGGGACGGATAACACACAGACAGCTCCTACATTCACTTTTTAGAACTTTAAACAGGCACGTTTAAGTGGTATATTAAATTGCTAAACTGTAATGGCTAGTGAAACTGCTTATAACTGGAGATTCAGAAACCCTCCCTGGGTTTTGGAGTTGAGCAAAGCAGTCACCATGTTACATTCCCAGAGAAGAAATAACTGGTCCTGAGAGAGAAGGTAGATGAGACCTCTGGACCAGCTAATAACTAGTCCGGCAGGCAGCAGGAGTTCGTAAGTGAGGAGCAGGAACAAGGTCAGGAATGGTAGCAAAGATTAGTCTATGAGGAACAGACACATGGTCAGGGCTAGCAAACCAGAGAGAGATGGGCATTTAGAAAAGCTGCACATATCAAAGCAAAGACTATTCCTAAAGAAACAATGCCATTAAAGTATTATATTGTGGTTGCAGATATACATGTAACCAGTAATTTGTGACCACATCTGTAAATTAAGACAGGGCATAAAATATGGATAATGAATGGTATGGTATCAGTCCTTGACTACTGCATGCATATTTTACAAATGGCATTGAATAAGTGATCATAAATTACCAATAGCTATCGGTGATTTAAGACTGGTACCCACAAAAGGACTTTTTGTCCCGATCATTCGTTCGTATAATGAGGGACAAATCACTGTTGGTCACGCAATAGTGACTGCGGCCATAGGGAACCGCACAATCGTCAGAACGGACAGGCGATCGACATTGTCCAGGTTCGAACCCGCGCAGATTTTCAGCCTGACCAACCAATAGAACGAATCAATCAATGGGCCAAAAAATCTGCACGTGTGTACCCAGCCTGAGACTGCAACAATAATTTTAAAGGATCAAAATGGGGATGTTCAAACAAACAAGTGGGAAAAATAATTGGAAAATTTGGAATTTAAAGGAGGCTCTAACATGTAAATATGACCTTATTAAGGGCTGATTAATCAACATACCAGGCTATATGGCTTAAAAAAACAGCCAGGGTACTATTAAAGGGCATTTCTACCCTTAAAACAAAAATCTGGTGACTCGTCCGTTATCTACCCCCAACTGCTATTGTTACCAGTTTATTAGGCCCACAGACAGGCCCATCCACCACAAAGCCCAACAGCCCACAAAGTCCCATACACAGCCCCACAGAAAGTCCCATACACAGCCCCACAGAAAGTCCCATACACAGCCCCACAGAAAGTCCCATACAAAGACCCATACGCAGATGTGCCCTGCATCTGTGCAGTCTGAACACTAAGGGCTAGGCCACACTGCTGCGCTTTTTTTGCGCTTGCGTTTTTTTCATATCATTGAAAAAAGGGCAATGTACCAAAAACGCGCGTTTTTGGGTGCATTGCTATTTGCGTTCGCATTTTAAATAGCAATCGCATGGTTTTTCAATAGTTAATGAAAAAACAAATGCGCAAACGCAATGGAATCGCATGTGTTTGCGTTGCAGTGTGGCCGTGCCCTGAAAGATCCTTTTTTTTCCATTTGCCTAGCTGTCAGGGCTGATTTGAGTGAGCAGGACAACAATTGCCTAACCCACTGAAATCAAGAGGATTCTCTGTGTTACAGGTACAGCTTTAGTTTTTCCAGGGTGTTTGGTTTTGTCCAGCAGCACCAGATCACGCACAGACCCGAGTATAACAAAGACTTTCAAGATAATTTTAAAGGTAAAAAATATTGGTTTATACTCGAGTATAACGGTACAATATTTTTAAGCAGATATTAATGAAACATTATTTTCCATTCTGGCAAAGGTATCTTCCTTCTCTGCTCAATGAGTTGTTTATAAGCTTGAGCATGTACAGAGGAGGCAACGGGGTGAAACAGCAGTCAATCATTGGGTGTGATGTCAGTTGCCACAGCCTTGATTGACTGCATGGAGGGATGACCAGATTACTCTGCCAGAATGTAGGCAATAATTTTACTTAAATATCTGGTTAATACATATAACAATGTGCCGAATATATCATTGTGGTTAGGGGCAGGTAACAGACATACAACCAGTTTTTTTTAAAGGTCATCTTCAACCTCTCCCTATAAATTTTGATATATTGTAGTCCACCCCCAAAAAAAACCATTTACCCTATTCTTACAATTAGAAGAGATGCTCCGGAGTTAGATATTCACCTTACAAATCTCCAATCCACTGGCGCTTGGTCTCCTCCTCCATTGCTGCAGCATGCCCTTTACATGTGCAAGCAGCAGCAGTGGAGGCTCGTTGGTAATGGCAGTCAGCCATTGGTCATGACATCACTGTCACAGCCATTACCAGGAGGAGCAGGGAGCCGCGCGGTGGATCGGCAATTTGTAAGGTGAATAGCTAATGCGGGAGCATATTAAAAATATAGCGTAAATGGGGTTTGGGGGGTGGACTACAGTATATCAAAATTTTATAGGAGGGGTGGAGATGCCCTTTTAATGTAAAAAAAATATGCATGTAAACAAATGATTGCTAGTAAAGACTTTGTTTTGTGTATTCACGCATAAAACATACGGTGGGGGTGAATTATATATATATATATATATATATATTATATATATATATATGATGCTCATATATTGGAAAAAAGACTGAATTGATGAATTAGAATTGACGTGCACTAGAAAAGCCATCAATATGCATACTTTGATTGTAAATAGAATAAACTCTGCCACCACATTTTTTTTATTTAAAAGGCAAGTCAACGCCCGCTCCCCAAACAAAAAAAACAAAAAACATACTTACTTCCCACCCAAACCCCAAAGTTAAAATACTTCTTCCGAAGGAAGATCTTGGATTTGTGTTTGCCACCACCATCTATCTTTTATTCTTCTGGTAGCTGCAGTTAATCGTGTCTGTGATAACTGACATCACTGTCAAAAGCTGACTACTGCTGCCAGAGTGCCTATACAGCTAGAAGATAAACTCTCAACACTGTAAGACATAGAGTCAATATCTTCCTTCCAGAACAGAGATAGGAAGTATGGGGTAAGGGGGGAGGTAAGGTAGAATAAATGTTCTTATCCCTTTAGTTTAAGGACCATGTTCCACTAGAAAAACAAGGAGGGTGATAGGTCACCTAATACCACTCCTCCAGTATGAAACAAGTTAGAAGATTTTTGGGTACAGAAAAACCCTTAAATGTTTTCTTGATGAGAGATTGAAAAGTAGGGGTTTAAGTCTAGAAAATTACTCTTTTAAGGAGAATGAAACTTATAGTAGGAAAGTACTGCTTCAGCAATATGTTATGAAAGACTACACTCATGTGCCTTTCCTTTGAGCTCACTTTAAAGGGGAAGTTCAGTTGCTCATTAGAGATCTGAGCATGTTTGACCATCCAACAGCCAATCCGTACAAATTACTGTTAGGAACATTCTAAGGAAGTGGTGCATCCTGGGGAAAAAGAAGGACCGTTAGAACCTGAAATGTCAGCTCACTAATGTCAACAGCAGGGAACAGCAAAGGGTATGAAATCAAACTGATTTTTCAAAATGGAAGAGAATATGTAGATAACTAGGCATGCTTAATATAACGAAGAATTTTAATAATATTTTCCACTGAACTCCCTTAAGTTCTGCTTGTTCTCCAAAGCTGAAGCTGCCATTTGGTGCTCTGCCAGTAACTCATTGGTTTCTTAAAATTTTCGCACGTGTACTGCTGCCATGCATGGCTACTGTAATTCAATTTCTAACTACCCAACACCGTAAGGACAAGGTTGCCAACCGTCCGTAAATTCACGGACCGTCCGTAAAAAGTTGCACAAAATATTAGTCTGTCCGTGATTATATGGATGTCCGTTAAATTTATAAAGTATGGCAGTGTGCAGATAATATGATATTGTATGGGGCCTAGGAATGTGCATTGATTATCTTTTCTATGTTTGTATAACTGTTTTGACCAGATCAGTAGCACTTCCGCTAAATGTAGTTGTAATATTAGCCTTATTGGAGTGCTTCCACAATTCTTGTATTGTAAATACTATGGCTAGGTACATACAAACATACATGTCAGACAGACAACCAAATACTACGGCTAGGTACATACGTACATACAAACATACATGTCAGACACAACCGGGTAATACAGCTCAGTACATACAAACATATAGGTCAGACAGACAAACGGGAAATACAGCTAGGTACATACATACAAACATACATGTCAGAAAGACAGCCAAATACTAACTAAGGTACATAAAAACATACATGTCAGACCACCAAATACTACGGCAAGGTACATACATTTCAGACAGACAGCCAAATACTACGCCTAAGTACATACAAACATACATGTCAGACAGGCAGACAAATACTACGCCTAGGTACATACAAACATACATGTCAGACAGACAACCAAATACTATAGCTAGGTACATACAAACATACATGTCAGACAGACAACCAAATACTATAGCTAGGTACATACAAACATACATGTCAGACAGACAACTGGGTAATACAGCTAGGTACATACAAACATGTCAGATAGACAACTGAGTAATACAACTAGGTAAATCCAAACATACATGTCAGACAGACACCTAAATACTATGGCTAGGTACATACAAACATACATGTCAGATAACCAAATACTACGCCTAGGTACATACAAACATACATGTCAGACAGACAACCAAATACTATGGCTAGGTACATACAAACATACATGTCAGACAGACAACTGGGGTAATACAGTGCTAGGTAAATACAAAAAACAACTGTCAGACAGACAACCAATAACGGCTTGGTACATACAAACATTATGTACGACAGCCAAATAATACGGCTAGGTACATACAAACATACATGTCAGACAGACAACCAAATACTAAGCCTAGGTACATGTCAGACAGACAACCAAATACTATGGCTAGGTACGTATAAACATACATGTCAGACAGACAACTGGGTAATATGTCTAGGTAAGTACAAACATACATCATACAGTCCACAGTCTCCTGTGCACTGTATGATTGGTTTGAGATGAACTGGACGCTTCGACTGATCCTATTTCGGCTTGGCTGACCAGTCTGTTGCATCGAGTGGTCGGCCAGGCCAAATCCAGCTATTGGAGATCAGACAAGCTGCCCATATCTTTATTAAAATTACCTACAATGTTTGCATAATTTTATTAAAAAAACTGCCTGACCCAAATACTTTGAGACCAACTTAACAGGCTTTAAGCAAGTTAAGAAACCACTTCATGGCATGACATTACTATCCTTTTGGTGTTTGGGTGTAATGGAACATATATTCAATGTAAATTATGGCAAGTGTATGGCTAGCATAAGACTATGAGTATCAAGGAAGTTGTAAGGGCTGCCATAGTCTGATTGTACAATATTCAAGTATAAGTAACCAATTAAGCTACACCAGCTCACGTCTAATGTCTAAAACCTGCTCAAAATAATGCTGCCATGATTTGATGAGCTTGTTGGAAAATTTTCTCTCTCTTTAATAAACTGCTGTTAATCACTAGGCGTCTGTAGGGATCTGCTAAATACCGTTTGGGGCGTTTTTTACAAAATAAGATTTATCGTGTGTTTGTTTATTGCTTAAGACAAGTTTGTAAATATTATAAATGCAAAATAATGCCATGCACTGGCATTTAATGTCTGTATGGGTGTGTTGCACAATTTGTCTCTGCTTTATAGGGTTTATTTCTACACACATCCTGCTGGTAATAAAATACTGCAGGCTGTAGATGCGTGTCCACCTGCAGACACTAGTCTTCTAAATTGCTGTTACTATTATATCGGTACTCTATTTTGCCTCATATTTCATAAGGCAAATAGTACTCTTCCTTTTACAATTAACTTACACAAGAGAAAAGTTTAATCATATTCTAACAATGTGCATATATTGCCTGTTTCCTATATATTTTGGAGGTAGCCTTGCACAATTAAAGGGCATGTCCACCCCCAAAACTATAATCCCCCCAACTACTGGCCCCACCATGTAGTGTAGTTTAATCCTTACCTCACATCCCAGCTCCATCTGGTTCTCCTGTAGTCCCCCCCCCCAAAGTCCCAAAAACTGCCCACCAGGAGGCTAGCAGGTCCATATAAGACACTGCCTGCTACCTGGCCTCCCGGAGATCACTGCTATGCGTACTGCAGCCCTTCTCCCTCTCCCTCCCGTTCTGCTATCCCTCCCCCTAGCGTTAATCCCCTTTAATATCTCCTTCCCCCATGTCCCCCAGCCCCAACCGCATAATTTTTATTTTTATAAAGCTCCCCAAACTTTTACTTACCTCTCCGCTTTCCTACGCGGAAGTGAGCAGCCGGCAGCAGCGTCCGTGATTGGCTGCCGCTCAGCCAATCACAGACGCGGCTGCCGGTCCCGCCCCTCTGCTTGCATTTCCTCGCAAGCAGAGGGCCGGGAGCGCGTCGGAGGAAAGAGGGGAGGTAAGTAGAGTTTGGGGGGCTTTATAAAAAAAGAAATAATGCGGTTGGGGCTGGGAGCCTATGGGGAATGATATATTAAAAATTCAATTTTACTGTGGACATAGCCTTTAAAGGCTGACATACATATTGCCCTCTTCAATGCACATTTTTTCAGTGTTCAGTGAAATAATGTGCACATATCAAATAAAACACTGTTTATTGGTGAATCACCCCCCATCCTAGGGTTTCCAGATCACCTGTTGATTGAAGGATGCCCTGAATAAATGTAGTTAGCAGGGATGCATTGAATCTGAGAGTTTGCCAACTAAAAAAATGTGCTCTGTTAAAGTGCATCTTTCCATTGTTTGTAGTCCCGTACTCAGGGAGGGGGTGGAGTAATCTAAATATGAGGGCCTAGTGGTACTGTGTGGACTAGCCTATATAGGCAAGATCGATCTTATGTTTGAGGATTTATATAAGGTATCTCCACCCATAAATAAAACTTTTTCTGTAGTGTAGCCTACCCTTTCCTATCCCCAACCACAATGTTCGTTTTGTAAAACAAGCAGCAGAAATGTACTTGCACTCCTTCGTTCCCCCGGTGCTTTTTTTAAGTAGGGCACCAAGCAGCCAAGATGGAGGGAAAGGGGGGGAGGGCTCCCATGCACATGCCAGAGTCCTCAGGAAGGACAAGGAAGAAGCAGGGACCGGATAACACACAGACAGCTCCTACTATTCACTTTTTAGAACTTTAAACAGGCACTGTTTAAGTGGTATATTAAATTGCTATAACTGTAATGGCTAGTGAAACTGCTTATAACTGGAGATTCAGAAACCCTCCCTGGGTTTTGGAGTCTGAGCAAAGCAGTCACCATGTTACATTCCCAGGAAGAAATAACTGGTCCTGAAGAGAGAAGGTAAGATGAGACCTCTGGACCAGCTAATAACTAGTCCGGCAGGCAGCAGGAGTTCGTAAGTGAGGAGCAGGAACAAGGTCAGGAATGGTAGCAAAGATTAGTCTATGAGGAACAGACACATGGTCAGGGCTAGCAAACCAGAGAGAGATGGGCATTTAGAAAAGCTGCACATATCAAAGCAAAGACTATTCCTAAAGAAACAATGCCATTAAAGTATATATATTGTGGTTGCAGATATCACTGTAACCAGTAATTTGATGACCACATCTGTAAATTAAGACAGGGCATAAAATATGGATACTGAATGGTATGGTATCAGTCCGTTGACTACTGCATGCATAATTTTACAAATGGCATTGAATAATGTGATCATAAATTACCAATAGCTATCGGTGATTTAAGACTGGGTACACACAAAAGGACTTTTTGTCCCGATCATTCGTTCGCTAATAATGAGGGACAAATCACTGTTGGTCACGCCAATAGTGACTGCGGCCATAGGGAACCGCACAATCGTCAGAACGTACAGGCGATCGACATTGTCCAGGTTCGAAACCAGCGCAGATTTTTCAGCCTGACCAACCAATAGACCGATATCAATCAATTGGGCCAAAAAATCTGCACGTGTGTACCCAGCCTGAGACTGCAACAATAATTTTAAAGGATCAAAATGGGGATGTTCAAACAAACAAGTGGGAAAAAATAATTGGAAAATTTGGAATTTAAAGGAGGCTCTAACATGTAAATATGACCTTTATTAAGGGCTGATTAATCAACATACCAGGCTATATGGCTTAAAAAACAGCCAGGGTACTATTAAAGGGCATTTCTACCCTTAAAACAAAAATCTGGTGACTCGTCCGTTATCTACCCCCAACTGCTATTGTTACCAGTTTATTAGGCCCACAGACAGGCCCATACACAGCCCCACAAAGTCCCATACACAGCCCCACAGAAAGTACCATACACAGCCCCACAGAAAGTCCCATACACAGCCCCACAGAAAGTCCCATACACAGCCCCACAGAAAGTCCCATACACAGACCCATACGCAGATGTGCCCTGCATCTGTGCAGTCTGAACACTAAGGGCTAGGCCACACTGCTGCGCTTTTTTTGCGCTTGCGTTTTTTTCATATCATTGAAAACAGGGCAATGTACCAAAAACGCGCGTTTTTGGGTGCATTGCTATTTGCGTTCCGCATTTTAAATAGCAATCGCATGCGTTTTTCAATAGTTAATGAAAAAACAAATGCGCAAACGCAATGGAATCGCATGTGTTTGCGTTGCAGTGTGGCCGTGCCCTGAAAGATCCTTTTTTTCCATTTGCCTAGCTGTCAGGGCTGATTTGAGTGAGCAGGACAACAATTGCCTAACCCACTGAAATCAAGAGGATTCTCTGTGTTACAGGGTACAGCTTTAGTTTTTCCAGGGCTGTTTGGTTTTGTCCAGCAGCATCCAGATCAGCACAGACCCGAGTATAACAAAGACTTTCAAGATAATTTTAAAGGTAAAAAATATTTGGTTTATACTCGAGTATATACGGTACATATATTTTTAAGCAGATATTAATGAAACATTATTTTCCATTCTGGCAAAGGTATCTTCCTTCTCTGCTCAATGAGTTGTTTATAAGCTTGAGCATGTACAGAGGAGGCAACGGGTGAAACAGCAGTCAATCATTGGGTGTGATGTCAGTTGCCACAGCCTTGATTGACTGCATGGAGGGATGACCAGATTACTCTGCCAGAATGTAGGCAATAATTTTACTTAAATATCTGGTTAATACATATAACAATGTGCCGAATATATCATTTGTGGTTAGGGGCAGGTAACAGACATACAACCAGTTTTTTTTAAAGGTCATCTTCACCTCTCCCTATAAATTTTGATATATTGTAGTCCACCCCCAAAAAAACCATTTACCCTATTCTTACAATTAGAAGAGATGCTCCCGGAGTTAGATATTCACCTTACAAATCTCCAATCCACTGGCGCTTGGTCTCGCCTCCTCCATTGCTGCAGCATGCCCTTTACATGTGCAAGCAGCAGCAGTGGAGGCTCGTCTGGTAATGGCAGTCAGCCATTGGTCATGACATCACTGTCACAGCCATTACCAGGAAGGAGCAGGGAGCCGCGCCGGTGGATCGGCAATTTGTAAGGTGAATAGCTAATGCTGGGAGCATATTAAAAATATAGCGTAAATGGGGTTTGGGGGGTGGACTACAGTATATCAAAATTTTATAGGAGGGGTGGAGATGCCCTTTTAATGTAAAAAAAATATGCATGTAAACAAATGATTGCTAGTAAAGACTTTGTTTTGTGTATTCACGCATAAAACATACGGTGTGTGTGTGAATATATATATATATATATATATATGCTCATATATCGGAAAAAAGACTGAATTGATGAATTAGAATTGACGTGCATAGAAAAGCCATCAATATGCATACTTTGATTGTAAATAGAATAAACCTCGCCACACATTTTTTTTTTATTTAAAAGGCAAGTCAACGCCCCCGCTCCCCAAACAAAAACAACAAAAACATACTTACCTTCCCCACCCACAAACCCCAAAGTTAAAATACTTCTTTCCTGAAGGAAGATCTTGGATTTGATGTTTGCCACCACCATCTATCTTTTTCCATCTTCTGGGTAGCTGCAGTTAATCGTGTCTGTGATAACTGACATCACTGTCAAAGACTGACTACTGCTGCCAGAGTGCCTATACAGCTAGAAGATAAACTCTGAACCTGTAAGACATTGACAGAGTCAATATCTTCCTTCCAGGAACAGAGATAGGTAAGTATTGGGGTAAGGGGAGGAGGGTAAGGTAAGAATAAATGTTCTTATCCCTTTAGTTTAAGGACCATGTTCCACTAGAAAAACAAGGAGGTGATAGGTCACCTAATACCACTCCTCCAGTATGAAACAAGTTAGATTAGATTTTTGGGTACAGAAAAACCCTTAAATGTTTTCTTGATGAGAGATTGAAAAGTAGGGGTTTAAAGTCTATGAAAATTACTCTTTTAAGGAGAATGAAACTTATAGTAGGAAAGTACTTGCTTCAGCAATCTTAGTATGAAAGACTACACTCATGTGCCTTTCCTTTGAGCTCACTTTAAAGGGGAAGTTCAGTTGCTCATTAGAGATCTGAGCATGTTTGACCCATCCAACAGCCAATCCGTACAAATTACTGTTAGGAACATTCTAAGGAAGTGGTGCATCCTGGGAAAAAGAAGGACCGTTAGAACCTGAAATGTCAGCTCACTAATGTCAACAGCAGGGAACAGCAAAGGGTATGAAATCAACTGATTTTTCAAAATGGAAGAGAATATGTAGATTAACTAGGCATGCTTAATATAACGAAGAATTTTAATAATATTTTCCACTGAACTTTCCCTTTAAGTTCTGCTTGTTCTCCAAAGCTGAAGCTGCCATTTGGTGCTCTGCCAGTAACTCATTAGGTTTCTTAAAATTTTCTGCACGTGCTTACTGCTGCCATGCATGGCTACTGTATATTCAATTTTCTAACTACCCAACACCGTAAGGACAAGGTTGCCAACCGTCCGTAAATTCACGGACAGTCCGTAAAAATGTGCACAAAATATAGTCTGTCCGTGATTTTATATGGATGTCCGTTAAAAATTACTATTTTTCCGGCACCCGGCGGTACTGTCACTTTAAATAGCCCCGGGAAGAAGGAAGCCGGGACCAACTTCATGGACAGGATCAATGCACCCAGAACTCCACCCCCTCCCTCCCCTTGCATACATTCCATTTCACTCATTTGTTACCGGGTGTTTGGGAGGCGGAGCAAATCCTCATGGACTTGGAGAGAGACAGAGACTCTGAGTCTGTTCCTAGTGATCGTGATTCTTTAAAGGTCAGATTTATTCAGCAGAGCCACTGAGCCAGAGGAGGTTGTCTGACTGACACAGGCATTAAGAGAAGTGTATAGTTAGTAAATCTTCTTTTGATATCTTTTTAGTCAAGCGGACAGCCAGCTTGTGCTGCCTGCTAGTAGTGATTGAACTGCCTCCAACCTGCTTTAGGTCTGTTTGCTGCTGGGTCCTAGGGCTCATTTCTGCCCCGTAAGTTTCCATCAGTGTGTTCTACAATGCTCTGCTTTTACTAAATACTTCAGTACTACAGATGTCCACTGCCCGGTCCTAATCAAAGGCAGAATTGCTGCCCTGGTTTTAAGTTGTGTTGCCTGAGAGAGGGGAAATGCCACAAACCAACCCTCCAGCTAGTGTAAAGTCAGCCCTCCTGTTCAAAATACAGTTTGTCAGCCCTCCTGTTCAAAATACAGTTTGTCAGCCCTCCTGTTCAAACCAGTGTCTGTCAGCCCTCCTGTTCAAGAATCAGTGTCTTTCAGCCCTCCTGTCCAAGCCAGTGTCTTTCAGCCCTCCTGTTCAAGCCAGTGTCTGTCAGCCCTCCTGTTCAAACCCAGTGCCTGTCAGCCCTTCTGTTCACACCCAGTGCCTGTCAGCCCTTCTGTTCACACCCAGTGCCTGTCAGCCCTTCTGTTCACACCCAGTGCCTGTCAGCCCTCCTGTTCAAACCCAGTACCTGTCAACCCTTCTGTTCAAACCCAGTACCTGTCAACCCTTCTGTTCAAACCCAGTGCCTGTCAGCCCTCCTGTTCAAACCCAGTGCCTGTCAGTCCTCCTGTTCAAAAATCAGTGTCTGTCAGCCCTCCTGTTCAAATTTAGTGTCTGTCAACCCTCCTGTTCATACCAGTGTCTGTCAGCCCTCCTGTTTAAATTCCAGTGTCTGTGAGCCCTCCTGTTTAAACCAGTGTCCGTCATTCCTCCTGTTCAAAATCCATTGTCTCATTCGCCCTGTTCAAAAATCAGTGTCTATCAGCCCTCCTGTTTAAACCAATGTCTTGTCATTCCTCCTGTTCAAATTCCAGTGTCTGTCAGCCCTCCTGTTCAAATTCCAGTGTCTGTCAGCCCTCCTGTTCAAATTCCAGTGTCTGTCAGCCCTCCTGTTCAAATTCCAGTGTCTGTCAGCCTCCTGTTCAAATTCCAGGTCTGTCAGCCTCCTGTTCAAATTCCAGTGTCTGTCAGCCCTCCTGTTCAAATTCCAGTGTCTGTCAGCCCTCCTGTTCAAATTCCAGTGTCTGTCAGCCCTCCTGTTCAAATTCCAGTGTCTGTCAGCCCTCCTGTTCAAATTCCAGTGTAGCCTCCTGTTCAAATTCCAGTGTAGCCCTCCTGTTCAAATTCCAGTGTCAGCCCTCCTGTTCAAATTCCAGTGTCTGTCAGCCCTCCTGTTTAAATTCCAGTGTCTGTCAGCCCTCCTGTTTAAACCAGTGTCTGTCAGCCCTCCTGTTTAAACCAGTGTCTGTCAGCCCTCCTGTTCAAAATCCAGTGTCTGTCAGCCCTCCTGTTCAAAAAACTGTGTTTGTCAGCTTTCTGTTCAAAATCCAGTGTCTGACAGCTCAGATAGACCTTCATTTCACAAGCCAGTGTCATTCAGCCCTTCTGTTCAAAAATCAGCGTTAGGTCTGCCTTCCAGACAGTTCACAAACCAGCTTTACAGTCAGACCACCTGTTCAGTTAGTGTAAGACAGCAAAACTGCACACAGCAGAAGAGTTTTTTATGATAAGAACTTGATTGTCAGCTGAAATGTAATTATAAAAGAATAGGGGACAGATTTTGGAAGAATTATAATTTCCAGCAATGGGCAATTCAAAAACACACATTTTTTCAGTATAGATATTATTTAACAGTCCGTTTTCTCTAGGATAATCATTAAAAGTGGGTGGCTTAGGTACGCTACTAGCTCCACCCCCTGTCCGTGAAAAATCTTGGGTGTCCAGGAATTTTTGCTCTATTGTCCGTAAAAAATTTTTTAATTAGGTTGGCAACCCTGCGTAGGAAGGACATACCGTATGTCTTCACCAATTTTGCACATTTCTAGTAACCCTACTATATATTTAGTGTGACACTCTCTAGCTCTTCCTCTATCTGCAGCAATATAAATCATTCATATTTTGTGTTCTGACACCTGCTTCTGACCATGACTCCTGTTTCATTTTCTCCTAATTTTTTTAGCTCTGGTTTCACCTTTTTCTTGCCCTCCTGTTATTGTGTCGTTTTTTTCCTGCCCTCCAGCTACTTTATTTTTTTCTTCTCTCCTGTGTCATTATTTACTTTTTTGCAGCTCTTGCATGTCCTGCTCTTTTGTTCCTTCTAGACATTATCTGTTCCTGTACTTTTTTTCTGCATTACAGTTTCTGTGTCACTTGAAAAAATATAAATTGGTTTACCATTTTCCTGCAGCAATACACAAACACTTCTACAAATGGCACAGCTTGCTGCAGAAATAAAAGTATAGAGACATCCTTTTGTGGCAGAAATGATTGCCAATATAAAGGGTTAACATGTGGTAACTTCAGAAATACACAGCTTCCCCCTACTCAACACCACTCTGAGCAAAGTTTCCCAAATTAGCTAATCATATTTGTTGCTGTCTCTGTTGGTTAGCATGTGCAGTAGGCTTTTGGGTCAGGGACAACAGTAAATGACAACACTAGAAACCATCACTGACATCACAGATTACAATAAATATTCTGCAAATGATTTCTACAGCATGAGGCTGATTTCAGAGGTGAGAGACGTATGGTTTTAAGTGACAATTACAGGATTTGTAGATCTGCCTTTGTATTTTAAATTTTGTTCTCCTTTTAGGATGTGCTATAGGTAAGAGGCTTAGCAGTAGGAGAGGCTAATTCAGGTTGTAATATAAAGTGAAGGGTAAAAATTGGTTACGGTTTGGTTTTTTTTTTTTATTTTTTGTAATTTAACAGACATTCAGGTTAGCCATTTAGTGATACTAAAGAGCAAATAATGAATTTAGACTATAATCATGTCACTTTATCATGGGAATTTTGCACAATATATAAATTGCGCAAGGCACTTTCATAACTTGCACATTTATGTGGCAATATATTTGAGACATTTGTACATATTTTATGATAACTTTAAAGAACTGTATCACTATAAAAGCTTGTTGCTATTTATTCATGGTGTCATTAAGAGGAATGGGGTTTAACCTATATTTAGAATTATACACTATTTTGTGCCTTGATAAATGTTTTCAGAAAAAAAACATTTCCCCTGTGCTGCTTTAAAAAGACCCTGGAATGCACCGGCAATGCAATTTTGATAAGGGTATTCATTTAAGTTCTCACTCTGTGATGTCACATTGGTGGGTGTCATTAGGCTTTCCTGTGCATGGTCAAAATTTGGCTTGATAAACAGCATATTCGAAAACATTGCCTAGACCTTTTGTCACCTGAAAGAAATATTTAAAGCAAAAAAAGTGGGCATGGCTTGTGGAGGGGAATGGGGGGGGCTGACTTACACTGGCTGGTGGACTAGGGGGTTGACTTTACACTGGCTGGTGAACCGAGGGTGACTTTACACTGGCTGGTTTACTGGAGGGCTGACTTAACACTGGCTGGTTTACTGGAGGGTTGACTGTGCCCACACAGACTGTTAAATATAAGGTGGGTCCACACAGACTTTTAAATATAAGATGGGCCCACACAGACTTTTAAATATAAGATGAGTCCACACAGGCTTGTAAATATAAGATGTGCCTACACAGACACCTAAATATAGGATGCCCTAATGCCTAGCCCACAAAGACTTGTAAATAAAAGATGCCCTCATGCCGAGCTTGCAGAGACTTGTAAATGTAAGATGTGCCCACACAAACTCATAAATATAGGAAGCCTTCATGCCCAGCCCACACAGACTTGTAAATAAAATATGTCCTATGCCCAGCCAACACAGACTGGTAAATATAAGATGCCCTCATGCCAAGTTCAGAATGGTAAATAGGCACTTTCTTAACTCATTCCCAGCATGCACATATTTGTAAATATAAGATGTCCTGTCCTGATTCCCAGCACACACAGTAAATATAAGATGCCCTCATGCCCAGCCAACACAGACTTTAGGATGCCCCCGTGCCCAGCACATGGGCACACAGATTTTAAGATCCCCCCATGGCTAGCACACACAGACTTTAAGATGCCCCCATGCCCAGCACGCATATACTTTAGGATGACCCCATGCATAGCACACACAGACTTTCTGATGCCCACATGCCCAGTACACACAGACTTTATGATGCCCCCATGCCCAGCACACAGACTTTCTGATGCCCCCATGCCCAGCACACAGACTTTCTGATGCCCCCATGCCCAGCACACACAGACTTTCTGATGCCCCCATGCCCAGCACACCCAGACTTTCTGATGCCCAGCACACACAGACTTTCTGATGCCCAGCACACACAGACTTTAGGATTTCCCTATGCCCAGCACCCACAGACTTTATGATGCCTCCATGCCCACCACACACAGATTTAAAGATGCCCCTATGCCCAGCACATGGGCACGCAGAGCATTTAAATGCCCCCATGCCCAATAAACACAGACTTTAAGATTCCCCCCCGTGCCTATCACTTAGGAAGGATTTTCCCCCCTTTATGCTGGGTTTTGCCTTTCTCTGGATCAACTGTTAGGTAGGAAATGTGGTTATTGCTGAGTAGGTTGAACTAGATGGACAAATGTCTTTATTCAACCTTAAATACTATATTATACTATATATATTAAATATGAATTAAAATGAAATTATCCCTACAGTTTTTGCTGCAGTTGTCTACCAATAGACAGTAGTCTACAATTTATTTATTATTTTTGCTTCTCCATGCCTACACCATCTAGTGGCAATATGAAGGATTTGTTTTTATTCTAGAGAACATTTAGCAGTTCAACAGTGAAGGAATAAAATAAAATTGCACATCAATGTATTTAAAGAGAATAAATAACCGTATTTTTCTAATGTAATACTGTCCTTGCAAAATGTTAAGCCATCTACTAAAGTCTCTGTACAACAAACAAAAGAGCCATCTTGACATAAAAGAATCAACCTGTCTAACTTTTTATTATGCTGTGGTTATTGGGAATTTTTTTGGGCTTTGTGTGCCATATTTCCATTCTTACACATGTTCAATAACAAGCTACTTCAGGAGCTTGTTACAACAGGTCACCGTCCACTAGAAATCTCTAGGCCTATACAGATCTTTACAGGGAGGAAGAATATGGAAGAATATGACTGAGGTCAGGAGGCGTAACCAGAAAATACACATGCTCAAAATGTCTCAAGGTTTACAGGAATGCAAGTGATGCAAAGGAATGCAAGCTGGGTACACAAATTCATTTCCATTACTAATCATAAATGACCACCCATTTAAATGAAAAACTGTATATAGGTAAATCACTTCAAAACTACAATAGAAATCTAAGACTAACCTGAAATGCTGCCAGATGTTCTGTTAACATTATTTCTGCTTTTGGTTTTTCCAGCTGTCAGTCATGAGGGTAACAGATGACATCACGGTGAATAACTTCCCCTACTTGCCTTCTCTGAGCCTGTGTAGGGTCAAATGCTCACACAGCTTTAAAGGACAATTATACTCACTTTTTCTATGTTCCATAGCTGCATAGTTCCCTAGGTGAGGTCCTTAAACCCTGGGCACATAACCATCACAGCAGTATTACTAATCTGAAGTCTCCCTCAGCACTCACTTGGCATTCAAGATGTTTGGAAACTACAACTCCCAGCTAATAAAGCATGCTGGGAGTTGTAATTTCCAAAACATCTTGAATGCCACCCTCAAGACTGAAATCCTTGCCTATTCTTCTTTGTAAAACAGCTCCAGCTCGGTCAGATTAGATGGACAGCGTTTGTGAACAGCAGTTTTCAGATCTTGTCACAGATTCTCGATTGGATTTAGATCTGGACTTTGACTGGGCCATTCTAACACATGGATATGTTTTGTTTTAAGCCATTCCATTGTTGCCCTGGCTTTATGTTTAGGGTTGTTGTCCTGCTGGAAGGTGAACCTCCGCCCCAGTCTCAAGTCTTTTGCTGTCTCCAAGAGGTTTTCTTCCACGATTGCCCTGTATTTGGTTCCATCTAGCTTCCCATCAACTCTGACCAGCTTCCCTGTCCCTGCTGAAGAGAAGCACCCCCAGAGCATGATGCTGCCACCACCATATTTGACAGTGGGGATGGTGCGTTCTGAGTGATGTGCAGTTTTAGTTTTTCGCCACACATAGCATTTTGGTCTCATCTGACCAGGGCACCTTCTTCCACATGTTTGCTGTGTCCCTCACATGGCTTGTGACAAACTGCAAACGGGACTTCTTATGCTTTTCTGTTAACAATGGCTTTCTTCTTGCCACTCTTCCATAAAGGAATCTCTGCAACTCGTCAAGATTCACCATGGGCCTCTTGACTACATTTCTGATCAGCGCTCTCCTTGTTCGGCCTGTGAGTTTAGGTGGACGGCCTTGTCTTGGTAGGTTTACAGTTGTGCCATACTCCTTCTATTTCTGAATGATCGCTTGAACAGTGCTCCGTGAGATGTTCAAGGCTTTGGAAATCTTTTTGTAGCCTAAGCCTGCTTTAAATTTCTCAATAACTTTATCCCTGACCTGTCTGGTGTGTTCTTTGGACTTCATGTTGCTGTTGCTCCCATGATTCTCTTGGACAACCTCTGAGGCCATCACAGAGCAGCTGTATTTGTAATGACATTAGATTACACACAGGTGCACTCTATTTAGTCATTAGCACTCATCAGGCAATGTCTATGGGCAACTGACTGCACTCAGACCAAAGGGGGCTGAATAATTACGCACACCCCACTTTGCAGTTATTGATTTGTTAAAAATTTTTGGAATCATGTATGATTTTCGTTCCATTTTTCACGTGTACACCACTTTGTATTGGTCTTTCACGTGGGGAACTCCAATAAAATTGATTCATGTTTGTGACAGTAATGTGACAAAATGTGGAAAACTTCAAGGGGGCCGAATACTTTTGCAAACCACTGTATATGTGCATAGGTAATATACATCTGTGCAGAGTCAATAAATAATTAGAGGGAACATTGATTAACACCCGTGGGCCTTTATGAAGGTTATAGCTATATGTGTGGCCATGTTGTTGGGGGGGGGAAAAGTAATGTAATGTTATGTAACTTTGCATCTGGAAAATACACCAACAGTTGGCAATGATGACATAACCACACAGCAATGGTCATGTTAAAAGAATCCACCAGTGTACGCTAGAGTGTTCTACAATGAATTGTTCAGCAACTTCCTTGTATGCCCATGGGAAGAAGGAATGTAGATACGCTATTTCAGCTGTCCCTGTTAAACTCTAAAAATTTCAATCATAAGGAACTATTTCCAAACCTTTTATAAACACAAACAGGAAGATGTAATAAAAGTTGTTATAGTTTAAAATGGGGCTAAATTTGTCCCAACCAATCAGATCTAATTTAACATTTGAAATCTAACATTTGATTGGCTGGGGCAAAATTAGCACCATTTTAAACGATAAGAACTTTTATTGAATACCCTGAAAGGCTGATATTTGGCCTGATATTGATATACCTGACCTAAGCCTATAATTGGATCTGTAGCCAACTGATTGATTTCAACCGATTTATAAGGTCATTTTGAACAATCTGGCAAGCTGGTAAATGTAAATAGTTTGAATTTTGGTTGGGTGCCAAGATTGGGTCACGATTGTTCTGTAATTACCAGGTGTAAGGCAGGGCATAAACCATAGGTTATTCCCGATACGGCATGTTTATAAATAGGTCCGTATATGTAATCCTCGGCCTAAGGTGGTTGCCTAGCAATGATGAGAGATTTCCTCAGATGGTGAATAGAACTTTAATATATAAATTGCTATGAGGGGGGGAAAAAATGGCAACCCATGCGTAATTCAGATAGAGATAGGAATATTAATTACACGGGTGCAGCGTATTGGCATCTTTATCTCGATTTCTAAAGACTTAATCCTATCACTGCATTTAGGATTATATTCAACAGAACAGAAGGTAGATAAATTGGTTGCCGGAGATATTCCAAACTGCTGAGTGAGCTAAGGCTATTTATAGAGGCAGCACCGTATATTGCATAAGTAGGGTACAATATCTTAACATAGGACATTAGGAACACACAGGCATGCAGGCTATGTTTAATCTCATACCAAATCCAAAGGCATTTATTCTGATTGGTGATGCTGCATTTATACACTAATATAGTACCAATACAAATAATTGGCACATTCATAAGGACTTTTTCACCTGTATTTATTCTTTCTACGAATCCCCAAACAAAAATGTATACTTGCTTTCCTAATTCTCAAAAAAACAAAGAGATTTGACATTCATGATGGAAAATCTTCACTCCAATATTTGCTGAACCGTTTTGCTAAAGTTCCCTCCTCTTAAAGCGGTACAAGCTCTCTATTAGTTCACACATGCTCATAAGAGCTGGGTTTCATACAAGTAGTCACGACAGACTGTTGATGCCATGGCCACGATTGCTACTAGCAGTAAGAACCGGGGAGAAAGACTTTAGCTCTAGAGGTTTAATGCTTTGCTTTTAGAAAGACACAAGGTTGCAGGCGTATTTTCGAGTAAAATTTTAATACCTTATATACTCAAATATAAGTCAAGATTTTCAGGCTTTAAAATTAGCCTGAAAACCTAACCTCTGCTCAAGTCCTACTTTAGATCCAAATGCTGCAATTGCAGATAGTAACCAGAAGGTGGCACTGTGTTAAAAAAAATCCTTCACCTGTGTAGAAAGTTAAAGGAGCTGATCTGCCTTTACACTCCTTCCTGCTTCCTGTAGTCAGGCTGCTGGACTCACTCAGCACTGTCACTGCTCATCTGGATGCTATAAATCTGATGGGTCTTCTCAGTTTGGGGCAAAATGACTGCTAGTTCAGTGCAAGTGACAGCTTGCACTACAACTCTCAGGTGACACTTAACTATTGGGGTCAGAGTGCCCTTTACTATATGGGGGTTGTAAAGAGAGAATTTTAAATGATGGTAAGCTTAATTAAAAGTTTATTGAAACTTGCCACTCCACATGTTTAGAAACTACAATTCCTAGCAACCAAAGCATGCTGGGAGTTGGAGCTTCCAAACACGTGGAGTGCCAAGGGGGGGGGTTACTGGTACTGGATTTGGCTATTACTGTATGGGATTCATGTATGGGAATTCTGCTGTCCATTTAAAGGGCAACTAAAGCCTCAAAACAATACTGAATCAGAAGGCAGTAGTGGTCATAATTTCTACCCTCGGCTTATACTCGAGTACGGAGTATTGAAATATGTTTGTAAAAACACTACACTAAAATCTCTAACATGTTCTGTGTTAGAGACAGATCTCTGAGCTGTAATGTCTGTCAGCTTCCGTGAGGCAAGGCTTCAGCTGTTTTATATTGATCTGCTGTGCACTAGAGAGCATGTGAAGTGTACTGCATACACTTAAGCTAGGTGCACACAAGGTGATATATTGACCCAATGAACTGTCCGCAATGAGATTTAGGTTAATAAGGTGGTGTTGGAGTTACTTTTTAGCCACAACGGACCATTGTTGGTCAAACCTTCATCTAGACTTGAAAAAAGTTTAATTGGACATTGCATGACTGATCGTGCAGTCCACAAAAGACTGCACAATTGCCACGACTGCCAATATTTTGAAACAACCACCCGAATGCTGCTGCTGGTTAAAATATTGTATTCTGTATACCTAGCCATAAGGTGGGTACACACATGACAATCCTTCACCCCCACTAGCTATTCAGCTCTTCCAGCCAGAACGAAGGGCTGTAGCCGTGTCCAACAGGTCGCCGCAACTGAGCGGTCCCTAGAGGATGGTGTGTACCCAGCTTTAGACTTCCACCAAAACAAGGTGGGTTATGGGATCTGCCCTTTAGTTACCTCTTGTTAATTTCATAAATCATCCAGCAGCCACAACAAAGGGAGAGGCTTGTATCTTTGTGCTAGGTCTATTGGGACAATGTTATCTGGTTTTGCATTGTAAATGAACGATGTGCACATAATTATACATCCCAACGCCCCCTGTTGCTAAATAATTCTCTCTATCATCTCGGTTATTCATTTATGAAAGCTTTAGAAATACCACACAATATCATCTGTACAGACACAAATGAACCTTTTGTGCTGTACAACCACCAGTTTGTGTGTTCTTAGAGCAGGGGTGGGTCAGCCAGTGCATTAGAAACTGGGTTGTGGAGGGTCAAACTAAAAGGCTGAAATCAGTTCTGCTCAACATAAATTGTATTTCATTCTAAAACACGGTAAGAGTTGTGGCTATTTAGAAACAGATTAAAGGGTATGTCCACTCTAAAATAAATACTTTGCTGTAGTGTAGTCTCCCCCCTCCCAGCCCCAACCGTATTGGCCATTTCTAAAAAAAAAAATAGCAGAGAACTTACCAGCCTTCGTTCCCGCGGCCAGTGATCACAGATGCAACTGGCGGCTATTAAGAACGCTGCGGGAACGAAGGCTCAGGAAGTATTCTATTTTTTTAGAAATGGACACTGCGATTGGGGCTGGGAGGGGGAGACTACACTACAGAAAAGGGTTTTAACAATAAACTTAAAAAACTGAGATGGCTCTGGAGGGAGGGGGGGGGTATCCCCTCCACAGCACATGCCTGCATATCTCCTTGAGGTAAGCGAAGAGGCAGAAACCTTTACACAGGAAGACGGCCAACTGCTGTTCACTTTCCTGGACTTTAGGCAAGCACTGCAGAGGAACCATAAGGAGCACAGGAGTAATGTAAGAAATTTTGAACATTACACAGTGGGGCGAGCATGGGGTTAAATTTTAGGTTTGGGGGTGGACTTCCCCTCTAAATTAATATCCTGGTTACCGTAATAGTTTTTTATTATGAGCTGATGTATATCGTTGTATGAGCCAATAATCAAACTAAAAAAAGAGACGTTTTAAGAGAAGGACCAATAGGTGTTTAACATTTTTAGACCCATTGATCAATTTTAATTTGATTGATCATCTCTTTTTGTTTTTTAAATAAAATATACTAATAAAAACACTGTCCAACATTTTGGTGTATAAGTTGATGGGGCCGAAATATTGGATGTTTCTTCGGAAGGACCAACAGTCCTTTGTTTTGGCTGAGCGGACACAAGTGTTGAATGGTCAGTCTGAGTGAAGGATCCCTTAGTAGCATAGAACATAGGAGAAAGCTCCTGCACACCTTTAACATACGTTTAGATACGTATCCGTATTTTTCATTAGATGCTGGGTGCCACCAGGGCGGTTGCCAATCAGAGCTCGTTCACAGAAGGAGTAAAAATATAGCTGGGCACACCAGTCTTGAAGTAAATCAAACAAAATTTATTGTGACGTTTCAGACAATTTGTCTGAAGAAGGCGCTTGCACTGTGCCAAAATGTCACAATAAATTTAGTTTGATTCACTTCAAGCCTGGTGTGCCCAGCTATATTTTTACTCCTTCTCTGAACCATACTTAGTAGCATGGGGCTGGTCACAGACAACCAACATGCCGCATGTGTCCTTGCTTTGCCAAAATCTGGCCTAGAGAGTGCAGTGGACACTTTTTAAAGCAGCAATCTATTTAAATAACAATATTGCTCCTTTATAAGGGTGGTACCATTTACCCCTATTAGCAAGTATTGGCTTTTGCAGATGTTTGAAAACTACAACTCCCAGGAATTAAAGCATGCTGTGTGCTTAAGTGGCAAATACTAGTAGGGGTTACTGTGTGGGACTTAAAGGGCAACTAAGCAAAAACAATACAGAATCAGGAGGATGGTGTCTATTGTTAAATACTGCCTTCTGATTCTGTATTGTTTTGAGGCTTTAGTTTCCCTTTAAATAGACAGCAGCATTCCCATACAGTAGTCCCATACAGTAATAGCTTGGCTCTTACTGTACAGGACTACTGTTTAGGAATTCTGCTGTCCATTTAAAGGACAACTAAAGTCTCAGAACAATACAGAATCAGAAGGCAGTAGTGGCTGGAATTTCTACCCTCGGTTTATACTAGAGTCAATTACTTTTTTCTCCTTTTTCAGGTAAAACTAGGTACCTCGGTTTACACTCGAGTATATACGGTAAATTACGAATCGCTATCAGTAACTTACTAATAAAGTGTAAATTAACAACTGCAAAGTAAAAAGAGTGCCACTGCCATTATTTTACACTGCGGTCATAGAATAACACCATACAAGAAATTACCAATAATGATCTGCATTTTCTTTTACGCCCTTGATGTTATTTTGCGACCAACTAGTTAAATAAATGGTCAAACAATTGTTACTAAAATAATCCTTTATAAATACAGCCCACTGTGCTTGGCCATTGCTATCTATTTCAGCCCCCCCCCCCCTCATCAAAAGATCCAACAAAAAGAAGTCACATTTGTAGCATTACTTTTTTTTATTTCTGTAAAACGCACATTTTCCAGCACAGAGCACAAACCCCCAGATATTTAAATAGAAACCCCACACGAAGCCCCGCACCAGTTTAATATTCCATTGGTTTATGTCTGCAGAATGAAAAATGTATTTTTTGGCATTTCTGAAATCCCGGTGATGTAGGTGGCGTTCCGTCTGTAACGTAGCGTTGGATTGGATAGAAGGAATGGTCCCTAGATATTTGGATTCTTTGTTTTTTTTTGGAGGGAGGGTAAAACGATTTGCAAAATGCATATTATGTGCAGAATAAAGTTAAAAGATAAATAAAACAAAATAACAAAAAAAATAATAGCCCAGTATGATGTGTGGGAATCTCTAGCTCTGTGCATACAGCTGATTTAATGTTATATTGCTGTAAATAAAAATAATTATTTGGACCAACTACAGATGGTCACCACCTTCATCTTGTGACTTAGTCAAATCCACTGATATTGCATCAGTGTGTGGCTTCCTAAGGACTGTGATATTATCACACATACCTGTACATATATAAATATACATATTCTCCCCGCTCTGCTGCAGAGCGAATAATTCAACGAATATTTAATTAAGGAACAATAAGTGTTGCATGGCCAAAGGTGTTCACATTATTGCATGTTCTGTAGGTGGAGCTGGGCTGGACGCTGCATGCTTTCAGTCTGGAAACAGATGCTGGCATCTTGCTACATGGCCGACTTCCTGGACACACAATGCAGTCTCTGCAGCGTAGATATAGGGGTCTTCAGATGTCCTGTGGTCCCAGTTGTCCATATCCTGCCCCCAATCCCTCCCCCCGTCCCCCAAACCAAAGGAATTAATGAAATATATTAAGCCAGCATCATTAGTATGTACAGCATTTTATGTACTTTTCTACCATTAGTCCAAAACAGCCTGTACATATTGTACAGATCCATCTTGTGCTCCGAACATTGTGCATGAACTGGGCTAAGAAACACTGCCAGAGCAACCCACTGGCTCCCTATTTCTAATCAGTTGACAGGGTGGAAGGTATAAGAATCAATTCAATGCCTTTCCAAGGACAAAAGCATAAGTCTCTCTGGATCCTTATCTGGCAGTGGTGATCTATTATGAAGGAATTCAGTTGCTTCCTTAAAAATGTAGCAATGTTTTTGCAGACCTTACCTGCCATCTAGTCAAAGACTGAGTCTACATGAATGGAAATACAGGATAATGATATGGAATGCATCCTAGATCCATGGCGCAACAACATTTCTTTTGTAACAGGTAGGGTTAAATAGTGCAATGATTTGCAAATCCAGAACACTATATCAAGCACGGCTCTGGTTTGATACTCTTCATATACATCAAGTAGAGGAACGCTCTTAAGCATTGCCTGCCAAGTCGGGCAACTCTCTGCAGCTTTAGTGCCTCAAGATGCTCCTAATGTTCCACCTCTTAAAGAATGTTTGGAAGGTTGGGTGATGATAGAAACAAGAGTAGACAGGTTCATCCCTGAATTGGAAGAAGCTTCAGTTGTTCTCAAAGAGAGATAATAGGTCATCATTGCCGCTATTGGGGAGGTCCGGTGGTCCAAGGTAGGAGAGAAGCTCCTCTGTATTTGTCAGTTCGGGGAGAAGCTGGAAAAAATAACAGATATGAATCGGTGTGATCCTGAATATAGTAAGATGGTGTAAAAAAACAGCCGATTTGGTCAATAAATCGCAGGTGTGAATGCAAACACATGCGTGATTATCGACTGAAACGGGTGTTCGATGTGCATGTGCTCTGAGCTTACATCAGAGCATTGTGCAATCTAAAAGACTGGATTGTTGCAGTGCTATAAAGGTTTTATGCTGATAAAGTAAACTGCAATCCTGCACAGTACCATGGGGAGAATATATGATGATATTTTCAGATGGTATGCCCTCCGGTGGCACTATGCTGAATTACTATTACCAAAGTGATGTTTCTGCTTTTTAGTTGTGATAGACATTATAATGCAATTTGACCACTTTTTAAACACCACATTCACATGGATAAAGCCATATGTTCAGCCTATGATTCTTGTGGAAAAATATTTAAAAGATTTAACAATGTGATGTACTGTACAAAACGACCGTATGTGTAGAGTAATTATCGCACTATAAGTAACTCATCAGAAATCAGATTTCACTTATGCAGCTATTAGCACACACAGTGAGGAACACAACCAGTTTTAACTCTGTAACAATGTAAGCAAAAACAAGCAGGTTTGCATACAAGTTTTCAGATCAGATCAGTTCTATGTAATTGCTTTTGTTGACCCAGTAGTGCATCAAATGGGTTAATTCCATTCTGTTTGTATCTGGTTGCCTTATCAACCATTACCTCTTTAAAATGGGATGTGACTAAAGCCTCATTGGCAGATGTAATGGGTAATTGTTTGGAAACTTTAGTTATCCTTTAAAGGGCATGTCCATCACTTTTTAGAGAATTTTCTGTAGTGTAGGGCTCCCTCTCCCACCCCAACCGCTAGATTAGCTTGTAAATAACTTACCAGAACTTTACTTACACTGCCTCTTTCCCATGGCGTTCAGGCACGGCCCTGAAACTGAAACTGCAAGCAGTGGGCCGGACCAGCAGCCTACTCTTTACTTTCTAGGACTTTGGGCAGACATTACAGGAGAGCCATTCAGAGCAGAGAGGGTAAGGTAAGGATTTTTACACACTACACAGTGGGGGAGAATTTGGTTTTGGGAGTGGACATGCCCTTTAAATTCACAGCACAAGTGAGAAGCACAGTATCGGGGCTTTATCGGTACTGTGTCTACCTAGCTTAAGACCAAGAGGGACCTGCAGTAGTTATCAGATTGAGAGAAAGGAACAGAACCCCATACAGGAAGATTAGGGACCAAAAGATTAGAAGGTTCATAAACCAAAATTATTTTGGAAGTGGATTTGCAGTCGAATTCATATATAAGAAAAAAACTGAAGATATTCTAATGGAATTCCTAACAAGAAAGTAGAAAAAAGCAACAACTCTTACATCCAGGGATGGCTCCGGAACATCTGCACCTGGCATAGCCATATTGGGATTATATGCCAAATCAGCACCAGGCTGTGCCATAAGCTGTCGAGGCTGGTTTCTGTGGTGGAGCTGATGTGCTGATTGGTTACCGAGGGCAGAGGGATGAGGCGACTGATTGGGATTGTGCGAAGGGTCTAACCTTCCAGAGGGAGGTACCTGCAAATGAAAGGATCTCAAATCAATTATGGTGGAAGAAAACAACTCTGAACATAGAATGGTATAGCGTAAATAATGGGGGGGAGGGTTAATTAGACCAAAACCCATCTTAAGGCCTTAAAGCTCTATCAAGGCTACAACCCCCTTCCTTGCGTATACATTGCAGAGATCTCAAAAGATTAACAATTATAACACTGGGGTATAAACCAAATGGTCACGGTATCTGTGAAGGAGCCTAGAATAGAATATGACTGTCATATTGTTAAGGCTTGTCCACACGTGCGATCGCGGGTCCCAATCCGTGACACACGATGTGTATGAACGAATGCTTCGAACGATAATCGGTCGTGTGTAGGCGCCTTTTCAGCCGAAACGGTCGTTCAGTCGAGGATCGTTGAACGATGGACTTGGCGGATCTCCGAATGAACGTTCGCACGTGTGTACGAGCCTTTAGACGGTATTAGGTAAATTAGCCTAGGGGTGAATTTAAAGACTAAACAATGAAACATCTGTGGGGCCACAGTTTGGACAAAGAAATTAAAATAGAGAAGATTATTATCTCATGTTTTTCTAGTTCTGTTCAGTACCATGGACCATGTTGAACCTAACTTACCAAGATGTAAACGCAAACCAAGTGAAAAACACTGAAGGTTTTTTGGATACTGGGAAGAAAGCTATAACAATGACCCCTATTATCTACTTAAAATATATAAGCAGTTTTTTTCTCCATTTAGAATTATATATTAAACACACCTTTAAACACTCCTTACTTGGATAGATAGTTATTCTGGCAAATAAAAGTCGCTCTTCATTGCTGGGATCATTTATCCTCACAATACATACAAGCATAACGCATTAATGAGAATGGGTGGGATCACTCACCTGTCCTGTCATTGGTGGTCCCCCAGCCTTTTCAGGGACTAGTAAAGAATTGGGAATGTCAGATTGGTAGGAGATTGGTGGTGGCGCTGTGGGGTTGAATTCACTCATGGTCGGTGTGCTAGGGTTTGAGGAAGCAAATCCACCATCAGCAAATCCCCCTGGATTCTGAAAACCAGGACCTAGAAGATATGAGGAAAGATGAGAATAAGGTGGTGGAAAGAGGAGAATGCTTGATTGTTAATCCTATGGCAGGATTCCATACGGCTTTATACAGCAATATTCCATACATGCTGCATTCCACTACTGCTAACTATAGAACACAGATTTCACTCTATTGGATTTTCATCCAAAGAGTCACCCACTACTGAAATACCAGTTTTATAGACATAGTCCTTGTGCAAAGAAAAAGATAAAGTACTCACCCTGACCGCCATATTCAGAGCCCCCACTTCCTGCTGATTGGATTGTGTTGAATGGGGAGGAACTTGGTCCAAGCGCTGCAATCAGTTCCATGACATTCGGCATTACCATGTGAGTTGGGCTTAGACTTCGACATCGCTTTAGGACTGGGCCGTCTGCCTCCTCCTTCACATGGATGTCAGGCTTAATTGGAACTGGCTTCCAGCTGCAGGTCGGGTCAATTGTAATCTCTTCATAATCGGAGCTGTAATCGGAGCAATGTGCAGTAATCAGACTTCTGTCCAGTAGGAAAATCTCCACAAGTTATAAGAATACATATGTGAACCTGTATATCCACATATACTTAAAATACATAAGAATATTGTACTCACCCCTGTATATACAGTAGCGTACCCAGCATATACTGGTCAACTTCTAACCCTTCCAGGAGAGCAGTTTTACTGCAGGAGAAAGCACAAAACATTGCATTTTTAGTACATTTTCACTAACAGGTCTAAACAAAGAAAAAAAAAACAAAACCGGGAAAAGCAGCACACTTGTGTGGTTGCAGGGTCTGCTCCCTTGCTAGTTACACCGCTGGAAAACAATTATGTTCATTTTTATCATATTTTCCCTGTGAGTGAAGCACACCCAACCATTCCTATTTTATATTTAATACATACTGAAAATCTTGTTAATTCTCAGCTGACTATCCCCATTTTAAAGGGTATCTCCACCCAGACAGCTGACTATCCCCATTTTAAAGGGTATCTCCACCTCTCCACCCAGAAAAAACTTTTGCTGTAGTGTAGGGTACCCTAACCCACCCCCAACTACTATGTTTGTTTTATTAAAAAAGCAGCAAAAAAAATATACTTATATTGCTTCGTTTCCCCGGCACTCTGATCCAGGCCCTCTGCTTGCCAGCAATGCAGGGCGCCAGGGGAACGAAGCAATGTAAGTACATTTGTGCTGCTTTTTTAACAAAATGAACATGACGGTTGGGGGTGGGCTAGGGTGCCCTACACAGGCACCAAGCAGCAAAGATGGATCTGGAGGGAGGGGGCTCCCTGCGCATGTCATTGTCCCTCCTGGAGCACAAGGAGGAGGCAGAAACCTTTTCACACACAGATCGCTACTACTCTTTAGTTTCCTGGACTTTGGACAAGCACTGCAGGAGAACCATATGGTAAGGATTTTTTTTTTTTTTTAAACTACACAATGGGGCCAGTAGTGGGCTAAATTTTAGTTTTGGGAGTGGACCTGCCCTTTAAACCCTCATAGTCACCTGATAAATAGCTGTAAAATACCTGCTAACCATGGAGGTACTGTGGGTATTATTTTGCAATAACACCCATACATGAATGACGCTATAATTCAGAACCACATTAAATCAATATGCGTCCATTGACTAAACAATGCTAAGTGAACTCTAGCAATGCAACATAAAAGGGCAACTAAGTTAGGCAACTTAGTTTTTAAAACGGTTTTAACAGTTATTATTTTTTAAATGTATAGTGCATCTGAATAAAATATTGCACAGCCATAATAGATACTATCATCAATATGATTGTTGGGCTACTTACTTGCACACTGGGCATCTCCATGTCCCCCTCTCACAATTAAGCTGCAGGTAAGACTCTAGATCAAAGCACTGAGTGTAAAAAATACCACAATTAGGCAGAGTAGGGGAGAATGATAAAATAGCAATAAAGTGAAAGCAGTTGAGAAAAATATTGGACAGAGAGTAAAAAAACAGAAAGTTCAAACAGTATGTATAAAAGAAAACAACAGGAAATACAGTCAGGGACATTTAATAAAAGTTCTAATCGTTAAAAATGGTTCTAATTCTGCCCCAACCAATGAGATCTTATTTAACATTTGAAATCTAGCATCTGATTGGTTGGGGCAAAATTACTACCATTTTTAACGATAAGAACTTTTATTGAATTTCCCTGTATGTGTATTAAAAAACAGCAGGGAGCAGGAAGTTGAAAAATTAAAAATAAACAAGTTCCCTGTCTAACCATTTTACCAATATGATCACTGAGCACTACTCGCGACGAACTGGCATTTCAGCCGATAATTGTCTGTGTTTATGCGTTCGGTCGTGGCGGATCAACAAGGGAACCCTGACCGAACACATACACACGGAAGACTCTCGGCCATTCATTGTGGATAGCGCTCGGTATTGGGGATCGTTGGCAAAATAGTATGTGTGTATGAACATTTAGTGTGTCATCGCTATTTTATGGCCATGTTATAAAAAATAATCAGTCCTAAAATACAGATCACTATTCGTATTTTACATCGGTGTAGTAAAATAAAGTGTAGCCAATGGTTCCATACCACACAGTACTACTATTTTGCGACAAAGTCATAAATTAACGACATGGTTGCACAACACCATTACCACCATGTTAAAGAGGCGGTATTGCAATTTAGCAATACTGCTCCATATAAATATGACCTTGGTACAACTATTTATGTAGTGCTTAGGGCAGCTGTATCATCAAAGGCTAATAAGATAAAAAATTGTACAGGTACTCTCGTCCAGGTTTGATCATTATTTTCTAGTTTCTTCACTCACCTGGATGTGTCTACAGTCATGGCCCCTTGCAGGGAGTTGGATTCTCCGGAAGGTGATTGGACATTTCAGAGAAACTTTAATAGCCGTTTGCTCCACCCCATCCTCCCCATTAGGACCTGGGGTTCCTGGAATACTGCCACTGCTGAAATTCCTTTTAACTATAAATAGAGAAAAAAAAACCCAACAAATTAATGTAAAGGAGAAATAACAGTCAAAAGTCACAGTACATTAACGGAATCAGAGGCACACACAAACTTACTCTTGGTGATGCAGTGCTCTGCTGGAAGCAGTCTTTTCTTTATTAAACCCTGTAGGACAGATCGAACTGATGGCCGGTGAACTAATTGCAGCACAAACAAGTGAGACTGAAAGGAAACACAGTTACATATTTCAATTTGAATTACAGATGGGTGTTTTTAGTCAACCTTAATGACTATGTTATCTTACGTCTCTTGGTGGATGAGAGTATATCAAAATTCCTTATTTTCTTAATAAAAAATAGTTACTGTATGTGATGCAAAATTGAAAATACCAGACATGGGTATTCCCAGATTATTTACTAAATTGGTTATTTCTTTTAAAGGGGAAATTAATACCAAGGTTCCATTGCAATTTCAGTCTATTTACAAATGGATATTAATCTAGAGATTCAATTGTTTTGTGCTGATGGAAACTGAAACCCAGCCAATCATAGCTTAGCTTCATATCCAACCTCCTCCAATTAAATCAATTGCTATCTTTGTCTCTCACTGATTTGCAGATTGTGGCTTTAGCTGGGGTTGTAATATCAAACGTAATGTCGCCTTTTCTAGCTATCTACATTATATCCTCCTCCATCTCTAGGAACACTAGGAAAAGGTACTTACACAGCAACATGCACTGACGGTAATCTGGATACTGTTTCTGCCTGGCTGGCACACGTGCTTCAGGTATAGAGGTTTGTGGGAAGTCTTGTTGTCTCCTCGTTCAATGCTAAGTGGTGTGGAATTCACACTCACTTGCACCGAGCATGGCCAGTTAGTGTTCATCTGCCGATCCTCATGGTGATAGCACTTAAACTGCAGTTCCAGGTCAGGCCTGAAGAGGAAGTAATATCAGTATTTTTTAATAACCTGAATGAATACCTTTTTAGCAGTAAATGAGGTATTTAACAGATAGCTATAATAAACTAATTTGAAATACACAGAGATGCAGTCACCAACCTCATTATAAGTGTCTTGTACACAGTTTCTCGCAGATGGAACACATGGTTGCTGACGGCCAGGTTATGCTGTAGTCGGAATGGTTCTAGGACTATACCATCACGCACGGGGAATGTCAGGCGTAGCTCATCATTGGAGGCACCTGGTGTGTAACAGTCAATGTAAATTCCAACCATTCAGTTATAGCAAACAAACATTGTGCTTGCTCTATTATAGTTCAAGGTTACTCCTTACTGAATTTCAAAGTGATATAAAATACAAGTTTGAGTATATTTGGGTGGATATAATGCACAAAGATAAGCAAATGGTTGATTCATTAAGCCAATGCCAAAGTCTGACCGTACCACCTGTGTAGCTCAGTTTAAATTAATGAATAATGAATTAATCTTGCCAGTACTCAACTGGCCTGATTCATTTAACCTACTGCCTACTGTTATTGACCGACAGGGATGAAACCAGATATGTAGCATCTCCTTATGGCCATACACGCAAAGATTCCGACAATATTGGGATATTCCGTTACTGTAAGGCGATAGGACCAATAGAATGAGTACCTAAAGCCTTTCTGTCAGCCTAAACCAGTCTGAACCTTCCCCTCTGAACTCTTCCATTAACAAGACATATTAATCTGTGCAATTAAAGCCGACTGTAGTAAACTCCAGAGACTGTTGCACATGAGAATCCCAGGTGACCAGTAGTTCCAGAAATACCCACAACTGCCTGCCTGGCACCAATTAAGTTTTCACTGCCAAAATCCTCAGCCACCACCCACCCACCCCTCTCCTTGGTGTGAACATTAATGGTATCTCCACCCTCAAAAAAAAATCTGTAGTAAGGGGCACCCTAGCCCATCCAGCCAATCACAGACGCGGTTGTCGGCAATAGAGAACGCCGGGGGCATGAAGCAATGTAGGTAGAGTTCTGCAGCTTTTTTAACTAAACTAACAGCGGTTGGGGGTGGGCTAAGGTTACCTATCTACAGAAAAAGGGTTTTAAGCTAGGAAAAAGCAGCCATGAAAGGATCCGGAGGGAGAGAGGGGAAAGGGCTGCCCTGCGTGTGCCAGAAACCTCTCAGAGGACAGAGAGGAAGCAAGAACTGGATGACTCACTGACAGCTCCTACTCTTCACGTTTTTCAACTTTGAACAGTTACTGCAGGAGAACCATTTGGGGCAGAGATGGATGGTGATGATTTTTTAACACTACACAGTGAGGACAGTAGTGGGTTAAATTTTAGTTTTGGGGGTGGACATGCCCTATATGTAAATCTTTATTAGTGTGATCGGCCAATGACATAATTGCACAAATATGCAGTTGTGCTGTTTGGGGTTTAGTATCTATTATAGGGTTAAACAAAAATGTAAAAAATATGGAATTTTCCATGATGGACAATAATATTTCCCATGTAGCTAGACACAGCAAGAACAAACTTACGTGCTAATACACAGCCATGTGCAGCCAGTATACTTACCAGTGGGTGATGGGTGCAAGGTGTTGTGTGGTGGCTTAACATCTGCCAGGAAAGGGGATTTCACATCCTGACCTGGTGACATATATGGGGCAGTATTGTTTCCGGGTGTCATTGGTGGGGTAGGATTCCCTGGAAGTGGGGAACTGGGGTATCCTGGCATAGCACGTCCCGCCTGTTGAAGATGGGAAGCAATTAGTAGGACGGACAAGCACAGATTATGTAATCACATCTATACCCCCACATACTTCATTTATTTACAGTAGGCTTCTATAACTGGTCATGACGGAACTAAAAACAGCACAAACCACGAGGAGGGAGCATAAGAAGGTACATAACTGAAATACCTGTTGTAAGTGAATTCACTTATTTTACTAATTAAAGGGGCCTCTACTGCACTTTGTATGTAAAGCTTTTCATAAAGAAAAAGGGTTGTGTTTGATGGATTTACATTTTGATCATCCTGGTCAATAAAACCATCGACTCTCAATCATAACTTGGATTATCCAGCAAATGGTCTTACTAGAAAACACAACTGAAATGTCTCTAAAACTCATCAGACACTTTTACAATTGTCACAAACTTTCCATCTGGACCGATCAAGGTTCAAAGGATTCTACACTCGATACGGATCACAATTGTTAAAAATGGAAATTGATTTTAAAATGATGTAAATAAAAGAATCCCAAAACAAAATGGAGCCTTGTATATGGCTACTTTTCCTGTCTGGAACTAAAATACATCACTGGGCAAAGGACAATCCACCTCCACTTTGGGACATGCATCTGGACCCACAAAAGGCTTTTTGTTCTTACCCCTGCCATGGTTTGATTGTATCCAAAGTTTCCTCCATTAAAGTTATTGCTCTGTCCGTTATTGTACTGATCTGAAATCTAAAAAAAGAAAAAAAATACACACCAATAAGAAAGACAACACAGAGTATGAAAAAGTATGTGGGCAAGAGCAAGACATGGGCATATGGGGTGAAATGGCAAATTCTAAACTGTCTGCATTTTGCTAACTTTATAGCAGATGACCTGATTGCAGTGAGCGTGTGCAGCCTTAACACTTACAAATGTTCCAAATCAGCCGTTCATGTTCATATAGGGAATCTGGTATTAAGAGAAGGCAATTTCATCTTAAGCATTGTGATGCATAAGATTAAATTGTCTTCACTGTGAGTGAAGTAAGGTTGTGGGATGCTCTACCCAATAATAATAATGTGGTGGCTGAATCTAACACCTTAGATAGAGGCCTGAGCTTCTTATTGGAGAGAAAGTTAACTGTATCCATAGGTGATTGGTTAAATCTTTGTGCTGGGTGGAGTTTATTGGAGAAACAAAAAGAAGGGAGATGGGGCACGGTCTGTATAGGTGTAGATGGTTGTTAGGTTAAACTTGATGAATTTTGGCCTTTGGTTGTTTTTTAATCTAAAATAAACACTATGTAACAATCTGAGTTCTATTTCTTTTGTGCTTTCATTTATAGATTAGAGAACGAGAGGTCAATCACTGGGAAGGCTGATTCGTGAGATACATTACATTCATTACTTATATTGAAAATTAAAATAATGTTTAGGAAATAAACAATAAAAAAGTTATCACTCTAATTGAGAGTTTTTGAAATAATCATGTACAACTTTTAATGACAGAAGAGGCAGTTCTTTACTATTGACATTGAAGAGAGACATCTTGTTTTCTTCATTAATTTCCTTCTTTGTTACACAGAAAGCTTTGGAAACAACATCCTATTAAAAGATCTGTCTAAACCTGCAGCAAACCAATTTCCAGAGTAGAAAGATAACATCCTTACATCTCTCTACCTTTCACTAGGTCTGACTGAACAACCATCTTCTGTAATTCAATTCACTGAACTGCTGCAATTTGGACAATGTTTCAAGTTATAGTCCCGTCCCCCTCCTTTCTCTTGTATTCCTTCCTTATTTCTATTTTCAGCACTTACGGTATAATGACAGGCATGGTAACTATGTCATAGTTTCGTTATAAATTCCAATAAAAGTAGAACTTTCAAGGCAAATTACATTAAGGTTTCTAAAAGCACAAAAATGTATATATAACAATCTATGTAAACTGGGACCAAATCTAGTCTGATTGTTTTACCACGACCGTGGTTTTCCACTGATTTTACAAGTTGGTTATTTTCACACAATTCTGCACATTAGGCTGAAGTGTTGGCTGTGCGTTCTTTCTCAGATCTACCAGGAGATATTTCTCAGATAAAGAATCCTGGTAATGTACAATAAAGGTGGCCATACACCTGCGATTACACGGTATGGGGATCGTTTGGCCGTGCGGCCATACACCGCACGATCAGTATCAGCTCCCTTCTATTAAAGGGAGCCAATGCTAACAGACAGAAATTTTCCGTCTTTCCCGATTGATCGGAGTGCCAACTACGGTCGTTTGTCGGCACTTTAATCGGTCAGGAATATCCCCTGCACACGAGCGATAATAGGTAAATCCCGTTGTTCCACGGCGGGATTTACCTATTATCGCTCGTGTATATGGCCACCTTTGGTATTGGTCTGATAAAAATTCCAGTGGGTCCACAAGTAGAAAAAACAACAACAGATGACTGGACATATATGGTTCACGTGATCCTACAATAACTGAATATCACTGTTGCAAATATGGTCACTAAAAATTCTGCCCAATCCAAATAAAGCTAGCCATTCACAAGACACTTTTTTTAAGATCATATTTTCATTCATTTTTGTTTGAAAATTTGCCGTTACTAGGTGGGAAATTAGATGGGGACCGGCCCGATCTTTGTTTTTTTCGATAAACCACTGGATGCCTATATTTTGGCAGATTTTATTGAATTCGCAGAATCAACCCGAAATATCAATGCTGTGTATGGCCTATTTAACACATCAGGTGAGGTTGTAGACTGGGCTGAAATATCACTCTATGTACCAGGCCTTATTTGAAAATTCTGTTTCCCAGAATGAAGTGTGCTGGATCCCATCACAAACTGACTGTTGAAGATTCCTTGGAAACTATAATTCTTCCCAACCACCCCACTGTATCCATTATTTGTTGATCTGCCCCCTATTTCTTTCGATATCCAATGTAAAACTTCTTATATTTCAGTTGTTATATATATATATATATATATATATATATATATATATATATATATATTCTTATATTTCAGTGATTCATCCTGGCTGATCAATTGCTTGTGGCAAATGGTTGGTCAGGGCAAAAAAAAATGCTGTGTGTACCCAGCCTTAGGCATGGTACAAACAGACTGATATTTTGGTTGACTGGATCAAAACATTGGAAGCACTTTTTCTGATGAAACCTTTAAATTGACCAACTTAGTAATTTTTGGCCAATTGTGGTCACACTGAAATGTCATCCATCCTAATTTTAGACCACGGCTGATGATATTTCATCTGGGTGACCAGTTGAGACAGGAAACCAGGCCAAAATATCTGCATATGTGTACCTAGCCTTAGAGGGAAAAACTAATTGTATGTATGTATAATTTTATTTATAAAGCGCCACTTGGGTACATAGCGATGTACATTATAAAATACAGAGTATACAAACAAGGGAATAAGTGCAAGCCATTATACAGATAAATAAAAATGAAATACCATTTCATACATAGGTAAAGAATACATATATATAAATTATGGATAAACTGCTATAAGTGCAGCATGCCTTGACACATTAGGAATGGCCAACAATCATTTGTCGGGCTGATGCTCAGAAAATGAACTTACTTAAGCCTTGAACACACACAAGATTACATTTGGCCGGATGCATCACAGATAAACTTTGATCTAGCAGGAGCGATTACAAATTACACTGACGGGACCTGACACACGAGAGATTGTCAGACAAAGCTATTGGCTGCCAGTATCTTACCTGCATATGAGGTATTAGATACCAACAAACTGATGGTTAATAGATTCCACACATACTTTTCTATCCTACTGGGATTTCCATATTTTAAACGGACATTTTGAGTTGCAATCGTACACCAACAAGGTCCGAGTACAGATATCTATCACTTACAGAAATCTGAAGAGTGCAAAGCGGTTGCAAACCTTAAGGTGCCCATACAATACAGTTTACAGCAGAGTGATTACTCAACAATCGATCAATCCTGGGGGAACCACCTTTCTGGATCTTCTTTGCAACCAACATATGATCATGATATCCCGCTGGTACCATTCATTTTGTCACAAAGAAGATCCGAAAAGGAGGTTCCTGCGGAATTGATTGAGTGTCGAGGGATCGGTCTGCAGGTAAGCTGTAATGTACAGGCACTTTTAGACGAGTTGACTGAACTTCACTTAAACTGGCCACACAACTTACAATCAAAGATTGTACAACCTTCAAAGAAACATGCCCAAGTTGTGTGGTTGGAGTGCTTAACAAGCTGAATAGAATTTAAACAGATTATGGTAGATAGATTTTCAAGACAGGCCCTTAAATTACAAATATTCATTTTTACCGTGAAGACATTCTGTCATATTTAATAAGAGGTGCAAAAATTTGCATTAACCAATTAGATGATACCTTTTTATGATGGATTACTACAGTTAGAAATCGGTGGAGGCAGATAAACTGCACGGGCAAAATTTTGCATCTCCAAACAGAGAATGAAAAAGAAAACCTATCAATCCAACAAAAAAAATGTAATATTTCAGCTCTATTAGTATTAACAAAATACAATGTAATCATGTGTAAAAAATGAAAGTTTAAGGTATTTTTTCCAAGAGGAATAGAACAATACAATGACAAAAAAAAGTGATCCACCTTGTAAAAGGCCCCCCCAGGGCCCGCCTGGGGCAGGTACTGTGACATGCTCTGCTGCATTCTGTGTCCAGGGTACGATGGGGATGGAGCTGATTGCTGTGGAGTCGTTGGTGCATATTGTCCCCCGTGGGGAGGATACTGTCCACTATGCATGTACTGTTGTGAGGAGAAACCCTACATGGAAACAGAACAAAGCAACATTTTTAAGGGACAGTATTCAGTTATCAATACATGTACAATCTACCATTAATCATGCTTTATTACCCATATCAGGTAATTTATCTGTCATTCCAACTAACCTCCCTTTCCATCACATAAACCCTCTTTAAGGCTGGGTACACACCAGCCGATATTTTCAGCCAACCGACCGAAAATATCGGCTGTTGTGGGGAGGCCGGCCGCGACAGACACCGATCGTTCATTTAGATCGCATGAACAAGCAAACGCATCAGAAAATTCTGATCGATCGTGCGGTTCCCTATGGGGCCGCATGATCGATCACTCGCAAATTCGGCTCGTAGCGAGCGCTTGGTCAGGACAAATAGTCCGGCTGTGTGTACCCAGTCTTATTCTTTTTATTTTCAATCTTTTCCTCTTGTCAGGGAGATGCTCATCAGCTCCCTTTACCTTCCCTCCTAAAGAACTGAACAGGCTGCTCGGCTAAATGTTCGTACACACGTATGATTTTGCAGCAGACCTCCGACCCGCGACTCACACCCGCGCCGAACGGCTGTTTAAGCCGACAGACGCACGTGGGTATGTGTTCGGTCGGGGGTCCTTCATCGGCTACATTGAAATACCTTTACTAGGTGCCAAACATTTTTGATAAGAAACAAATAAAAAGACAGCAGATTGTAGTCACATGTCATATGACCATAAAGAGGTCCAGATGTGCAGTGAATGATACAATACGATTTATTATTTTCAAGCCTGTCTATTTGCATTTTAAAAGGGGAAGTTTAGTATAAATACACGTTTCAAGAACGTAGAAGTATTTTCTAATTCCAATACACTTAATCTACCCATCTGCAGATTTGTCACTACATGTTAATGCCCTTCAAAGTAGTGATTCCTGTATGCCTGTTACTGAAGGAACGCTGCAGGACCTGAAATGGAAGCCCAATACTCGCCACAGGAAGGCATAGTGAAGAAAATAAAATCAATTGATTTTGTTCCAATATGAAAGAAATATCTAGAGTACATAAAAATGTGTTCTGTAACTATCTAAAAAAAATCCACTAAACTTCTTTTTTAAAGGGCAAGTCCAGCCCCAAAATGAAAACTTACATACAGGTAAATCACCCCCCAAAACCCTTAACAGTAATAGTTTAAAATCTGAACTATATAAGTCTAACCTGAAATCCTGCACAATGTCCTGTTGTCCCTGTTTATGCTTCCTGGTTCTTCCAGTTAGTAACTGTCAGTTATGGATTTGACAGTTGACATTACAGCCAATGACTGAATGTTAATCCCCTGTCTGCCTCTCTGAGCATGCCCAGGCTCAGTACAGGCTCAGTTTAGGTTTCTAAATTGCTCAGTTTCCATGAGGCATCCAGAAGCATAGCAGGCATACAGTAATGAATTCATAGGACAAACTATGATATATCAACATATTTTAAAGAGACTATTCTTTCTAAAAGATGTTCTTATGAGGGTGGAATTGTCCTTTAAGAGTATCTTTTTAGTAGGTTCTAAAATTATACTATTGAAGGGAAAGTTCAGTGCAAATACATACTTTTAAGAAAAAAGCAGTGTTTTTACATCCTAATGACTTTAAAAGAGAACTATCGTGTGTATAAAGTTTATTTAAATAAACAGTAAACTGAAAGGACAAGGATATCCTACCTCCCTATTGTTTCTGTGAGGAGCACCAGCCCAAAGAAAACTGATTCTGCCAGTCTTCCTCCTGGTTTCAGCACTATCTTTATAACAGGATTAGTCCAGGACTAACCTGGCAAATAAAAATAGTTAGTGCTGTAGCTCCTTAATAAAACAATATTGTGAGGTAGGAAACCTGACCCGGGTACTTTCCATTCCTAATTAGTTAATCTTTAGAGTACAGTTATCCTTTAACCTGCCCATTCAGCATTGTGTCTGTGTATAAATAAATGCTTCCGAAATACTGACTTCCTGTTTGCAGGACCCCCTAGTAGAGACCATTATGGTCTTGCCCTGACCAAGCGTCTGGGTTGATTCAGTTGCTCAGTAAAGATCTGAGCATGTTTGACCCATCCAACAGCCAATCAGTAGAAATTACTTTTAGGAACATTCCAAGGATGTGGTGCATCCTGGGAAGAAGAAGGACCGTTTCAGAAACAGAAACGTCAGCTCACTAATGTGAACAGTAGGGAATAGCAAGGGGTATAAATTGACTTTTCAAAATGGAAGAGAATATGAAGAATAACTAGGTATGTATAATATAAACTAACAATTTAAAAAATATATATTTTCCACTGAACTTTACCTTTTCAAACTTTAACACAAGGAAGGTAGGTAAGATCGAACAAATACTCTACAGACATTATACTTTCTCCCTATGCTTACATACAGCTACAATGTTTGACCTATGATGTAAGCCAGTTAAGCCATTCAACAAGACATACCTCACTGGAGTACGATCTCTTCACTCCTTGCCTGGGAATTTGCTGACCCTGGAGCTGGCCTGGGTAGCCGTGAGGTGGTATGCGTTGTCCAGTATATACAGGGTTCATTCCAGGTGCTCGGGCAGAGCCCATGCCCATCTGAGACATGCCAGAGTTTCCCATTACCGATCCCATACCTCCAGAGGTCATTCCACCTTGCATTGAAGGTCCCCTGGGCCCAGAGTGTGGCAGGAACTGGCCTCCAAAATTGTGAGAAGGCCCCACCTAAACAGAAGGAAAATAAAAATGAAAAAAGACAGGAACAGCCATGGACACAATACCATGAGGGTAAAATGGAGAGGGTGAAATGTGGGGTATATAAACCTCTAGAGCTAAAGAAGATTCATTCTTACCGCTCCATAAGGGTTTAAGTCTTGGCTTTGCTTCTCCTGCAAGGCAGCCACAGTTGCCGTCGCTGTGGCAGTTGCCGTGGCTGCTGCAACTGCTGCAGCAGCTGCTGCTTGTGTAAAATCTGCTGGGCCCCGACCTGTGTGTTGTGTCATGCCCATTCCACCTGCAGCATTGGGACCTCCAGGGTAACTACGGAAAGAGGGGTATTTTTCTGTAACTTTTATAAAGACAATGCGTACCTTGATTTTTTTTTTACTGTAAGTGAGTGATTCCAGTACCTGTTGGTATATGCATTGCCCCCTGGGTATCCACCTCGGCCATATACATTTTGCTGAAGATAACTCTTTCCAGCTCCACCTTCAGGGAAAGCCTGCTGGCCAATAAACTGAGGGCTTCCCATCCCACCAGCACTGTTTGTAAGACCTGGCATTACTCCGCCCCCACTGGGGCCACCGCTGGGCACCATGGGATTCCCAAAGACCTAAGCAAAAGTAAGATCAAGGTTGAATAACATGAAATCAAACAATTGTCTATTATAACCATTATATATATATATATATATATATATATATATATATATATATATATCTCCAAAGGCAGGCATGATCCTTTAGCAAGGCAAATAGCACAGGGGCTACTATCGGATTTCATATAAGATTAGAATTCTTTTTTATAACATGCAAGGAAACATTTCAGCCTTTTTTTAAATGATGCATTGCATGTTATAAAAAAGTATTGGTTAAAAAGACCTAGATGTGCACTGATTTGCTTATGTAGGTACCGTATATGTACATTTTTTTGTCTTTGGAATAGGTAACAGAAAGACAAACAGTTCTAACATAATGTGCTTCCATTGGCATGGAAAGGATTAAGGCTGTGCAGTTATCCAGAGCCGCCCCCAGTGACATCAAATTACCTGGCTCTGTGAAGTGTTGCTCAGACCCCAGACGGTGGTTACCACGGAGAGGGATCCTGCTGCCTGATTGGTGCTTGGTTGCCAGGGAACAGACTCGTATGCAAATGAACCATCACTGTAGGGCAGAGGAGGGATATAGTTGTGTGCTTAGTAACAGTAGTGAGGGAGTGTGTGTGTTCCTGCACAAGTACAAGTGCAGCAAAGATGGAGAGAGAGTGAAAGAAGTCTAAGTGTGCCAAGCAAAAATCAAGGATGAACAGAGAGAAGGAAGACTACAGATAGGTAGAGAGGAGGTGGACACAGAGGTCTCTTACCTGTGCCCTGTGCTGGGGTGTGATGGTTTCATGGGGTTCATGGGGTTCATTTGCAGGCGACTCTCTTTGTGAAGGCCTGAAAAAGACAGATACACAAAACATCACACATTATTCAATAACCTCCCTAACAGTTATCTTAATCTGAACCACAAGTTCCCCTTACTTACCTTCTTCTATATCCCCCCACCTGCCTATGGCCCAGTCAAGCTCAGTACTCTACGAAGATACGGAGGAATTACCGTATAACTCCTTTTCCTTCCTGGTGGCTACCATGCCTTGCTAAGCTATAAAACCCTATCAGTGACAGCTGTACTGCTAGTGGGATATGCTAAGCACATTACATAGATGTTGCATTCTCAGTCCTTCCCGCTCATTGCAGGGGTTAACACATTGCTCATCTGCCCCTCTCCCTTCCTCTTGTCACATGATCATGCATTCTGCACACAGGACGTGGAAGTTGGCAAACTGCCTATATCTGGCACCAGTTAAACACCCTGTTATTAACCCCGTCCCTACCGACAGTTCTCTGTAGCCATCCAGCAGGGATGACACTATTAACATCTCTCTAACCCCCCACCCCCACATTCAGAACTATGCACCTCCCTGTCTCATGTCTCAGTCTGCCTTTAATGTACTGACACTGCCCATTTCTTGGAATTTGTTCATGTACAACATCCTTATTAGAGCTCAGATATTCGCTCTCACATTATTACAAAATTAACTTGTGACAGTCGCAGTTGGTTTGCTCAGGTCATGTCGCAAAATGGAAGTTTATGCTTTAAGCACATTTTTAAAACCATAGCAGTTCCTATGGACACCAGCACATTCACAGGGATCAATATGTACCATCTGGTTACGGGTCAATGAAATACGTATACACCTAGGAGCTGCACAGCAGGGTGCAGGACAGGGTGTGCGCAGGAAGTGGCAGCACAGCACAGGGAGTACACACAGGGGGACAGGAAGGAAATGAACAGGGGAGGGAACAGAAAAGGCTGTGCAGTAAGTGGGAGACAGAAGTGTAATAACAAGTGCATATGGGGTAGGAGAAATGTGTGTGTGAGGGGGCAGGAGAACCAGGTGGCAATCTGACCTCAGTTTTTCTAGTAAACTAAAATGGTAAATGTGAATGATGAGTAAATCTGTGAGTAACACACACACACATACGTATAAATAAGCAGTTACAATAGAAATATATTGTTTATATGATGTCATAGTGTAGGGACAGAATACAACGTATACAAATCTAAATGTATTATTATTTGGTATTCCCATACAACCATCATGGCAGAGGATTCTGGGAGTTTTAGTTCACACTATTCCATTGTCAAATCCTGTCATTGAAGGACTCCAAGGTTACAGGTAAATACACCAGTATAAAGACTAGCAATGTACAGGACACATGGGACAGAGAGCGATTAGCTGAGTGGACAGGGTTAATGAGCACGGTGCAGTATGCTGGGCTGGCATTAACACACAAATTCTATCCTCCTCGTCATACTGCTCCCTCCACCTCCCTCTCTCCCATCATGTCTCTGGAACATCGGGTTCTGTCTTGTTCTTGCTCACCAGGATCTGTGTGTCCAACCCAAACAAACAAGAATGCAGCCCCCCCCCCCCCCTCTTACTGCACAGGTCTCACACCACCAAACAGAACATTACCCCCCCACACACACACATTCCAAATAGAACAGCCCTCCCCCCCAAACCTCACACTGCATCTCCCTCCTGTTCATTCTGTTATTTTCTTCCCTTTTTCTATAAACACAAACTGTTCTCCTCACCTCTGTACCTCTAACTGTCCCTTCTCTCTATTTCAGTCAAGCCCCCCATTCAGAACATCGCCAATACAAATACCTTTTCTCTTCGCTGCTCTCCCCATTTTTATCAGTTTCAGTCATAGGATCCTATCTGCCAACCTCCCCACAATTTTAGGTTTCTGTTTATAACCCTCACAATATCCCCATCCTAAGCACAGCACCACCTTACTTTACCGCATAACCTAAACTGCATCCTCCCTCCTACACCCCCCAGAAAATACAGAACCCGCTTCCTCCCCAAAGCTCACATTTTCCCTTCCATCTATCCCCCCCCCCCCCCCCCCCCACATATCTCATATACCCTGCACTGCATACAAGGGCATCTCTTTGTCCATTCCACACATCGTCTTACATTATTATCTACCTTGTTAGACTCTGATTTGCCCCAAAGCCCAGGCTGCCAAGTACCCCTAATTCCCCCCTAAACAACATGATGGTACACCCAGGTATTATGTGCAACGCAGATCAGCCCCATATCTACACATATAACCTTTTCTTCTCAGTCCAGTGCTAAAATCCTGACAATCACATTTTGTAAACTTTATCTTGTGAAACCCTGTTCAGCAGCAAACACACACATGGAACAGAACATACAAACGTTATATGGATAGACTAACACAAAGGACATACAAACATTTCAACACATAGTCTATCCAAATAATGTTCTATGTGTTAGTCCATTCGTATTGAAATGTTTGTATGTTGTTTTCAACTTGACAGTTACTTGCAGGCCAACTTTTTGGGGCAGAGATGGATGGTGATGATTTTTAACACTACACAGTGAGACAGTAGTGGGTTAAATTTTAGTTTTGGGGGTGAACATGCCCTATATGTAAATCTTTATTAGTGTGATCGGCCAATGACATAATTGCACAAATATGCATTTGTGCTGTTGGGGGTTTAGTATCTATTATAGGGTTAAACAAAAATGTAAAAATATGGAATTTTCCATGATGGACAAATATATTTCCCATGTAGTAGACACAGCAAGACCAAACTTACGTGCTAATACCACAGCCATGTGCAGCCTATCACTTACCAGTGGGTGATGTGCAAGGTTTGTGTGGTGGCTTAACATCTGCCAGGAAGGGGATTTCACATCCTGACCTGGTGACATATATGGGGCAGTATTGTTTCCGGGTGTCATTGGTGGGGTGGATTCCCTGGAGTGGGGAACTGGGGTATCCTGGCATAGCACGTCCCGCCTGTTGAAGATGGGAAGCAATTAGTAGGACGGACAGCACAGATTATGTAATCACATCTTACCCCACATACTTCTTTTATTTAAGTAGGCTTCTATAACTGGTCATGACGAACTAAAAACAGCACAAACCAGCAGGAGGGAGCATAAGGTACATACTGAAATACCTGTTGTAAGTGAATTCACTTATTTTCTAATTAAAGGGGCCTCCTACTGCACTTTGTATGTAAAGCTTTTCATAAAGAAAAAGGGTTGTGTTTGATGGATTTACATTTTGATCATCCTGTTCAATAAAACCATCGACTCTCAATCATAACTTGGATTATCCAGCAAATGGTCTTACTAGAAAACACAACTGAAATGTCTCTAAAACTCATCAGACACTTTTACAATTGTCACAAACTTTCCATCTGGACCGATCAAGGTTCAAAGGATTCTACACTCGATAAGGATCACAATTGTTAAAAATGGAAATGTGATTTTAAAATGATGTAAATAAAAGAATCCCAAAACAAAATGGAGCCTTGTATATGGCTACTTTTCCTGTCTGGAACTAAATACATCACTGGGCAAGGACAATCCACCTCCACTTTGGGACATGCATCTGGACCCACAAAGGCTTTTTGTTCTTACCCCTGCCATGGTTTGATTGTATCCAAAGTTTCCTCCATTAAAGTTATTGCTCTGTCCGTTATTGTACTGATCTGAAATCTAAAAAAGAAAAAAAATACACACCAATAAGAAAGACAACACAGAGTATGAAAGTATGTGGGCAAGAGCAAGACATGGGCATATGGGGTGAAATGGCAAATTCTAAACTGTCTGCATTTTGCTAACTTTATAGCAGATGACCTGATTGCAGTGAGCGTGGCAGCCTTAACACTTACAATGTTCCAAATCACCGTTCATGTTCATATAGGGGAATCTGGTATTAAGAGAAGGCAATTTCATCTTAAGCATTGTGATCGCATAAGATTAATTTCTTCACTGTGAGTGAAGTAAGGTTGTGGGATGCTCTACCAATAATATAAATGTGTGGCTGAATCTAACACCTTAGATAGAGGCCTGAGCTTCTTAGTTGAGAGAAAGTTAACTGTATCCATAGGTGATTGGTTAAATCTTTGTGCGGGGTGGAGTTTATGGGAAAAAAAAGAAGGGAGATGGGGCACGGTCTGTATATTGTAGATGGTTGTTAGTTTAAACTTGATGATTTTGGCCTTTGGTTGTTTTTTAATCTAAAATAAACACTATGTAACAATCTGAGTTCTATTTTTTGTGCTTTCATTTATAGATTAGAGAACGAGAGTCAATCACTGGAAGGCTGTTCGTGAGATACATTACATTCATTACTTATATGAAAATTAAAATATGTTTAGGAAATAAACAATAAAAAGTTATCACTCTAATTGAGAGTTTTTGAAATAATCATGTACAACTTTTAATTACAGAAGAGGCAGTTTCTTTACTATTGACATTGAAGAGAGACATCTGTTTTCTTCATTAATTTCCTTCTTTGTTACACAGAACTTTGGAAACAACATCCTATTAAAAGATCTGTCTAAACCTGCAGCAAACCACATTTCCAGAGTAGAAAAGATAACATCCTTAATCTCTCTACCTTTCACTAGGTCTGACTGAACAACCATCTTCTGTAATTCAATTCACTGAACTGCTGCAATTTGGACAATGTTTCAAGTTATAGTCCCGTCCCCCTCCTTTCTCTTGTATTCCTTCCTTATTTCTATTTTCAGCACTTACGGTATAATGACAGGCATGGTACTATGTCATAGTTTCGTTATAATTCCAATAAAAGTAGAACTTTCAAGGCAAATTACATTAAGGTTTCTAAGCACAAAAATGTATATATAACATCTGTAAAACTGGGACCAAATCTAGCCTGATTGTTTTACCACGACCGTTGTTTCCACTGATTTACAAGTTGGTTATTTTCACACAATTCTGCACATTAGGCTGAAGTGTTGGCTGTGCGTTCTTTCTCAGATCTACCAGGAGATATTTCTCAGATAAGAATCCTGGTAATGTACAATAAAGGTGCCATACACCTGCGATTACACGTTATGGGGATCGTTTGGCCGTGCGGCCATACACCGCACGATCAGTATCAGCTCCCTTCTATTAAAGGGAGCCAATGCTAACAGACAGAAATTTTCCCGCTTTCCCGATTGATCGGAGTGCCAACTACGGTCGTTTTCGGCACTTTAATCGGTCAGGAATATCCCTGCACACGAGCATAATGGTAAATCCCGTTGTTCCACGGCGGGATTTACCTATTATCGCTCGTGTATATGGCCACCTTGGTATTGGTCTGATAAAATTCCAGTGGGTCCACAAGTAGAAAAAACAACAACAGATGACTGACTATATGGTTCACTGATCCTACAATAACTGAATATCACTGTTGCAAATATGGTCACTAAAAATTCTGCCCAATCCAAATAAAGCTAGCCATTCACAAGACACTTTTTTTAAGATCATATTTCATTCATTTTTGTTTGAAAATTTGCCTTACTAGTGGGAAATTAGATGGGGACCGGCCCGATCTTTGTTTTTTTCGATAAACCACTGGATGCCTATATTTTGGCAGATTTTATTGAATTCGCAGAATCAACCCGAAATATCAATGCTGTGTATGGCCTATTTAACACATCAGTTGAGTTGTAGACTGGGCTGAAATATCACTCTATGTACCAGGCCTTATTTGAAATTCTGTTTCCCAGAATGAAGTGTGCTGGATCCCATCACAAACTGACTGTTGAAGATTCCTTGGAAACTATAATTCTCCCCAACCACCCCCACTGTATCCATTATTTGTTGATCTGCCCCCTATTTCTTTCGATATCCAATGTAAACTTCTTATACATTGTATATATATATCTATATGCTTCATCCTGGCTGATCAATTGCTTGTGGCAAATGGTTGGTCAGGGCCAAAAAAAAATGCTGTGTGTACCCAGCCTTAGGCATGTACAAACAGACTGATATTTTGGTTGACTGGATCAAAACATTGGAAGCACTTTTTCTGATGAAACCTTTAAATTGACACTTAGTAATTTTTGGCCAATTGTGGTCACACTGAAATGTCATCCATCCTAATTTTAGACCACGGCTGATGATATTTCATCTGGGTGACCAGTTAGACAGGAAACCAGGCCAAAATATCTGCATGTGTACCTAGCCTTAGAGGAAAAACTAATTGTATGTATGTATAATTTTATTTATAAGCGCCACTTGGGTACATAGCGTGTACATTATAAAATACAGAGTATACAAACAAGGGATAAGTGCAAGCCATTTACAGATAAATAAAAATGAAATACCATTTCATACATAGGTAAAGAATACATAATATAAATTATGGATAAACTGCTATAAGTGCAGCATGCCTTGACACATTAGGAATGGCCAACAATCATTTGTGGGCTGATGCTCAGAAAATGAACTACTTAAGCCTTGAACACACACAAGATTACATTGGCCGGATGCATCACAGATAAACTTTGATCTAGCAGAAGCGATTACAATTACACTGCCGGGACCTGACACACGAGAGATTGTCAGACAAAGCTATTGGCTGCCAGTATCTTACCTGCATATGAGGTATTAGATACCAACAAACTGATGGTTAATAGATTCCACACATACTTTTCTATCCTACTGGGTTTCCATATTTTAAACGGACATTTTGAGTTGCAATCGTACACCAACAAGGTCCGAGTACATATCTATCACTTACAGATCTGAAGAGTGCAAAGCGTTGCAAACCTTAAGGTGCCCATACAATACAGTTTACAGCAGAGTGATTACTCAACAATCTCAATCCTGGGGGAACCACCTTTCTGGATCTCTTTGCAACCAACATATGATCAGATATCCCGCTGGTACCATTAATTTTGTCACAAAGAAGATCGAAAAGGAGGCGTTCCTGCGGAATTGATTGAGTGTCGAGGATCGGTCTGCAGGTAAGCTGTAATGTACAGGCACTTTTAGACAGTTGACTGAACTTCACTTAAACTGGCCACACAACTTACAATCAAAGATTGTACAATTCAAGAAACATGCCAAGTTGTGTGGTTGGAGGCTTAACAAGCTGAATAGAATTTAAACAGATTATGGTAGATAATTTTCAAGACAGGGCCCTTAAATTACAAATATTCATTTTTACCCTGAAGACATTCTGTCATATTTAATAAGAGGTGCAAAATTTGCATAACCAATTAGATGATACCTTTTTATGATGGATTACTACAGTTAGAAATCGGTGGAGGCAGATAAACTGCACGGGCAAAATTTTGCATCTCCAAACAGAGAATGAAAAAGAAACCTATCAATCCAACAAAAAAAAATGTAATATTTCAGCTCTATTAGTATTAACAAATACAATGTAATCATGTGTAAAAAATGAAAGTTTAAGGTATTTTTTCCAAGAGGAATAGAACAATACAATGACAAAAAAAAAAGTGATCCCTTGTAAAAGGCCCCCCCAGGGCCCGCCTGGGGCAGTGTACTGTGACATGCTCTGCTGCATTCTGTGTCCAGGGTACGATGGGGATGGAGCTGATTGCTGTGGAGTCGTTGGTGCATATTGTCCCCCGTGGGGAGGATACTGTCCACTATGCATGTACTGTTGTGAGGAGAAACCCTACATGGAAACAGAACAAAGCAACATTTTTAAGGGACAGTATTCAGTTATCAATACATGTACATCTACTACCATTAATCATGCTTTATACCCATATCAGGTAATTTATCTGTCATTCCAACTAACCTCCCTTTCCATCACATAAACCTCTTTAAGGCTGGGTACCACACCAGCCGATATTTTCAGCCAACCGACCGAAAATCGGCTGTTGTGGGGAGGCCGGCCGCGACAGACACCGATCGTTCATTTAGATCGCATGAACAAGCAACGCTCAGAAAATTCTGATCGATCGTGCGGTTCCCTATGGGGCCGCATGATCGATCATTCGCAAATTCGGCTCGTAGCGAGCGCTTGGTCAGACAAAGTCCGGCTGTGTGTACCCAGTCTTATTCTTTTTATTTTCAATCTTTTCCTCTTGTCAGGGAGATGCTCATCAGCTCCCTTTACCTTCCCTCCTAAAGAACTGAACAGCTGCTCGGCTAAATGTTCGTACACACGTATGATTTTGCAGCAGACCTCCGACCCGCGACTCACACCCGCGCCGAACGGCTGTTTAAGCCGACAGACGCACGTGGGTATGTGTTCGGTCGGGGTCCTTCGGCTACATTGAAATACCTTTACTAGGTGCCAACATTTTGATAGAAAAAATAAAGACAGCAGATTGTAGTCACATGTCATATGACCATAAGAGGTCCAGATGTGGCAGTGAATGATACAATACGATTTTTATTTTCAGCCTGTCTATTTGCATTTTAAAAGGGGAGTTTAGTATAAATACACGTTTCAAGAACACTTAATCTACCCATCTGCAGATTTGTCACTACATGTTAATGCCCTTCAAAGTAGTGATTCCTGTATGCCTGTTACAAGGAACGCTGCAGGACCTGAAATGGAAGCCCAATACTCGCCACAGGAAGGCATAGTGAAGAAATAAATCAATTGATTTTGTTCCAATATGAAAGAAATATCTAGAGTACATAAAATGTGTTCTGTAACTATCTAAAAAAATCCACTAACTTCTTTTTTAAAGGGCAAGTCCAGCCCCAAATGAAAACTTACATACAGGTAAATCACCCCCCAAAACCCTTAACAGTATAGTTTAAAATCTGAACTAATAAGTCTAACCTGAAATCCTGCACAGGTCCGTTGTCCTCTGTTTTGCTTCCTGGTTCTTCAGTTGTAACTGTCAGTTATGGATTTGACGTTGACATTACAGCCAATGACTGAAGTTTAATCCCCTGTCTGCCTCTCTGAGCATGCCCAGGCTCAGTACAGCTCAGTTTAGGTTTCTAAATTGCTCAGTTTCCATGAGGCATCCAGAAGCATAGCAGGCATACAGAATGAATTCATGAAACTATGATATATCAACATATTTTAAGAGACATTCTTTCTAAAAGATGTTCTTATGAGGGTGGAATTGTCCTTTAAGAGTATCTTTTTAGTAGGTTCTAAAATATACTATTGAGGGAAAGTTCAGTGCAAATACATACTTTTAAGAAAAAAGCAGTGTTTTTTACTCCTAATGACTTTAAAAGAGAACTATCGTGTGTATAAAGTTTATTTAAATAACAGTAAACTGAAAGGACAAGGATATCCTACCTCCCTATTGTTTCTGTGAGGAGCACCAGCCCAAAGAAACTGATTCTGCCAGTCTTCCTCCTGGTTTCAGCACTATCTTTATAACAGTTAGTCCAGGACTAACCTGGCAAATAAAAATAGTTAGTCTGTAGCTCCTAATAAAACATATTGTGAGGTAGGAAACCTGACCCGGGTACTTTCCATTCCTAATTAGTTAATCTTTAGAGTCCAGTTATCCTTTAACCTGCCCATTCAGCATTGTGTCTGTGTATAAATAAAGCTTCCAAATACTGACTTCCTGTTTGCAGGACCCCCTAGTAGAGACCATTATGGTCTTGCCCTGACCAAGCGTTGTTGATTCAGTTGCTCAGTAAAGATCTGAGCATGTTTGACCCATCCAACAGCCAATCAGTAGAAATTACTTTTAGAACATTCCAAGGATGTGGTGCATCCTGGAAGAAGAGGACCGTTTCAGAAACAAAACGTCAGCTCACTAATGTGAACAGTAGGGAATAGCAAGGGTATAAATTGACTTTTCAAAATGGAAGGAATATGAAGAATAACTAGGTATGTATAATATAAACTAACAATTTAAAAATATATATTTTCCACTGAACTTTACCTTTTCAAACTTTACCACAAGGAAGTAGGTAAGATCGAACAAATACTCTACAGACATTACTTTCTCCCTATGCTTACATACAGCTACAATGTTTGACCTATGATGTAAGCCAGTTAAGCCATTAACAAGACATACCTCACTGGAGTACGATCTCTTCACTCCTTGCCTGGGAATTTGCTGACCCTGGAGCTGGCCTGGTTAGCCGTGAGGTGGTATGCGTTGTCCAGTATATACAGGGTTCATTCCAGGTGCTCGGGCAAGCCCATCGCCCATCTGAACATGCCAGAGTTTCCCATTACCGATCCCATACCTCCGAGGTCATTCCACCTTGCATTGAAGGTCCCCTGGGCCCAGAGTGTGGCAGGAACTGCCTCCAAAATTGTGAGAAGGCCCCACCTAAACAGAAGGAAAATAAAATGAAAAAGACAGAACACCATGGACACAATACCATGAGGGTAAAATGGAGAGGGTGAAATGTGGGTATATAAACCTCTAGACTAAAGAAATTCATTCTTACCGCTCCATAGGGTTTAATTCTTGGCTTTGCTTCTCCTGCAAGGCAGCCACAGTTGCCGTCGCTGTGGCAGTTGCCGTGGCTGCTGCAACTGCTGCAGCAGCTGCTGCTTGTGTAAAATTGCTGGGCCCCGACCTGTGTTTGTGTCATGCCCATTCCACCTGCGCATTTGGGACCTCCAGGGTAACTACGGAAAGAGGGGTATTTTTCTGTAACTTTTATAAAGACAATGCGTACCTTGATTTTTTTTTTTACTGTATGAGTGATTCCAGTCCCTGTTGGTATATCATTGCCCCCTGGGTATCCACCTCGGCCATATATACATTTTGCTGAAGATACTCTTTCCAGCTCCACCTTCAGGGAAAGCCTGCTGGCCAATAAACTGAGGGCTTCCCATCCCACCAGCACTGTTTGTAAGACCTGGCATTACTCCGCCCCCACTGGGGCACCCGCTGGGCACCATGGGATTCCCAAAGACCTAAGCAAAAGTAAGATCAAGGTTAAATACCATGAAATCAACAATTGTCATTATAACCATTATATATATATATATATATATAATATATATATATATATATCTCCAAAGGCAGGCTGATCCTTTAGCAGGCAAATAGCACAGGGCTCTATCGGATTTCATATAAGATTAGAATTTTTTTTAAACATGCAAGGAAACATTTCAGCTTTTTTTAAATGATGCATTGCATGTTATAAAAAAGTATTGGTTAAAAAAGACCTAGATGTGCACTGATTTGCTTATGTAGGTACCGTATATGTACATTTTTGTCTTTGGAATAGGTAACAGAAAGACAAACAGTTCTAACATAATGTGCTCCATTGGCTGGAAAGGATTAAGGCTGTGCAGTTACCAGAGCCGCCCCCAGTGACATCAAATTACCTGGCTCTGTGAGTGTTGCTCAGACCCCAGACGGTGGTTACCACGAGAGGATCCTGCTGCCTGATTGGTGCTTGGTTGCCAGGGAACAGACTCGTATGCAAATGAACCATCACTGTAGGCAGAGGAGGGATAGTTGTGTGCTTAGTAACAGTAGTGAGGGAGTGTGTGTGTTCCTGCCACAAGTACAAGTGCAGCAAAGATGGAGAGAGAGTGAAAGAAGTCTAGTGTGCCAAGCAAAAATCAAGGATGACACAGAGAAGGAAGACTACAGATAGGTAGAGAGGAGGTGGACAAGAGGTCTCTTACCTGTGCCCTTTGCTGGGGTGTGATGGTTTCATGGGTTCATGGGGTTCATTTGCAGGCGACTCTCTTTGTGAAGGCTAAAAAGACAGATACCAAAACATCACACATTATTCAATAACCTCCCTAACAGTTATCTTAATCTGAACCACAAGTTCCCCTTACTTACCTTCTTCTATATCCCCCCACCTGCTATGGCCCAGTCAAGCTCGTACTCTACGAAATACGGAGGAATTACCGTTAATAACTCCTTTTCCTTCCTGGTGCTACCATGCCTTCTAACTATAAACCCTATCAGTGACAGCTGTACTGCTAGTGGGATATGCTAAGCACATTACATAGATGTTGCATTCTCAGCTTCCCGCTCATTGCAGGGGTTAACACATTGCTCATCTGCCCCTCTCCCTTCCTCTTGTCACATGATCATGCATTCTGCACACAGGACGTGAAGTTGGCAAACTGCCTATATCTGGCACCAGTTAAACACCCTGTTATTAACCCCGTCCCTACCGACAGTTCTCTGTAGCCTCCAGCAGGGATGACACTATTAACATCTCTCTAACCCCCCACCCCCACATTCAGAACTATGCACCTCCCTGTCTCATGTCTCAGTCTGCCTTTAATGTACTGACACTGCCCATTTCTTGGAATTTGTTCATGTACAACATCCTTATTAGAGCTCAGATATCGCTCTCACATTATTACAAAATTAACTTGTGACAGTCGCAGTTGGTTTGCTCAGGTCATGTCCAAAATGGAAGTTTATGCTTTAAGCACATTTTTAAAACCATAGCAGTTCCTATGGACACCACACTTCACAGGGATCAATATGTACCATCTGGTTACGGTCAATGAATACGTATACACCTAGGAGCTGCACAGCAGGGTGCAGACAGGGTGTGCGCAGGAGTGGCAGCAACAACAGGGAGTACACACAGGGGGACAGGAAGGAATGAACAGGGGAGGGAACGAAAAGGCTGTGCAGTAAGTGAGACAGAAGTGTAATAACAGTCATATGGGTAGGAAATGTGTGTGTGGGGGGGCAGAGAAACCAGGTGGCAATCGTACCTCAGTTTTTTCTAGTAACTAAAATGGTAAATGTGAATGATGAGTAAATCTTGAGTAACACACACCACAATACGTATAAATAAGCGTTACATAGAAATATATTGTTTATATGATGTCATAGTGTAGGGACAGAATACAACGTATACAAATCTAAATGTATTATTATTTGGTATTCCCATACAACCATCATGGCAGAGGATTCTGGGAGTTTTAGTTCACACTATTCCATTGTCAAATCCTGTCATTGAAGGACTCCAAGGTTACGGTAAATACCCAGTATAAAGACTAGCAATGTACAGGACACATGGGACAGAGAGCGATTAGCTGAGTGGACAGGGTTAATGAGAACGGTGCAGTATGCTGGGCTGCATTACACAAACATTCTATCCTCCTCGTCATACTGCTCCCTCCACCTCCCTCTCTCCCATCATGTCTCGGAACATCGGGTTCTGTCTTGTTCTTGCTACCAGGATCTGTGTGTCCAACCCAAACAAACAAGAATGCAGCCCCCCCCCCCCTCTTACTGCACAGGTCTCACACCACCAAACAAACATTACCCCCCCCCAACACACCATTCCAAATGAACAGCCCTCCCCCCCAAACCTCACACTGCATCTCCCTCCTGTTCATTCTGTTATTTTCTTCCCTTTTTCTATAACACAAACTGTTCTCCTCACCTCTGTACCTCTAACTGTCCCTTCTCTCTATTTCAGTCAAGCCCCCCATTCAGAACATCCCAATACAAATACCTTTTCTCTTCGCTGCTCTCCCCATTTTATCAGTTTCAGTCATAGGATCCTATCTGCCAACCTCCCACATTTTAGGTTTCTGTTTATAACCCTCACAATATCCCCATCCTAAGCACAGCACCACCTTACTTTACCGCATAACCTAAACTGCATCCTCCCTCCTACAACCCCCCAGAAAATACAGAACCCGCTTCCTCCCCCCAAAGCTCACATTTTCCCTTCCATCTATCCCCCCCCCCCCCCCCCCACATATCTCATATACCCTGCACTGCAACAAGGGCATCTCTTTGTCCATTCCACACATCGTCTTACATTATTACTACCTTGTTAGACTCTGATTTGCCCCAAAGCCCAGGCTGCCAAGTACCCCTAATTCCCCCCTAAACAACATGATGGTACACCAGGTATTATGTGCAACGCAATCAGCCCCATATCTACACATAACCTTTTCTTCTCAGTCCAGTGCTAAAATCCTGACAATCACATTTTGTAAACTTTATCTTGTGAAACCCTGTTCAGCAGCAAACACACACATGGAACAGAACATACAAACGTTATATGGATAGACTAACACAAAGGACATACAAACATTTCAACACATAGTCTATCCAAATAATGTTCTATGTGTTAGTCCATTCGTATTGAAATGTTTGTATGTTGTGTGTTAGTCTATCCATATAATGTTTGTATGTTCTAACACATATAATATACAATTATAATATGGATTACGAACACATAGAACATACAAACATTTCAATACGAATGGACTTACATGGATCAAACAAACATATATGAACAGACTTACAGAACATACACATTATAATCTGGACACAACACATAGAACATACAAACATTATTATATGGATGGACGAACACATGAAATATACAAACATTATATGGACAGACTAAAGCATAGAACATACAAACATTATTATATGGATGGACAAACACATAGTCCATCAGTATAATAATGTTTGCATGTTCCATGTGTTAGTCCATCCGTATAATACTGTTTGTATGTTCTAACACATAGAACATACAAACATTATTATATGGATGGACAAACATAGTTCATCAGCATAATAATAATATTTGTATGTTCCATGTGTTAGTCCATCCGTGTAATACTGTTTGTATGTTCACACATAGAACATACAAACATCATTATATGGATGGACTAACACATGGATCATACAATCATTGTTATATGGATGGACTAACAAATGGAACATTTAAACATTATTAGATCGATGGACTAAGACACGGAACATACAAAAAATAGATGGACAGACTTTAACACATAGAACATTCAAACATTATTACGGTATATGGACAGAGTAACACCACAGCAGTTAATCATATGCCAACCATCAGTTTCCCTCGTATTGACCAGTATCTTGCAGTGAATGACACAATTAAAGGCACATTCTCGTTTTTAAAATGTTTTTCTCCGAAACAGAATACATTTTTAAAAATTGTAAAATGAACACTCAAAATGTTATCGTGTTTTAAATATAAATCAGATTTCTGCTCTTTCCCGATATTTATGGCAACAGAACTACAAACCTCAGGTTGAGGGAATGTTGTAAAAGGCCGGAAGGTGAGTTTGTTAGTGTCAAAGCCGTGACTGTGACTGCACAGCTGAACTGATTTCCTGCTTTATGGATGTGCAAGCTCACAAAGTTGTAAAGGAGGTAGATAAGAGCACTGTGGGACGGGCAGACTTAAGGTAATATTCCTTGTCTCAAGAGCACCAGGGGGAAAGGCTAAAGTGGGGGTATTTAATAATATAATTTTAGAACAACTGTAGGGGGAGAACATGCCCTTTAAGCTTTGTACTGGCTGGCTTACTTGATTGTTTTGAAGTTCCCCAATTGGTTAAGTATTCCCTCTTGTACTATAGTTTGCATGGTTTGGAGAGGGAATAAATAAGCTCAAGGTGTAAAGATGTATAAACTCTTTAAAGTAACAGTGCCTTTTAAAACCATAAAAACAAGGAAAATAGTTTTGGGGAAAGTGCCCATTGCAGTCTGTCATTTGTATGCAATAGATGGAATGCAGAGCATCTTTGGTGTTTCTCACAAGACATTTGTTTTGGACATCATGAGGCCATTACCTTTGTGTCACAATATGTGATGAGATCACTGCACATTGGACCAGGTGATATCTGGCGATTCTGATCATTTTGTTTCCCCAGGAACTAACCAGTGTGATCATCCACACCATGTTATCCTGCTTTAAATGTACAAAATACTGATTGTCACTGACCCTCTAATTCTGTATCCATCCTCCTGCTCATTTCTGAACACAAATTCTCCCTTCTCTGTGCACATATTCTATCTAAGGGCCAGGCCACACACATTTTTTCACAAGCGATAACAATTGCAAACAAGTATTGCAGCACAGTGCATGTCAGTGTGGGTGGCCACATTGAATACACTGCTGTGTATTTTCCGAGCGCATGCAATCACCAACTTGTTTGCGCATTGCATGCGATCCAATTGCGCAGATGCGCCACAATCTGCGTGTAATTTTCTCACACATTCAGGGTTATTCAATAAAAGTTCTTATCATTAAAAATGGTTCTAATTTTGCCCCAACCAATCAGATCTTATTTAACATTTGAAAGTTAACATCTGATTGGTTGGGGCAAAATTAGAACCATTTTAAATGATAAGAACTTTTATTGAATCTCCCGATTGTTGTCTATCAAAATGTGGCCTCAGCCCGAACAGCGACACCTTGAACCATACAGGCTCCTCCTCTCATTCAAACTATTGGTCGTTGTTACCCGCATCGCAGGCAGAGTAGGTTCTAGTCACTTATCACTACACCCTAAATTTTGCCTCTATTTCGAATACTATTATTACCTCCTACATCACATATTGCAACCTCCTCCTCATTGCTCCATAAACTGCAACCCTGACTCCAGCTACTGCCACTGTCACCTATTTCAAGTAATCTTGTCTTCCCAATACTGTGCAGACCCCACCCCCTCCTTTACCACAGCCAATACTTTCCATCACCTCCTTTTTACTGTTCAGTATACTGTGATTTCCTTCTCCAGCTTGACCAACAGTTAAGGCAGCCATCCAGGAGGTCCAATTAATCATATCCATTAAATCAATCCAAAATGGAACCCTATCTTTGCATTTTTCATCACCCCAAATTCCACCTGCAATTTGATTGAATGTCTGTGAGTCAGCTATATATTAATTTCCATGGATGGATCTGCAGTTAATTTTCGATCAACAGACTGATCAAATGGTTATCCAACGGAACATTACACTATTCATGTATGGCTAGCTTTCATTTCAACTTGAACCTACAGTTTAACCTCTCTCATTGCCTAAGGCTAAGCAGAGTAAACAATGCCCTGTTTACACAGCCTCAAATTAAGCCCTTACCCAGAATAAAGAAAATGCAAACAACTCACAGAATTCATTTTTAATTTACCAGTTTGTGAGCCCGACTTCCAGTGATAGCCCCTCTCTGCCACCTTATTACACTATTAACTGGAAAGCCCCCACTTTCCACTGTTCCTTTCTGTGCCATAAACATTAGACACCCTTTGCCTACACCATGCAACTGACACTGCCGACACCCACCGTTAGCATTTTCCCCCCCAGACGTCCTCCAACCATCCTCATGCGTTGCCTCTTACCCTTTGAAAAGTCATTGTGTTTGAAGTAGTTCTGTGTGCATCACATGGTGCTCTAAAGTGACTCATTACACTTGACACTACCAAAGAAAACCTTAACAATTGGTGCTCATGTGACCCATAAACATGTGACCCACCTAGACAGAAATGAAGGTCCATTCTGGGGAGTCTGCGTGAACATTAATCTTTGTCATCACCATTTCCACAAAAATCAAGCAATGTCTATACAAATACTTTATTTAAAAAAGTAAATGCCTTTTGAATCCAAATAAGCATTTGGCCACTAGAGTGCGTTATTTCTTTAACCTACATAGAGGTCTACTTCAAAGCAATCAGTATGGCTGCACCCACTGGTTTCACTCAAGACTCACAAAATAAGGATAATCAAAATGATATATTTTGCTGAATATTAATAGGATTCAAATTGAAACCATCCCATCTCAAGAAAAAAATACACTTGTTTGTATTATAGTTACAAAGTTATATAACACAAACAATAAAGGTATAATTGTTTGTGCTATATTTTACACAAACAGCAGCACTAATCCAACACAAAGTAAAGCATTACATCACAAAATAGTTGTTCTAAAATGGCGGTGTTGCATATTCCCATAATTCCATGGGGACAGGCTTACTGTGTGTAGTGGATCACTCACAGGATAACTACCCTTTTACTCTAAACTAGTAGGCAGGTTGGAGTTCCACAACCACAAGTTCCTGGTTATACACCACGTACCCCATACAAACAATCCTAGAAAAATGAATAGTACCGCCATCCAGATGTTTCAAAACTACAACTCTGCTTTCCAATGGGAAAGGCTACTATAGTTAACACTCACCTAGTCCACCCAATTCCTGGCTTTCAAGTGTCTCCCCCGCTTCCTCTGCCTGTCTCTCCACCCATTGCCTAATTCTAATCTAAGATAAGAAGACAAAAGACTCGAATCCTTCTAATTGTTGCATCAAACTGCCCCTAGTCCAACCTGCTGTGTCAATGCCTAGGGTTAAATTTCACTCCTCCCCCACCTCAGTTGTTGTGCAATACACTCATGTAAATTGCATTGCAGAGGAATCAACACAGCTTGGTCAACTATGTGACATAATAGTAACAACCAGGGTCTCATAACAGAACTAGGGTTCTGTAGGTGAAATTGTGTATGGAATGGACACCATTCGAATTTTAGGTGCGGAGACCTTCAATAAACATGGACCCATCATATTTCATTTATATTCTTTATTGTATTAATTTTGTTACATAGCATTACATATTCCACACCGCTTAACAGTTGTTTAATCCATTCAGGTTCTGCCCCAAAGAGCTTACAATCTAATCACTTCATCTTAAACACACACAAAACCATCAGTATAGCTGGTCATACACTAGGCAGACATTAGATAGATTAGACATTAAAGGTGCCCATACACTACTTAGACATTAGACATTGTCTATAGACAAATATAGACCGCCTACCCTGTTCTTTTATGCAATCAATTTGAGATCACAAAATTAATCGGCCAGATGGGATTATCTCAAGATAAAAACTGCTGCTTGTGAAATTTATCATCTATCTGATGTGATTTACACATCAGATAGATATCTCTAATCTATCTAATGTCTGCCAGCTTAAGTCTTTATGATTGTGCGGGAAACAAGGGTGCCCAGAGAAAACCCACACAAGCACAGGGAGAACATATGAGGAACTATATCTCTTTAAAGCTTGAACTAAAATAATAAATTCGAATAATACAGCTACAACAATCTTATCTACTATAGGGAACATACAAACGTCTTGCATTCTGCAGATGTGGCCAAGGAAGGAGTTTGAACTCAGGACCTTGAATCCATCCAGTGCTGCAGGGTATCAGTGCAAAACGCTGAACCAATACAATTCAGAAAATTGGAACAATATCAAATATTATAATTTAAGTCCAGCTGTAAAGAGGGCCATACACTAACTAAATCACCTTTACATGTTACAGACGATTCAATGTTCCATTAACCAAACTGTAACATCTACTGCCCCTGTGGTTCTTACCCGCCAACATTGCCCAGCCAGATAATGTTTTGCGATTGACATTACGGTTGTAACGTTAAAATTGAATGGACCGAGCAATTGTCCGAAACATTATGGGAATTTTGTCAGGTAATCTGTGGTGCATGGGCAGCTAAGTAATATTTTACAGCCGAGGATGTACATGTTCCTCTAGAAGCCCTGCTAATTAAAATAGAAAGTGTTGCAAGGTAACAACTTCTTGGGTTTTGTACAGACCATTTGCTCAGCTCCATGTGTGCGCACAAAGGCAAATATTTATTTTAAACTTAAAAATGATGTTCCATTGACAGCTGTGGAGTTTTAAAACAATAGATATTGTCTATTTGTCTTTTCTAGGCAAGTAAATCCAGAGGCGCTTCCACTTCTGACAACTTAGTGAAACCTGTTTGGTTAAGGCAGGCAAAAGTTCCATTTTACATTGTCAAGCTACATGGCAGTATCTACTTGTGTTAACAGGGGTAAAGATGGGAGAAGGAGGGGGGGGGGGAAGAAACACATTTAAAGGTTAGTGAACATTGCGATCATAACTGGAAACATTAACAAGCCTAAGCGAGACTATATTCTGAACTGTGCTAACCCAGTTCTGGACCTCTCTCTCAGCGAACACTTCCAGTCTCTGCCCCAATGATGATGGCAGTGATACAACATAGCAATGGACAGAGGGATGGACAGGACTGTATCTAGCTGTTCTCCCTGAAACTTATCATATGTCTTGCATAGCTTTGCACATGGGCATGATCTAACCACTGCCTGCAAACCCTCCTACTAGCACCCGTAGGTATTAATGTGACCTAAAAGCCAAATACACAGGAGAATCCTATTGTTTATAACCAAACCTGATCTGCAACCATTGCCTGTATTTCTTTGCCAAGAATTTTCCTTGGAAACATTGAAACAGCAAAAATTAGTAGGTGACACATCTACATACACTTTCTATTATTAAACCTTTATGCATTAGAGTGTATGGATATGGAGATATCTGTATACCTCACCTGCTGCTCCCACAATGCCTGCACGCTGTGTTTACTAAAACAAGTTAAACTGCAAGTACAAGAGAAATCATTTAATGGGTATGTGACCAAAAAAGTAAAGGTCACACTAAAAACAAATGCGATCGAAGCATGCAGCTGCTGATGAACAGCTGTATCAGACAATAATTGTACTTGGTATGTGTGTGGCAATTCAATCAGATGTTATATGCTGATCCACCAGGTCCGACTACCAACAACCCCTGATCGGATGGCCCCACACGTATGGTTATCATCAGCGGTTGCTTGCAGGATAGCATGTGTAAACAAGCCTTGTAGAGACATAATTAAACCTGTGTGTTTAACCAACCAGACACTGTACTGGGTACTGTAGTGCTATTGATTCAGTTTAATATTTTAAATAAGAAAATGCAAAGAGGGGAATGATATGAGCCAGTGATGAGAGGAAACAGAATGGTTGCATTCTTATCTGTTCTAAAACAACATAACAGCAATACCCTTAAACACAGCTGTGCCCAAACCCCATCAGGTATAATGTAGGTTGATCAGTCTCCAGGGGCAATGCAGGCGGCGGTAGAGTGAGCAATGTTGGAATCACTGGAAGCCTTCAGCGAGCATTACTGCTGGTGGGAAATCTGAACACATGGTTACAAGCAGATGTCTAATGAGCCAAGTATATCCGATCCAAAATGGAACAAATTGATACAATGCCTGAAACTGATATACCAAGACTAAATTTCTATCTTATCCTCCCTGCCAGACAGGCCACCCAAACCCCGGAAAGAAACTAAATATTAACTACAAATTTAAAGGGAATCTCCTTTGACTTGCCTTAATTCAGTTTAAGAACAGGAGGTGAAGAAGCTATGTCTTACCTCCTGGTCTTTAATTAAACGATCAGGGGACAAACCAGCATACTTTTGGGCTCCAGCGCTGCTTCCTCGGACAGGCAACAACGGACCTTTGCAGTATATAAGCATGGCCGTACATTGCAAAGGTGCATCGAGACCTGTTAGGGGAAGTAGGGCTGGAAAACAATTGGAGGTCATTATACTGGTTACTAAATAAGCCACATAAATCATGCAGTAACTGGTTGCTGGTTTTTCTCCAATGTGCCAGAACCTTACAGGAACCAACCGCTGGCCTAGGTCACCACATGTGAACAACCACTGGAATGTGAATTTCTGACCACAATAACTAATAAGTAAATATTATATACTGTATATGGACATCGGAATGAAGCCAATCTAGGCTGAATTTGGACATTAATCTTTTTATTTAGACTTTATCCACCTTCAAAATGATATAATTTAAATAAATGTATACCTTCCTGTACCATATCCATTTAAACCTCACCTGGTAATGCATTGGCCACAAATGCAATGGATTTAATAGCACAACTATCATGCCTGCACTTGGTTCTCAATTAATTTTGGCTGGATCAGACAGGGGGTCCGCCATGATTTCTGAACCGACCCATCGTGTTCATTAGATCATTCAAAAAGAATATCGACCAGTCAGTTACAGCCAATCATGCACATTTCAATTTACACATTTGTTTGACTGGCCCAAATATCAGCTGCTCAACTTCCCATCTGTCCGACAGACGGTCAATCCATCGGCAGACAACATGTAACCACAATGCAGTGCAAGAAGGCAATTAAATGTAAAAAACTACAAAGGCAGTTATTATGGACCTTAAAAGTTCAAGGGGCCCATGCACACAGCAATACTGATCCAATTATTATGGTATATTACAATCGCTGTTGGGCTGCTAACATGTTTTAATGGGTCTGATATAGGAGAAATATTGTAATCACTGTATGATCAGCCATACAGAATCAGACAATGTACAATATCAATAGCATACAATTGGGATTTTTGCATCCATGGGGCCTTTTATTCATAAATGTTAGTTGAATTACAATTAATAACGTAATTATATTAGTAAATAGAACTTGTAAGCATGTTTATACCAGCAATAGGGCTTCTGGCAATACTTTTGTTGGTGTACTTAACCTCTACATATACCAATCTCAGTGCAATAAAACCAACCCCCAAAATGCAAAGTAAACACTGTAACAATGACCAGCCTGTGGTCTTCCAGGTGTTTCAACAGCTGCAATTCCCAAAATCCCACCAAGTGCTGAAGGGAACAGAGTGTGTGGGTGGAGCCAAATGTTTAGAATATACACAAGATATTAAAGGGGGGTATAGGCTAAAAACATATGACAAGAAAATCTATAGCCTAAAAACTACTTTTAAAACATATCACTTGCCTTTCTAGCTGCTTTCTACAGCTTGGTAAAAACAACAACAAAAAAAGAGTAGGATTATGTGATACTGTAAAATAAAGAGTAAAGTAAAACAACTTCCCCCAATATCTATCATTCCATGGGAGGTAGGAGCTTGTAGGGTTTCTTGCACCTTTTAGTCTCCCCTGCGGAGTTCAAAGAAAAATATTGTTACAAATATAATCACAAGACAGGTAAGTAATTTTCCTGGCCGACTTGTAACAATATTTTCTTTGAAATCAGCCTGGGAGACTGAAAGCTGCAAGCACACACAACTTCTAAAGCTTGTAAAACTTAAAGGAAATCAAAATGGGAGGTAGGAATACTTTTACCTGCCATCAGGGGCGTTTCTAGGCATAGGTGACCTAGGTGACGGTATTGGAGCTTTATCATTCTCTATGAAGCTCATTTTCCAAATGATCACAAGGCCAACAAATGTTCCCTGTTGGCCTCGCCTGATCGTTCAGAAAAGAACCAAAAAGTCTCTCTGTACTAAACAGGGGAGTCGGCTACAGTGGTCGGAAACATGCAGTCCCGAGCGTTCTCCCTATGCCATGTATATGCTGGGTATATGCTGTGAATAGGGAGAACGCTCGGGACTGTGTGTACCCTGACCTTTGGGAAATGACAGACAGGATCTTGCATCCTGTCAGGGAGATTCACCCAGAGCCACAAATGCTCTGGGCAAATCTCCTGTATGGAATTTACCAGAGGCTGCGCGGCTCTGGGTGAATCTCATCCGCACATAAGTATTTAACGCCAGCTATACCTAAGACCTGCGCAGCCTCTGGCAAATCACTTTATGCCGGCTGCGCGAGTGCCTCTTCCGGGACTCGCGCAGCCGCTGCAAAACGAGACTTAACTTTGTGTTAACCAATCGTAAATCGGTTAGCGCAACGTTAAAGGGAGAAAGGAGCAATGCGCGGCAGCAGTACTCCTCAGTGAATTCCCCTGTGTATGTCATCTATCAGACGTACCCAGCTTAATGCAAGAGGTGGTTCAGGGGACGTTTGAGCTGGGAAGGGGGCACCAAGGGAGATTTGCTTAGGGCACCAAAATGGCCAGAACCAGCCCTGCCTTCCATAGAGGGGTCAGGTTTATTTTAGGGCAAAGTCTCAAATTTAACAAAATCTTAAAAAAAAAAATAATATTCACATATAACCAAGTTCTGGTTATATGAATGGATTGGGCTGGGCCTGTCAAAGCCTGATATCACTACTTCATAACAAGGATAAACAAAGATCTGATTTTGCTTGTGCCATTGTTTGTATGCCAGGGAAGAACTTTAAAAACCACTCCCTACCTTCTCTCCCATACAGACAAAAACAGTAGAAATACAGATACTACATAGTAGTGGTGGAACTTTTTTACCCATCGCCCTGAGTAAAAATTGAACCAGAGAAAGGCAACTCCCCTCCCCCATTCTTCAGGAAAAACAATAGTGACTCCAAATGGAAATTTGAAGAATCTCTGGATCTTTAAGGACTTTAAGGACCAACACTGTTCCATAGCTTTAGAAACGTATCCAGCCCCCCTTCTTGATGAACTTGCCATTACCACATCTGCTGGAAGACAGTTCCACAATTTTACTGCTCTCACAATTCTGCCCAGTCCCAAACTCAAGTACAAAACATATGCCATGAGGTCAGTGTGGTCTGTGTCTAAAATAAATCCAGACACTGCACACAGATAACAGATAACGTGACAGTGGAAGCATGGAGACCACTAGAAATGCCCAGAGCTGTTATAAATCCAAATGTCCTACTAATAATCAGTTGCTAATACGATTCGCAAAACCAGAGATTTCAATGGTTTGTTTAAGTTATTGTTGCCCTTTTGTAATCTGATTCTTTAAATCATTTGCTAAACTCAGGACGCATTCACACGGCCACACAAAATGCTGTGTGTTCCATAATGCATGTGTTCTGAAAAGTGCAGCAACATGGAATATGCATAGGGAACACGCAAAATGTTCCCATTTATTTATGCTTTTCATCTGCGGTACAGTACAGTTCGTCTTAAATTCCACTACTGCCCGCATTTGTGCCTGGACACACACACGTTTCCATTGTGCAAATACAAACGCAAAGAAAAGTGCCGGTTTCCTGTGCGTTTTTATCCAGGTGTTGTGGAAATGCAGTATCAGTGTCTGCAATCATGTGACTTTTAGCAACAATACAGTCATATATGGATTGTTGCTAAAAATAACTCTAAATACCGTCTTCCTGCTAGGATCAGTTTTTACCACTGTAGGTACGGAACACATGTACATTACTTTACTGACAATATTGATTTAAGATAAGGCCGTTAGGTGAACAATGTAAAATAGAGGAACAGATTGGTAGTAAACAAACAAATAAGATATGAGTGAAAAACCGTGTTACTACTGAGGTAGAAGATAGAGATCCAATGTAAATTTTTGCCGAATATCAGCCAGGTGTATGGCCAGTTTAGACCCTGAAGATTTCATGTGGATTTATATTGGATTATTTCATGTGACCACTGAGATGGTCATAAGTAATTTAATACACCGGTATATTTATGGATTTATGTTTGTTTACGTGTTTTGAGGTTTCTTAGTGCTAAATAGAAAGAAAATCTGTCTGTTATACAATCCACTAGTGAGGAACATATATTCCAATGTCTTTGTGACAATAAAACAGAATGTCAAGTGTGTAGCCATAAAAATTACAGCTTGTATACAAACACACCAACTTGCTATAAAAAGCTCAAGCCAGTACACACTGCACACAATGCACCCTCTAAGCTGTGAGCTTGTGCGCACATACACAACTCAGCAGACCTGTGCACACAAATTGACTAGTTCAATAACATCCTGTTCTACATAACAGCGGGGCAAAGTAAAACAAGCTAGTAGCAAAATGCCAGAGATGGAATAAACGAAGTGGCTACTCACGGACACAGAAATCCTCCGTGAGAAGCCACTTAACATTTTGCTACTATGTACTAGCCTCCCGTGCTGGGAATGTGATCTGAAGCTGGGGGAGGAGGCACCACAGAAGACACGGTTTACACTCACAGATGAGTTCCCGCGATACTCCACAGTTGATTACTTTTTAAAATAAAACAAGCTGTTTATCTACAAATCACACACAAAAAAAAAAAAAAACACACAATAAAATTGCAGTTGATTAGACAGAAATATTGCTGGTAATTTCCCCCACCACAGACTGATGTTGGTTAAATATTCAAGCTGGTAGATTTTAACAGATTCTGTGGTCTTAAATGGGCCGCACTGATGAACGTATAACCTATGGTCCTTTATTGTTCACCTGCCGACAATTCAACCAACCCGACCAGCTGGTATCCTTTACTGGTTGACCGTGTTAAAATATCAGCTCATGTATACCCCAAAGGTGCACATACCAGATGTTCATGCGATGACCTAAGAACTACCTGACCTGAATTGCGATGGCAAATATCGTGGGTTTCTTCTTGGCACTCCAGTTTCCCCCACAATCGTAAAGACATACTAATAAGTTGTATTTTCAAATAAATGTGTTTGGATTGTAAGCTCTTCGGGGCAGGGCCTGATGCATGTATCCGTGTTATTGTAAAGTGCTATGGAAGATGTTGGCGCTATATACATCCACAATTATGATAATAGGCCAAGTAAGAATGTCTAAAGGTAGGAACCACTAAGCTGAAAGATTATTTAGACATTAGATAACTTTACAGCCAATGTTACAGACGTAAGGTCAATCGTAAAGCAATATCCATGGACAAGAACCACTGCTCTATTAGACATTCAATATAATTGAAAATATCAGTATAATAAACCCTAGTGGCCCTTTATATATTAATACAGGTGCTGTGGGTATAATAGACGATTCGATAAAAACTAGATAATCAGATAGGACTGAAAATCAAAAGGGAAACCCACTTAACTCTGGGAATTCCCAAAGGCACTCACACGGGCACAGATAGGGAAATAAACACCCCAAAACGTAAGTGGGGAAATATATAAAATCTGGTGCAGAGGAAAAACAAACCTTCCAACTAAAAAAATCACATAAGAAACTGTTTATTAAGTGTAAATACATAAAAGCATTCCAATTACCCCACCATAAATATATATAAACAACTCTGGGCGTCCCCAGAATAATTTATTCTGGGGACGCCCAGATACGCAACAGATTTTATATATTTCCTCACTTACGTTTTGGGGTGTTTATTTCTCTATCTATGCCCGTGTGAGTGCCTCTGGGAGCTCAATTAGACATTAAAGCCAATTTGGGCATTTGTTTTTTCGACTTTCAAATTGGCTATTATGTCTAACAAGTGCATGGCCAGCTTAACTACTATATGGCCAGAATTAGTGCAAATCATAAAACCAATCATATAGGATCAGAACACAAAGTACAACATGGGAGCTGGTTCTAGTGATTTTCATTAAAATGGGGGATGGCATTAAAGTTTACAAAGCTCATGTGTACAGAAGAATGGAACAAACTGGATTGTGGGACCTAGCCCAAAAAGGATGTATTTTTGAGGATACTTTCTGGCAGAGAAGTGACGTCACATGGTCCCATGTCCTTCTGTGATGTCCTGTCCATATAACATTGAACCAGGAAAAAATGAAAAGTCAATCTTCAAAAATATAAACTATTCAGAAATTTAAGGTGCTGAACTGCCGTCTGATCTTACTCTTGAGTTAAAGGGTATGTCCAACCCCCAAACAAAAAAACCTCAACAGGTTTATACCAGTGAAAGCTGTTCCCAAATGTACTTACCAGCCTTCATTCCCTCGCTGCCTTCTCTTTGTCTTCTGTGCCTTTTCCATGCACGGAAGCAAGCAGAAGGAGCCGGACCGAAAGCCGCTCCTGTGATTGGCGCAATTGTCTTAGCCAATCACAAGAGCAGCTGCCGGTCCGGTCCGGCTCCTTCTGCTTGCTTCCATGCATGGAAAAGGCACAGAAGACAAACAGAAGGCAGCGAGGGAACAAAGGATGGCAAGGACATTTCGGGACAGCTTTCGAGGTTTTGGGGGGTTCCCTACAACATACTAAATTTTTATTTGGGGGATGGGCATACCCTTTAATATTTCAACTTTCGTTCTCCTTCAAACAACCGACAACAGCTCTATTCCAGTACAGAACTGTGACAACTAGAAGTAACACAAGAACCAAAACATACCGTACATCTAGGGTTGTTCCAAAAACATAGATTTTACCAAAACGACATTATAATATTATGTGCATGAAGTGACTTAATAAAATTAATTTAAAATAAATAATTCAATGAAATTGCATTCAGCCTAAAGCCTGGCACACCAGGATCAATATTTTTGATTGATTTGATGAATAAATACTACCCGTGTATGGCCATTTGTTTAATTTAATAGGTATCGGGCAGTCTAAGCACACATGTGCGACCAACGCATGATGAATGAACGGCCATTCAAGTGCGATTTTCATAAATCACAAAAGGTGCTGCCCTTAACTACCTGCCTCTAGAAATCTGTTCAACAGGCTCACAGGGTTATACTCAAATGAATCACAAATATGTACCAGGATCTTTTTTTTGTCTTATGTGAAAGCCAATGGTATAAATAAGATTGTCCCATAAACACACGCAAACACAGTCGCATATAAACCTGAAACCTGCACTAAAATATACAAACAGTATATATTCTTATATGGCGCTGAACATTTTTGTATTATCCAGTCATATCAGGCCCTGCTCTGTAGAGCTTACAATCTAATTACCCTATGAGAAGTTCTTTGCCACATATGAGACTGCTATTAAAGCACCACTAGAGATCATAATATACTACTGTATTTGCAGTCAAGGATTACAACTTAAGAGATAAAGCAGGATGAGGTCCCTTTAAATGAGTAAAAATGCCCTCTGCTGGGCTTAAATGCACAAGAGCCTTCTTAAAATGGCATGAAAAGTACCTTCTGTATGAAAAAGGCTCGGGTGAAGGTGAAACGATGAAAATAAAAGGATGGACCTTATTGAAATGAGCACAAAGACGAGCGTGATGACCCATTCAAAGAAACCTGCATATGGCAGCAGGCCACCCACCTGGCATTCAGCTAATCTTGGCTCTATATATACACTAAAGGCTATAGGAACTGAGCCAAATGTGCCTTCAGTACCAAGGTAGACATGTAGCCATCATCAGTGCAGTCAACATTCCTAAACATGGGCTGCTTATTAACAAAAAGAAACCCAGCCTTTTAGATTAACACAAGTTGCCCAATACACGTACATGTAATAATCCCACAAACCAACGTCAATATAAAAAACAGACAATCTTGCCATTGAACATAAACGGATCAGTTGCAATACAAATTCACTGCAACAGCCCAAGATTTTTTTTTCATTAAACAGCAAAGAAGAACCCTGTCATTTATCAGTATATGCACATGTCCCCCCAGAAGAGAGGTCATTACTATCCTCCAAAAAACCTATACCACCTCAGACAAGACTGTTGGCATACACTAAGCCTCCTAAATTTACAAACCTGTCATTAGCTAAATCTATCCAATGTACCCACTAACATGTTTTGGGGTCTGTGACAATATACTGTCAAACATCTTGTCATTTTTGCCAGTAATACAATAGACAAATGTTTTGAGGCACATTTAGTTTTTCACGAACTATCTATAATATATATACCACAAAGGATAGCATTGATACTTAATACAACCCAGTTAAACACACCTGATGGTGATACAATAGTGATTATGTGAAACCAGACAATGTGATTGAAGAATTCGTTACATCCAAGGTTTTGAGGTTCACAAACAACAGCTTTGAATTAGAGTCATTAACTCGTTAAACAAATCCGACTGTCACTGAACAAAGATCCAGACTTCCTTAAATAATAGTCAGACATAGTACAACATCAATCAGATAGTAATACAGATATTACAACAGTCCAGGGCCAACACTCATTGAATGAGCAATACTGACGATCACCACAGTCTGATATCAAAGCAGAACATCTTGGAAAAATTGCGTCTGTCAGCACCAAGATTACACAACCAGATTCTCTTACAACCAGCCATGCTTGCTGTCAGCAAACAACTATATCTGCCACTTAATCAGACAGAGACTCATGTCATTCACAGCACAACCAAACCTTTTTGACAACTGAATTTAGTCTTCCAAAGATTTCCTGTTGTTTCCCCAAAGGTAACTGACCTTTCCATGTCACCCTTCAACATTTTTTGAGAATGTCACACCAACAACAAAAAGATAAATATGTCTTTAGTGACTGCTCATGGTCCATAATTAAAGGGGCAGGGGACAAAGCACATCCAGACAGTATCATGCATAACCAAGACTGTTCCCATTGAACAGCCAGATATTGCCATACAAGTTAGTCAGATAATGTACTTTTACTGTCTTGGTTTGTGCCACCATAAAATCCTTGCAGGGATATTCAACAATTCTGCCTTATGTTGGCACACTACCTAACCATTCATTTATAAGAGCAACACAGGGGATTCCACTATTAAGACATACAGATAGGTGGTGTGTGATAGGGTACTATCAGGGGTGAACAAATTGTCTTTCACATTAGGAGCCTGTGATGCAATTTTAGGGGCTAATCTAGCCACAGATATTTACTGAAAAACCTATAAAAATGTTGTCGCAAGTTGTGAATTTCAATACCTGGCTCCAGGGATTTGTCCAGCCCTGATTGTAAGCTCTTTGGGTCAGGGCCAGATCTGAATGGATAACTAGTTTTAAACTTTTGCAAAATGATTCCTCAAGAAGAAATCATAAACAGAATTTGAATACTATGCTATAGCAAAAGCTACCTGTCTACACACAAATGGACTTAAGTAAAACACTAGAAGAATATCATCAATGTACCCCATGGTGCCAGAGGCGGCCATTGACTTACAGACCAAAAAAATGAGGTAGGTTTAACCCTTTCCCTTCACAGAAGAACAGTAATAAACTGGGAGCTTTATCTCCTTACAAAAAAAACCCCACACTCACATTATCATAAATGCTCCATTTAAAGCCTTTTATCCCCACCCCCACACCACATTCTCCCCCCACCTTACTAATATGCTTACCTTGCCCAGCAGGATTTCTCTCTGGTAGTTTCTCTGGGTTCAGCCTCACCTCCCCATGCTACAATCCAGGGGCACAGTCCTGCCTCTCACTGAAAGAGACCCAGGGTGGGTGCTGGGGGTAGGGGGTCTCTGCTGCAGCTCTGGGGCTAAGTAAGGTTCACAGTGCAGCTGGAGAGGGTGCAGTGCAGCAGGGGAGGGTGCAGTGCAGGAAGGAGTAAAGGGTGAGGAGGGTGGTAATACAGAGGGGCAGCACCACCCTTCTCCCCCTGGCTAGCCAGATCTCAGCTCTTTTGCTCCATGCAGGACGGCTCCCAGCTCCCCCTTACCCAGTTCCCAAGCTTCTCTGCCCTTTCTTCCCAGTGGCACAATGCTGTTCTTTTTAATATTCAGCAGCTTCCTCCTTCTCTGAGGAGCTCTGGGCCACGCCCCTTGGATTGTCACGCCCCGCCTCGTCACCCCAAACCAGAAACGGCAAGACCTGAGCAATACATTTGGAACGCTTCGAACGTGCAGCGTGGGGGAGGGGAATTAATCCTATCAGGGCTGGAGGTTCCCTGGAGCTGCAGGACTGGGGAGGGTTTTCTGCAGCTGCTTTATAATGTCCCTGGCATTTATATTGTATTTGTTTGGGTTCCCTGTGAGTAAGACCCCATGCCCTGTGCACTGATGGCTGCTGGTAATAAGCCATGTTCATTATTTAGAGGTTTCATCTTCTCCATTCAAGGATTTGTTTTGTTTCTTTCCAAGTGAAAATGCACTGGGCCATGATTGTCAACAGGGCCATGTTAATGCAAATCACAGGGGTTTGTACCTGACCTCAATAACTGTATTATACCCTGGACATAGTTTGTTAACAAATAAAAAGATTTTGTTCTTCGGGTTTAAATCCTTTCCAGATGTCTGAATAAGCTACACAAGTTAGTCCAGATGTTATGGAAACTACAACTTCCAGCATGCCATGTCTGCAGAATGCAACCAAGGCATGCTGGGAGTTGTAGTTTTAAAACATCTGGAGCGTCAAGGTTTGAAAAAGATTGCCAAACAACTAATTGATCATTCAAACGATAAAATGATCTGGCATAACCGATCAATGTTATACCAGTGGATCTTGATGAGATTCCTGCTCAGTGCAGTACAAAGCTATGCAGGCACTGATCCCCTGCTGTTCCCTATTTCCCCCATCCAACCATGTGGCAATGTGGCTCAGTTGTTAGCACTGATGCCTTGCAGCAGTGTTCGATTCCACCCTTGGACACATCTGCAAGGAGTTTGTATGTTCTCCCCGTGCTTGCGTGGGTTTCCTCCGGGCACTTCGGTTTCCCCCACAATCATAAAGACATACTGATAGGTTGTATGTGTCAAATAAATGTGCTTAGATTGTAAGCTCTTCGGGGCAGGGCCTGATGTGAATGTATACATGTAATTGTAAAGCGCTATGGAAGAGGTTGGCGCTATATAAATCCACAATAATGATAATAAGGTAGGGCCAGCAAGGAATGCCACTTCTTCCCTTTAAAGCCAAAGAGATATAAAATGAGCATGCTTAAAAGAAGCATGATGCAGGCCATGTTGATATGGTTGCAATAATGCATGACAAACCTGTAAATAAAACTGCAACACCCAGCATTTTTTGGCTGCCCTCTGCTGTTGCACGATGCTTTTAGTGCAACGCTGGTAGTTGTATCTTCAAAAAATCCCTGTAATAGACTGGCATAGATTTAACATTACGAGGACCATATTCACTAGTATACTGAACTGTCCATGCATGGGAAGGTCTTACAAGACAAGTCCCTTTCAGCCTTTGCTAGGGCATGTTTCAGGAGGTATTATATAGTCCAAAGCAATCAATGAATGAGACCCACCCATTTGCCATTATCAGTGCAGGGTGACAGATCTTCCAGCCATTATGCTTGTGGGTGTTAATCCCCCATATATGGGATCGATATATTGAGCGATTCAGTAAATTTGATTGAATTGCTCAAAACTTCGATAATTATTATCTGTTTTTCCAATTGACAGATCGACAATATTTTCAGTCCCCATCTCTCAGATTTTCCCTTGAAACCCCCTTGAAAGGTCAGTGGCTGAAGGTGGAAATCTGATCGGATGAACATCTGCCCGTGAATGGCTAACTTTATGCACACCCTGGGCAATATTTTGTTTGTACTGCCGAGGGTCACTTGTAATTAAAAACTGTTGGGTGTTTATCCATTCCAAACCTGTAAATGTTTTATGATGTGATGTTTTTTGGGGGTTTTTTTGAATCACAGGACCACAACACAGAATGAGAATGTAAAAGAAAAGATAGGACAAAACTATAGTTTAACTCTAGAAATCTGTGGTTTGTATTGAACTTTGAGCGGTAGTTATATCTCTATAGCAATAACTGTGTCACAAACACTCCTTACTTGGAAAGCCTCATTAAAACCAAGGGTAAGGGAATTCTTCACCACATTCCTTCTGTTGCCCTACCCCCTTCTGTTGCCCTACCCTCCAGTAACCTACTGTTATGTTTCCCAAATAGTTTAATTAGAATAATAAAATTAAATGTATTGCCAACATTTCCATGGCTTTTATGCTTGACTTTTTTTTTTAAATAATCACAATCCAGCAAAAGAAAAAGGGGGAAAAAACAAGTTTAGGTGATTTCCTATGTAACAGGGACCTGAACAACTGCATTTCTAACCATTTGAAATGTCACTTTAGGATAATCAACATCTTTGTCTGTTACCAACCTCCTAGACTTAAATGGGGCTGAGACCACCAGAGGCCTATGGGAAATAGGAATAAGTGCAATATCAATGACTACATTGTTTTCAAGGTATTCCTTAATGTTTAATTTAAAATATCAAAGCCATCATTTCTGTTATTCATTTGCTTTGTGCAGCTGCACTTTACCATAAGGCGATTTACAAACATGCATATGTACAGCTCTCTATTTAAGCTATTCCTTTAAAGGACAAGTCCACCTCTATTTGAAATGTCTTCTTTCCATCAGACTCCCCTCACCCCCAAGAGTGCAATACTCACCCCCAAATCACTCTTAAAATTGATATCAGTCTCCTATTGGAAATGCACCAGATCGGAACACATTGGTTGGAATGCCAAAATAGTTTTCAGAATTCTAAAATCTACAAGAAAATGCATCTAGTGGGATTGAGCTCAGAACACATATTTTATCATTTATAGTAAAAAAAACTAGTTCAGTGATCTATTCCTTAAATGCATTAATTGAAGAATGGGAGGAAAAGAAGCTATGCCTAACCTGCTGTTCTTCAATCAATTCTACAGGAGCCCGGAACGAAGCTTTAGAAATTTACCTTGTACGCGATCCACCGCCGGCTCCGACTGTTTACGACCTGTCTCACTCGCGCATTCTCCTTTCTTTACCTTCTAATTATATATCTTTCTGTATATCTGCCTATATTAATCCGTCTGTTTGTCTGTTTGTCTGTCTGTTTATCTACTATCTCTCTCTACTTGTTTGTTTCTATTTATCTCTTACTATCTGTTTCTCTCTCTCTCTCTGTATCTATCTCTCGCTATCAGTGTGTATCAGCTATACATGGGCAGACCTTCTTCCAATTGGATTTACGGTTGAGGGCAACAATTGGAAATCCTATTGGAAGAAAAACCTACCTTGAGGCCCTGATCTTTCTGCAGATTTCAGCTTGAAACAGAAAAACTTTCTTCCTGGCAGCAGAAACAGCAGAAAACTTTCCGCCTGGCCTGATCTTTGTTTTTCGGATAAACTGGGCGACATTGTCAAGCTGTCGATCGGAAAAATGGAAAACGGGTTTCGACTGGATCACTCAAAATGTCGAAAACCTATTTTCCATTTTTTCGCTCCAAATGTCGAGCCCGTGTATATCGGGAATTTTCTCTCTATGGAGCCCAGAGGTTCTCCTGATCTTTTCAAACTCTAGAAATGCCCCTGAAATCAACATTACATTGTATTACCAAAATGTAAAATGATTGAACACCAATTGATCCATATATGGTTAGATTTACTGTTGTATTTTGTTGTGGTCTCCTGCGGTCTGTGGATTCAAGGACTATGAACTGTGGACAGATGACTCTCACTACAGGAACATTTGTAAAGGTCCAAAGTTTAATTTTATGATTTTGTTCTATAGTTATAAAGCTGGGTAAAATTCGGATTTGTTTCAATTTGTCTCTTTCTAACATAGAGGGGGTTTATTTATAAAAAGAGGGATATTGATATGTTAACATATCTGTTCTATTGTTAATTATAGCTGATGTTAGTCCATACGTAAAGGAATTGTACACTAAAAAAATACTTTGCCTCATTTCAGTCTATAAACGAATACTTGTAAGCAGCACTAAGGCAGAGAATAACTGCAACATATCCCAACGGACTGGAAATAGTAAGTGCGCATTGCCGAGTGCTAGAATACTTGTAAGCAGCACTAAGGCTGGGGCTACACTGCAGCGCATCCCAGCGGACTGGAAATCGTAAGTGCGCATTGCCGTGTGCTAGAATACTTGTAAGCAGCACTAAGGCTGGGGCTACACTGCAGCGCATCCCAGCGGACTGGAAATCGTAAGTGCGCGTTGCCGTGTGCTGCGATTGCGTAATGTTGTGCAATCAGACTGAATGTGTTTGCGCAAAAATGCTGATAGCATGCACTCTGATTAACGCAGCACACGGCAGCACACCTAGGGAGATTCAATAAAAGTTCTAGTCGTTAGAAATGGGGCTAATTTTGATAGATATTATTAAATATTTGAAAGCTAACATCTAATTGGTTGGGGCAAAATTAGCACCATTTTTAACAGTAAGAATTTTTTATTGAATAACCCTGATAGTGTGGCCACAACAATTGACCAACACTGACCAGCACTGGGAGATGGAATTTCCCACCATGCAGTTCACGTACCAACTGTCACCATTCAAGCTACAGCAAAACTACAGAGTTTATGATTCTAATGGTGGCCATAGACCATTAAATCCCGGCCGTACGATATCGGGATATCCCAAATATCGTACGATCATCAGATCGTGTATGGATGATCATTGAAAGATCTTTCAACGATCTTACAATAATTTCCCCATCAGGCCAGTTGAAAATATTTTGGCCAACCGGCAATCCAATCGTACGATCCGCAGATTGTACGATCGGATTGTAGAATCCATGGCCACCATAAGGCCCTTGATTAACAGCTAAAATGTTTCAGACTGGATATCTAAATAAATAGCAGACAGATCAACATAAAAATGTCACAGTGATAGTTAGAAAGAATTTTACATTAAATTTACGCTGAATGTTCATTAAGTTCAAAGTACCGCAATGGTATTCTATGGGAATTATAAATCTATGGTCACGTTATTGTAGATTTATGATCGTTATCGGTACGAAAACAATTGGTTTTTAGCAATACCGTGCCTTTACCAATCGTACCGATATCGATTTTAAATCTACAATAAAGCAATCGTAGATTTACGATCCCCATAGAATACCATTGTGGTACCTTACTACCACGTGATATTCTTCGGCCAACGTCACTGTCGGCCTCTCGATCATTCGGAAATGCCTGAAAACTTCCCACGGTCATTGGGGATGGACTAGGACTTGATCTCGAGCCAGATTTTATGAGTTTGAACGAACTCGGACTTTTTAGAACTCTCTGAACTTTTGGGTTTTCCAAAACTCGCAGACATATTTCTGATAATTATCGATAAACCTATGGTTACCACCTTATTCGAGGATTACCGAATGCCACATTTGAGTGTTATGGCCAAATTTAAGGGTTGCCCTCAAATACGGTGATAATCCTCGAATGTAGAGTTTGCCAACCCTGAAATTCGTCAATAACCCTCGAATGTAGCATTCAATAACCCTCAATTTTGTCCATAACCCTCAAATTCGACCATAACCCTCAAATTCAGCGTTCGATAACCCTCAAATTTGTCAATAACGCTCGAACGTAGCGTTCAATTTCTATAACCCTCGAAAATTTAATATGGAAGCCTGGTAATTGCCCATTTCCCAGGTTTCAGAGCCATTTACAGTAAGTTACCATTGCTATTTTAACTGTATTTTATCAGAACTTTTCAAACTATTTTCCCCATTGACTTCATTTTTGAACTATAGAACTTTTACTGAAGTTCTACATTTCTAAAACAACTGAACTTCGGACATCTCTAGCAGTCATCTCCCTGTATTAAAGTATAGGGAGTTGGCCGAGGCTGAGGGAAATTTGCAACCTTGAGCGTTCTCCCTATACTTTAAATAGGGAAAATGCTTGGGACTGTGTGTAGAGGCATCTTTAGAAAATGACAGACTGAATCTTGCAGATACTGTTATTTTTAAAGGAATTGTTCACTGCAAACATGAACTTTTTCTTTAATGTATTGATCTTAGTTCGGGAGGTTAAGGAGCTATGCCTTACCTCCCATTCTTCAATCAATATCTCAGGAGCCAGGGATGAAGGTAAGTATATCCACCACCATCCACCGCTGCAGAAATGACAGGTCCCAACCCCTTCCTGGTTCTAACCCACTATAGCGCTCATGCATAATATGCACGATAATGTGTGCTATAATGGATTAGAGCCAGGAAGCGGAGGATTGCGTGAAAGGTAAATATACTTACCTTCATCCTTGGCTCCTGAGATATTGATTGAAGAATGGGAGGTAAGGCATAGCTCCTTAACCTCCTGTGCTTCAATCAATACATTAAAGGAATAATTTTCGAGTGATCTATTCCTTTAAAAGATCTTTAATGTGTTTCATGTGTGTACCCAGCTTTACAGATTTATACAGTGTGTACCCAGCTTTACTAACAGTCCTGAAATCTGCTGGACAGCACTCCTCTTACAGTGCCCCAAGATCTACAGGACGGGTGAGCACAGCAGTGTTGTGAGGGGAACCAACGCCTTACTTCAATGACGCCCTCCTCACAATTGCTCTATATGGAGCGTGTTCAGCACCCCTGGATGTAAAGGTTGACCTGTGAATACCTTGATAATAGGTTGGCCTGTGAATAGTTTGTTGCAGTGGTGCTTCAAGGGGGAACGGCACGTCAAACAAAAACAAAATGCCTCTGGTGCCGCCCCCCTACCATCGCTCATTATGGGCAAGGGGGGCAGCAAAATATTTCTGGGGTAGCCAGTGTCCTGAGCAATTTTTTCAACTTGCCTCATGGATGGGACACCCTCAACTTGTTACATAGTAATTGAGGTTGAATAAAGACATCAAATCCATCAAGTCCAACCTATTCACCCTTTTTTTTTTTTTTTAATTTTATTATTATTTTGTTTTTTTTAACCCTACCTAACAGTTGATCCAGAGGAAGGCAAAAAAAAAAAACAGCAAAAAAAAAAAAAAAGGGGGGGGAATTCCTTCCTGACTCCAAACGGCAATCGGAAAGTATCCCTGGATCAACCAGATCTATATGCATTAATACCAGTAATTGTCAATATTATATAGTATCCCTGTACCAACCAGAACTACAGTATATGTATTAATACCAGTAATTCTCAATATTATATAGTATTCCTGTACCAACCAGAACTGCAGTATATGTATTAATACCAGTAATTCTCAATGTTATATAGTATCCCTGTACCAACCAGAACTGCAGTATATGTATTAATACCAGTAATTCTCAATATTATATAGTATCCCTGTACAAACCAGAACTACAGTATATGTATTAATACCAGTAATTGTCAATATTATATAGTATCCCCGTACCAACCAGAACTACAGTATATGTATTAATACCAGTAATTCTCAACATTATATAGTATCCCTGTACTAATCAGAACTACAGTATATGTATTAATACCAGTAATTCTCAATATTATATAGTATCCCTGTACCAACCAGAACTGCAGTATATGTATTAATACCAGTAATTCTCAATATTTTTTAGTTTTAGAAACTTATCCATGCCTTTTTTTTTTTTGACAGGTTGGCCCTTGAATAACTTGCATATAGGAGCTGGTATAACGTGTTGTCATCAGTCAATGTGTATGTGGGCTGCCTGTCCAATGGTTGCTGCTCTTTAACAGGCTTACCCCCAAGTCTTCACTGCTACTTCATGTTCCGTGTGGCTATTTTTAGTTAAAATGGCAGAACTTCTCCTTTGTACTGAGGACTCTTTCTGTAAATTTCCCATTAATACTAGCTGGTGATTTCCATGGCTGGATAACCGTCTGATTTAACCACTTCCTCCATTGGAAGTCTACATAACACTAAATATGTGTTCAATACAACATGGCTACGTAATTATTATAGTATTTGGGGTTTTTGTTACTGTTGGGGGCTAATGTCAAACAGTGGGTAATGTTCATTCATTTTTCTTCTGGTCACCATTAGAATTCCATTTATGTCCCACCTTTCAGATAACTTAAAGGTTTGTTCTATATAAAGGAGAGCTAAAGCTAGAATGTAAATAGGTCTGTTATTCCAGTTATCATAACTGGCTACATCTCTCTCCTCTCAAATCAGTACCATACTGATAGCATATGTAATTCTGCAGGTTAATGGCATTTCTTTATTTTAACAGTCCTTCCTTTCTAGTAAGTAACAATTGGTTTTCTGACTGCTCACTCTCAATCACAGAGGTCTTCAGACATCCCACCCTTCTAAATGTGGCTTCCATGCAGGGTAGGGGGAAGGGGGCATTGTGGGGATGGGAAGGGGTATGGCTTGGATGGCATCATCTGGGGCAGACCAGAGGTGGGGTTAGGGGCATGACGGGGGTATTCCATGGGCATGATGGAGGTGTTCCAGGGCATGGCAGCCTAAAATGGGTGGTCCGGGTTGGTGGATAAAGATTCTTGTGTCTTGGGAGACTAGCCCATAATCTGGGAGACTCCCATGACTGCTGGGAGGGGTGGGATACCTGGGTCTTGGGCAGGTCACCCAGTAATGGATTAACAGCTCTGGCAAGGGAGAGGATTCACTGAGCAAGGGCAACTATTTATCTGTCTCCAGTGATGTAACAAGGAATCAGTAATACCCCTTTATTTTGAAATTTGGATTTTCTCCATGTCAGTTCCATCAAACTCACCCAAGGACTAAAGACTGGATAAAATGATGGGACCATAGGGAGGAGCAAGGGGATGTGTGGTCATGGTTTTGGTTTTGAGTCACAATGATGTAACTTCCTTAAAAGGTATTTGAATACATTACCACTGATACCATGCACACTCGGGTACTTATACCTGAAACATGTGGTGGTGCAAGGATCACAAATGAAGCCTTCACAGTAGAGTCTGTAATATTTGTCTCATTCTGCTACTTTATCTACACTGTATACCCCCCCCCCCATTGAAACTATAAGGGTCCCCCTTCCCTGCTTCATCTACAGTGGTTGTCTGGGGTAGGATGCATCTGTAAAATCTAGAAATCTGCAGAATTAAGACAATTGGTCTTTTATTTAAACATTCCGCTACATACAGTCTGTTCTGTTCTATGGAGAGAGTAGGGAGCAGTCACCCTCGCGGTGCCCCGTCCCCAGTAGGATTTAATGATCCAACAGGATGTATCACTGAAAAATTGAAACCTCTACACAAGTTAGATTGTTACCCTAAGTGGTCCTTCATTGGCCAGTTTGACTATCATCTAATGTGTGTACGGGCCTTTAAACTTAGAAAGGTAAATTATACACCATTTAGGCTATGTTCACACTGTTTTGTTTTTTTAAATTCCCTCCGTTAGGAGGAACTTTATTGAGAGAATATACATAAAAACAGTTCTTAAACATTCGTTATATAAAATGAAACACTAGATACACATACATTATCCTTTATCTGCGGCTAATCGTGTGATCGTTGAGAGGTTGAAGATTACATTTCATAAACCACAGTTTAGTACATTTTTACCTTAAGTAGTACAGTATATGACATCCAGTGCTTCTTAACCAAAAATAAAAATATAGATTAAATTAACTTTAGAAATATTCTGTCTCTGCTTGCATTAATTTGATATACGGTTGAGATTGATCACTGCTATATGGTAGTTTATTTTAGTATCTGTATTAGTAAGGGGGGTTGTTTCCCATCTGGCCCAGATTTTCGTATATTTCATGGGGCAGCCACGGTGGGTGTAGGTTAGTTTTTTTATATGGGAGTGATGCATTGATTGCCACTTTCCATGCTGCTAGGGTTGGTGGGGTAGCCTGTATCCAGGTTTGAGCTATTAGCTTTTTGGCATAATACAAGGTTTTAGTGAGAAATGTTCGTATGTGTCTGTCAGGGATTAGCTCCTCCGAGATCCCAAGAAGACATACTTTGGGGTCTAGTCCAACTGGGGAGCCCATATGATCATGCGGAAATTTTGTAATTTGGTACCAGAAACCCTGGATCTTTGGGCAAGCCCAAATCATATGGAAAAATTTACCTGGGGCAAGCAAGCATTTTGGGCAGTCTGAGCTGTTTCCCATTCTGTATCGGGAAAGTTGTACAAGAGTTAGGTAGGTTCTATGGAGTATATATAGTTGTGTTAACCTGTCTGAGACCTTAGGGGAAACCAGGGTGTGGGCAACCAAGGCTTCCTCCCACTCCTCTCCAGTTATTGGACCTATATCAGACTCCCATGTCCGTTTTTTAGCGGATGCCAGGGAACGTGCGGTAGGGAGATGCAGGGAGCGGTAGACAGCTGATATCAGCCCGGAGGAGACTGTGGTGGTTAGCGGTATGACTAAAGGGTTTTTCTCAAAAACAAGGGAGTGATTTCTAAACTGTGCTTGGAAGGCGTGTCTAACCTGGAGAAATCTGAAAAACATATTGTTAGGTAATTCAAAGTCCTGTTGTAGTTGGTGGAACGTTTTAAGTGCATTATCTTTTACGAGGTCGGAAACTTGGGTAATTTTGTGTTTCAGCCAAATTTCCGGGTGTGGTATAGATAGAAACTCTCGTAGCTGTTTATTGTACCATAGTGGTGTAGATTTGTTAATTTTGGGGATCCCCAGAAATTTGATTGCTAGATCCCAGGTCTTTAGTGCTTGTATGAGGATCGAGTGTGGGCTCAGGGGTACGGCTGTACCCTGACATCCCCTGGCAACCAGATTAAGTGGGGTATAGAAAGGGCCGGCATTGGGGATGTCCAGCAGTGTGCACGTTCTGTCAGATTCCCCATGTGACCAATGGAATAAATGCGAGACTTGGGCAGCTACATAGTACCGTTGAAGGTCGGGGATAGCCAGGCCACCCAGCTCTGGGGGATTTTTGAGGGTTGTCCAGTTGAGTTTGTGTCTCTGGGGTCCCCAGACAAAAGATTTGAGAAGGGATTCCAAGATTTTAAAGATTTTCAGTAGGAGGAGTATGGGCGAGTGCCAGAGTATGTATAACATTTTTGGTAGTAGAACCATCTTAATTAAATTTGCACGGCCCATTATTCCTAGGGGTAATTTGGACCAAATCTGTATCTTGGATTTGATGTGGCTTATGAGTGGTTCAATGTTAAGGGCAGCAAAATCTTTTGGTTGTTTGGAGAATTGCATTCCCAGATATTTGATAGTCGAGTGGTAGTATTTGGGATTTTGTCCAGTTTATTGAGAGGCCTGAGTATTTCCCATATTCAGTTATTGTTAGTAGTGCTTTCTCTAAGGAGTTATTTTGGTCAGCCAGGTAGAGCAGCATGTCATCTGTGTATAGACTCACCTTCTCCACCAGGCTGTCCTCTTATGTTCGGGTGATTGCGGAGCTGGGTGGCCAGTGGTTCCACCACCAGGGCATAGAGGAGAGGTGATAGAGGGCATCCCTGTCGGGTACCCCTAGATAGTGGGAACCCGGGGGAGGTTACATTATTTGCAGAGATTTTGGCCCTTGGGTGTGTGTAGAGGATCTGAAGCCAATTTATAAAGCTGGGCCCAAAGCCGAAGCCCCGCAGTACCTGCCAAAGAAAGGGCGACTCCACCGAGTTGAAGGCACGGGCTGTGTCCAGTGTGACTATACATCTTGTCCCAATATTATTGTGGTTCGTGGATAGGTTCATATATAGTCTGCGAGTGTTCAGTGAGGTGTTTTTTCCGTGTATGAACCCGGTTTGATCTGAGTGGATAAGTGAGGTGATATATTTCTTGATAAGAGTTTTGCAAGTATTTTGACATCAGTTTGTAGAAGGGAGATGGGCCTGTATGACTCGGGGAGTAGAGAGTCCCTTCCAGGTTTAGGAATAAGTATAATCAGGGCTTCTTGCATGGTAGGTGGGATAGTTTTGGTGGAATACATGTGGTTGTAGAGGTTTAATAGTTTAGGCGATAGGGTTTCAAGGTAGGTGGAATAAAATTCTGAGGGGAGGCCATCTGTGCCTGGGGTCTTGTAATGGGTTAGTACAGATATGGTTTGTTGGATTTCAATCTCAGTGATTGGGGCCTCCAGTTCCCTGTATGCCTCTGGGGGTAACTTTGGGAATGGGATACCCTCCAGGAAATTCTGGATATCTTCCTGGGTGTAGTTTAGGGATGAAGAGTATAGATCGGTGTAGTGTTTGGTCAGGTATTGTACGACTTTGTAGGGTTCGTTGATTGTGCGGCCCTCGGGTTCGTAGAGTGATGACTGTTGGCGGTTTGTGCTCATTATTTGCCATGTAGGCTAAGAGTCTACCGCATCTTTCCCCGTGTTGGAAATAGGAGTGGGAGCAGAAGTGTAGATTTTTTTTGGCTTTATTTTTGTATATCTTGTCGGTTTCTCTGGCCTGGAGTTTTAGGGCGTTGGCTGTGTCAAGAGTGGGGTTCCTGAGGAATTCAGTTTGGGCGGCTTGGAGTGCTCTAGTAGCAGCTCCTTTCAGTGTTGCGGACCTTTGTTTCAGTTTATTAATAGTAGAGCTAAAGGACATTCTGGCATGGGCTTTAAATGCGTCCCAGACAAATTGTGCGCCAGCTGTGCCTTCATTTTTGGCGAAGAAGTCAGCCCACTCCGCTGAGAGGTCAATTTCCTCGGAGATTAGTTTGTGCCAAAAAGGGTTCAGTCTCCATCTCATGGAAGGGGGGGAAATCAGACCAGCCTATCTCGGCCCAACAAGGTGCGTGGTTGGAAAGGATTCTGGGTGACATTCCGGTGTTACGCAATCTTGGTAGCAGGGTGGTATGGATGAAAATAATATTTATACGTGACATGGTGTTGTGGGTTCCTGAAAAATGTGTAGGCTTGGGTATCTGGGTGTTGGGTGCGCCAGGACAATCAGTGGTCTAGACTGGATTTTAGCATATAATAGAACATATGTACCCCGACGGTCCAGCTTCAATTCTAACAGTTCAAATTGTAGTGATTTGGCAATGAATATTGCTACACCTCTAGAGGAGGTGGTAAATTGTGAATGGTACGCCCAGCTGACCCAAGGTCTTTTGAGGGTGGTTTGTTGGTGGCCATACAAAAGAGTTTCAAGCAGGACTGTTATGTCGGCTTGTTGTTTTTTAACATATTGTAAGATTGCTGTGCGCTTTACCTTGTTTTGAAGTCCTCTGACATTCCATGTCAGAATTCTAAGCTGGTTAAAGGGTATGTCCACCCTAAAAAAAATTTTTGGATATAATATTCCCCCTGGTCTCCCAGCCCCAACCGCTATATTTATATTTTAAGAAAGCTCCCCAAACTCTACTTACCTCCCCTCTTTCCTCCGCCGCGCTCCCGGCCCTCTGCTTGCGAGAAAATGTAAGCAGAGGGGCGGGACCGGCAGCCGCGTCTGTGATTGGCTGAGCGGACGGACTGCCGGCAGCTCACTTCGGCGGAGGAAAGAGGAGAGGTAAGTAAAGTTTGGGGAGCTTTCTAAACATATCAATATAGCGGTTGGGGCTATGAGACCAGGGGGAATCTTACACATTATGGATTTTAAGCTAGGGGGAGAGAATTGGGAGAGGGAGGGAGGGGGACGGAGAGGGAGAGGGAGGGGGAGAAGGGCTGCAGTACGCATGCCAAACTTCTCCCGGAGGCCAGGGAGGAGGCAGAGTCCTATATGGACTCTGCTATCCTCCTGGTGGGCAGTTTTTGGGACTTTGGGGGGGGACTACAGGAGAACCATATGGAGCTGGGATGTGACTCGTCATTCGATGGGGGGGTCTTGCGCTTTCACCCGGCGCCGCCCGGTCTACTTTATGGAGGAGGCTGGTTCTCTAGGCAGGCCCCACGGCAGCCAAAGCCGTGCAGCCCGGGTTTCTGCTGACAGAGCTTCCCCGGTGTCCCAGGTCAGTGTCACCTGTGCTGGGGCGTTTTAGGAGTGGTTGGGTGGGTTGTGGGTTGTTAATGCCCCTCAGGATCACGACAGGATTGTTGCTCACAAGCGGAGCTCCTCAGTCTTGCGACTTGCCTCACGCCATGTCAGGCCACGCCCCCATTCACACTGTTTTTTACATTGTATTACATTGCAGCAGTGCAGTGTTATCGGTTCCCTTCACTTCTATTGCAAATGCATTTGGTGTGATTTCCCTGCATGAAATCGCACCAACATGCAGCCTAGTGTGAACGAAGCCTGAACTAGCAGTTTCTGATCCATACTTCTTATCTCACTTTACATTGGCTGTTTAAGGGCTAGGCCACGCTGCCACATTTTAACACGTGATCCGATCGGGTGTCTAAAAGTGAAAGCTCATGTGGCCACACTACAGGGGAGGACTGGCCCAGTAGGCTGAGGGGCAAATTCCCCCCCCCCCCCGGGTTGGTCTCCAATAAAAATTTGGGCTCCTACAAAAGCTATTAGTAAGTAACATGCTTGAAAGGCCCAGCACATGCCTCTAGATCTAACATAGGCAAGGAACAGGAAACTCATTCTTCAGATCCTTTACCAGTCAGCCCTCCAGTTCATTAGCATTGTTAGTCAGTCCTCCAGTTAATTAGCTGTGTTAGTCAGCCCTCCAATTCATTAGCCAGTGTCATCAGCCCTTCAGTTCATTAGACAGTGTCATCAGTCCTTCAGTTCATTAGCCAGTGTCATCAGCCCTTCAGTTCATTAGCCAGTGGTGTTAGCCCTCCAGTTGATTAGCCAGTGTCGTCAGCCCTCTGATTCATTAGCCAGTATTTTCAGCCCTCAATTTCATTCGCCAGTGTTGTCATGTTGCAGGCAACAATGTAAAGTGGGAATAGTGTAACTTGGTTGTATTTGCCCCCAGGCCAAAAGGTCCCAGTCCTCCCCTGCCACACTAGCAGGGAGATTAAATAAAAGTCCTTATTGTTTAAAATGGTGCTAATTTTGCCCCAACCAATCAGATCTTATTTAACCTTTGAAAGCTAACATCTGATTGGTTGGGGCAAAATTAGCATCATTTTAAACAATAAGAACTTATATTAAATAACCCTGTAGGTGCGCTGCACCGTATTGTGATATGCTAATGGGAGCGCATGTGATCTGCATTTAATTTGTACAGTCATGGCGCACGCACATTCTCGGCCTGACTGATTAGTGATTCACTTGCTCAGTGCTCCTTTCTCTATAACTTGTTCCCTGTGTAGCCTGTCAGATGTTATATGCATTTCCGTTCATTTCCTTATTATTTACTATTTTGTAATAGATAATGGGGAACCTTAAAAACAATAGTTAGTAATGTAATCTTGGCCAAAAAGGGATTTGCACCAAAACAAAATGAGACACAATTGTGATTTTTTACTTGCCTAAAGAAATGTTAAGTCCCAGTGTTCACATGGCAGAGAAAAGAAAAGTGAATTTCTTCCGTGCTTTATCAAGAGATCATTGTGTCTTTATAAGGTCTCCTCCTGGGATTAAATTCTGTGTAAAGCCATAGGCCAAAGATACCCAATAGAATGTCAGTCCTCACAACCAACACAACTTTATTGTGCAATAACCATATCTGACCCCTCCAATAAATCTTCTGGCAGATTCTGTCTGTCATCTTTGAAGGATTGGTACTGTGCGTACCCACCAGAGATGTTTGACATGATACCCAAGCAGTGGGTTATGTAGAACAAACAGAAATTCTCCTTAGGACAAACAGATGTATGTATTCCACGTGCTCACTAGATCCCTGCATTTTTCCCATGGTCTGTCATGGGAAAGTCTTGTTGATCAATTTCTGCTGTAAATAATCGAACATTCCAGGGGTGGGGCCTGAGTGAGCCACTGATTCTCAGCAATATAGACTCCCACACCACCAGTCATTCCACGTATTTAAAATAGGACACCATTTTTGAGATTTTTAGTGGTTAGCTCTGGTGTGTTTTCAGCCACGGAACTGTGAAACTTCCCATTTGGTTCTGTTAGATGGACTTTTTAACATGGCTCCAAGTAGAAGTGTCTGTTAAATAATATTATGATTTTAGATTGTGATTTCAGTTTTCAATGTATAAAGTACTAGTAATTGTACCCGGCGTTGCCCCTGTACATGTGGGTAAAGTATTTTTTATGTGCAGGTGTGTGTTTGGCTTAGATGGAAGAGACAGGGGGAAAGAAGTGACCAGTTGGTAATGTACGTCATGTATGTAATAGTTATGAGTTGAGTAGGTGACATTGCTTGAGGGACGTATAGCACATATGTTCATAGCATATAAACTATACAACGTTATCAGTTTTTCCACTTGGAGCGTAAATATACAAATGTTTTGGTGAACCTACTCGTGAACATGCTACATGGAATTTGCCGCTGGGAAAACATGTTGATTGCAACTGAATACCACAGTACTTGAGTGACTGACAGGCGTCAGTGTCTCTGAAACATGTGACATGTGGTTCTTTGTCTGTGTTTTTAAAGCTGGGCTTCATTCTGTTGCGCTGAGCCCTGTGTGTTTTTATTGAGCATGCTCTATTTTCTGCACAGTTGAAACTGTGAGGTGTGTGACATGTGGGCAGTGTTTGTCTGTTTCTTAAGTCCAGGTAATGCAGGTAATTCCCATGTAGTCCATAACCCCCAACCATCCCGGTTTAAAGGAACACTAAAATTAAAAAACAAGTATTTGGCATCCGTTTCTGTTATTCACAGGGAGGTAAGAACGCTTATTCCCACTTCCCTGTGAATAATAGTTTGCTCAGGGGACCTGGAACTTACCTTACCGCACTCCTCTCGCAAGCCACTCCTTCACTGACAGCCGTTCTGTCCCGACCGCTCCCTATCTTAGGCGCATGCGCGCCAATACAAAAGATAGGGCGCGCGATCAGGACAGATCAGCTGTTCAGTGCACCTTTTTATTGGTCAAACTGGACTTCATGGGTGTCGGCCCTTTTAGAGGGCATCGCTGTTATGTAGATGGATTCAGGGGTGTGGCTGTGAGGTGAGCACATACATACATACATACATACATACATACAAGATTTCGACTTTATATAGTAGATAAAGAGATTTATTTTGCTCTGATATGCTCCAGTCCCTCCTATCTGCCACCTACGCTGTCTACCTTTTATCCACATTCTCATGAAAAACGGCCAATTTTATGAACAAATGGCAATTAAATCATTAAAGGGCATCTCCACTGGTAAAACCACTTTGTGCTGTGTCTTACCTCTTGTTCTTCAATAAAACGTTCGGGAGCCAGGAGCAGTTACAGAACTTACCCGGTCTCTCAATTCTCCGCCGCGTCCTCTGACAGGTCCCGACAGGCTCTATATTCTCTGTGCGTGCGCATCGCACTTGCGCATAGACTACTAAGTCCATCGGGATCTGTCAGAGGACATGGTGGGGGAGCGTGGGATCGGGTAAATACCTTACCTTACCTTCATTCATGGCTCCTGAATGTTTTATTGAAGAATGGGAGGTAAGACACAGCTCCTTTACTTCCTGTTCTTCAATAAAACTGAATACCAAAAACATGGTTTACCAGTGGAGCTACCCTTTAAAGCCTCGTACACACGTCCAATCTTGGCATGACCCACGACCCCCAAGTGCAGCAAACGTCCGGTTTGCCCGCTAATTGCGTGTGTGTATGCATTTGGTCCGGTGTCATTCATTGATCTGACCCAAACCCATACACACTTGCAATTAATGCCCATTCGTTATGGTTCTGGGTCGTGCGTCTGTGCCAGGATTGGAAGTGTGTACGAGCCTTAAGTCATGAGCAGGCCTGCAAGGTTGGACTGGCCCACAATGAAGCCAGGGAAATCCCCGGTGTGCATACAGTCCATTCATTTATCAAATCAGAGAAATATAGATACTGAGGTAATTTAGAGAGAGAAATGGCAAGTTAATAAAAGAGTAGGGCAGATATGTGAGTGAGCTTAACTACCTGGTGGGCCTCAATACAAACACACAGGTGTATATCTAGTTAGGAATCACACAGACAGAATCTGTAAGCACATAGCAGGTGTTAAATTCACAAAAAGAGTTTAGACTAGTGATACTAGCCCTCCATAAATCGCCCTGTAAGTCATTCCACAGAAATATTCCAAACTGAAGCAATATCAACTTTACACCAAAAGGGGGCACAATGGGGCGATGTACTGAGAGACGCTTACATTAATTATAATGTTAAAGTCACACTAACCCTTTTATAGCGAGTCAGTGTGACTTCAACACTATAACATTGGCAGTTGCAGTGGAGAGCAGTGGAGAAAGGTTAAAGGAAAGTGATTGCAGCTATCAGTACATTACTCTGATTACTTCTCCCTGACCCCAGTGGCTCAGTGGTTATCACTGATGCCTTGCAGCGCTAAACTCCTGAGTTCGATTCCACCCTTGGACACATCTGCAAGGAGTTTGTATGTTCTCCCCATGCTTGTGTTGGTTTCCTCCGGGCACTCCGGTTTCCCCCACGATCATAAAGACATAATGATAGGTTGTATGTGTCAAATAAATGTACTTAGATTGTAAGCTCTACGGGGCAGGGCCTGATGTAAATGGATACATGTTATTTTAAAGCGCTACGGAAGTTGTTGGCGCTATATATATCAACAATAATAATAAATAATCCCTTGATCAATATAGTACAACATATATAAATAACACTGACATTAAATTTACAGCTATTTCTTATCTAGTTTATTTGCTCTTTTTCTAAGGACAGTTCCACAGTTTGACTTGTTATAAAGAGCCCTTGGGCCTTTCTGCACCTGAATCCTTCTATTCTCAAGCGATATTTCCGTGTCCTCTGGGAAGGTCTATTCATGAACCAGCTCCCAGGGTTATATTGAGCTGGTTGTGTTATTAGATTGAAAAGATGATCTTGTGTAGCAGTTGAACCCCTACAGGGTTGTCTGGTGATCATCAGGTAAGTGAAAGATTGTTGCATAGTCAGGATTGGTGATAGGAGGACCCGTGGATCATGGAAATAGCCATAAAATGTCCAATAAACCTAACCTGGCACAGTAAGTTTATATGTTAGGTTGTGTACACACCATGCAATTTCTAGGCCCAATCAACCGATAGTTTTATGTATCGGTCAATCAAGCGGAAAACATTGCATGGATTTGCAGTGCCCAGCGACTGATGTCCGACCATTCGTTCAAAATGAGCTAACGGACACGCCAGAAAACCGTAGGCGATCATGCGGTCCTCTACGAACCAATCACTCAGTCGTGGCAAACTGTTGGCCATGGCTACCTTTGGCATGAATGTCGGTTCTTCATCCTAGCCAGCTGGTCGCAAGTGGCGAACTGTCGGTCGGGACAAAGGATCCCCTGGGGTGCTCAGCTTTAGTTCCCCAGATCTGTCATTTTGGGAACTTTTATTGATTCTACATTGAATCAGTTAAAGGGGAACTACAATATTCCCACAGGTTGGGCCATCTGCCTGTTGAAGGGGCTCAGCCTGAAGCAGACTCTACTGGGCAGCTCTACTTTGTGTATTTAGACAATCTATCAGGGTTATTCAATAAAAGTTCTTATCGTTAAAAATGGTGCAAATTTTGCCCCAACCAATCGCTTTCAAGTGTTAAATAAGTTCTGATTGGTTGGGGCAAAATTAGCATCATTTTTAACGATAAGAACTTTTATTGAATCTCCCTGTATGTTTTCCCATTGGTTAAAGGACCTCACCCGCAGGTACATTTGTAGTAAGGGGGTTGGTTTAGGACTGTAGTTCCCCTTTAAAGATAAACTTTCCATTTGCATGAAGAGTATTTGTTAATGGAAGATCCATAGCCCATCCTATGATGAGCTGTAATAAGAGGTGTCATGAAACAGAGAAAGTCTTTATCACTATGGAATATGTGAACACTGTCATTCTAACAGCCAATAAATAGAGGCGTCAAGACTGTTAAAGCCTTGGGAAATGTAGGCAGGCTCCCCCTTAACAAGAAATTACAATGTGTAAATGCTGTTTTTAGTAAAGAAATGTAAAGGCTCTTTAATTAAAAGTGTAAAATCATGAAAAGATTTACTGTGGGTAATAATGACTTTATCTGTATAGCAGGGAAGCTTTTATAATAGGGGAACATGCTATGGTCTGGAGTATTTAGATAAATGGCAGAGCACAGTGGCAGCACCTTCTATTTACAAGGGGACGGTTTAATATACAAGTGACAATACAGCAGAATTTTGCTGCTCCTCCTGCTCCCCTGATTGTTACCCCCTGTTAAAGGGGCACTAAATCCCCAAATTAACCCTTGATAAATGTATAAAGTAAAGTATAACTATAATGGAGACAGGGGCATTTGCTCTCCTCGGACACTCTTGCTCGCGATGCAGCATCTTTAAAGGGCATCTATACCCCAAAAAAAGCTGTCTTACATTGACCATTGCTGGAAACTATGATTTTTTCCAACCACCACTGTATCATTTTTTTGTTGATCCACCCTATATTTCTTGCTGTCATAAACTATTCTGTGAGCGGTTTTGCTGTAGCTGGAATGGTGACAGAGTTTTGATAGTTGGAATGCTGTGTGCGGGCTTGACAGTTGGTTTGTGGGGAAAAAGTCAGGTCAGATGGAAGTGGGAGTGGTTAAAATAGGGAGGGGGGGATACTGCTTCTGGGCAAAACATGTGCTGGATTGCAGTCATGCAGCAACACAAACACCTCAGAGTAAGTGCTACTTACACATATTTATTTATAGATTAAGATAAAGATGTTAGGTACCTGTATTGACGTCGGGCGAAGTTGGGACCAATGGGGGTAGAAGTCCCAGAGGAGGTCTGGAGGCACAGCAAACTGGAACAGACTTGGAAGAATAGACAAGGCAGGATCAGGATACAATGCAAGGCAGGAACTGGTAATAGTGCAAGGCAGGATCAGGATACTAAATAGAAGTAGAACCCAGCACAGCTGACAAGGTACAGCAATGCTATCATCAGACACTGGCTGAGTAAAAGGCATCAGTTCAAATATTCGCGCCTCTGGTGCCCTCCGATGACATTGCAGCTCTTGCGCATCATTATGGCAGTGCCGGCGTCCTTGCATGACGTCACATGCAGGACGTGATGACGTCAATGCTGTGACTTGCTGGGTGCCGCCATCTTGAGAGGGATGGAGAGACCAGAAAGGTAAGGACTTTTCCTGACAGTACCCCCTTCCCCAGGGGGGGCCAGAGGACCAACATGGCAAGGTTTCAAAGGAAAGCACTGGAAGAATTTCCAGATCAACTGGGGAGCATTGACATCCGGGTGCTTGACCCAGGAACACTCTTCTGGACCAAAGCCTTTCCACTGTATGAGACACTGCAAAGTGCCTGTGGAAACTCTAGAATCAAGGATCCTTTCTACTTCGTATTCCTGTTGGCTGTTGACTATGACTGGGGCAGGAGAAGGTTGTGAGGCAGAGAACTGATTAGAGGAGACAGGTTTCAAGAATAAAAGGCATTAGGAATTCTCATCCCAGGAGGGAGTTGCAATCTGACAGCAGTAGAATTAATATTCTCAAGGATGGGGTGGAAGATGTGGGAAATAAAAAGTGTAGAAAGTTCCACAGCAGAAGGGAGTTTGGAGAGAGGAACAAAATGCTGAACGGTCCAAAACCACCCAAATGATAGTATTCCCCCTGGAAGAGTGAAGCTCTCCAATGAAGTCCATAGCAAGATGGGTCCAAGGGCGAGAAGGAATAGGCAGGGGATTCAGTAAGCCTTGGGGAAGAGAGCGATCCATCTTAGCAGAGGCACAAACTACACAGGCGGACATACAGTCTTTAACATCTTTTTGCATGGTAGGCCACTATACCAGTCTGTTAAGAAGTTGTAGAGTTTTGAGAACTCCGGGGTGTGTTTGCTGAAGGATAGTGAGTCGATGTTTAGGTGGAATGTAAATCATCCCGATGTGTGGGTCCATGGGAGCAAAAGATTGAGTGGTTAATAATTAAAAAACCAGAGGTGAATTGACAGTAGCAATAATTTTGGAGGATGGAATGATTGGTTCATTCGGTATGACTGAGGTCTCGGAAGAAGAGAAACTTCTGGACAGGGTGTCAGCCTTCCTGTTTTTTGAGCCAGGGTGATAGGTCACAATGAAATTGAAGCGGGAGAAAAAGAGTGCCCAGTGGGCCTGCCGGGGGTTTAGTCTTTTAAGCATCTGAATGAACTCAAGATTCTTGTGATCGGTATAAATAATAGTTGGAAGGGGGGTATCTTCTAGAAGATGTCGCCACTCCTCGAATGCCCATTTTAAGGCAAGAAGTTCTGTTACCAATATCATAATTTTGTTCTGAAGCAGAAAATTTACAGGCCTCTTAATGGCCTTGATGCAAGTGGGTAAGGGCCAGTCTTTGATAGCAGTAATTTTAGCAGAATCCATTTCAAAGCCTTTCTGAGAAATAATGTAACCAAGAAAAGGGACTTTGTGAACTTCAAATAGACACTTGTTTCACAGGGAATTTTTCCATAGGTGAGAGAGTACTTCCTTGACCTGAGTTCTGTGAGATAGAAGATCTTTAGAAAAAATCAGTATATCGTCCAAATAAACGACTACAGAATGACCTAGAAGGTCATGAAACAGATCGTTAACGAATTCCTGAAAAACAGCTGGGGCATTGCAGAGGCCGAAGGGCATGACAAGATATTCGTAGTGCCCATCCCATGTGTTGAAAGCTGTTTTCCTTTTTTTCTCCGGAACGGATGCGGATTAAGTTGGAGGCACCACGTAAGTCCAACTTCGTAAAAATTCTGGCTCCTCTGAGCTGTTCAAATTTGGATATTAATCATAGCGGGTATTGGTTTTTGATAGTGATTTTAATCAGATCCCGATAATCAATGCAAGGGCGGAGACCCCCATCCTTCTTCTCGACAAAGAAAAAGCCTGCTCCAGCAGGAGAGGAAGAAGGTTGAATAAAACCCCGTTGTAAATTTTTATCTACTGGGTCTCAGCTAGAGACAGTGGACCTACGTCTCTCTGCAGCCTTTTTACACAATACATCAGAAAATTCCTGATACTGAGTACGAAGCTCTCTATGGCGAGTGTCAATCTTAATGCTCAAGGGTAGTTGGTAATTCTCTGGAGACCAAGTCATCTTTTAATTTATCAGAAAAACCTTGCCAATAGGCCGCAACATAAGCTTTGTTGTTCCAGGTTAGTTCTGCTGCTAGGGTTCGGAACTCTAGGGCAAACTGTGCCACCGTACGGTTATTTTGGCGTAGCTGTAGAAGACATGTGGAGGCAGCAGTAGTTTGCCCGGGGGCTTCAAACATGGACTTGAAAGTAGACAATAATTAAGAAGCATTGTTAATAAGGGGAAAGTCTTTTTCCCACAAAGGTGAAGCCTATTCCAGTGGTTTCCCTTCCAGTAGAGAAATTATGTAACCCTTGACTCATTCGGACAGGAAGTGGAACGACTGAACTGGTTAACACCCCCTGCAAGTTTGTGGATCCCCCGTATAACGAGAGGGGGGGAGGAATTTGTGGCTCTTTAGAGTTTCCCGCTGGCAAGGGAATTGGTGAGGCCACAGCAGCTGCGCTAGCACCAGAAGCAGCGGCAGGGGTGCGTGCAAGGAGAGCATCGAGCTTTTGACCAATTTGATTTTGCCGGTCTTCATAGGCATCCTCCATGCTGCCATATGCTGTAATATCTTCCCCAAATCTATGGACGTTCCCTCGGGAAGGTCCATGGCCCGATGATACTGTTAGGTACCTGTACTGACGTCAGGCGAAGTAGGGACCAATGGGGGTAGAAGTCCACAGAGGAGGTCTGGAGGCACAGCAAACTGGAACAGACTTGGAAGAATAGATAAGGCAGGATCAGGATACAATGCAAGGCAGGAACTGGTAATAGTGCAAGGCAGGGTCAGGATACTAAATAGAAGCACAGCCGACAAGGTACAGCAATGCTATCATCGGCACCTGCTGAGTGAAGGCATCAATTTAAATCTTCGCGCATCCAGCGCCCTCAGATGACGTTGCGGCTCTTGCGCATTACGGCAGCGCCGGCGTCCTTGCGCGACGTCACGTGCAGGGCGTTATGACGTCGATGCTGTGACTTGCTGGGTGTCGCCATCTTGAGAGGGGCGGAGCGACTGTAAGTACCTTTCCTAACAAAAGAAAAGTCATTTTTTAATATAGTGTCCCTTTAGCATAGGCATGTGTGTGCAGGGGAGCTGACAGGAGACACACAGTAGAAGCAGGATGGTGGTTTGGTAAGTAGTGAGCTTCCCGCCTAGGAGCAAATATGGGAGACAGGAGCAAGTTCTCCATTACAATTATACTTTTCATTTAGCAAGGGTTATTTTGGGGGTTTAGTGTCCCTTTAAAACAAAAATATTGTATAAAAAGGGGAATAAATTAAAGAGGGAAAAATATTATTCTACCTCTTTAAAAAGTGACATTTGCAAATATATTAATATATATTAAATGGTATCTTTAAAGAGTGGCAACGACTGACAGCATGAAGGGAGATGAGCCATGGCTGCATCACCAGGGGACAGTGGAGCGGGGTGTAGTGGGCGGGGGGAAGGAAATTTTCATATCCTGCCGGTAAATGGTATTGGTTTCCCTTTTTTCCTGCCTGTCCATTCCCCTCAGTCGGGTCCATGTAGCCACACCCCCTCCCTCCCTAAGCGACCCTACCTCAGCGCCAGGCAGAAGCTCCCCATCCCTCCCACCCTCTTGTTTTATATATGCATGTTATATGTGGGGGAGGGGGGGATACTGCTTCGGGCAAAACATGTGCTGGATTGCAGTCATGCAGCAACAAAAACACCATCAGAGTAAGTGCTACTTACACATATTTATTTATAGATTAAGATAAAGATGTTAGGTACCTGTATTGACGTCGGGAGAGTTGGGACCAATGGGGTAGAAGTCCCAGAGGAGGTCTGGAGGCACAGCAAACTGGAACAGACTTGGAAGAATAGACAAGGCAGGATCAGGATACAATGCAAGGCAGGACTGGTAATAGTGCAAGGCAGGATCAGGATACTAAATAGAAGTAGAACCCAGCACAGCTGACAAGGTACAGCAATGCTATCACAGACACTGGCTGAGTAAAAGGCATCGTTCAAATATTCGCGCCTCTGGTGCCCTCCGATGACATTGCAGCTCTTGCGCATCATTATGGCAGTGCGGCGTCCTTGCATGACGTCACAGCAGGACGTGATGACGTCAATGCTGTGACTTGCTGGGTGCCGCCATCTTGAGAGGAGTGGAGAGACCAGAAGGTAAGGACTTTTCGACCGTACCCCTTCCCCAGGGGGGGCCAGAGGACCAACATGGCGAGTTTCAAAGGAAAGCACTGGAAGAATTTCCAGACAACTGGGGAGCATTGACATCCGGGTGCGACCCAGGAACACTCTTCTGGACCAAAGCCTTTCCACTGTATGAGACACTGCAAAGTGCTGTGGAAACTCTAGAATCAAGGATCCTTTCTACTTCGTATTCCTGTTGGCTGTTGACTATGACTGGGGCAGGAGAGGTTGTGAGGCAGAGAACTGATTAGAGGAGACAGGTTTCAAGAATAAAAGGCATTAGGAATTCTCATCCCAGGAGGGAGTTGCAATCTGACAGCAGTAGAATTAATATTCTCAAGGATGGGGTGGAGAAGATGTGGGAAATAAAAAGTGTAGAAAGTTCCACAGCCGAAGGGAGTTTGGAGAGAGGAACAAAATGCTGAACGGTCCAAAACCACCCAAATGATAGTATTCCCCCTGGAAGAGTGAAGCTCTCCAATGAAGTCCAAGCAAGATGGGTCCAAGGGCGAGAAGGAATAGGCAGGGGATTCAGTAAGCCTTGGGGAAGGGAGCGATCCATCTTAGCAGAGGCACAAACTACACAGGCGGACATACAGTCTTTAACATCTTTTTGCATGGTAGGCCACTATACCAGTCTGTTAAGAAGTTGTAGAGTTTTGAGAACTCGGGGTGTGTTTGCTGAAGGTAGTGAGTCGATGGTTAGTGGAATGTAAATCATCCCGATGTGTGGGGTCCATGGGAGCAAAAGATTGAGTGGTTAATAATTAAAAAAACCAGAGGTGAATTGAAGTAGAATAATTTTGGAGGATGGAATGATTGGTTCATCGGTATGACTGAGGTCTCGGAAGAAGAGAAACTTCTGGACAGGGTGTCAGCCTTCCTGTTTTTTGAGCAGGGTGATAGGTCACAATGAAATTGAAGCGGGGAGAAAAGAGTGCCCAGTGGGCCTGCGGGGGTTTAGTCTTTTAAGCATCGAATGAACTCAAGATTCTTGTGATCGGTATAAATAATAGTTGGAAGGGGGGATCTTCTAGAAGATGTCGCCACTCCTCGAATGCCCATTTTAGGCAAGAAGTTCTGTTACCAATATCATAATTTGTTCTGAAGCAGAAAATTTACAGGCCTCTTAATGGCCTTGATGCAAGTGGGTAAGGGCCAGTCTTTGATAGCAGTAATTTAGCAGAATCCATTTCAAAGCCTTTCTGAGAAATAATGTAACCAAGAAAAGGGACTTTGTGAACTTCAAATAGACACTTGTTTCACAGGGAATTTTTCATAGGTGAGAGAGTACTTCCTTGACCTGAGTTCTGTGAGATAGAAGATCTTTGAAAAAATCAGTATATGTCCAAATAAACGACTACAGAATGAACTAGAAGGTCATGAAACAGATCGTTAACGAATTCCTGAAAAACAGCTGGGGCATGCAGAGGCGAAGGGCATGACAAGTATTCGTAGTGCCCATCCCTGTGTTGAAAGCTGTTTCCTTTTTCTCCGAAAGGATGCGGGTATAGTTGGAGGCACACACGTAAGTCCAACTTCGTAAAAATTCTGGCTCCTCTGAGCTGTTCAAACAATTTGGATATTAATATAGAGGGTATGGTTGTTTTGATAGTGATTTTAATCAGATCCCGATAATCAATGCAAGGGCGGAGACCCCCATCCTTCTTCTCGACAAAGAAAAAGCCTGCTCCAGCAGGAGAGGAAGAAGGTTGAATAAAACCCCGTTGTAAATTTTTATCTACTGGGTCTCAGCTAGAGACAGTGGACCTACGTCTCTCTGCAGCCTTTTTACACAATACATCAGAAAATTCCTGATACTGAGTGGAAGCTCTCTATGGCGAGTGTCAATCTTAATGCTCAAGGGTTGTTGGTAATTCTCTGGAGACCAAGTATCTTTTAATTTATCAGAAAAACCTTGCCAATAGGCCGCAACATAAGCTTTGTGTTTCCAGGTTAGTTCTGCTGCTAGGGTTCGGAACTCAGGGCAAACTGTGCCACAGTACGGTTATTTTGGCGTAGCTGTAGAAGACATGTGGAGGCAGCAGTAGTTTGCCGGGGGCTTCAAACATGGACTTGAAAGTAGACAATAATAAGAAGCATTGTTAATAAGGGGAAAGTCTTTTTCCCCAAAGGTGAAGCCTATTCCAGTGGTTTCCCTTCCAGTAGAGAAATTATGTAACCCTTGACTCATTCGGACAGGAAGTGGAACGACTGAACTGGTTAACACCCCCTGCAGTTTGTGGATCCCCCGTATAACGAGAGGGGGGAGGAATTTGGCTCTTTAGAGTTTCCGCTGGCAAGGGAATGGTGTGAGGCCACAGCAGCTGCGCTAGCACCAGAAGCAGCGCGCAGGGGTGCGTGCAAGGAGAGCATCGGCTTTGACCAATTGATTTTGCCGGTCTTCATAGGCACCTCCATGCTGCCATATGCTGAATAATCTTCCCCAAATCTATGGACGTTCCCTCGGGAAGGTCCATGGCCGATGATACTGTTAGGTACCTGTACTGACGTCAGGGAAGTAGGGACCAATGGGGGTGAGAAGTCCACAGAGGAGGTCTGGAGGCACAGCAAACTGGAACAGACTTGGAAGAATAGATAAGGCAGGATCAGGATACAATGCAAGGCAGGAACTGGTATAGTGCAAGGCAGGGTCAGGATAATAAATAAAGCAAGCAGACAAGGTACAGCAATGCTATCATCGGCACCTGCTGAGTGAAGGCATCAATTTAAATCTTCGCGCATCCAGCGCCCTCAGATGACGTTGCGGCTCTGCGCATTACGGCAGCGCCGGCGTCCTTGCGCGACGTCAAGTGCAGGGCGTTTATGACGTCGATGCTGTGACTTGCTGGGTGTCGCCATCTTGAGAGGGGCGGGAGGACTGTAAGTACCTTTCCTAACAAAAGAAAAGTCATTTTTAATATAGTGTCCCTTTAGCATAGGCATGTGTGTGCAGGGGAGCTGACAGGAGACAACAGTAGAAGCAGGATGGTGGTTTGGTAAGTAGTGAGGTTCCCGCCTAGGAGCAAATAGGGAGACAGGAGCAAGTTCTCCATTACAATTATACTTTTCATTTAGCAAGGGTTATTTTGGGGGTTTAGTGTCCCAAAACAAAAATATTGTATAAAAAGGGGAATAAATTAAAGAGGGAAAAATATTATTCTACCTCTTTAAAAAGTGACATTTGCAAATATATTAATATATATTAAATGGTATCTTTAAAGAGTGGCAACGACTGACAGCATGAAGGGAGATGAGCCAGGCTGCATACCAGGGGACAGTGGAGCAGGGGTGTAGTGGGCGGGGGGAAGAAAAATTTCAATCCCGCGGTAAATGGTATTGGTTCTCTTTTTTCCCGCATGTCCATTCCCCTAAGTCGGGTACGTGTAGCCACGCCCCCTCTCTCCCTAAGCCATCCCCTCAGGCAGTAGCCCCAGTTGGGTTCTACCTCAGCGCCAGGCAGCAGCCCCATCCCACCCACCCTCTTGTTTTATATATGCATGTTATATTTCCTGTTATTGTATTTGCACTTCCCTGCAAGTGCATCTGCTAGTGATGTATCTGTGTGATGTATTTTTCAAAAAAAAAAAAGTATTTCTTTTCAGTTGTATTGTCCCAGCTTTAAAGGGGGGGTTCATCGGGTACAGGATGCTGGTAAATGATATGGTGTTGGTGAGTTACGCTGCAGGGAGGGCAGCAACCTACGGTTTTGCCCGAACTGTAGCCTGAGACTCCTCTAATCGTGGGGCAATTCGTGCCGGCTGCCTCTGTAGCGCAGCCGCAGGCATACGGTGTTTGAATTATTGTTATTAATAAAGCTGTGGCCTTTTATCTTCCATATCTGCCTCTTGACTCTTTATTACGGGTAATATATCAGGTGAGGAAGTGAAAGCTTCGGTAATATTCTCAGGTTAAGTCTTAGGTCATATCCCTGAGTGGGTCAGCAGCCATGACCTCTTACTAGGATCTTTAGCTGCACACTTTCTGCAACAATTAAGAGAATCAGCAGAGAAAAGAAGGCAGGGGGAGGGAGATGTGTAAGCAGAGCAGGGTCCATGGTGAGGCTGTGCAGAATTTATAAGTGTTACAGACACTACAAGAAGGCAGTGAGTAAGGGAGGGTGGGGGGAATTCAGGAGCACCCACTAAACATGAATAATTTAAAGCAAGCACAAATAAATACCACCATTACTTCTCTCATATTGTAGTTTCAGATAATGTAAATTTGTTTCAGTGGGTATATTGACCCTTTAATTTTAAGATTAGGAGGATAAAAGTTTGATCTTCAGGTTAGGAAAGTATTAATGGGAAATTTACAGAAAGAGTCCTCAGTACAAAGGAGAAGTTCTGCCATTTTAACTGAAAATAGCCACACGGAACATGAAGTAGCAGTGAAGACTTGGGGGTAAGCCTGTTAAAGAGCAGCAACCATTGGACAGGCAGCCCACATACACATTGACTGATGACAACACGTTATACCAGCTCCTATATGCAAGTTATTCAAGGGCCAACCTGTCAAAAAAAAAAAAAAAAGCAGGATAAGTTTTCTAAAACTAAAACAATATTGAGAATTACTGTTGTAATAATACATATACTGCAGTTCTGGTTGGTACAGGGATATATATAATATTGAATATAATTCGGTATTAATACATATACTGTAGTTCTGGTTAGTACAGGGATACTATATAATATTGAGAAACTGCTATTAATACATATACTGTAGTTCTGGTTGGTTACAGAGATACTATATAATATTGAGAATTACTGCTATTAATACATATACTGTAGTTCTGGTTGGTACGGGGATACTATATAATATTGACAATTACTGGTATTAATACATACACTGTAGTTCTGGTTGGTATAGGGATACTATATAATATTGAGAGATACTGCTATTAATACATATACCGTAGTTCTGGTTGGTTTCTTTTCTTCTATTTCTTTTGACAAAGGCCCAGTCTGGATATCCACAAGTTTTAAGGGCTCCTCTGAGATGTTTCATTTCTTTAGCCTTCGCCTCTGTGCTAGTGGGGATGTTCTCAGCTCTGTGTTCAGAGCTGAGAACAGCTCTTAGCTCAGCTAGGCCAGCTAGGCCAAGACAGCACTCTTACCAGCAGAACTGATCTCAACCCAGAACAGGTGTGTTCCTTACTGGACTTGTGCCTGAATACCACCTATTTCAAATACATGGATACGTTCTATAAGCAAAAACATGGATGTGCTATGGGATCTCCAGTTTCACCCATTGTGGCCAACCTTTACATAGAGGAGGTAGAAAAACAGGCATTTAAAACCTTTAAGGGCATAGCACCAAGCCACTGGTTCAGATATGTGGATGACACCTGGGTTAAAATCCACCAGAAGGAAGTACAGGCTTTCACAGAACACATTAATGCGGTAGACCAAAACATCAAATTTACAAGGGAAGAGGTACAAAACAACAAACTGGCTTTCTTGGACTGCTTGGCAGAAGTCATAGAGAATGGTAAACTGGAAGTAGAGGTTTACAGAAAACCAACACACACAGATCAGTATTTGATGTTTGACTCCCACCACCCTTTAGATCACAAGCTGGGGGTCATCAGAACCCTGCAACACAGAGCTAAGAACATCCCCACTAGCACAGAGGCGACGGCTAAAGAAATGAAACATCTCAGAGGAGCCCTTAAAACTTGTGGGATATCCGATTGGGCCTTTGTCAAAAGAAGTAGAAGGAAAGAAAAGAACACGAATACCAACAGTGAAGGGGAAAAGCAAGACAGGAGAAAGAACATGGTCATCCCATATGTACAGGGTCTCCGAGAAATTAATAAGAATTTTCAAAAAACACACCGTATCCCTGTCTGCTTTAAAACGAACAACACAATGAGGCAGCAATTGGTACATCCGAAAGACCCGATACCGAAACACAAGTAAGCGACATCATATACGCAGTGCAGTGAAGAATGCTCTGATTTGTATGTGGGGAGACCAAACAGCAACTGCATTAACGTATAGCCCAGCACAGAAGCCAATTCCTCAGGTCAGGACTCAGCTGTGTACCTGAATCTTAAGGATAAAGGACATACCTTTGAAGATTGTAATGTTAACATATTGGCAAAGGAACGTACTGGTTCAAGAGAGGTGTCAAGGAGGCCATTTAGGTGAAATAAAGAAACCAGCCTAATAGAGGTGGGGGGGTTTGACACCAACTGTCTACCATGTACATGCTGTTTTACACCTTACTCTGGGCGTTCCTATAACACCTCTTAGCCACTATCCAATCACACCTTAACATTTGGCTGTGATATGCTAATTGGGATTTTCCAGGGTACATAATTGCCACAGATTCTTGACAGTCATTCTGAATTGAGAAGCCAGTGGATGACTAGTGAAACATTTCAAACTATATTTCAAGTCCAGTTGATCTAATTGAATACAACAGATTTACTATAGTGTGCATTATAGCGCATGCTTGCTATAGTTAAACTAAACCAGGAAGGCGGTCGCCACTTATCACAGAGCTGGTGGTGGATCTGCACGAGTAAATATACTCACCTTCGTTCCTGGCTCCTGGTTGGGTAATTGAAGAACGGAAGTAAGGGAAAAGTCCTTTACCTCCCAGTCTTCAATCACTACTTTAAAGGAATAGTTCACTTTTGTGTGAACTATTCCTTTAATTATCCTCATCAATACAGTTTACTACTGCACAAAGCATCCTTTTATACTTGTAGTTTTTTACAACACCATTGTTTGGCACTTTGATTGGATAGTTTGGTTTATTTTGTAACACACATAAAAAATATTCCATGTAGTAACTGTAGCCACACATTCGGAGGCTCACGTCTAAGCCGACCAGACCTGTATAAGGCCGGGCTAAACTGGACCAGACCATAACTTGTGTGAAAAGCTTGCATGTATCTCAAATTTTTTTTACAGCAGACTTTTGCACATTGATTCCACAAGACGCCATTTTTAAAACGTGGAGTCACATCAGAGAGTTCACAAACCCTCCAACTGGTCTGCCACCTTGGTAATTAACTCACTATATTTTTGTAACCAGGTTCCTTTAATAGTAGTTCAAATATCTTCCCTTCGCATCGTCTGTACTTTCCAGGTTGTGACTGTAATCAACTTGAATAATGTAACTGTATCTCCCTTCCTCAGTTTCTTGGCACCTCAGCAGGAAAGGTTTGTTTTACCAGTCATAATGCGATGGCAGACAGGAACTGAATGAACTCTTTATATATATATATTATATATATACTAGCAAAGTGTGCCCGTTGGTGCACAGTGTAAATTATGTGTGTATGTTTTGCTATGTGTTGGGCAGTGCTCACAGGAACCATCAGAAAACATCCAGGGGGGCAATAATAAAATTAAAAATAATAAATTAGTCTGAAAGTCCTAAAAAAAAACCCCAAAAAATCGCATCATATTAAAGAACAACACAACACTTAATCTCCCTTACCTATACACCTGCCAGCTAGAAAGCTGAATATAGAGGCTATGTGGAATAAACCTGCAGGTCTGAGAACTGACCCAGGCAATCTAAACAGCACCTTTGGGCAATCAAAGCAGCCCATACACATTCCGATTTTACTTTCCCGACCGAGCACTCCGGCGACATTAGACCGATCTGCCAGAACCGCCTGTCGGTGGCATAGAAGAATGGGAAAGGGTGTTCTGGCAAGATCAAACTAATATTGCATGAGCGCTTGGTTGATAAGTAATATCGGATATTATGTATAGCCACCTTAAATCCTATACAGTATCCTGATTAACATGCAAGGTTCATATTTATTAGTATTTACCACAACAAGTTTAACTAACCTATGGGGTTGGGACTTGGGACACAGGATACTGATTGAATATACATGTTAGGGAGAGGTGTGGATAGAGGACTAAAAGCTCCACACAGGTATAAAATGAAATAGAGCCTTCTTATAACAGAAGGTACCTCATAGAATCATGTTATTATAATAGCATTGCCTTAATAATCTAACATATAAACACATATTTCTCACTTAAAGGGCATGTCCACCCCGAAATTTAACTTTTGCATGCTCCCCCAGCCCCAACCGCATTAATATAATTGTTAGAAAGTCCCCCGATTCTTACTTACCTGCCCTCTCTCCCTCCACCGTATGTTCCGGCCCTCGCTTGCATGAAATTGCAAGCAGGGGCGGGACCGGCAGCTGCGTCTGTGATTGGCTGAGAGGCAGCCAATCACGGTCGCGGCTGCCAGGATTTCTAAACAGCGGAGGAGAGAGGGGAAGGTAAGTAAAGATTGGGGGACTTTCTAACAATTATATTATGCGGTTGGGGCTGGGGGAGCATGACCTACCCGCATCCCAAAGGGTTTAATGTTAGGGGGAGGGAGAAAAACGGGAGAGAGAGGGAGGGGGGAGGGCTCCTGAGCATGCCTCAACCTTGACGAGGTTGAGGAAGTCTCAGGCACAGCATGAGTCACACGCTGCTCCTACACACAGTTTCCTGGATTTTGGAGGGGCACAGCAGGGGAACTATTTTGAGCAGGAATGTAAGGAAAGGATTGTTTTAAACTACTTGATGTGGCCAGTAAGGGGTTCAATTTTAGTTTTGGGGGTGGACATGCCCTTTAAAGGAATGGGTGGGGACATGCAAAGTATCTTATTTATTGCCTGTGGCAAAGGCATGTGTCTAGATATAATACAGCCTAATGGTATAGAGCAGGCGTGTTTAACTTGTGACCTTTTACGTGTTTGAAAACCACAATTCCCAGCATTCTCTGTTTTGCAGTTAGTCTTCTTATGAACTTTTCCCATGTTTAAAACTACAACTCCCAACATTCCCTAACTGCACAGAATTCTGGTAAACTTAGTTTTCATACATCCTGGAATAAAGACATTTTCCTGACTTACAGACATTAAAAGCCCACGGTCATGCTTTAGCGCTTCCTACCCAAGGGTTTGAACATGCAAGTGATTTATATGCCCTTCCCTTACATCCATAGCTTTAGATATTGGATTAGGGAAGCATTATATGGGTCGATTGTTGGTTCAACGTTAATGCTCGCTTGCGGGGCGCGCGCGAGTACCAGAAGAGGCACTCGTGCGGCCGTTTCAAAGTAATTTACCAGAGGTTGCGTGCCTCTTTACACGGAAGATTAAACACCAACTAATAGCTGGCGATAAATACTTATGTGTGGGTGAGATTCACCCAAAATCGCACAGCCTCTGGTAAATCCCGTATGGGAGATTTGCCCAGAGAGCTTGTGCCTCTGGGTAAATCTCCCTGTTAGAGTCATAAACTTTACCATATTTGCACTCACTTCCAAATACCACCTACCTGGCAGTTATAATCTATAAAGCCTAAAGGTTCGTGCACACATGCGATCGCTGGTGCTGTTTCGGATAATATTCATGCCGTGTATCGACAGAACGGCCATTTTGTCCGATAAAGTGCCCATACATGGCCCGTTTATCGGCCGTTCTTACACATCGTGCGTCACGGGTTGGCACCTGCGATCACATGTGTGTACGAACCTTAAAGGGCATGTCCACCCCCAAAACTATAATCCCCCCCAGTAATGGCCCCACCATGTAGTGTAGTGTAATCCTTACCTCACATCCCAGCTCCATAGGGTTCTCCTGTAGACCCCCCCTAAAGTCCCAAAAACTGTCCACCAGGAGGCTAGCAGGGCTCTGCCTGCTACCTTGCCTCCGGTAGATATTTGTCATGTGTACTGCAGCCCTTCTCCCCCTCCCTCCCCCTCCCTCTCCCTCCCTCTCCCTCCCGTTCTACATCCCTCCCCTAAGCGTAAAACCCTTTTAATATGCTGCTCCCCCATGTCTGGCAGCCCCAACCGCATGGTTAGTATTTTGCAAAAGCTCCCCAAACTCTTACTTACCTCTCCTCCGCTGCACTGAGTGACCGGCAGCCACATCCGTGATTGGCTGCCGCTCATTCTCGCATTCTCGCAAGCAGAGGGCCGGCAGTGCAGCGGAGGAACGAGGGGAGGTAAGTAAGAGTTTGGGGAGCTTTTGGAAAATACTAACCATGCGGTTGGGGCTACCAGACATGGGGGAGCAGCATATCAAAAACTATTTTTAAGGGTGGACATGCCCTTTAAGGCTGGGTAAACACCAGTACCGAACCAATAGCGCCACGGATTAGTCGGCTGGAAATATGTGATGGTGTGGGACGGCCAGCCGCAACCGAGTTCGGTCATCCGTATCAGACAAATGGGTCAGTTAGTAAATTACGGCCAATCATGCAGTTCCCTATGGAACCACCTGATCAGTCTGTCACATGCACTGCTGGCTGCAGCCACTGTAACTGTGACCAACAGTCATCTGTCCTAGCAGGGCTCTCACACAAAGCAGATGCTCAGTTGGGACACATGTATTATATGTATCCAGACAAAATGGTATTAACCTGCAGATCTGAACACAGATCCAGGCAATCCTGCCACAATGTGCAATTCAATCTGAACAGCTCCATTGGACATCCTGAGACCCTATACACGATCCAGAATAACATGCTAGGTTCATACTTATTGGTAATTACCACAGCAAGTTCCAGATTTACAGTCACTATGGGGTTAGGAAACACAGGATTCTGATTAGCTTGACAAGTTATGGAGAGGTTTGGATAAAGGAGCTAAAAGCTCCCCACAGGGTATAAAATGAAGTAGAGCCTTCTTATAACTGAAGGCACCTGACAGCCTCATGTTTATATATTAATATTGGGGTAAAACTGTCCATTTCTCTAAGAATGCTGGGTAGTTTCAGAGACATGCAAAGTCATTTAATCATCAACAGACACTTCCTGTCTAGCAAACAGAAACTGGGTTGTTTCATTACTTTCTATGGAGAGAGGAGGGGAAGTAAATGTGAGAGTCTGAAGAATTTTCTAATTGGCTCAGACTGTCACATGTTTTACAAACAGCATATATAAGGGATAAGGGATATATATATCCCTTATCCCTTATATTATATAAATAAATTTATATTTTTACGGAGATTGCATTGAGTTTTTAGGAGAAACTAACTAGGTGGGGGTATATAGCATTATTACACATAGGAAAGGTCCATATTTATGTGTGTAATTAGCACTATTTAATTAAAATCACCATAAGAAATAACACCATACAAAGTATAGTACCTACGAATATGACCCGAAACGGCCATTTGCACACGTCATGCGACGGCACCGGCGATCACATGTGTGCACGAACCTTTAGACTTTATAGATTATAACTGCCAAGTAGGTGGTATTTGGAAGTGAGTGCAAATATGGTAAAGTTTATGACTAACAGGGAGATTCACCCAGAGGCTGTGCAATTTTGGGTGAATCTCACCCGCACATAAGTATTTATCGCCAGCTATTAGTTGGTGTTTAATACTAACGTGTAAAGAGGCACGCTACCTCTGGTAAATTACTTTGAAACGGCCGCACGAGTGCGGGCATTAACGTTGCGCCAACCAATCGACCCATATAATGCTTCCCTAATCCAATAGTCTAATAGCTATGGATGTAAGGGAAGGGCAGATAAATCACTTGCATGTTCAAACCCTTGGGTAAAGCATGACCGTGGGCTTTTAATGTCTGTAAGTCAGGAAAATGTTTCCTGATGGTTCCTGTGAGCACTGCAACTACACATAGCAAAACATACACACATAATTTCCACTGTGCACCAACGGGCACACTTTTGCTAGTATATATATATATATACAGCCGCCGGGGTGCACATCAGAGCATATGCGAGTGTTGAATAATGATAGCACTCATGGGACTTTCTTAATCATTTTCAGAGCGATACTTTATTGCACATCTCCGTGCATTCTTACCTGGAGTTTTACCCTTGCCAACCAATATACAAATATAGCATCGCCGGAGCAATTTTACAAGGGAGCATCTTTTTATGTATCAGCTGTTGAAAGTCTATCAAGGCGATTTACCCAGAGCCGCCATCGCTCTGGATAAATCTTGCAATCAGGATTAAATGTTACCTTTGAGCACGTGGGTAAATCCCCAAAGGGATTTTAGCCGGCATTAAAATCATGCGCTAAAAGTAGATATTGAATCACCAGTGTCGGATGCACCGGTGTCTTTTACCAAACACGCGCATCCGGCACTAATATGGAGTTAAAGTCATGCTAAGCATTAGCGAACCACTTAGCGTGAGTTTAACTCCAAATACCTGCCCAGCGGCTCTGGGTAAATCGCCCTTTATGTGCCTCAGAGCAGGGCCATTTTCTATAGTTGAAGGGTGGAGGCATTAGGCATGATCAGTTAAACTGCAGGTAGTTTATAGCATTTAAAAGATCAGACAAGAAAAAATACAAGTCTAATTTAGAAGAAATGTTGATGAATAAAAAAACAAAAAGCATTTTATTGTGATCATTTTATTAATATAAACCTTGCACAGAAGTTGTCTTATATAGTTAAGTGTGTATATATCATCTATCTATTTCTCACAAAAATATGTATGGATGGTTATGAAAGATATTATTTTGTATATAACATTAAATTGCAAACCATGCTTCCTTTCTAAATTTACTTTACTATTATTTACACCTGGCAATCTGTGAATCTTTCAAATGATCTGATATTGAAGATAAGGATGGACTTTCCTTCTACTCAACAAGTCAGTTGTAACCTCTCTCCTTGGCTTTAGAACACTGAGATGTTGATGTATCTCATTAGAGTGCATTGCATTTAACTTAGCCCATCTGGTATCGTATGTGCCCACCAAATATGTTTTTAAACTTTTATCTCTGGTCTCTGCTTTTCTTAAGGAGATGTTCCCTGGAGTTCATGTCAGGTCTGAACAAAATAATGAAACATTTTGGCATAAAGATACAAGTAATTAAAGCCCAACTGGAAATCAAAATAGCAAAGACTTCCATTGCTGCCATGTACTTCCCACGTGCACTGAAGTAAGCTGGGATAAAGGACACCCAGACACTGAGAAAAGCCAGCATGCTGAAAGTAATAAACTTGGCTTCATTGAAACTATTGGGAAGCTGCCGGGCCAGAAAAGCCACAATGAAACTTATAGTGGCCAACAGGCCAAGAAAACCCAACATACACCAGAAAGCAGTAGGTGAACCTTCATTACAACTGGCAATGATTATTCCTGGTTGGGTTTTGGTGTCATTTTCAACAGAGGGAGAAGCAAAAATAAGCCACATCACACAAATAGATAACTGCAAACTGCTGCACAACACAATGACCAAAAATGAAACCTTCACACTAGACCACTTTCTTAACTTGCTGTCTGGCTTAGTTGCTGTAAACGCAATTACAACCGTTATTGTCTTGGCCAGGACACTGGAGATGCAGAGAGCAAAAACCATCCCAAATGCCACCTGACGTAGAAGACACTGTTCATGTTGAGGGTAACCAATGAAACCCAAAGAACACAGGAAACAGAGGAACAGGGAAAACAGGAGAAGGCAGCTTAAGAAATGATTATTTGCTCGGACAATGGGGGTTGTTTTATAATAGATAAAAATACTTAGAATTCCAAGGGTTACAAAAGATGATGAGACAGAAATCACAGCTAAACTTGAACCCAAAAGCTCCTGATATGAGAGGAAGTCTATGGGCTTTAGCATGCATGTGTCTTGTTGAAGACTGGGCCATGAATCCCAAGAACATTGATGACACATAACAGCATCTAGGGAAGAACAACATTTCATTTAAAAATGTTAAACTAAAAAACTTTTAGTTTAAAGTAGATAGAGATACACCTCACCTGTTTGGTTTGATATTGCTCCAAGTGGACAATGAACACACTCGTAGCAGCAGGTTGGCTGCCCTGGTAATGTCACCTTTGTAAAACCTAATGGACAACTTTGGCTGCACTTGGAAACAGGAACCTTATGAAAATATAAACAGAGATTTGTTACAAATGGATACATCTCCTCCATATGAGCAATATGAGCAGTATTAATGGAAATCTATTAATACAATAATATAACCTTTATCTGATATATTTTTTGTTCTTGAAAGCTAGCCAATATCTTAAAACCAATCAATGATGCCTTCACATTTCCCATTGTGCTTTGCTTCTGGGGATAGAAGCCCCATTTAAGTCTATGGGACTCACATGGAGCTTGTTAGGGTTTCCTGCTATTCCTGTTTCTCCCTGCTGGAGACACTGGACTCTTAAACTCTTCTGAACTGTATTTGCATTACCCACCAGCAGAGGTCTGTCATTCCTATCATCATCATAATAATCCTCCTCCCTTGTTTGTTGGCTAGCTACTTAAGGACTCTGTCCTACCTGGGTCATTGCCAGAACGTCATTCGTATTTGGCTCCTCTGGTTCTAAGCCCTGATCCTGTTCATGAGTCTCCTGTCTTGGTTCCCAGTCTTGTTCCCCCGGCATCCGTGTCCCTGTTACCCACTTTCTCGCCCTTTCATTGTCCTGTTTTCTCCTTTGACCTTGCCATTCGTATTCTCAATTCATAGTTAGTCCATCAGTTAGCTAGAGCTTTGGCTGAGTTTGGGTTGGTCATTGAGGTTGTTTTTGTTTGTTTTTCTTTATTGTAATAAACTCGTATTTCTTCACTCATCTCTGGGTGCAGCTTTCAGTTTTTACCTCATTCCAGCTGCTTGGCAGCAGGAAAAATTACAGAGGGGTACTACCAAAAATGAGCATTGCCCATAAACATATTGATTTTCTTCTGATAGCATTGACTTTGACTGATAGTATTTCTAATGTTAAAAACATAGCAGTTCTAGTCCCCACTCCACAGGGAATCAATTAAATTAATTTATTAATAGACATTCATTATTTTTTTATATTGATAAAGTTGAATTAAATTAACATTTACGCTGTATTAAATGTAACAAGAACCAACAACTTTGTGTTGTCTAAAGATTATTGAAGTGTTTTAAAGAATCCAACAAAGGAACAAAAAAATTCTTCAAAATTTAACAAATGTCTGTGCCTTTACTTTAAAAATGTATACTTATACATCCAAAATACAGACTCTTAATAAAAACAGAAATATATTACTTCTGGGGGAAAAGGCTTAACTTCTCCTTTAATTTATCTTACGATATATGGTACCTGAGTTTTTCCATACGTCCATGTTATTGATGAAGTATTTACTTTTAAGGACTCTCTACTTGGGGCACTTGCATTATAACTGCCAACTATTATTTGAACCATTGCGCCCATCATACCCATCTGCCAGTTTACAATGTCATAAAGTCCTGGGGGGTTCCCTTTCTCATCAAAATATACTTTGTTTTTATCTTTGGTCTCAAAGTTCACATGTTTAATGTAGTGAAGAAGCTGGAGGGGAGGAAGAATGTAAAAAATAAAGAAGAAAGTTGATAAAACACAAGAAACTGGATAAAAGTCATTTCCACTTACATGCCAAGGACGAAATGATGAGATGTTGGCACAGTTGCCTTGCCCAAGTGGTCCGGTGCCTGGTTTACACTCATAAAGGTTTTGGATGGCCATTGCAAAGGCATAAACGGCATTGTAGACATTAAGAGTGAGACGTATATCTGTTTTCATAACAAACGTCTCCAAATATTCATCTCCTGTGCATGTTTTGAATGTGGCGTTGTTTGGTTTAACTAAATTATCTTGGTCAAGCCATTTACAGGAGAAAGCTTGTTCCCAAAATTCCTTTATGAATGAATCATAAAGACCTTGAGATGAAGAAAGCTTTTTAAAATAATCTGTAAACCCAGTTATCTGACCACCATAAATGGCAAAGCCAACAGTGCCCAGCAAAACACTTTGGTATTTTTTTTCAGACAGAAGGGTAGAAGTTGCCCAAGCTTCACTGGCGACCCAAGTTTTACCAGTTACATCCCACCTCAAAAGCTCTTCCGCCACAATTGCAAAGTCATAATCAGAAGATATAACAACTATGACCTTTACTGTTGACTTTTTAATAACATTGGCAATATGAAGTGCATTTCTGTTGGGTTTGCCAGTTACAATATCTTCAATAAATGCCACACATGCACCAGCCTTTAGTAGTTCCTGCTTTACAACCTGAATGCCAAACTGTCCGTAGTCACTGTCAGTGGCCAGGAGGCCAACCCAAGACCAACCAAAGTGAGAGACCAGCTGAGCAAGACCTTTTGCCTGAAACTCATCACTAGGTATAGTCCTAAAAAAAGAAGGAAACTGGTCCCGATTGTTGAAAATGGGGCTGGTCGCTAAATAACTGATCTGTAAATACATCAATATTACCAGTGACCATACAAATAAACACATAGACAGTGTTAATTATTGCATTATAATGTTATTCTACACACAGGCAGTATTAAAACACATTATCATAAAAAATGCATCTAATTAAATATGCGTAAATGTTATTTGAAAGTAATAGTCTCCTTATTTAATGGCCTGTATGAAGTATTTCAGAGGTCTTTTGGATTCATAGACACCTGTGTATTACAGGCAATATAGTGCACCCCTGTTGTAAAAGATATTAAATCACCTCAGATTTCACAAAAAAAGGTGCACAATTCACTATAAATAGAATACAAAAGAGATACAAATATCCTGTGAATTCTGCCCTTGTAAATGACACTTGGCTATCATTATATGGATGCTCAGTAATTTTATTAGCAGGGTTGCCAGATTTTCATCTCGCCGAGAGGGAGGGGCATGGCAGTGACCTCACAAAAGGCAAGATGGGGCTAAGAGTGGGCGGGTGGCGACAAGAGGCAGGGTCGTGGGCCCTTCTTTATGAGGATATTAGAAGTCACCTTGGACAACCTTTAGAAAAACAGGGAACCCCTTGGTGATTTCTAATGTCCTTAAATAATAAAACAGGGGGTGTATTTTACTTGGTAAATACAGCACTGTTGCTCAAACCTTTCATGACATTGATTTTCTAGGAAAGGATTTTAGACCTTTGTCTTTTCTCATCAGGGAGGGAAAACAACATGGAAATCCTTGTGTAATAGTAGAAGAAAGGTGCACGGTATATACCAAGGAAAACAGCTTAACCCTTTCTCACTTTCCTCTCACACTCACACATGTAATGGCTGGAACACAAAGTCAAAATGTTGGTCGGATCAGCCAGGTGATTTTCAAATCATTTTTCAGCAAGATCAGTCGGTCAGGATGAACAGACTTAAAGGGAATGTCCAGCTTAAAAATTATATTTCTTTTAAAATGATTATTAACCCCCACAAACCTCACTTTCGTGAGGTTCCTAAAGATCCCCCAGATCTTACTTACCTGACCCGGGTGGGGCTGACAGTCGCTCCTCTTCCTGGTTGCGGCTGTCAGGGCGCAACGCAACGTCACGCCCAATCGCCTGACAGCCGCGACCAGGAAGAGAAGCGGCTGTCAGCGCAGAAGCAGGGGGCGTGGAGCAGGGGGCGTGGAATGGCCTTTGAGAGTCCGGGTCAGGTAAGAAAGTTCTGGGGAATCTTTGAATTCTAGGAACCTGGCGAAAGTGAGGTTTTGGGGGGTAATAACAATTTTAAAAGAAACTTATTTTTAGGTTGGACTTGCCCTTTAAGGTGCCCATACATATTGCCAGATCAGAATGGATTTACTGAATATCGGCATGTGTATGGAAAGGTCTCAAAGCCGTTAATGATGAAACTGAAGTCAATGAAAAGATAATAGTTTGAAAAGTTTGGATAAATAACAGATAAAATAACAATGGTAACTTACTGTAAATGGCTGTGGCACCTGGGAAATGGTCTGGGGAACATGTACATATCACCAAAACTTGTTAAAACACCTCTTACTTCATGAGCGGGCCAATTTGAGGGTTACCAAACTATATATTCGAGGGTTACCAAACTATACATTCGAGGGTTACCAAACTATACATTCGAGGGATACCAAATTCGAAGGCTACATTCGAGGGTTATTGAAAATCAAATTTGAAGGCAACATTCCTGGGTTATGGAAAATCTAATTTGGATACTACTTTCGAGGGTTATCAAAAATCAACCACTATATTCGAGGGCCACAAAAAATGTAATATTACATTTGCAGATTACCAAATGATATATTCGAGGGTTACAGAATTTTCTAATAATATCTAACCGAACTAGTTTGGATACTTCGAGTTCAATGCGGTGCAGCCTAAACCATCTGAACCATTCTATTTTTGCTACTGCAAAATAAGTGGGACAGACGGGACCATCATCGGAATGTCGGAGGGTTAAGGCCACCATACACAGCGTTATTTTAAACGATTCGCCTAATTTGTTTGAATTGCTCAAAATATTGGTAACAGTTTACTTTTTCCTGATCAACTGCTTAACAATATCTAGCAGTTTATCAAAAAAACGAAGACTGAGCCAGGCTGAAAGTTCCCCGCCAACCCCAACTTCAAGTCTACTGCAGATTTCAAGTGGTACAAGGTCAATCGGTTCTTCTGATCAGATTTTCAATTGTTGCGGCCGGTCGGAAAATTCTATTGGAAAGACATCTGCACGTGTGTGGGTAGGTTTAGGAAGCAGTCAGTTTTTAAGGTTTAATCTTCGGAAGGTCGGCGGAACAAAAAAATTGACTATTTAAAGGGCATGTCCACCCATAAACAATTGAGAAAGGCCTTTGGGACAAAATGAGGTTCTGTATTTGCTTTGCACATTCATTTGATTTAATCAATATGGGATCACCTTTTAATATTTGAATGGACTTCTGTATCATATTATTGGATATTGCATGGTGACTTGTCAACCACAAATGCAATTTTTACCAGATTATTACATGTATTTGTAACCAGATATATAATGATAAGTTCTCAAAGGTGTCTGCCTCCTCCCTCTGCTCAATGAGCTTTTTATAGACACGAGCATGTGCAGAGGAGGTAGCAGGGGAATCTGCAGTCAATCATTCATCATGATGTCTGTTGTCAGTCTTATTAGACTGCATGGAGGGAGGAGCCAGCTTATGGAGGCGATAATTATACTTAAATATTTGATTAATTATACATGTTTTACATGTTTTTAGAATAATGTGTTGAATATATCAGTTGGGGTTGGGGGGCCGGTAAGGGACACGTGACCAGTTTTTTGTTTTAAAGGTGGACATGCCCTTTATACAGGGATGTCCAATCTGTTGCCCACCAGATGTTTTTGAAAACTACAACTCCAAGCATGGTTTGGTGCATTCTCCAATCAAGACATGCTGGGACTTTTTATTTTATCATATTCTTTATTAGCCCCATTGATCGCTACATTATGGCATTTTATAAATGTGAATCAGGTCTAAATGACCTTCCCTAACCACTCACTGCGCTCTCTAATTTGGGAGGAGAATCACTCTAGGTTGCGCTGTTTCCTTGTATTTCTTTCCAACAGGGATAAAACTGGAACTGTAATTACTTAACATTGTTTAAATAGAGAGACATGGTGCGCAGTATTGGGTTATCCCATTATATCTGTTTTAGTAATGTTTCAGCATTAATTAGCTTTACTGTAATTAAGGGCGCTATTTATAAAGTGGAGAAATAGGATCACACTTTAATTCAAAGGCATTCACCGAGCTAATTAAAACTCACTTATTTAGAAAATTATTAGAGAATTGGCATCAATTTTACTGAATGATTAAAAAAAAAAACAGTCAATACAAGATGAATGTAAATCTGGCCAAGCACGGTCTGATGGATGTCCAGATTGTCCCGCTTATGTTAAAGAATTGGTGGTTGGAATTTTTAAAATGCAGGTACAAAAGAGTTAATGCAATAAGTTTCCCTGTGCTATTAATCTGCAGCAGCCAATCAGATGTAATCTAACTTCAAGGAATTGTACACTGAATGACTTCATTTCAATCTATAAATGAATACATATAAGCAGCACTTACTCTAATGTGTTTGTATTGCTGCATGTCTTCAATCCAGTACTTGTTTTGCTCAAGCTCAGTCCCTCAGTCACCCAGCCCCCAACCAGACTATCTGAATCTCTGTGAGGGCTAGCATGCTCAGTAATCCCTATGAGGCAGCTTTGAGAGAGGGAATTTCCCACCATACAGTTCACATACCAACTGTCACCATTCCAGCTACAGCAAAACTTTACACAACAGAATAGTTTATGAACGTTTCTAAATGTATGAACGTTCATGCATAAAAAATACCATGCGGTACCAAAATGTTGTAATGGTTTTGTATGGGGGATCAATCACGGAAGTTTTCATTCAACTATCATTACAACTGTGATAGTTGAAGGCGCGGTTCTGGGAGCTTTATGTAATAGTTATGGGATGTCAGAAAAGTCCTCGTTGGTGAAATGGGCAAAATCCTTTTGCCCATATAGTGCATCTTAACACAATCGTGTGAATGAGGCACGACAGATGAATGGGGTCCAACTTATGCATATGACGAGCAGTCCCTTCGGACAATGGATGCACTCATGTGGCTGCTCGTTTGGAAGTTGTTCATAGATCTGCCGGTCGTTCAGTGCAAGCTTGACCGCTGGTCCTCGTTCCCACACTTATACATGTGTACAAAGCTTAACACAGTGCAGGATATGCTTTATTTACATGCTCAAAAACCAGCATTGATCAGATATAATAGTCTTTAGTGGTAGCGCTATACCTTATATTTTGAAAAAGATACACTATACTGGCATCTGTTCCAATCAAGGGACAATGCAATGTGACTGCAAGCTATTGAGATGGTAGCTGTCCAGTGAATGGGCAGTCAGGATAGAACACTAGGATTAACTTGTCTCTATACAATAACACCACAGTAATGATGTACAGTAAATATTCATTATACCCCTTCTCCACATACTGTAATTTATAAGGATATAAAATATCACATGAATGTGAATGAACTTAAAATTAAAGGAGAACTAAACTCTGTGTTTTATACCCCAATTTTGTAAGATCATTCACCCCAAGAACACCAATTGGGGGGACCGTGGTACCTGGAAAGTCAACACCATAGGGTGACCCGTCATTAGATTGTGTGCATTGTAATGTTTTGGAATTCTATTATTTTTCTGCATACATGTTGAAGGGACACATTAGCCACTACGTGCGTGTGTGTGTGACAGCTCAAGTGAATGTGACTCATTGTGACTCAGCACCAGTAAAATGTCAAGAGAGAGGGAGGAAGGAAATTAGGTGGGTAGAGGGAGGGTGACAGTGAGGGAGAGGAAGACACAGACATCAGTGAACTAAATAGATGCAGGAGTGGAGGAAGAGGAAAACGTAGGTGAATTAAATGGGAAATGACTAGGAACAAAACTATAAGGCTGGTTACACAGGTCAATATTTCAATCCAGTAGACTGCCCACTATGATATTTCAGTTGGCTGGGTCAATGTTGGATTCAACTTACTGGTAAATTTCACCTAATCATGTGTTGAAACATTGGTGGTACCATTTTTCTTCCCTACTGGCAGAGTAACCATCAGTAGTCCAGCTCACAGTCAGCAACAAAGACACCCAACTAAACGCCCACACACAAACATATAGCCGGCTGTATGACCTTTTGACAGGAAGTTGTGCATTGCGGGACGAGGCTGAGTTTGCATGTCCGTACCCAGCATAATGGGCATGTCCACCACTTGTCGGTTATCTGTCTGCAGCCCCAAATGCTATTTTTATCAGTTTATTACATGTATTTGTTACCAGATATTTAATAATAAGTTATTTTTGGTTCTGGAAAAGGTATCTGCCTCCTTCATCTGCTCAATGAGCTCTTTAGAAGTTTGAGCATGTGCAGATTAGACAGCAGGGGAAACAGCAGTCAATAATTAGCTGTGATATCAGAAGTCACAGCCCTGATTGACAGCATGAAGGGAGAAGCCAGTTTTCTCTGCCAGAATGGAGTCAATAATTATTGCTCTACAATGTGCACCGTGCAGGGCAGTCTCTTTCTGCATTTAAAGCCACACTGCAATAAATACGCTCATCTATTCCCAGTCTTAACATAATAAAATAAGTGGAGATTTACTGATTGCAACCTGATGCTTTTAAGCTATATTTAGCCATGGTGCATGTCATTTTGTGCTATGGTTATTTATTGATCCGGTAAACCAAACTATAGTCCAACATAGAGACTATAGTTTAACTAGTGGCTTTGTATTTTACCGATAAGCCACTCCTCCCCAGGCATGCACACAAATCTCTGTTAAAATGTATTTGCAGCATTCCAAATCATGCAGTATATCATGGGATATTTCCTGAGTGTGATATGAGCTTACTCATGTGAATTGGGACAAATTTAAATTGGGCTAAACTTGAAAACTCGTGAAATCCTTAAGCTGGCCACACACTAGGCAGACATTAGACTGATTTGAGATACGGTATCTATCTAATGTTTAATGACCAGAGCCAGATTGAGACCAAATGGGGCCCAACGCACAAGTCAGATATTTGCCCCCCCAATGTTCCATTACACAAATATTAATATTGTAACTGTCATGTTATTCGTAAAGAATGCATAAACAAGATTGCAAGTATTTTGTAATACTTATTAATTCATTTAACAACATAAATAACATGACCACAATCCCCCTCTGGCACCACCAGCACATCCCCTTGGCACCACCAGCATATCTCCCCCTGGCACCACCATCACATCCCCCTGGCACCACCAGTACATCTCCTCCTGGCATCACAAGCACCTCCCCCTGGCACCACCAGCACATCTCCCCCTGGCATCCCCAGCACATCTCTCCCTGGCACCGCCAGCACCACACATTTTGTTTATGCACACTGGAATATAACATCCCCCCTCTCTTGGAAAACAACTTTTGTAAATAAAAAGATTATATCTGGGTAGTGGGTACCTGTGTGTCAGGAGGGACTGTGGCTGTCAAGCAGGGTTGGAAGGTTACTAATCCAGAGAGATTCTTTCCGCCTCCTCTCTGCTCTCCTGTGCAGGCTCTCCACAACACTGGATCCAGCCCATGCGGCAGCGGGAAAAACTTACGCAATGCGCATCCCCACGTGACCACGCATGCAGGTGCAGCACCAGACACCTGAGCAGTCTCCTGATTGGAAGATCGGGCCGGGCCCCCCACCGGAGTCCGGAGTCAATTAAAGGTAAAAATGCTGGAAATTTGTGGATTTTGTGATATACATTGTGGATTTTGTGATATATATTGATGCCCACTTACAGAAACATGTGCTTAGCCTTAATTCATATATTAGGGATACTGCAGACTTACTTACTAAAATTCAGAATATCGACATAAATGACGAGCATATACTAGTCACCTGTGATGTCGAATCACTTTACAGCAATATAGGCCACAGAGAAGGACTGGAGGCTACTAAATATTTTTTAGTATCTGAAGGTATGGCCAATAGACAAAAGAATAACTTCTTACTTAAACTGCTACAATTTGTGCTGGAACATAATTTCTTTACATTTGATCGGGAGTATTTTTTGCAGATTAGGGGGACCGCGATGGGTGCGAAGTGTGCTCCCTCGTACGCCAACCTATTTTTGGGTTGGTGGGAGAGGGAGCATGTCTTCTGCGACCACATGGACAGTTACACTAACCATGTGGAACTGTGGTTACGATTTATAGATGACATATTCTTCATCTGGCGGGGTCCCCTTGATCTGCTGAACTCTTTCATTGACTGCCTTAACGACAATGTATTGAACATCTTTCTAACTAGAGAAATCTCCATGCAAGGAGTTAACTTCCTAGATGTTCACATTGAAAAATGGGGAGGCAAACTTAAGAGCAAATTATTTAGAAAGGAGACCTCGACAAACTCCCTACTGCACTATAGGAGCGCACACCCTCATAGACTGCTCCAGGGTATCCCCAGGGGACAGTTTCTGAGGGTAAAACGGAATTGCACTACACAAGAAGACTATAGCTCAGCAGCAGATGACTTAACAAGACGGTTTGAACAAAGAGGTTATCCAAAATACCTGCTAAAAACCTGTAGAGATGAAGCACAGACTGTGAACCAGCATAATCTGTTAACGACTAGGACCAAAAATACTGATAATAAAATCCGATTTATTACTCAATATAATAATGATTGGAGGCAGATAAGAGAGATCCTAGGTAAGAACTGGCACATTTTAAATAGTGATCCTGTGCTTTCTAAATTTACTGCAGAGTACCCACTAATGACAGCTCAGAGACCAAAGAACTTCGCAGACTCACTCACTAGCAGTCATTTTGCCAGAGAAAATAAGAAGACTAGTGGAGGTTTTCGTTATAGAGGTAACTATCCATGTGGAGAATACCCCACTTGTCACCTCATGGAAAGAACTGATACATTCACTAATAGCAATGGCACGGTTTCACATAAAATCCACAATTACATCAACTGTAAATCTAAAAATATCATCTATTTACTGAAATGTCCATGTGGCAAGCAATACGTAGGGAAGACCACCCAAAAATTAAGAGCACGTATATCCAGCCATGTATCTAATATAAGACTGGCAAGTAGAGATAAGGAAAAAGGTAAAATATTAAGTAGTGTAGCTGAGCATTTCTTAAATAAACATGAAGGTACTACTAATGGACTGAGGTGTCTGGGTATAGATATGGTCAAGGAAACGATAAGGGGAGGCGACATCAATCGTATATTATTGAAAAAAGAAACACGATGGATTTACCTGTTGGGCACTAAAGCACCTAGAGGCCTAAATGAAGCATTGGACTTCACCCCTTTTATCTAACCTTACTATGACCTAACTTCATCCTATTTCATTATAGATGTACATACCCACAAGCTACATGGATAAAAATTGATATGATTGTGCAAATTGCAATATAGATGAGCATACCTATAAGCCACATGGATTTCAAACAGACATGATTGTGCAAGTGCATAAAGTGATTGGATAATGGAATTATATGGGTACCGGATGGAAATACGACAGAAAGAGATACTGCCTGAAAGACACCGGAATTATACGGTATTTATTGCAGAAATAGACTTATTTCACCGACGATTAAAGCGCTGAATTGATCAATTGGACTTATTACTGCTGTCCGGTTTCTTCAACTTGATAACGAGATCGCAGCTATATGGGCACTTATAAGAGATACTAATGAATACATTTGGATATTTCTAGCGTACTACAGCCAGATTTACTAGTTGGATTTATCAGCTATTTACTATAAGGACGATCGTTATACATACCTATTGTCTGACCAAGCAGTGATATATAGGCAATGGATACTTTGTTTTTCTTCATAACCATTTATGTGCAAACAGTCTTAGGATACCTATGTATATGTCAAACTGTTTAAATTACCTCTATATTTTTGAACCACTAACATGTATATATGTAATATATATATACTTATACTGTAATATATACTTGAATTGTTCCTACTGCATATTTAAGTGTGAGCCTCTTTTGCATGCTTGCAATTGTGACAGTTGACGGACCGCGACAGGATTTGTTTATATTTAGTTCCTTAGCGACTGGCTAATGCAACAATTGGAGATATTGCCGGCCACCTGACCTAAGCGAAAAGCGCTATGATTGGACGTGACGTCACGTTGTATGACGTCATGACGCTATTTAGCGTATGACGTCATCATTAGGCGGCGCGGCACTGCGTACTTAAACAACCGTCGCGACAGGTACCTTTCTCTCTCTTTGGGCACATGAGGAAGCCCCCCACATTGTTACGGGGGCGAAACGCGTCTGCTCACGGTCCTATACATAAGGTCTACACATGACGTTTGATGACACGAACGAGAGGAGTTGGTAGCTATACCCCTTTACTTACACTTTAGGTCTATTTGAGTACCTTCATGACTAACTCCTTGATTACTACATTTTCAGTCAGAATGTTGTAACCTTATTACCGTAGATGTATTTTTAAATGTTTTAATGAGAACCCTGTACAATTAAATAAAGGTTTTTTAGCTATTTTTGGAGTGTGCACAGTAGTTCTATTTTTGTTTTCGATTTGAACTATTCTAACTACTTTGTTGCACCTCTCCCCACTATAGGGGTTGATTATACTGGTGCTGGGTACATTTGTATATATACATACTGGGCAGCTCCCGATGGGTTAACTCTGGCCCCGGGTGCCTTGTCTATAATCTGGCCCTGTTAACGACGGCACTTTACAAACAGCATTTTTTATCTTGAGATAATCCTATCTGGCTCATTCATGTTGTGCTCCTAGATTGATTGTATAAAAGAACAGGCTAGGCGGTCCTTAGCTAGCTTGGACATTTGTTTAATGAGATATTGGATCTCATTCGTTTTGGGCGATAATCGGCCCGTGTATGCGCACTACATCGGAGATTCGATGCCCGACTGATTGGGTGGATCTCCGAACGACCGTCCGTTTTGGGTGATAAAGTGCCCATACACGGACTGATTATCCACCGAAACGAACGCCCGGACACATCGTGCGTCGTGGGTCGGGATCCACGATCACACGTGTGTACGAGGCTTTAAAGGGCATGTCCACCCTTATAAAAAATTTCCCCCATATAATAGTATGCCTTCCCCCAGAACCCAACCGCTATAAAATAATTTTAAGAAAGTGCCCCGATCTTTACTTAACTTCCCTCTCTCCTCCGACGCACGGTCCAGCCTTCTGCTTGCAATACACTGCAAGCAGGGGGCGGGACCGGCAGCCGCATCCGTGATTGGCTGAGAGGCAACCAATCACAGACGCAGCTGCCGGCTTATCAGAATGCCGGGGGAGAGAGGGAAGGTAAGTAGAGTCCGGGGGACTTTCTTAAAATAGTGGGGGTTGACATGCCCTTTAAGCTGGGTACACACTTGCCAGATTTTTGAAAGATGACAGACAGGATCTGCAAAAAATGTTTGTCATTTTTCAAAAATCACGATACACACAGTTCGGAGCGTTCTCCCTATACACACATTTTACAAGCAACATTTTTTATCTTGAGATAATTCCATCTGGCCCATTCATTTTGCACACCATAGGGAGAGCGTTCAGGACTGTGTGTTTCCCTCGGCCACAGCCGACTCCCCTATAAGGAGACTACTGCGGGCTCGTTCAGGAAAGCTAGGTACTGTGTGTAGCTAGCTTAATGTAGTAGTAGGCTGGGTACACACCATACAATATTTCCAACCGACCACTACAGTATTGGTTCGCTAGATATATATTATGATGTAGGTAGGGGGTGGGCATAACTATTTTTGCCACGTTTTATTCAGATGATTTTTAACTGCTGATCAGGGGCGTAACTCCAACCCCCCCCTGTGAAATTGGAGGCCGGGCCCCTGTCACATCACCTCGGAAAGCACAAAAGCTCTGTGATCAGCTGTTTAAACAGCTGATCCCGCTTATGAAGTAAACATATGGCGATCAGCTATTTAGAAGACCGGAACATCTTACCTCCCGGGCCCCCCCAGGTGGCGGGTGTAGAGTCGTATTAGTCCAATATATAGATGTAAAAAATAACAGTGATACTTTTCTATGGACTAAAGTTTGTACACACATGCGATCGCGGGTCCTGTTGAACGTCTATTCGGCTGATAATCGGCCCTTGTATGGGCCCTTTATCGGCCGAAACGGCCGGTCATTCAGGCAACGATCCTCGACTGAATGGCCATTTCGGCCGATAAAGAGAACTGGCTTTTTACTTTGTTAAAAGTATTTTGGGCCCTATTTATAAAGACATGGTATCGCTAAGTAGAGATACCATGCCTTGAATGACAGGCAATTTTAATTGTGCAATTAAGATTGCGGTTATAAAATTACGATCATGGTCATACAATTATGATTGCAATACTATATGTTCAGGCCCGTGAATTTTAATTGTGCAATTAAGATTGCGGTTATAAAATTACGATCATGGTCATACAATTATGATTGCAATACTATATGTTCAGGCCCGTGAATTGTATGTTTTCCAATTGCCCCTGACACCCATGACTATCTTACCAGTCCCCACTTACAGCTCAGATGGGGGAAGCTAAAATCCCCACAGGAAGTCAGCGATCCAAGTTCTAGATTGCTGCCTTATCTCCTCTAAGGCTGGGTACACACAAGGTGATTTTTTGGGGCAAACCGACCAATAAAATCGCCGGCGTGTGCTTTACATAGGGAGAATGCTCAGGACTGTGAATAGAGGGATCGTTAGAAAATGACAGACAGAATCTTGCAGGTTCCGTCTCTTATGTTTTTAAAAGATCATGCAAGTGGGTACCGAGCTTAAAGAAAATGTTAGCATCTCTGTTTATCACCTAATCTTTTTAAGAGATATACATAATAGTTAATAATGCCATAATCCATGTATAAATTCTCTGCTTTCTGCTTTATGGTTAGGACGAGTAATATCTATTTAAAATGAGTGTGTGAATTGGACCCAGGAGGTTCCAAAAAAAAACCAAAAAAAAACCCCTTCATTTATTTTTTACGCTGTTAACTTTACATCTATAAGAATTTTAATAAGTCGGAGAAAGTATGTATATTCTTAATATTCTACTTCCTCTACAGGGTATTTCCAATTATGTCTAATTTGTCTTTTGTAGTCTACCAATGCCATTAAATACGTATACACAATTGAGTCCCATTTAAGACAATATCCTTGGGTTTAATTTGGTTGTAAAATAGCATTAAACAAGCCACTTTAAAAAAATTAAAAAAAATCATAAAGATATGCTTGTGAAGGTTCTCAAAATCATAAAGATAGCAGATAAAAAAAATCATTTTAAGGAAAACTATGGTCTAGAACACATTTTCCTCAAATAATGTAGTAACTGCTGATCAATAGAGATGGCCAAAGTCACTGAAATCTTTTAGGCTTCTGGATTTGTGAATTTTCTAAAAGTCCCGAAAATTCGCTAGCAGACCCATTGAAGCCAATGGGAGTCAAAAAATCAGAAAGTTCTGCCTAAAATAGCAATGGTAACTTACTGTAAATGGCCCAGGGACCTGGAAAATGGCCTGGAGAACACGTATCAATGGCCAAATCTTTAAAATAAACACCGTCCAGTACGCGCCTCCTGTTTTGGCATTCTGTGTAGTATTTTCGAGAATTTGAAAATTTGATGATTTTGTAAATTAAAATTTTTTAAAAATATTGAAAATTTTAGATTTTTTTTTAAATCCGAAAATTCTTGATCGTTCGATAATTAGCAAAAACAGTTGCGCAGTCCCTGTTCCGGAAGATCCGTGAAATTCGCTTCAGGACCAGGTTTGGATCCATCTCTTCTGATCAGTATTATATAAAACTTAAGCTCCATACAAAAGGTTGATTCACCACACAAGGCCATTCGGTGGGGCGTTATTTTTTGATTTGCCAGACACACGCGCGATTATTAGATGTTCAACAATCGTTCATCGGGTGTCGTGCCACAGATGGATAGTGTATAAGGAGCTTTATATTTCAAAATGACTTCTAACCATAGATATGCCTGTGTGAACAATGTAAAAATGTTAAATATAGCAGCTGTACTGTTTCATTTGCTCAAACCCGTACATTACAATTTTACTAGGAGATGCAAGGTACAAACCTGCCTATATTGGAGTGAAGGGCGTACCCATGGCAGTCCCTTATATTTGGTAACAGGAGCCACTGTCAAAACTAAAGAAAAAAATAAAGAAAACTAAAGGCTAATTTTCACTAATTAAATAATGAACTAAGGGTGGTTTTACTGTGAGGGAAAGTATTTGAACCCTGACGGTGTTGTACGTTTTGCCCTCTGAGAAAGAAATGACCCATCTATTATTTTGATGGTAGGTTAATGAAGCTGTGACAAACAAAATAACAACAAAAATCCCTTTAAAAACCCAGTGCACAAAGGTCAGAGATTGATGTGCCTTGTAATGAGTGAAAAAATTATATGATCATTTCGCAAAAGAGGACTTTGGTCATTTTGGTCATTTTGGTGGCAATACCATTGTTGGCAATCACAGAGATCAGCTGTTTCTTGTAGTGGGCCACTAGGTTTTGACTTATCTCTGGAGGGATTTTCCCCCACTCCTCTTTGCAGATCCTCTCCTAGTCATTAAAGGAATAATTCACTTTAATGGATTGATTGAAGCCCGGGATGCTAAGGAGCTACAGTTGTGTTCAAAATTATTCAACCCCCACTGAAATTGAGTGTTTTGGCCAGTTTGACATTGATTTTGATCATTTCAGTCATCTTGTTTACAATTAAATCAGAGACACTTGTAAGTCAGACAAATATAACAACATTTATAATGAAATAACCACAAATGTCTTTTCTGTCATTCTTAGTACTTAGTACAACATCCTTTTCCAGTTATAACAGCTGTTAAACGTGAAGCATAGCTTGACACAAGTGTCTTGCAGCGATCTACGGGTATCTTAGCCTATTCTTCATGGGCAAAAGCCTCCAGTTCAGTCACATTCTTAGGCTTGCGCACTGCAACTGCTTTCTTTAAGTCCAACCAGAGGTTCTCAATTGGATTTAAGTCTGGTGACTGCGATGGCCACTCCAAAATGTTCCAGCCTTTAATCTGCAACCATGCTCTAGTGGATTGGAGGTATGCTTGGGATCATTGTCCTGTTGAAAGGTCCAACGTCTCCCAAGCCTCAGGTTTGTGATGGACTGCATCACATTTTTTTCCAATATCTCCTGGTACTGAAGAGAATTCATGGTACCTTGCACACGCTATAGCTTCCCTATACCTGCAGAAGCAAAACAGCCCCAAAGCATGATTGACCCTCCGCCATGCTTCACAGTAGGCAAGGTGTTCTTTTCTTCATAGGCCTTGTTCTTCCTCCTCCAAACATAGCGTTGATCCATGGGCCCAAACTAATTTTGTTTCATCAGTCCACAGAACACTTTTGTGGTTTGTCCACATGACTTTTGGCATACTGCAGTCGACTCTTCTTATTCTTTGGAGACAGCAAGGGGGTGCGCCTGGGAGTTCTGGCATGGAGGCCTTCATTACGCAGTGTGCGCCTTATTGTCTGAGCTGAAACTTCAGTACCTGCATCTGACAAATCTTTTTTCAGTTCCTCAGCAGTCACACGGGGACTTTTCTCCACTTTGAGCTTCAGGTAGCGCACAGCAGTCGAAGTCAGCATCTTCTTTCTGCCACGATCAGGTAGCGTTTCCACAGTGCCCTTTGCCTTGAATTTGCGAATGATGCTTCCTATGGTGTCTCTTGGTATGTTTAACATCTTTGCAATCTTCTTATAGCCATTGCCCTTCCTGTGAGGAGAAATCACCACTTCTCTTGTCTTCCTGGACCATTCTCTTGACTTCACCATGTTTGTAAACACACCAGTAAATGTCTAGAAGGAGCCAAGTATCACAGTCATTTTAAATCTGCCTAATTGGTGCTTATTATGCTTGATTGCTGCTCGATGGCATCCACAATTGTTTTCAATACCTGATCGAAAACATTTGAATGAACCTCTGTTCTTAAGAGTGGTAGTTTAAGGGGTTGAATAATTGTGTCAATGAAGAAATCACAAAAAAAACATTTAATACTGTATTACAAAAACAATTAATGTCATTTTAGTTGCTTTGGTTCTTTAAAAAGTCCTTGTAAGATTTAATTCTGAACACAATTACAAATGTACACTGAATTCCCTAAAACCCTTTACAGCATTGGGGTTGAATAATTTTAAACACAACTGTATGTCTTACCTCCTGTTCTTCAATCAATATCTCAGGAGCCAGGGATGAAGATAGCAGAAACGTACCTTTCACGCAATCCACCGCTGCAGAGCTGAAAATCTCCGAACCGCTTTCTGGCTCTAATCCAATATAATGAGTGCTATAGTGGATTAGAACCAGGAAGCGGTAGGAGATTTTTAGCTCTGCAGCGGAGGATTGTGTGAAAGGTAAATATACTTACATTCGACCATGGCTCCTGAGATATTGATTGAAGAACGGGAGGTAAGGCATAGCTACTTAACCTCCCGGGCTTCAATCAATACAGTAAGCTCTCCAAGCTTTTTTTTATGTCATCTGTTACATCCATGACTGGCAGCTGCTAACAGGAAGAACAAGGAAGCAGAAAGAGAGGTACAGAACACCAGACAGTATTTCAGGTTAGACTCAGGGGTGTAACTACCAGGGGAGCAGGAGGAGCAACAGCAGGGGGGGGCGATAACCAAGGGGGCCCCATCTTCTTATTTTTCCAATTACAGATATGGCCTCCCTCCAGGAAACCACTGTAGATGAAGCACAGATAAAGGCCCCATCATAGTTTTGCTGGGGGGGGGCAGTGATTCCTAGTTATGCCACTGGTTAGACTTACATCTCTTAGCTCTCTGACTATTGCAGTTTTAGGGTTTGGGCTTTAGTTTTTCCTTTGAGAGGTGATTTGAGATACACTATATACGCTATACACATACAACTTTTGTTCCTTTGGAACATGTTGGTAAATTGCAATTGTCTGTGATACACTTAACCAATCGAACACATACTAAAATAGTTATTGCCTCACTTTAATTTTAACATTGTTTGACCCAATGGAAACAACCAATTCTGTGATCAACGGAGATATTTCATTGGGGTTGGGATAAGCCAATCTCTACATATGGCTGACCCTGTTGGGTCCAATGGTATCATAGGAGAAATGCCATGATTTAAATAAACAACATAGTCCAGTTAATATGATGTATTCTCGTTTATTCTTGTATAGAGATTACAATTAACATCCTCCCACCTCAATATAGATCAGAATCACCCTGGGGTGCACTGGGGAAATAATAGACTACCAGGGACCCTGCACAACCACTCAAAATGTACATATCAGTCTTACTCCTCCTGACTCCTTAGGTTTGACTTGAAATTTCCTTCTAACGAACGAGTCTCTAAATGAAATATACTTCCCATTATTGATAGGTTGTATGTGTGAGATAAAGTGTATGTAGGTATGTATAATTTTATTTATAAAGCGCCACTTGGGTACACAGCGCTGTACATTAGAAAATACAGAGTATACAAACAAGGGGATAAGTGCAAGCTATTATACTGATAAATCAAAACTAAATAAAATTCCATACATCAGTTAAGCATATATATATAAATTATGTGTAAATTGATACAAGTGCAGCTGCATTGACACTTCAGGAATGAGATCCCTGCCCCAAAGAGCTTACAATCTAAGTGCTAGATTGTAAGCTCTTCGGGGCAGAGCCTGATGTGAATGGATTAAGAATTGTAAAGCAACTGATGATATGCGCTATTTACTGTAAGAAATAAAGTACATACATTGCTTGGGGAATGTAAGTGGTGAAGGGGGAAAATGAATGCAATGGAAAGACATTTAATTTAGCAGTAGCTACCACTAGTGGACAGAATGGGGAAGTGCAGGTTCAGACAGCAGTTTGTGTGTAGGAAGTTTCATTCATTTCCCCTTAAAGATATACTGTAACTGGATAAATATCTTCTAGCAGCTCACGATGGTATAAAACATTTACATTCTCCAGACAAAAACCTAGAAAGTAAGATTTTCCATTAACAATAAAAATGCCAGCATGGATAAAATTGCTAATGAAAATCAATGGGAATACAAATAATTGGACAGTTCTAATCAATTTGGTTTTTATGGTTTTATGCATTATAACTGAGAAGTGAAGCTATAGTACGAATAACCATCCATGGATTTTGTGATTGGCAACTTACAGACAACTCTCTCTCTCCACTGAAATCATCACAATTCTGCATTTTTCTGGAATTCCCATGATGTGTCCTGGACCCAGATACACAGTAGCACATTCCATGTAACAGAATTGTAAAGTAAATACTGGGTCACCAGCTTATGTCAATCAAGACAGAGCAGTCATTTGTATCCCATAAGGAAGTTAAGTTGGCCATACACTAGAAACTTACCTCTCAACATTCCTGCAACTTTTCAAAAACCGCCTGGCCCGATCATTTGTATGATCACAGTAATTATGATCTTAAACATGATCCGGATGGGAAACTGCGTGGGAACGTCAGCAGGTAAAACTGCTGCTCCACTCAATATTCTCCGAATGTCGAATCTGTGTAAAGTCATGGTAGTGTACGGCCAGTCTGGCTTTGGTTCTCCTTTAAAGGACATATCCACCCAATGGCTCAGTCAATCACTGACGCTGCTGCTGGTCCGGTCCCTTCTGCTGCTGCTGTGTATGGAAAACGCACAGGATAGTAGATGCAGAGAGAATTACTGAGAATAAAGTAGCCAGCTATCAGTGACAATCCTTCCCAAATAGGAATAGTTGCCATGATATATTGACCTTTTAAAGGGAAAGTTCGGTGATTACACAGTAAAAATTTACTTTCTAAAAATGAAAAGTACCTGGGGCAGGGAGGTAGGATTGATTATTCCTACCTCCTAATATCTTTTTAATGAAGGAGCACCTGACTAAAAATTGTCCTTTAAAGTTGTAATCTTGTAATCTGTTTTCAACTGTATATTTCAGCCTCTTAACCTTACTGCTCATGCACAATGCATGCAAAAGAATCCCATCTAAAATCTGATGGATATGTACACGAGAGGTGCAATTATAATTATAGGCAAGGAAGGAATGAGTATTCCTATTGTCTATTGTTCTTTCCTTACATAGAAAAAATCCTGTAAAGTGTATATGCCATTAGCGCTGTCACTGTCTGTGTGTGTTCCGCTGGCTTGCACCCCTCATGTACATACCCATCAGATTTTATATATCTGTGATATTATGAATAATGTAAGTTAACAAGAAGTTGCGTGACCATAGAAAAACCAATACTTCAGGATTTATACAGGAATGCAGAGATGACGTTTTCTTACCTTATATTTAAAGTAGAGGGAACATTATTTCCTATAATAATGGAGCCAGTCAGTCATGTGACAACGATGACATAGCTAAGCTCTGGATTATAATTGATGCCATGGCTGAGCACTGTTTATACATATATAATTTACGGCATATTTATGGCTCTTATTTTTTATTATAAATCAACAATCAATAAAAACAGAACAAGTAAGGCTGGGTACACATGGGCAGATTTTTCGACCTGATCGCCCGATACTTCTTTGTATTGGTCAGTTGGGGCAAAAAAATCGGCGCTGTTTTTTGTTGCAGCCATGACCGATGTCGGTTGCCCATTCGTCCAAATGGAGGAATCAGACATGCTGGTAAATCACAGCTGAGTGTGCAGTTTCCTATGGGACCACGTGATCGGTTGGGCGTAGTGTTGGTCCGTGGCTACTTTTGCTGGGAACGACAGTGATACGTCCCGTTTGACCGCTTACTTGTGATGAAAAATGTGTCCATGTACACCCAGCCTTATGGTTCATATACACGTACAATGTGTGCACGAGCCACAACCCCCAACCACAACTTATTTGTGCAATGAACGTCCGGTTTGGGCAGGAATCGCACGTGTGTATGTGTTCAGTTGGGGGTCGTTGGCGGATTGACAAGCGACCCCAGACTGAATGCAATTCTCAGGCGAAATGGCCGTTTGTCGCATGAATGCGTTGTGATCGGGGGTCGTGGATCGGTTCCAAATCGTAGGTGTGTACGAACCTTTACTCACGCACGTCACAGTGCCAGTGGGAACTGATAAACTGAACTCATTATAATTAGCTACAGATCAGGACAGATTAGCATATTCCTTTAAACTAGCTCCGCTCAAGCCAGTTTTTCTAGTATCATATTACACAAGGAATAGGATTGTTTAGGTGGTTTGACCAGTATGAAAACTGTATTACATGGGCTGAGCTCAACCCACATCAACAAAACGCTAACTGTGAATTCCTGGAGGAAGGAAAGTGCTACACCCTCCCAGAGTTCCTGACAGATTTCTAAAAAGTCTATTAAAGTTGTTACTAGCTTGTGGGGTAAACTCCCTTTTAACAAACTCAATTTGTGCCTGAGGCAGGGGGGGGCGACCAACTGTCTGATGACCAATATATTGACCGGTAGACTTCTAGTTGGAAAAAAATGCAACACTGACAATATTTACTGGGCATGTAAACTGCAAAACTAACTTTGCCTTATCTTACTCTATAAACAATTACTCTATAAAATAATACATGAAAGTAGCGTGTTTATAAAGGTGCAGTGTCACTAAATAACCATACCATGCCTTTAACGATCGTAAAAGTTACAATTGTGGATGTAAAATTACCATAGTGATCGTACAATTATGATTTGTATGATCACATATACATTACCATTGCGGTACTTTAGTATTGTACGGCTATCTGGGTATTTCTATGGTTGGGCCGTATTGGCTCCTTCTTCTATAGTAGAGGGAGCAGATACGATCACCCGCGTTTGCGTGCGCATGTACAAACGATCCCCATACTGTGGCTGTGGGCTGTGTATGCGCTTATTACTGCATGTATAACGATAGATACCAATGAGATCTGCCGGTACACATGGCGACCTTAATTGGTAGCCGTAACCAAATAAACACCTAATCTGACCGATACATGGCTTGCTTTATGGGATAGTGGGGGTCACACTTGTATGCTGACATCACCAATCACAAACATTGATGTAGCTACATCAGGGAAGGGACCCATTTCCTCATGTTACATGGTTCAAGCACTATTTATTTATTGTCCCCTCTCTCCCTAAGCTTTCTAGCTGCATTTTTTATTGTCCCCCTTGTACAACTTTTTGTATTATAATATTGTACAGCGCTGTGTCCCCAAGTGGCGCTATATAAATAAACATATACATACATCCAAACATTGTCCAGTCATGAGAATTTTGGGAATTGCGATGCTTCCAACTGGTCGGCCAGGAGGAAGCACTGTTGCAACAGAACGTGTGGTCCAAGGAGGACAACATGATCACCTGTGGTTTTTCCAATATGTCCGATCGTGTGTTCGGATGAACGAACGTCCGGTTTTGGTCGAGAGGAAACCATACAATAATTTGTTCCGACCAAATTAAACACTGAAATGCCGGTCAGTCAGGTTGAATTATTGTATTGTGTGTACCCAGCTTTAGCTAAATAATAGCTACGTTATTACCTGCCAGGTACCACAGATCGGGGGTGGGGCGGGGGGCACAGCAAGTTTGACAAAAGAGTCTGGAGAATGTACATAGCATAGTGATAGTTGGAGTGAGGAGGAATGTTCCAGGAGAGACTTTTGTGAAGGAATTAAGAGGGGAGAGAGTAGAGTAGGGGGAAGGGGTTTATGTAAGTAATGTGATGTGATGTTCATTGGTGGGGGGGAGAAGGAGAATGCATTGCCATTTCAGCCTCTCTCCCTCCCGCTTTCTCCATGCCTTGACAGACGCAGGTTGCTCTGGATACAGACAGTGATGTTGCTTTGTGTTGGGAGGAGGCGGCGGTGGGGGGACTCTGACCAGTTTAAGGAAGCCCTAGTACTGTATGAAGTGTTTTCTAATGACTCTGTCATTGATCCTACTTGTCCAGAAACAATGTCACATAATAAATGAATAGATCTTGCAAGGGAATGCGCCTTTCCCCTCCCTTGCCATTGGGACAGCGACAGCCTGTAACCTCACTCATCGCCACTGACGCAGTCCTCTAGCCACTGGTTTCTTGCAGTTGCTATGCAGATATCTGGGAGGCGAGATACCCTGCAAGGTGGCAGAGTGAGGCAGGAAGGAAATGATGCTCTGCACTTTTTTTAAGGTAAAGTTAAGGTCAACGGCAAAGGAGAGGACACGTCTGCTGCATTGATATCAGATTTAATGGGTCTTATTGAAATGTAAACTCAAATCTGCAGATCTGATAACAGCATTAAGGGGCCCCATACAGAAACAGATTTTGTCCATTTCCCCCAGGGGTTACAATTCATACCCCGGCTGTTTTACGGTGTGTGCAATAGACAGATCATTGAATGTCTTTCCAGTTGGGCGATAATCGTATTAGGTTATGGCACACGGTGGGAAAAAACTACAAACTATAATGGCCAATCACACGTTGCGTTAGGATTTGGGGTAAAGGAGGCGGAAGGTTTGTTGGACGACAAATAAAAATAATTTGTTTGACTGATCCGGTGAAATCCGACAGCTACGCAGCCAATTGATATATTTTGGGAAAGTGACAGGTTTAAAATATAGAAGGAAACTGGCTGCACCAGTGCGGTGACGAAAGGGTTAATGAGATTATGGGGGATGGGGGGGGTTGTCAGCCTGGATTCAACCTTAACACATTCCAGGGTGTAACTGGCAAATGAGGCAGCTGGGGAGAGGGACAGAGGGAAGAGATAATGAGAAAGATGGAGGGAGGGGGGAGACTGGGCGGCTTGGAAAAAGCCAGACCCAGGGAACAGAGGAGATAATGAGAAAGGTATCAAGGCACAACCAGGCAGCCAGCCAGCTCAGAGAGGGAGAGAGAACAATAGGGGGAGGAAGGAGGGGAGGTGGGTAAGTGAAGGGGAGAGAGATAGTGAGGGGAAGAGGCTGGGGAAAGGCAAAGAGAAACAGAGCAATGTGAGAGTGGAAGGGAGGATTGAGAAAGACTGAAGGAGAGACAAGGCTCAGTAAAGGGAAGGATGTGTGGGTGAGAGGGGTGAGTGTATGGCTGCCCCTCCTCTAGGGTCCCTGCACTGCCAGGTGTTTCCATGGAAACAAGAAACCATCAGCTACTTACACTTCCCTACCTCCCAAGGAACAGAGCAGCAGAGCATTGCGTGTTATTAATATCACCCCTGCTCCCTGCAAGGCCAATTAACCCCTTCCCTACCGGAGACACTTATAGCGCAAATACGGTTCTATTACAAGCCAAGTTTTTAGTTAGACTGACACTTACCTGCCACCATTCCAGCAAAGTTCACAGGCATGAATGTTTTTAAAATAATTAGGTAGGTGGGCTAGTGTATGACCTGCATTAGGGGACATTGCATCTGATGGGAATGCTTGCACAGGGTGCCATTTCTGGTACCCACACCACCAACTGAACCACTTCCCCTGCTAGGAGACAGGGTTGCCAACAATACTCCTGATGGGAAAAGACAACTACGCTGTAAAAAATGAAAAGTTAAAAAGTACCTGGGGCAGGGAGGTAAGATTGATTATTCCTACCTCCCAATATTGTTTAATTGAAGAGCACCAGCATGCATGTGCTCCTAACAGAAATGATATTGGTACTTTACACTATTGTTCTCCTTTAAAGGGTATGTCCACCCCCCCCCAAACAAAATTTTTGTATGTGCTAGGAAAAGGCTGTAAACCTCAACCTCGCGAGCTTCCAAAGATGCCCCCAAATGTACTTACCAGCCTTCGTTTCCCCCAACGCCTTTTGCTTAACTCCCATACCTTTTTCCGAGCATGGAATCGCATCCGCTCATGTGATTGGCTAAGACGCGATGCCTTAGCCAATCACAGCAGCGGATGCCAGTCAAGCCCCTCCTATTTGACTTCCGTGCTCAGAAAGACATGGAAGTTTGACAGAAGGTCTCGGGGGAACGTAGGCTGATAAGTACATTTGGGGGCATCTTTGGCAGCTCGCCAGGTCGAGGTTTACAGCCTTTTCTTACCACATACTAAATTTTCATTTGGGGGATGGACACACCCTTTAAAGGGCATCTATACCGAAAAACAGGTTATTTTAAATTGACCATAACTGGAAACTATAATTCTTCCCAACCACCACTGTTGTTGATCTGCCCCCTATTCCATTACATATCCAATCTAAAACTTCTTATATTTCAGCTGTCAATCAAGTTCCTTGCTCTCAAAAACTATTCTTCTGTGAGTAGTTTTACTGTAGCTGGAATGGTGACAGAGTTTTGACAGTTTGAATGCTGTATGCTGTGTGCAGCCTTGACAGTTGGTTTGTGGGGAAAAAGTCAAGTCGGATGGAAGTGGGAGTGGTTAAAAGAGGGAGGGGGGATACTGCTCCTAAACAAAATGTGTGCTGGATTGAAGGCATGCAGCAACACACACAAATCAGAATAAGTGCTACTTACATGTATTCAATTATAGATTAAGATGAGGTAAAGTAATTTTTTCAGTATAGTGTCCCTTTAAGGTGATTGCATACAGCAGACTTGCTTGCACACACAGGCCCCTCTATGTATTATGGCCTATGTTACTACATAATCTAATATGGTTTATTAATAGAATGTAACTGCAAAGGAAAAAAGTCTGCAAAAACAAAAACTTACTTTGTTTTTACTTTTATTAATCTATCTTGGCAAGAATCACATGCCAGGTAAATTCAACATCATAAATTACCGATAACGATCGTAAATCTACGATAACGTGAGAATAGATTTATGATCCCTACAGAATACCATTGCTGTAGTTTACTATGGTTTTCTATGACCGATTATTCGTTAATTAACAAAAGTTCGGCGTAAATGAACGACCATAGCATATGTTTATGGCCGTGGTCATACATTATCGATAATAATAGTTTGGTGTCGCTAAATTGCAATATCGTTCTTTAAAAATATGGCCGTAGTGTCCCTTCTTAACTTCTTGTCTGCAATGTGTAAAGATCTCCCTTCTAATGGACTTCTACGTGTAGATTACTTCCAGCATAAAGGGACCCACCAGAGTATCAGTGGAAACGCTTGGGAACTAAAATTACCTCCAAGGAAACTGAATGTCATTAATTGAAAAGATAAATTCCCTCTTTTTTGGACTGTATCTCCTTCCATAGTTTTGAGCTAGAGACACAAAATTTGGTACCAATATGTGGAGATGTTTTCACAGATTTCTTCAGAACATTATCATAACATAACATTATCATGTTATCTGCGAGTTTTGGGACATTTTCCACCATACACTATAATGGACACAATCTTCAAACATGAATATCCGAGGGTCATATGATCAAATCAAATCCTGACTGTCACCTTCTTTATGAAATGCACCTGGGTCTGAGGCTACACTAACTACACGCTGTGTCTCTCTGACACAAACACATACAACTCCACAATTAAAGTTGTAATATAAAATGTATCCAATAAATACACAATAATAAATATATGAAAAGCATAATATACGTTTTATGTATTTCTAATAAAGTATGATATTTAGATTTATGGCAGGGACACCCATCCTGTGGCCCTGCAGGTGTTTGAAAACTACAACTGACACCTGCTGGTGAATTCCGAGAGTTGTAGTTTTCATATATCTGTAGGGCCTCAAGAAAGAGATCTTTGTTTTATGGTCACAAACACAAAAACATAGCCCCTAACACCACACAGGTACATACACCTATTGATATACCCTCACAAGCCACCCTACTGTTCTGCTCCCATAGCAACCATACCTAAATCATCAAAAAAGTTTGCTTTATGGTCTAAAATTAAAAAAAAAAAGCGGCCATACCACACAGATACAGGTGGACACACTTCAGCCTATCCTTCTGTTTCCATGGCATCCATACCTACATAATCAAAATGTTTAATAGTCTAAAATGCAAAATCATACCCCCACAGAGGCAAGTGCACACACCTACAAATACGCCCCAACACCCACACGCAGACACACACATTTCCTTTCAAAGTGCAGCCAATAGACAAAGCACATTCACAAACATACAACACGCTGTGTCTTTGCTGTTGCTGTGGGGTGATGTATGAAATCAACTGGTGGGTACTAGAAGTCATCTCCCATAATCCACCTTAACTGGGTGACTCCCAGCTAAGTGAACACAGAACACATTACATCCTCTGTAATGTTCAATAGATCAAAACAAGGAAGCTTAACAGTCAATCATATAACAGCACAGGGATCCTCCCTCTCCCTGACACAGAACAGGGCTTTCAATGCAGTTTTTATGGAAATAAATAAGAAAAGTATTCTTTGCAGTTTATTTCTTAGCTAGATTGGATGTAATAAACTGAATATATACATTTGAGTAACAATTAAGAGCAAGTATGGTTGGTATAGTATGGGCTGTGCGTTTCTATAACATGCTTAGATGACTACTAAGACCACTATATACCCAGGTACATTTAGAAGTTTTATCTTTTGCTAGGAAATAATTTAAAAAACATGTCAGTAAAATGAACCGGCTATTTTGTATTTCCCCAGGAATGCTGTATGGGATTCACATTGGCTGGTAAATAAACTGCAGGGTTACTTTCATATTTGTATGGTCACATCTGTACAGAAAATACTATCAGGGAGATTCAATAAAAGTTCTTATCGTTAAAAATGGTGCTAATTTTGCCCCAACCAATCAGATGTTAGCTTTCAAATGTTAAATAAGATCTGATAGGTTGGGGCAAAATTAGCACCATTTTTAACAATAAGAACTTTTATTGAATCTCCCCGTATGTATTTTGAAGCCTACATGGGCTGTGAGTTGTACTAGCAACAACATGGAAGCCTTCTTAGTTACAGAATCTATTACTTACGTGTACTAAATGCAACTTACTAGAGAAGAATTTTACAATGTATAGGTGTTCTAAGAAAAGAAAGCTTTTCTCCCCAGGAGGAAAGAAAAACATGATTAGTTCTCCTTAAAACTCCACATTTCTAGTTTCTTTTGCTTTTTTCTATCACATATTGTCACCAGGCACTTACTAGTTTCCATGTTAACATTTACTACATCACAGATGCCATGCGTTAATTCAGACACGACAAGCCTCATGTTCATTAACCTCTCCGTTTACTACAGTAGACTTGGGAATTTCAGTTGGTAGATCTCATTCCTTATGTACCATCGCCCCCTAGTGTAAAGGAACTGCAACATTCCATATTGCAAAGCCCGTTCCTCCAAGGTAAGTTAAATTTGCAGAAATTTTGCAACTAAGGGCTAGGCCACACCAATTTGTTTTAATGTGCGAGGTTGTTTTAATGCGTAGAGGTTGAATAAAGACATACGTCCATCTAGTCCAACCTTTAAATCCATCTCCATCAACCCAACAGTTGATCCAGAGGAAGGCAATAAAAAACTAGAAAGGGAAAGTTTAAGTATAAACTTTGAATTTGGCTTGAAGGGCTGCATTTTGGAAGGGAATATGTGTGTTTGCTGCAGATTTTAAAACTCAGTAATGGGAATGATGAGTTTGTAGTGAACGCTTGTTTGGGACAAAAAAAACTTTTGTGTGTACTCAGCCCAAAGTGGTGCTAATTTTAATCCAATCAATCAGAAAGCTAACATCTGATTGGTTAGGGCAAATTTAGCACCATTTTCAATGATAAGAAGTTTTATTGAATCTCTCTGTATCTTTTTGATGATTGGACAAAATTAGTTTTTTTGACTTTAGTTACCCTTTAAGTATGGCTGCCACAGTAATGGATAAGTAGATCAGTAGGTGTGTGTACCTGTGTCAGGTTGGGGGTTAAAAAAACAAACTTTTTTGAAGATTGGTCAAAATTAGTTTTTTTGACTTTAGTTACCCTTTAGGTATGGCTGCAACAGTAATGGAGGGGTAGGTCAGTAGGTGTATGTAACTGTGCCACATGGGGGTTAAAAAAACAAACCTTTTTTATTATTAATCAAAATTAATTTTTTTGACTTTAGTTACCCTTTAAGTATGGCTGCCACAGTAATGGATAAGTAAATCAGTAGGTGTGTGTACCTGGGTCTGGTTGAGGGGTTATGTCTTTTTTGTGTTTACAACCATAAAACAATCTTTTATTGAGGATAAATCTAAATTTGTTTTTTTGACTTTAGTTACCCTTTAAATATGGCTGCCACCGCAATGGATAAGTAGATCAGTAGGTGTGTGTACCTGGGTCTGGTTGAGGGGTTATGTCTTTTTTGTGTTTACAACCATAAAACAATCTTTTATTGAGGATAAATCTAAATTTTTTTTACTTTAGTTACCCTTTAAGTATGGCTGCCACAGTAATGGATAAGTAGATTAGTAGGTGTGTGTACCTGGGTCTGGTTGAGGGGGTATGTCTTTTTTGTGTTTATAACCATAAAACTATCTTTTATTGAGGATAAATCTAAATTAGTTTTTTTGACTTTAGTTACCCTTTAAATATGACTTCCATGGGAATGGAAAGGTAGGTCAGTAGGTGTGTGTACCTGGGTCTGGTTAAGGGGGTATGTCTTTTTTGTGTTTACAACCATAAAACTATCTTTTATTGAGAATAAATCTAAATTAGTTTTTTTTACTTTAGTTACCCTTTAAGTATGGCTGCCACAGTAATGGATAAGTAGATTAGTAGGTGTGTGTACCTGGGTCTGGTTGAGGGGGTATGTCTTTTTTGTGTTTATAACCATAAAACTATCTTTTATTGAGGATAAATCTAAATTAGTTTTTTTGACTTTAGTTACCCTTTAAATATGGCTTCCATGGGAATGGAAAGGTAGGTCAGTAGGTGGGTGTACCTGGGTCTGTGTGGGGGGGTTGGGGGTATCACCATTAGTATTTATGACCATGAAACAAACTGTTTTGAAATATCCACATTTGAGGATTGTTACCATTATAGTCTATGGGAAAAAATGTCCGGAAATACACCGATAACGCGGTAACGCTTCTGCGGATTCCTTAGCTAGAAGATAGCACACTTCTCCTATATTCCCCGCACGTCTGTACCTATTTCATGTCTCTAGCTCAAAAACTGTGGGAGGAGATAGGGTCCAAAAAAGGTGGAAGAAGAAAACGGAAGAAGAAGAAGAAGAAGAAATAGAAAGAACAGGAATTTGGCTTTTCAAGCCAAATGAAAAAAACGTTTTTCGGTGCGTTTGCGATTGCGTTTTGCGTTCTGCATTTTTAATCGCAATCGCATGCGTTTTCCTATACTTATTGAAGAAATCGCAAGCGCAAAAAAAATCGCACATGAAATCGCATGCTATTGCGATTGCCTTTGCGTTGCAGTGTTGCCTTGCCCTTAAATTGAGGTTGAATAAAGACATACGTACATCAAGTCCAACCTTTTCACCCTCCTTTTTAACCCTATCTAACAGTTCATCCAGAGGAAGGCAATAAGCCCAGCTAATTACTTCCTGACTCCAAATGGCAATCAGAAAGTATCCCTGGATCACCCAGAACTACAGTATATGTATATCTGTTGTATTCAATTAGATCAACTGGACTTGAAATGTAGTTCTTGAAGACGTTTCGCTAGTCATCCGACTGGCTTTCTCAATTCAGAATGACTAGTACAAGAATCTGTGGCAATTATGTACCCTGGAGAATCCCAATTAGCATATCAACCAGGTGTTAAGGGTGTGATTAGATAGTGGCTAAGAGGTGTTATAGGAACGCCCAGAGTAAGGTGTTAAAACAGCATTGTACATGGCAGACAGTTGGTGTCGAACCCCCCCACCTCTATTTAGGCTTGGTTTCTTTATTTTCACATAAATGGCCTCCTTAACACCTCTCTTGAACCAGTCTGGGCTTTCCTATAACACCTCTTAGCCACTATCTAATCACACCCTTAACACCTGGTTGATATGCTAATTGGGATTCTCCAGGGTACATAATTGCCACAGATTCTTGTACTAGTCATTCTGAATTGAGAAAGCCAGTCGGATGACTAGCGAAGCGTCTTCAAGAACTACATTTCAAGTCCAGTTGATCTAATTGAATACAACAGATATACCATGACCTGGATGAATGAGAACCTTCACAAGCATACAGTATATGTATTAACAGCAGTAATTCTCAATATTATATAGTATCCCTGTACCAACCAGAACTACAGTATATGTTTTAATACCAGTAATTCTCAATATTATATAGTATCCCTGTACCAACCAGAACTACAGTATATGTATTAATACCAGTAATTCTCAATATTATATAGTATCCCTGTACCAACCAGAACTACAGTATATGTCTCAGTCGTGTGGGCCGCCGGCGATGCGGGCTGGTGTCGCACTGACCAAATGTTCCAAACCGCACGTAGTTAATCTGGCAAATCCCACCATGCTCTGGGTGATAGGATTGGAGGTATGACGCTTGGAGATCATTGTCCTGTTGAGACAAGGTCCAACGTCTCCCAGACCTCAGTTTGTTGATGGACTAGCTCACATTTTTTTCCAATATCTCCATGGTACTGAAGAGAATTCATGTTGCTGTCACCCTATATGTTCACTTCGTTGCAGTTCATTCGCATATGTTCGGTTTCCTCATACCTCAGAAGCAAAACAGCCCCAAAGCATGATTGACCCCTCCGCCCATGCTTCACAGTAGGCAAGGTGTTTTCTTTTCTTCCAATAAGTAGGCCTTGTTCTTCCTCCTCCTACCAACATGCGTTGATCCATGGGCGCCAAACTAATTTGTTTCATCGTCCACAGAACACTTTTGTGGTTTGTCCACATGACTTTTGGCATACTGCAGTCGACTCTTCTTATCTTTGGAGACAGCAAGGGGTGCGCCTGGAGTTCTGGCATGGAGGCCTTCATTACGCAGTGTGCGCCTTATTGTCTGAGCTGAAACTTCAGTACCTGCATCTGACAAATCTTTTTTCAGTTCCTCAGCTACACAGGGACTTTTCTCCACTTTGAGCTTCAGGTAGCGCACAGCAGTCGAAGTCAGCTATCTCTTTCTTCTGCACGATCAGGTAGCGTTTCCACAGTGCCCTTTGCCTTGAATTTGCGAATGATGCTTCCTATGGTGTCTCTTGGTATGTTAACATCTTTTGCAATCTTCTTATAGCCATTGCCCTTCCTGTGAGGAGAAATCACCACTTCTCTTGTCTTCCTGGACCTTCTCTTGACTTCACCATGTTTGTAAACACACCAGTAAATGTCTAGAAGGAGCCAAGTATCACAGTCATTTTAAATCTGCCTAATTGGTGCTATTATGCTTGATTGCTGTCGATGGCATCCACAATTGTTTTCACATACCTATCGAAAACATTTGAATGAACCTCTGTTCTTAGAGTGGTAGTTAAGGGTTAATAATTGTGTCAATGAGAAACACAAAAAAAACATTTAATACTGTATTACAAAAACAATTAATGTCATTTCTTGCTTGGTTCTTTAAAGTCCTGAAATTAATTCTAACACAACTTACAAATGTCACTGAATTCCCTAAAACCCTTTACAGCATTGGGGTTGAATAATTTTAACACAACTGTATGTCTTACCACCTCCTGTTCTTCAATCATATCTCAGGAGCCAGGGATGAAGATAGCAGAAACGTACCTTTCACGCAATCCACCGCTGCAGAGCTGAAAATCTCCGAACCGCTTTCTGGCTCTAATCCAATATAATGAGTGCTATAGTGGATTAGAACCAGGAAGCGGTAGGAGATTTTTAGCTCTGCAGCGGAGGATTGTGTGAAAGGTAAATATACTTACATTCGACCATGCTCCTGAGATATTGATTGAAGAACGGGAGGTAGGCATAGCTACTTAACCTCCCGGGCTTCAATCAATACAGTAGCTCTCCAAGCTTTTTTTTATGTCATCTGTTACATCCATGACTGGCAGCTGCTAACAGAAGAGCAAGAGCAGAAAGAGAGGTACAGAACACCAGACAGTATTTCAGGTTAGACTCAGGGGTGTAACTACCAGGGGAGCAGGAGGAGCAACAGCAGGGGGGGGGGGGCGATAACCAAGGGGGCCCCATCTTCTTATTTTTCCTATTACAGATATGGCCTCCCTCCAGGAAACCACTGTAGATGAAGCACAGATAAAGGCCCATCATAGTTTTGCGGGGGGGGGCAGTGATTCCTAGTTTGCCACTGGTTAGACTTACATCTCTTAGCTCTCTGACTATTGCAGTTTTGGGTTTGGGCTTTAGTTTTTCCTTTGAGAGGTGATTTGAGATACACTATTACCTATACACTACAACTTTTGTTCCTTTGGAACATGTTGTAAATTGCAATTGTCTGTGATACACTTAACCAATCGAACACATACTAAATAGTTATTGCCTCACTTTAATTTTAACATTGTTTGACCCAATGGAAACAACAATTCTGTGATCAACGGGTATTTCATTGGGGTTGGGATAAGCCAATCTCTACATATGGCTGACCCTGTTGGGTCCAATGGTATCATAGGAGAATGCCATGATTTAAATAAACAACATAGTCCAGTTAATATGATGTATTCTCGTTTATTCTTGTATAGAGATTACAATTAACATCCTCCCCCCTCAATATAGATCAGAATCACCCGGGGTGCACTGGGGAAATAATAGACTACCAGGGACCCTGCACACCACTCAAATGTACATATCAGTCTTACTCTCCTCCTGACTCCTTAGGTTTGACTTGAAATTTCCTTCTAACAACGAGTCTCTAAATGAAATATACTTCCCATTATTGATAGGTTGATGTTTGAGATAAAGTGTATGTAGGTATGTATAATTTTATTATAAAGCGCCACTTGGGTACACAGCGCTGTACATTAGAAATACAGAGTATACAAACAAGGGGATAAGTGCAGCTATTATACTGATAAATCAAAACAAATAAAATTCCATACATCGTTAAGCATATATATATAAATTATGTGTAAATTGATACAAGTGCAGCTGCATTGACCACTTCAGGAATGAGATCCCTGCCCAAAAAGCTTACAATCTAAGTGCTAATTGTAAGCTCTTCGGGCAGAGCCTGATGTGAATGGATTAAGAATTGTAAAGCAACTGATGATATGCGCTATTTACTGTAAGAAATAAAGTACATACATTGCTTGGGAATGTAAGTGGTGAAGGGGGAAATGAATGCAATGGAAAGACATTTATTTAGCAGTAGCTACCACTAGTGGACAGAAGGGGGGAAGTGCAGGTTCAGACAGCAGTTTGTGTGTAGGAAGTTTCATTCATTCCCCTTAAAGATATCCTGTAACTGGGTAAATATCTTCTACAGCTCACGATGGTATAAACATTTACATTCTCCAGACAAAAACCTAGAAAGTAAGATTTTCCATTAACAATAAAAATGCCAGCATGGATAAAATTGCTAATGAAAATCAATGGGAATACAAATAATTGGACAGTTCTAATCAATTGGTTTTTATGGTTTTATGCATTATAACTGAGAAGTGAAGCTATAGTACGAATAACCATCCATGGATTTTGTGATTGGCAACTTACAGACAACTCTCTCTCTCCACTGAATCATCACAATTCTGCATTTTCTGGAATTCCCATGATGTGTCCTGGACCCAGATACACAGTAGCACATTCCATGTAACAGAATTGTAAAGTAAATACTGGGTCACCAGCTTATGTCAATCAAGACGAGCAGTCATTTGTATCCCATAAGGAAGTTAAGTTGGCCATACACTAGAAACTTACCTCTCAACATTCCTGCAACTTTTCAAAAACCCGCCTGGCCCGATCATTTGTATGATCACAGTAATTATGATCTTAAATGATCCGGATGGGAAACTGCGTGGGAACGTCAGCAGGTAAAACTGCTGCTCCACTCAATATTCTCCGAATGTCGAATCTGTGTAAAGTCATGGTAGTGTACGGCCAGTCTGGCTTTGGTTCTCCTTTAAAGGACATATCCACCCAATGGCTCAGTCAATCACTGACGCTGCTGCTGGTCCGGTCCCTTCTGCTGCTGCTGTGTATGGAAAACGCACAGGATAGTAGATGCAGAGAGAATTACTGAGAATAAAGTAGCCAGCTATCAGTGACAATCCTTCCCAAATAGGAATAGTTGCCATGATATTTGACCTTTTAAAGGGAAAGTTCGGTGTTACACAGTAAAAATTTACTTTCTAAAAATGAAAGTACCTGGGGCAGGAGGTAGGATTGATTATTCCTACCTCCTAATATCTTTTTAATGAAGGAGCACCTACTAAAAATTGTCCTTTAAGTTGTAATCTTGTAATCTGTTTTCAACTGTATATTTCAGCCTCTTAACCTTACTGCTCATGCACATGCATGCAAAGAATCCCATCTAAAATCTGATGGATATGTACACGAGAGGTGCAATTATAATTATAGGCAAGGAAGGAATGAGTATCCTATTGTCTATTGTTCTTTCCTTACATAAAAAAATCCTGTAAAGTGTATATGCCATTAGCGCTGTCACTGTCTGTGTGTGTTCCGCTGGCTTGCACCCCTCATGTACATACCCATCAGATTTTATATCTGTGATATATGAAATTGTAAGTTAACAAGAAGTTGCTGTGACCATAGAAAAACCAATTTCAGGATTTATACAGGAATGCAGAGATGACGTTTTCTTACCTTATATTTAAAGTAGAGGGAACATATTTCCTATATAATGGAGCCAGTCAGTCATGTGACACACGATGACATAGCTAAGCTCTGGATTATAATTGATGCCATGGCTGAGCACTGTTTATACATATTAATTTACGGCATATTTATGGCTCTTTATTTTTTTATAAATCAACAATCAATAAAAACAGAACAAGTAAGGCTGGGTACACATGGGCAGATTTTTCGACCTGATCGCCCGATACTTCTTTGTATTGGTCAGTTGGGGCAAAAAAATCGGCGCTGTTTTTTGTTGCAGCCATGACCATGTCGGTTGCCCATTCGTCCAAATGGAGGAATCAGACATGCTGGTAAATCACAGCTGAGTGTGCAGTTTCCTATGGGACCACGTGATCGTTGGGCGTAGTGTTGGTCCGTGGCTACTTTTGCTGGGAACACAGTGATACGTCCCGTTTGACCGCTTACTTGTGATAAAAATGTGTCCATGTACACCCAGCCTTATGGTTCATATACACGTACAATGTGTGCACGAGCCACAACCCCCAACCACAACTTATTTGTGCAATGAACGTCCGGTTTGGGCGGAATCGCACGTGTGTATGTGTTCAGTTGGGGGTCGTTGGCGGATTGACAAGCGACCCCAGACTGAATGCAATTCTCAGGCGAATGGCCGTTTGTCGCATGAATGCGTTGTGATCGGGGGTCGTGGATCGGTTCCAAATCGTGGTGTGTACAACCTTTACTCACGCACGTCCACAGTGCCAGTGGGAACTGATAACTGAACTCATTATAATTAGCTCACAGATCAGGACAGATTAGCATATTTCCTTAAACTAGCTCCGCTCAAGCCAGTTTTTCTAGTATCATATTACACAAGGAATAGGATTGTTTAGGTGGTTTGACCAGTATGAAAACTGTATTACATGGGCTGAGCTCAACCCACATCAACAAAACGCTAACTGTGAATTCCGGAGGAAGGAAAGTGCTAACCCCTCCCAAGTTCCTGACAGATTTCTAAAAGTCTATTAAAGTTGTTTACTACTTGTGGGGTAAACTCCCTTTTAACAAACTCAATTTGTGCCGTGAGGCAGGGGGGGGCGACCAACTGTCTGATGACCAATATATTGACCGGTAGACTTCTAGTTGGAAAAAATGCAACACTGACAATATTTACTGGGCATGTAACTGCAAACTAACTTTGCCTTATCTTACTCTATAAACTTACTCTATAAATAATACATGAAAGTAGCGTGTTTATAAAGGTGCAGTGTCACTAAATAACCATACCATTGCCTTTAACGATCGTAAAAGTTACATTGTGGATGTAAATAACCTATTGATCGTACAATTATGATTTGTATGATCACATATACATTACCATTGGCGGTACTTTAGTATTGTACGGCTATCTGGGTATTTCTATGGTTGGGCCGTATTGGCTCCTTCTTCTATAGTAGAGGGAGCAGATACGATCACCCGCGTTTGCGTGCGCATGTACAAACGATCCCCATACTGTGGCTGTGGGCTGTATGCGCTTATTACTGCATGTATAACGTAGATACCAATGAGATCTGCCGGTACACATGGCGACCTTAATTGGTAGCCGTAACCAAATAAACACCTAATCTGACCGATACATGGCTTGCTTTATGGGATAGTGGGGTCACACTTGTATGCTGACATCACCAATCACAAACATTGATGTAGCTACATCAGGGAAGGGACCCATTTCCTCATGTTACCATGTTCAAGCACTATTTATTTATTGTCCCCTCTCTCCCCTTACTTTCTAGCTGCATTTTTTATTGTCCCCCTTGTACAACTTTTTGTATATAATATTGTACAGCGCTGTGTCCCCAAGTGGCGCTATATAAATAAACATATACATACATCCAAACATTGTCCAGTCATGAGAATTTTGGGAATTGCGATGCTTCCAACTGGTCGGCCAGGAGGAAGCACTGTTCAACAGAACGTGTGGTCCAAGGAGGACAACATGATCACCTGTGGTTTTTCCAATATGTCCGATCGTGTGTTCGGATGAACGAACGTCCGGTTTGGTCGAGAGGAAACCATACAATAATTTGTTCCGACCAAATTAAACACTGAAATGCCGGTCAGTCAGGTTGAATTATTGTATTGTGTGTACCCAGCTTTAGCTAATAATAGCTACTTTATTACCTGCCAGGTACCACAGATCGGGGGTGGGCGGGGGGCACAGCAAGTTGGACAAAAGAGTCTGGAGAATGTACATAGCATAGTGTAGTTGGGTGAGGAGGAATGTTCCAGGAGAGACTTTTTTGAAGGAATTAAGAGGGGAGAGAGTAGAGTAGGGGGAGGGGTTTATGTAAGTAATGTGATGTGATGTTCATTGTGGGGGGGAGAAGGAGAATGCATTGCCATTTCAGCCTCTCTCCCTCCCGCTTTCTCCATGCCTTGACAGACGCAGGTTGTCTCTGGTACAGACGTGATGTTGCTTTGTTGTTGGGAGGAGGCGGCGTGGGGGGACTCTGACCAGTTTAAGAAGCCCTAGTACTGTATGAAGTGTTTTCTAATGACTCTGTCATTGATCCTACTTGTCCAGAAACAATGTCACTAATAAAATGAATAGATCTTGCAAGGGAATGCGCCTTTCCCCCCCTTGCCATTGGGACAGCGACAGCCTGTAACCTCACTCATCTCGCCACTGACGCAGTCCCTAGCCACTGGTTTCTTGCAGTTGCTATGCAGATATCTGGGAGGCGAGATACCCTGCGGTGGCAGAGTGAGGCAGGAAGGAAATGATGCTCTGCACTTTTTTTAAGGTAAAGTTAAGGTCAACGGCAAAGGAGAGGACACGTCTGCTGCATTGATATCAGATTTAATGGGTCTTTTGAAATGTAAACTCAATCTGCAGATCTGATAACAGCTTAAGGGGCCCCATACAACAGATTTTGTCCATTTCCCCCAGGGTTACAATTCTACCCCGGCGGTTTTACGGTGTGTGCAATAGACAGATCATTGAATGTCTTTCCAGTTGGGCGATAATCGTATTAGTTTATGGCACACGGTGGGAAAAAACTACAAACTATAAGGCCAATCACACGTTGCGTTAGGATTGGGTAAGGAGGGCGGAAGGTTTGTTGGACGCAAAATAAAAATAATTTGTTTGACTTGATCCGGTGAATCCGACAGCTACGCAGCCAATTGATATATTTTGGGAAAGTGACAGGTTTAAATATAGAAGGAAACTGGCTGCACCAGTGGCGTTGACGAAAGGGTTAATGAGATTATGGGGGATGGGGGGGTTGTCAGCCTGGATTCAACCTTAACACATTCCAGGGTGTAACTGGCAATGAGGCAGCTGGGGAGAGGGACAGAGGGAGAGATAATGAGAAAGATGGAGGGAGGGGGGAGACTGGGCGGCTTGGAAAGCCAGACCCAGGGAACAGAGGAGATAATGAGAAAGGTATCAGGACAACCAGGCAGCCAGCCAGCTCAGAGAGGGGAGAGAACATGGGGAAGGAGGGGAGGTGGTGTAAGTGAAGGGGAGAGAGTAGTGAGGGGAGGGCTGGGGAAGGCAAAGAGAAACAGAGCATGTGAGAGTGAGGGAGGATTGAGAAAGACTGAGGAGAGACAAGGCTCAGTAAAGAGGATGTTGTGGGTGAAGGGTGAGTGTATGGCTGCCCCTCTCCTAGGTTCCCTGCACTGCCAGGTGTTTCCATGGAAACAAGAAACCATCAGCTACTTACACTTCCCCTACCTCCAGGAACGAGCAGCAGAGCATTGCGTGTTATTATATCAACCCCCTGCTCCCTGCAAGGCCAATTAACCCCTCCTACCGGAGACACTTATAGCGCAAATACGGTTCTATTACAAGCCAAGTTTTTAGTTAGACTGACACTTACCTGCCCACTTCCAGCAAAGTTCACGGCATGAATGTTTTTAAAATAATAGGTAGGTGGGCTAGTGTATGACCTGCATTAGGGGACATTGCATCTGATGGGAATGCTTGCACAGGGTGCCATTTCTGGTACCCACACCACCAACTGAACCACTTCCCCTGCTAGGAGACAGGGTTGCCACAATACTCCTGATGGGAAAGACAACTACCGCTGAAAAAATGAAAAGTTAAAAAGTACCTGGGGAGGGAGGTAAGATTGATTATTCCTACCTCCCAATATGGTTTAATTGAAGAGCACCAGCATGCATGTGCTCCTAACAGAAATGATATTGGTACTTTACACTATTGTTCTCCTTTAAAGGGTATGTCCACCCCCCCCCAAACAAATTTTTGTATGTGCTAGGAAAAGGCTGTAAACCTCAACCTCGCGAGCTTCCAAAGATGCCCCCAAATGTACTTACCAGCCTCTGTTTCCCCCAACGCCTTTTGCTTACCTCCCATACCTTTTTCCGAGCATGGAATCGCATCCGCTCATGTGATTGGCTAAGACGCGATGCCTTAGCCAATCACAGCAGCGGATGCCAGTCAAGCCCCTCCTATTTGACTTCCGTGCTCAGAAAGACAGGGAAGTTTGACAGAAGGTCTCGGGGGAACGTAGGCTGATAAGTACATTTGGGGGCATCTTTGGGCAGCTCGCCAGGTCGAGGTTTACGCGCTTTTCTTACCACATACTAAATTTTCATTTGGGGGATGGACACACCCTTTAAAGGGCATCTATACCGAAAAACAGGTTATTTTAAATTGACCATAACTGGAAACTATAATTCTTCCCAACCACCACTGTTGTTGATCTGCCCCCTATTCCTTACATATCCAATCTAAAACTTCTTATATTTCAGCTGTCACAAGTTCCTTGCTCTCAAAAACTATTCTTCTGTGAGTAGTTTTACTGAGCTGGAATGGTGACAGAGTTTTGACATTTTGAATGCTGTATGCTGTGTGCAGCCTTGACAGTTGGTTTGTGGGGAAAAGTCAAGTCGGATGGATATGGGAGTGGTTAAAAGAGGGAGGGGGGATACTGCTCCTAAACAAAATGTGTGCTGATTGAAGGCATGCAGCAACACACACAATCAGAATAGTGCTACTTACATGTATTCAATTATAGATTAAGATGAGGTAAAGTAATTTTTTCAGTATAGTGTCCCTTTAAGGTGATTGCATACAGCAGACTTGCTTGCCACAACCAGCCCCTCTATGTATTATGGCCTATGTTACTACATAATCTAATATGGTTTATTATAAAGTAACTGCAAAGGAAAAAAGTCTGCAAAACAAATCTTACTTTGTTTACTTTTATTAATCTATCTTGGCAAGAACACATGCCAGGTAAATTCAACATCATAATTACCATAACGATCGTAAATCTACGATAACGTGAGAATAGATTTATGATCCCTACAGAATACCATTGCTGTAGTTTACTATGGTTTTCTATGACCGATTATTCGTTAATTAACAAAAGTTCGGCGTAAATGAACGACCATAGCATATGTTTATGGCCGTGGTCTACATTATCGATAATAATAGTTTGGTGTCGCTAAATTGCAATATCGTTCTTTAAAAATATGGCCGTAGTGTCCCTTCTTCCTTCTGTCTGCAATGGTAAAGATCTCCCTTCTAATGGACTTTTACGTGTAGATTACTTCCAGCATAAAGGGACCCACCAGAGCATCAGTGGAAACGCTTGGGAACTAAAATTACCTCCAAGGAAACTGATGTCATTATTGAAAGAAAAATTCCCTTTTTTTGGACTGTTCTCCTTCCATAGTTTTGAGCTAGAGACACAAAATTTGGTACCCAATATGTGGAGATGTTTTCACAGATTTCTTCAGAACATTATCATAACATAACATTATCATGTTATCTGCGAGTTTTGGGACATTTTCCACCATACACTATAATGGACACAATCTTCAAACATGAATATCCGAGGGTCATATGATCAAATCAAATCCTGACTGTCACCTTCTTTATGAAATGCACCTGGGTCTGAGGCTACACTAACTAAACACCTGTGTCTCTCTGACACAAACACATACAACTCCACAATTAAAGTTGTAATATAAAATGTATCCAATAAATACACAATAATAAATATATGAAAAGCATAATATACGTTTTATGTATTTCTAATAAAGTATGATATTTAGATTTATGGCAGGGACACCCATCCTGTGGCCCTGCAGGTGTTTGAAAACTACAACTGACACCTGCTGGTGAATTCCGAGAGTTGTAGTTTTCATATATCTGTAGGGCCTCAAGAAAGAGATCTTTGTTTTATGGTCACAAACACAAAAACATAGCCCCTAACACCACAACGTACATACACCTATTGATATCCCTCACAAGCCACCCTACTGTTCTGCTCCCATAGCAACCATACCTAAATCATCAAAAAGTTTGCTTTATGGTCTAAAATTAAAAAAAAAAAGCGGCCATACCACACAGATACGGTGGACACACTTCAGCCTATCCTTCTGTTTCCATGGCATCCATACCTACATAATCAAAATGTTTAATAGTCTAATGCAATCATACCCCCACGAGGCAAGTGCACCACACCTACAAATACGCCCCAACACCCCACACACGCAGACACACCACTTTCCTTTCAAAGTGCAGCCAATAGACAAAGCACATTCACAAACATACAACACGCTGTGTCTTTGCTGTTGCTGTGGGGTGATGTATGAAATCAACTGGTGGGTACTAGAAGTCATCTCCCATATCCACCTTAACTGGTGACTCCCACTAAGTGAACACAGAACACATTACATCCTCTGTAATGTTCAATAGATCAAAACAAGGAAGCTTAACAGTCAATCATATAACAGCACAGGGATCCTCCCTCTCCCTGACACAGAACAGGGCTTTCATGCAGTTTTTATGGAAATAAATAAGAAAAGTATTCTTTGCAGTTTATTTCTTAGCTAATTGGATGTAATAAACTGAATATATACATTTGAGTATAATTAAGAGCAAGTATGGTTGGTATAGTATGGGCTGTGCGTTTCTATAACATGCTTAGATGACTACTAAGACCACTATATACCCAGGTACATTTAGAAGTTTTATCTTTTGCTAGGAAATAATTTAAAAAACATGTCAGTAAAATGACGGCTATTTTGTATTTCCCCGGAATGCTGTATGGGATTCACATTGGCTGGTAAATAAACTGCAGGGTTACTTTCATATTTGTATGGTCACTCTGTACAGAAAATACATCAGGGAGATTCAATAAAGTTCTTATCGTTAAAAATGGTGCTAATTTTGCCCCAACCAATCAGATGTTAGCTTTCAAATGTTAATAAGATCTGTAGGTTGGGCAAAATTAGCACCATTTTTAACAATAAGAACTTTTATTGAATCTCCCCTGTATGTATTTTGAAGCCTACATGGGCTGTGAGTGTACTAGCAACAACATGGAAGCCTTCTTAGTTACAGAATCTATTACTTGTGTTACTATGCAACTTACTAGAGAAGAATTTTACAATGTATAGGTGTTCTAAGAAAAGAAGCTTTTCTCCCCAGGAGGAAAGAAAACATGATTAGTTCTCCTTAAAACTCCACATTTCAGTTTCTTTTGCTTTTTTCTATCACATATTGTCACCAGGCACTTACTAGTTTCCATGTTAACATTTACTACATCACAGATCCATGCGTTAATTCAGACACGACAAGCCTCATGTTCATTAACCTCCCGTTTACTACAGTAGACTTGGGATTTTCAGTTGGTAGATCTCATTCCTTATGTACCATCGCCCCTGTGTAAAGGAACTGCAACTTCCATATTGCAAAGCCCGTTCCTCCAAGGTAAGTTAAATTTGCAGAAATTTTGCAACTAAGGGCTAGGCCACACCAATTTGTTTTAATGTGCGAGGTTGTTTTAATGCGTAGAGGTTGAATAAAGACATACGTCCATCTAGTCCAACCTTTAATCCATCTCCATCACCCCACAGTTGATCCAGAGGAAGGCAATAAAAACTAGAAAGGGAAAGTTTAAGTATAAACTTTGAATTTGGCTTGAAGGGCTGCATTTGGAAGGGAATATGTGTGTTTGCTGCAGATTTTAAAACTCAGTAATGGGAATGATGAGTTTGTAGTAAACGCTTGTTTGGGACAAAAAAAACTTTGTGGTGTACTCAGCCCAAAGTGGTGCTAATTTTTTCCAATCATCAGAACTAACATCTGTTGGTTAGGGCAAATTAGCACCATTTTCAATGATAAGAAGTTTTATTGAATCTCTCTGTATCTTTTGATGATTGGACAAATTAGTTTTTTTGACTTTAGTTACCCTTTAAGTATGCTGCACAGTAATGGATAGTAGATCAGTAGGTGTGTGTACCTGTGTCAGGTTGGGGGTTAAAAAAAACAAACTTTTTTGAAGATTGGTCAAAATTAGTTTTTTTGACTTTAGTTACCCTTAGGTATGGCTGCAACAGTAATGGAGGGTAGGTCGTAGGTGTATGTAACTGTGCCACATGGGGGTTAAAAAAACAAACCTTTTTTATTATTATCAAAATTAATTTTTTTGACTTTAGTTACCCTTTAAGTATGGCTCCACAGTAATGGATAAGTAAATCAGTAGGTGTGTGTACCTGGGTCTGGTTGAGGGGTTATGTCTTTTTTGTGTTACAACCATAAACAATCTTTTTTGAGGATAAATCAAATTTGTTTTTTTACTTTAGTTACCCTTTAAATATGGCTGCCACCGCAGGGATAAGTAGATCAGTAGGTGTGTGTACCTGGTCTGGTTGAGGGTTATGTCTTTTTGTGTTTACACCTAAACACTCTTTTATTGAGGATAAATCTAAATTTTTTTTACTTTAGTTACCCTTTAAGTATGGCTGCCACAGTAATGGATAAGTAGATTAGTAGGTGTGTGTACCTGGGTCTGGTTGAGGGGTATGTCTTTTTTGTGTTATAACCATAAAACTATCTTTTATTGAGGATAAATCTAAATTAGTTTTTTTGACTTTAGTTACCCTTTAAATATGACTTCCATGGGAATGGAAAGGTAGGTCAGTAGGTGTTTGTACCTGGGTCTGGTTAGGGGGTATGTCTTTTTTGTGTTTACAACCTAAAACTATCTTTATTGAGAATAAATCTAAATTAGTTTTTTTTACTTTAGTTACCCTTTAAGTATGGCTGCCACAGTAATGGATAAGTAGATTAGTAGGTGTGTGTACCTGGGTCTGGTTGAGGGGGTATGTCTTTTTTGTGTTTAAAACCATAAAACTATCTTTTATTGAGGTAATCTTAAATTAGTTTTTTTGACTTTATTACCCTTAAATATGGCTCCATGGGAATGGAAAGGTAGGTCAGTAGTGGGTGTACCTGGGTCTGGTGGGGGGGTTGGGGGTATCACTATTAGTATTTATACCATGAAACAAACTGTTTTGAAATATCCACATTTGAGGATTATTACCATTATGTCTATGGGAAAAAATGTCCGGAAATACACCGATACACGGTAACGCTTCTGCGGATTCCTTAGATAGAAGATAGCACACTTCTCCTATATTCCCCGCACGTCTGTACTGAATTTCACGTCTCTAGCTCAAAAACTGTGCGAGGAGATACGGTCCAAAAAAGGTGGAGAAGAAAACGGAAGAAGAAAAAGAAGAAATAGAAAGAACAGGAATTTGGCTTTTCAAGCCAAATTAAAAACAGCTAAAAAGGGTGGAAGCGGAATTTCTTCCTGACTCCAAAAGGCAATTGGAAAGTATCCCTGGATCAACCATAATATGTATATACAATAATGACCACATTTTTTTTTTTGTTTTAGAAATGTATCCAGCCCACTTTTAAAGGATAAGTACACTGTAAAATCAAGTATAGTTTAATTGGAACAGACAGCTTTAAAAAAATGTTTCCCCGCCTTTTTTCCCCTCCTAGGTTCCTCCTGAGCCTTCCTGTGTGTCTTGAAAGTTGCTGACATCTTGGATGTCAATTATACTATACTTGATTTTACAGTGTACTTATCCTTTAAAGCTACTCAGTGAACTTTCCCATTACCACATCTACTGGAAGACACCTGAAAACTAAACTTCTTATCTATGTCCACGAGTCCTCTAATATGACATATTAATGAACAATGCACCAGAGAATTAATTGTATGGCCCATTAGTGATCATATCCAAGCACAAATGTTGCTTCTCTAATGTAGAGCTAATCTGCTTGCATAGTATCATAGTAATTAGTAACATAATAACATAGTAATTAAGGTTGAATAAAGACATACGTCCATCCAGTCCAACCTATTCACCCTTTTTTTTTTAACCCTGCCTAACAGTTGATCCAGAGGAAGGCAAAAAAAAACAGCTAAAAAGGGGGGGGAAAAATTCCTTCCTGACTCCAAACGGCAATCGGAAAGTATCCCTGGATCAACCAGATCTATATGCAATTAATACCAGTATTCTCAATATTTTTTAGTTTTAGAAACTTATCTAGCCCCCTTTTAAAGTTATTCAATGAACTTGCCATTACCACATCTGCTGGAAGACAGTTCCACAGTTTCACCCGTTCTCACTGTAAAGAAACCTCTCCTAACCTAAAGATGAAAATTCTTTTCTTCCAACCTTAAAGGATCCACGAGTCCTCTGATATACCATTAGTAAACAATGCACCAGAGAGTTTATTATATGGCCATTAATATATTTGTATAAAGTGATCATATCCCATGCAACGTCGCTTCTCCAATGTAAACAGCCCTAACTTGTCTAATCTGCCTGCATATTCAAGCCCTCCATTCCCCTTATTAATTTAGTTGCCCTTCTCTGAACTGCCTCAATTTCCAAGATGTCCCTTTTGTATATGGGATTCCAAAACTGCACCGCATATTCCAAATGAGGCCTTACCAGTGCCTGGTAAGAGGGAGAATAATATTTTTCTCTCTTGAATCTATTCCTCTCTTTATACAAGACAATATCTTGATAGCTCTAGCCGTTGCTGCCTGACATTGTTTGCTACAGCTAAGTTTGTTATCTACCAGAACCCCCAATCTCTTTTCCATTACAGATTCACTTAACACAGAGTTATTTTATATAAACCCCAAATGCATCACCTTACATTTATCAACATGAATCTCACCTGCCATTCTGCTGCCCATTTTGATAACTATCTAGGTCTGCTTGCAGCACTTGCACATCATTTGAAGTTTCCAAAGCTCTGCATAGTTTAGTGCCATCAGCAAACACAGAACCTTGCTCTCAATGCCCCCTTCTAAGTCGTTTATAAACAGATTAAACAGAAGCAGCCCCTTGGCATACATAGGTCCCTTGGGGTGGCTGCTCCAAGATCCCATACATGCGGCAGGATGCACATTGCGTGGCCCCAACAAAACTGTCCATACTAACAGCAATAACCACCAGAGAACAGCAATTCACACCAAAGAAACAGCAATACACAGCAGAGAACAGCAGTGTTGTTCTTAAACCCTTTCTGTTCTAACGCTTTTGTTTCTAACGCTTACCCCTTAGGCTAGGCCACACTGCTGCGTTTTTTTTTGCGTTTGCGATTTTACAAAATCATTGAAAACGCGGCAACGCAAAAAAAAACCGCACGTTTTTCGTGCGTTTGCGATTGCGTTTTGCATTTTTAATCGCAATCGCATGCGTTTTCCTATACTTACTGAAGAAATCGCAAGCGCAAACGCAAAAAAAATCGCACATGAAATCGCATGCTATTGCGATTGCCTTTGCGTTGCAGTGTGGCCTTGCCCTTAAATTGAGGTTGATAAAGACATACGTACATCAAGTCCAACCTTTTCACCCTCCTTTTTAACCCTATCTAACAGTTCATCCAGAGGAAGGCAATAAGCCCAGCTAATTACTTCCTGACTCCAAATGGCAATCAGAAAGTATCCCTGGATCACCCAGAACTACAGTATATGTATTAACAGGCATGTAATTCTCAATATTATATAGTATCCCGGTACCACCAGAACTACAGTATATGTTTAATACCAGTAATTCTCATATTATATATAGTATCCCGTACCAACCAGAACTACAGTATATGTATTAATACCAGTAATTCTCAATATTATATAGTATCCCTGTACCAACAGAACTACAGTAATATTATTAATACCAGTAATTCTCAATATTTATAGTATCCCCGTACCAACCAGAACTGCAGTATATTATTATACCAGTAATTCTCAATATTATATTATGTATCCCCTACCAATCAGAACTACAGTATATGTATTAATACCAGTATTCTCAATATTATAGTATCCCCGTACCAACCAGAACTGCTGTATTTAATACCAGTAATTCTCAATATTATATAGTATCCCTGTACCAACCAGAACTACAGTATATGTTTTAATACCAGTATTCTCAATATTATTTAGTATCCTTGTACCAACCAACTGCTGTATATGTATTAATACCAGTAATCTCAATATTATATAGTATCCCTGTACCAACCAGTACACTAATACCATTAATTCTCAATATTACATAGTATCCCCGTACCAACCAGAACTGCTGTATATGTATTAATACCAGTAATTCTCAATATTTTTTAGTTTTAGAAACTTATCCATCCCACTTTTAGTGAAGTTAGTGTGGAAACTTGCCATTTCCACATCTGCTGGAAGACAGTTCCACATTTTCACCATTCTCACTGTAAGAAACTTTTCCTAATCAGAAGATGAAACTTCTTTTCTTCCAATCTTAAAGGATGTCCACGTGTCCTCTGATATGACCTATTAGTGAACAATACACCATAGGTTTAAAGGGGCATGTCCACCCCAAAACTTACTTCTGGTTACAGGTAGGTGCCCCTTGTCCACCCGAACCACCAAATATTTTTTGCAAAATAATGCACCCTGGTTACTTATGATCATTCTCTCCCTGGTGCGGAAGCTGCAAGCAGGGGCTGAACTCGCAGCCGCGTCTGTGATTAGCTAAGACGAGGCCAATCACGATATGTCTGACGTCATTCAAGACGCGGGTAGAGAAGGGTCCGTAAGTAACGATGGGAGCATTATTTTGCAAAATATTTTGGCGGTTGGGGTGGGAAGGTGGCACCTACCTTGTAACCAAATGTTTTCACGCTAGGTGCAACGGCCGAAGAGGATGGATCATGATGGAGGGAGGGAGGGCAGTAAAGGGCTCCACAGCGCATGTCACATTCCTTGTCGAGGTTGAGGAATCAGCAAAACCAGATGGCTCACAGACACCTCTTCACTTCACTTCCCTGGACTTTGGATAACTTGCTGGAGAACCATTGGGAAGAGATGTAGGTAAGATTTTTGTAAACTACTTAGTAAGAGCCAGTAATGGGTTAAATATAGTTTTGGTTGGACATGCCCTTAATGTATGGCCCATTAATACATTTATATAAATTGATCATGTCCCCTCGAAAACGCCGCTTCTCTAATGTAAACAGCCCTAACTTGTCTAATCTGCCTGCACAAAGGGACACTAAACTGAAAAAAAATACTTGCTTTACCGTTTTCTATATTTTTATTGCTGCCAAGAACTTGATCCCTTCTGCTCTGTGCTCCTGTCACTAGATCTCCTCATGTTCACTCCTCAGCTCACTAATAGTTAGTATCATGTCTCCCCTCTATGTATCCACCCCCTCCCAAAACTGAGGCACAAATGGTGTGGGAGCATGTGCAGTGGAGGCGATCTGTGCCCCCCTACAGCCAATAGCATTCACCCATGATTTTGTGTTATAGTGAAAATGAAAGTAAAACTGCTTTGCTATGGGAAGGTAAGCAGCACTGGGAGCTGTAATCACGGCTTTAATCAAGTAAGATTTTCTTTTAGCTGTAGAGTTTGAAGTGGTTGTGTGGGGCTTTGTAATTGATTTCTTTAGGTACAGTGCTACATTGGAACTTAAAGAACACAGACACAGCTAACAGATGGATTGGTTTATCTGCACAGAAAGAGGCAGAGCAACAGATAATGATTATCCCTTTCCTGATCTTAATGGTGAATCCAATCAGCCATGTAGTGACATAGAAATAGATTTACTTTTATAAAGGTGGATAGTTTTAACATGTTATGTGTGTGTGCCCCGCCCCTCTTTTAAAAGTAAAACTCCCAGAGCTAAAAAAACAAGGGATAGGAAGTCAGAGAAGGGGGGGAAAGCAGATTTAAGATGGTTGGTAATTATCCTAATTACTGTGTGATTAGTTAAAAAAGGATTTGCCTCATTTACATGTCCTTTAAGCCCCTCTTCCATTCCCTTTATTATTTTAGTTGCCCTTCTCTGAATTGCTTCCATTTCTAGATGTCCCATTTGTATATGGATTCCAAAACTGCACTGCATATCCAAATGAAGCCTTACAGTGCCTTGTAAGAGGGAGTATAATGTTTTTTTCTCTTGATTCTATTCCCCTCTTTATACAAGACAATATCCTGCTAGCTGTACCATTACTACCGGACATTGTTTGCTACAGCTAAGGCTGGGTATTTGTCCCAAATGTCCGTCGGCCACTGCCAAATTTGCAAACGATCGATTGTGTGGTCCCATAGGGAACCGCATGATTGATCGGAATTTTTGGCACGTCTGATCTGGACGAGCAACGATGATAACGGCCGAGTCCGCCCGCCCCACACCCCAATATTTTCGTCCGACGGACCGAAAGTGCCGTAAATCGGTTGGTCGCCCGAAAAAATCGGCTGGTGTGTACCAGCCTAAGTCTTTTAGCCACCAGAATCTCCAAATCTTTGTCCAGTCGAGATTCACTTAAGGGCATTATAGTGAAAAAAACACTTTGTCTATATACAATGTACAGATCACTTAGTATAGCTGCCTGACTTTCATTTTGCTGTGTGGTTGTTTCTTCTTCACACTGGCAGAAGTTTGTACCAAGCTGTGTAGTCCCCTCGAGTCCTCAGCAGTAAAGGGCTGTATGAAAAGTCCAGACATGCTCAGTTGAAAGCACTTTAAATGAAGTGCTGACATCCTGTTTACTCCTCCCTCTCAGAGCTAGACTGAAAGCAAGCAAAGTGTGGGAGAAAGTAGCAATATGCTAAGGGAGGGGCGAGGGAGAGAGAGTGGTGCTGAGATCTTTACAAGAAGTTACTGAACTCTGCCTGTTCTCTAGTTTGCTATTTTTATTTGTTTTTGTACCTAAAGTTCATATCCTCTCCTCTGCTTAGCTGGATCAGAATCACTGAGAGAGAGTCAGTGTAGCAGCAGCTGTAGTGAGACCTACACAAACACAGTGAAACTGCTTGGGTGGTGTGTGCCTTTGAGTGACAGATGAGGTGTAGCAGCTCCTACAAATCACAGATATTCAAAGGCTTAGATCTCGGGGACTATGAAGAATTTAAAAAACTAAGGTACCTGGTGGTTGGGATGACTTATGGATACATTAGAAGGAATTAAAAAAAAAAAAAAACTATTTTCTTACTATAATTGCCCTTAACAGTATTTTTTGTGTAGGTGGCACAAGGATTGTAAACCCCAAATGCATCACCTCACATTTATCAACATTAAATCTGCCATTCTGCTGCCCATTTTGATAATTATCTAGGTCAGCTTGCAGCAATTACACATCATTTGAAGTTTTCAAAACTTGCATAGTTTAGTGTCATCAGCAAACAGAGAGACATGCCCTCAATGCCCATTCTAAGTCATTTATAAACAGATTAAAAAGAAGAGACCCCAGTACAGAACCCAGAAGCACTCCACTAAGACTTTAGCCCACATGGAAGTATCTCCATCTACACCTACTCTCTGTGATCCAACAAATGTTTTTTTCTAGGCCAAAGTCCTCAGTTTATACATTGTAAATCAAAAGCTTTAGCAAAATCCAAGTATAACACATCCACTGCTATCCCTGAATCTGAATTCTTACTCACTTCTTCATAAAAACCAAGTAAATTGTGTTCTCCTAAATCAATGTCAAGGATATGATCCCATAACTAAGTTTCCAGCACCTTCCCTACCACTGATGTTAGGCTTACAGGTCTATATAGTTACTAGCGGGAACAACTACCTATTTTGATTATTAGTATTACATTGGCTTTTCAATCAAGCGGCACATCACAGAGTAAAGTGATCTGAAATATAGAACAGTGGCCTGACAAAACTAAAAGGATAAGTGCACTGTAAACACAAGTTTAGTTTAATTGTAATGCAGCTTTAAAAAAATCTTTTTAAATCTTTTTGTTATGTAAATAGTTCTTTTGGGCATTTTCTGGTGCAGTATGAACAAATACTTTAAAATAAAAATCTCCAAATTACCATATAGAAGCACATAAATTTTCAAAAGTTAAAATTAAAGGACTATCTCAACTGTGACCCAAACTTAGAGAGACCTAAACCAGTAGCTCCTTACCCCTGTACGTACCTCTAGCATGCCGTTTACAGCTTCCTCAATCTGGTCCACAAGCCACTAATAGGAAGACAAGCTATTGAAGAAGTGGGTCTTCCTGTTGGAGAAGCCTTGGAAACATTGCAACTTCCAAGACTAGTAAAGGAACACAGGTGAGTACCAGCAGTTTAGGTCCTCACCCTGGGTACTTTCAAATGGAGGAGGTTGGCAAGGACACCATAGTTGTCCATTAACACTTTCATCACAAAAAAAAATTTGCATCTGTGCAACAAGTGGAAGGGTCAAAAATAACCAATTCTATCAGGTGTAGAACAGGGCCCGATGCCCTGACTGCAGGGCTCTGGATTTGTCTACTATAGTAGGGCCATCCTGTCCAAATAGGACATCCAGCAACCCTCCTTGCATACCACCATCGAGCTACTGCATATAGAAAATATCATTGTCTTCTAGTTGTTTTTTTTCGATCTGGACGGTCCTCGCAGATTTCTGTATGGTAAGTATGAAACAGGAATCTCTATCATTTATAGATTGTCTCACTCCATAGAGAAAGACCAGCAAGAAAATCCTTGCAAACCACTATATAACATGGATATGATAAATAAGATTATAAAAATTAGGAGACCAAAGAAAAGTGGGATTTCAGAAAAACCAAAAACTGGTATTTACCTTTTAACCTCACAAAGCAAACGCAGTATTTTGACCATAAGTCTTTTTACAACTAACCAGGGTTAAAACAGGAGATATTTTCAAGGAAAGTCAGTCTAAAAAATGGAACAGTTACTAGATGTCCGTGCCAAATTTCAACCCTTTACAGGACATGAGTTATAACCAACTGTAGCTCCACAGGTGTAAGAGCACTGGCATTCAGCAAGAAAAGTCAGAGCACAGGTCCAGGAATAGGACACACAGATTTCAGGCACAGTGCTGGCACCAATAACAGGAACTGCTTTAGGGCTAGGCCACACTGATGCGGTTTTTTTTTTGCGTTTGCGATTTTACAAAATCATTGAAACCGCGGAACGACAAAAAACGTGCGTTTTTTCGGTGCGATTGCTTGGTTTTGCGTTCTGCATTTTTAATCGCAATCGCTGCTTTTTCCTATACTTATTGAAGAAATTGCAAGGCAAACGCAACGAAAATCGCACGCTATTGCGTTTGCGTTGCAGTGTGGCCTTGCCCTTAGGGTGTTCCAGCAGGAACACAGTTTAATAATATAGAAAAGGTTCTGCTGGAAGCAAAATTGGCCTGATATGATAGCAAAGTTACAAAGTGAAAGAAGACCCAGCAATAAGAAAACAGTGAACAGGAGGAGCAGCAGTTCTGCAAACAACGTCCACAAAAAGGTTAAAGCTGGCCATATATGAGGAAACACATCAAAATAGAAAAAGAATTACTGGAGTCAGTTGTAGGTATAAACCCATCCGTGGAGTCAATTTATTTTAGAAGGAGTTGCACAACATGTATCAGACCATAGGTAGGTCCTTCATCAGGTGCATTTTTGTGAAGGACCTACACCTATGGCCTGAACAATGTGCTACTCCTTCTAAAATAATGGACTCCATGGATGGTTTATACCTACAACTGACTCTCTCCAGTATTCTTTTTCTATTTTGATGTTCTTCAGTTTTATTGGGCAGTGGTGAGGCCCTAGCTGGATTGCAGAGTCCTGACTTTACTACAGTTACTGAGGATACAGAGGCAGCAAACCCCTTCTAGTCGCATATACGAGGAAGACATTAGATGGATTAACATTCAATCTAATTTCTAAGGACCACATTTTACAAGCAGCGTTTTTTATCTTGAGATAATCCCATCTGGACCAATTATTGTTGATCTAAAATTGATTTCATAAAAGAATGGAATGTGGTTCATCGCTCTCTATACTAAGTTGTATATGGGTACCTTTGGACTTCTTAAGGACAACAATATCAACCCCCCCCCCCCCCATTACATGTCCCCAATTCCAGCAGCAGAAATCGCTTACTCACATTTAAAACCGTACTGCCCTCCTTTAGATATCACACCTCCTAGCAGGCCAAGGGCCGTGGTTTACACAGCATTTGTCATTGGCTGGTGGGAGTGTCTGTTACAACCTCTCTCCTCCTCCTCTGCCAGTAAAGTAAACTTGAAGTGTCCTATTGCTTGGTACAGCCTACGTAATCAAGCTGATCATGGGTGGAGAAGTTTCTCGCTTGGTAGCTCTGAGTGACAGTTATGCCCCCTTCACAGCATGGCTAATTGAAGGGTCACTATACTCACTGAAACAACTTTACATTTTCTGAAACTACAATTTTGAGTAAAATGGTGGTACTCACTATTTATCTGTGCTGGTTTTGTCATTGAATTATTAATGTTTAGCGAGTGCTCCTAATTCCCCCCCACCCTCCCTTTCTTACTGCCTCCTTGTAGTGTCTGTGACACTTATAAGCTCTGCACAGCCTCACCATGGACACTGCTCTGCTTACACATCTCCCTCCCTGCTGTCTTTTCTCGGCTGATTCTCTCAAAATGTGCAGAAAGTGTCTGCAGGCAGGTAAAGGGGTCAAGCTGGGTTACATATTAAAATTTCTGATTCTGGAGTGACAGGTCTTTCCCTGTAAATGCTGCGATTAAAATGATGATTTCTCTGATTGAGTAAAGATACCCTTTAAAAGCAGAGAGAGGCTCGAAATCAGGACAAAAGGTATGGGAGGCAGCATTATTTTACTCTTTTTAAAGCAAAAAAAATGCATTGAGGCAATAGTTATCCTTTAACATTAATACTCAAAGTTGGCTGATTGCACAACAGGTTTTAGTGCAGTTGTGGACATGGGTCCATGTCGTTTGTTGGCCATACAGATCTCTTTTTGAATCAATTTGATCACTTAACGTGGTCATAGAAGCTACAAACGCAGCGTACAAGCTTTTTTTCAACTGGACCGCTAACCTAACCTGCAACCAGGTTTGCAAACTACAATTACCAACATTCCCTGGCTGCAATACTGGGAGTTGTAGTTTGAAAACACCTGTGGGGGTTACACAACCTCACTATATTTAATAAAAAAAAATAAAAAAAAAAACACTGCTTAAAGCAGTGAAACAATTTTTTTTTAAAAACAGCTTATGGATGTAACCTTTAACTTCCCCCTAATGCACATTTAACTATTTGTACATCCGTGAACAAGATCCAGATTGACAGATTTCAGTCACATGCGCATCCCCCTTTAGGGCCAGTCCCCCACCCCTTTTACACCCTAATCAGCTCACTGATAATAGGGGTGGTGGTATGGGGAGGACAAGAGTCGCACTAGCATTCACTTCACTGTTCCATTAAATACAATCATAATGGATGACAAAGTAAAAGACACATTTCTGTTTATATTTTTTATTTTAACAAAATAAATAAGATTGTTTTGTATGTCAGTGGCCTCTTTATAAAATCATTTTGATCATTCCTACAACATGCTTGCTTATTCTTCCTCTGCCTTCTCCCTCCTTTATGGAATAGCAGAATTTGGCACGTGCAGCTAAAATGGGGGCTATCTCCTGCTTAATATTCAATAATATTAACCAAATGAGCTGCTTTTACAAAGTTGTGATGGCAGAGAGGGTTAAAAAAAAATTAGTATTAAAAAAAAAAAAAACAGTGCAAAGATACAGAGATTCAAAAAAAGGGTTAGAAATTTTACCAAGGACACTTTGCCAGAAACCATTTTCCAAGCTTGCATATAAAGAAGGGCAGGTGTATGACAGCAGTTATAGGACTGTATGTAAGAGAACTAAAATATCTTACACAACTCCAATATGCCCTGAAAGAGTATGGCAAGATAGGGGTTAAAATAAGAAAAGATAAAATACATTTATCTTGCTGCAGTCTCTTTAAAAAAAAAAAAAAAACAATAAATATATCAAGAACCCAAATGCAACTGTAACATTTCACAAGCCTGTCAGTCAGGACATCCTAAGAAATTCAGGTGGTAATTTGAGTATAAAATAATTACAAGCCATTTACAGGTGTCATAGTGAAACATTTTTAAATAATTATAGGGGATAGGGAGAAAAGTGAAGTCTGGGGCATTATACACAAGGAGCAGAGCACTAAATGTACAGGTCAATAGCCAGAATAAGTTCATTCTGCAATGGATCTCTCTTGTGGACACACCTTCTGTACAGCACAATCTATATACATACAGGGTTAGATATGTGCAATAATTTCCAGTAACCCACTATAACTACTAAATGGTTCAATAGTTAATTGCCTAATTTATCCAAGTGCAGGACCAGCCAGCAGTGAAGGGCTTTAAAGTTCTGGCAGCTATTCCTTAATAGATACTTAAAACAACATGTTCAGCCTGGCGTCCCTCCAGCTGTTTATGTTTACTGTCGCAGGTTAACTGAGGGTCGCAGGAAAATTGTCCCCTGTTTAAGACTCGGCGGACATGGTGGTTTCTCTGCTTTACAATTACAAATGGAGTATCAAACAATAAAAACATAGCCCTCGAGGTAGGCCATGTGTATACATGTGCGTATGGATGAATGTTATTTTTTTTGCATTGTCAACTAAACTCTCACTTATTTGTTGTCTATTAAGAAGTTTCTTTTGTGGGAAAAATTTCCAGCAGCAAGAAAATCAAGCCTAAAGACTTTAAATTTAAACCCCTTCTCTGCCAGGACACGTACAGACACAGAGAGCCCCGTGAGTGCACAAATGGAAAGTTAGGGAGTGCAAAAGAGGAGAAGCAGAAACAAATCTAACAGTGGCTCTTAAATTCCTCTAGGTCCGGGCGGTGTCCAGAAGGCGCTTTAGTTCTGTAAGGTGGTTCTTCTTATTCCCAGTGGCTGGAGCGGCTGCAGGGTCTCGCCCAGCATACCTGAAGGAACCATAAAGAATTACAATCAACCCTACCACATGAATCTATGAATGGGGGCTAAAAGCAGCCATACAGATACACATTTAGGTCAAAAGTCACATCTATAACCTTTCTTCCATGATACGGGGCTAAATAAGTGTTTGGTAATGTAGACAAGATTAACAATGACTTCAGTTGAGATTGGCTTTGGTTTCTGTACCCTTTTTTTCAAAATTAATAATCAGTTTATACAACTGACGACACTGCTAAAAACACATTAATACTGGCCATACATGTTTTAGATGTTTAAAGCCGATTGGACATTAATTCTGAGAACATATAATCAGCTTTAACACCTTCCTGTCCAGCAGCTCTTCCATGCGATCTTCACTGGACACACAACACTTTCCAAAGACATTACAGCTGTAACATCAAACAAAGTGGTTCAGGGAATGTTGCAGGTAAGTAACTGGGCACGATAAGACCTTTAGATATTGGGGGTGGGGGACAGACCAGTAATTCTCAATATTTTTTAGTTTTAGAAACTTATCTAGCCCACTTTTAAAGTTATTCAATGAACTTGCCATTACCACATCTGCTGGAAGACAGTTCCACAGTTTCACCGTTCTCACTGTAAAGAAACCTCTCCTAACCTAAAGATGAAAATTCTTTTCTTCCAACCTTAAAGGATGTCCACGAGTCCTCTGATATGACCTATTAGTAAACAATGCACCAGAGAGTTTATTATATGGCCCATTAATATATTTGTATAAAGTGATCATATCCCCATGCAAACGTCGCTTCTCCAATGTAAACAGCCCTAACTTGTCTAATCTGCCTGCATATTCAAGCCCCTCCATTCCCCTTATTAATTTAGTTGCCCTTCTCTGAACTGCCTCAATTTCCAAGATGTCCCTTTTGTATATGGGATTCCAAAACTGCACCGCATATTCCAAATGAGGCCTTACCAGTGCCTGGTAAAGAGGGAGAATAATATTTTTCTCTCTTGAATCTATTCCTCTCTTTATACAAGACAATATCTTGATAGCTCTAGCCGTTGCTGCCTGACATTGTTTGCTACAGCTAAGTTTGTTATCTACCAGAACCCCCAAATCTTTTTCCATTACAGATTCACTTAACACAGAGTTATTTTATATAAACCCCAAATGCATCACCTTACATTTATCAACATTGAATCTCACCTGCCATTCTGCTGCCCATTTTGATAATCTATCTAGGTCTGCTTGCAGCACTTGCACATCATTTGAAGTTTCCAAAGCTCTGCATAGTTTAGTGCCATCAGCAAACACAGAGACCTTGCTCTCAATGCCCCCTTCTAAGTCGTTTATAAACAGATTAAACAGAAGCAGCCCCTTGGCATACATAGGTCCCTTGGGGTGGCTGCTCCAAGATCCCATACATGCGGCAGGATGCACATTGCGTGGCCCCAACAAAACTGTCCATACTAAACAGCAATACACACCAGAGAAACAGCAATTCACACCAAAGAAACAGCAATACACAGCAGAGAAACAGCAGTGTTGTTCTTAAACCCTTTCTTGTTCTAAACGCTTTTGTTTCTTAACGCTTACCCCTTAGGGCTAGGCCACACTGCTGCGTTTTTTTTGCGTTTGCGATTTTACAAAATCATTGAAAACGCGGCAACGCAAAAAAAACCGCACGTTTTTCGGTGCGTTTGCGATTGCGTTTTGCATTTTTAATCGCAATCGCATGCGTTTTCCTATACTTACTGAAGAAATCGCAAGCGCAAACGCAAAAAAAAATCGCACATGAAATCGCATGCTATTGCGATTGCCTTTGCGTTGCAGTGTGGCCTTGCCCTTAAATTGAGGTTGAATAAAGACATACGTACATCAAGTCCAACCTTTTCACCCTCCTTTTTAACCCTATCTAACAGTTCATCCAGAGGAAGGCAATAAGCCCAGCTAATTACTTCCTGACTCCAAATGGCAATCAGAAAGTATCCCTGGATCACCCAGAACTACAGTATATGTATTAACAGCAGTAATTCTCAATATTATATAGTATCCCTGTACCAACCAGAACTACAGTATATGTATTAATACCAGTAATTCTCAATATTATATAGTATCCCTGTACCAACCAGAACTACAGTATATGTATTAATACCAGTAATTTCTCAATATATATAGTATCCCTGTACCAACCAGAAATACAGTATATGTATTAATACCAGTAATTCTAATATTATATAGTATCCTGTACCAACCAGAACTACAGTATATGTTTTAATACCAGTAATTCTCAATATTATATAGATCCCCGTACCAACCAGAACTGCAGTATATGTATTAATACCCGTATTTTCAATATTATATAGTATCCCTGTACCAATCAGAACTACAGTATATGTATTAATACCAGTATTCTCAATATTACATAGTATCCCCGTACCAACCAGAACTGCTGTATTTTAACTACAAGTAATTCTCAATATTATATAGTATCCCTGTACCAACCAGAACTACAGTATATGTTTTAATACCAGTAATTCTCAATATTATTTAGTATCCTTGTACCAACCAGAACTGCTGTATATGTATTAATACCAGTAATTCTCAATATTATATAGTATCCCTGTACCAACCAGTACTACTAATACCAGTAATTCTCAATATTACATAGTATCCCCGTACCAACCAGAACTGCTGTATATGTATTAATACCAGTAATTCTCAATATTTTTTAGTTTTAGAAACTTATCCATCCCACTTTTAGTGAAGTTAGTGTGGAAACTTGCCATTTCCACATCTGCTGGAAGACAGTTCCACATTTTCACCATTCTCACTGTAAAGAAACTTTTCCTAATCAGAAGATGAAACTTCTTTTCTTCCAATCTTAAAGGATGTCCACGTGTCCTCTGATATGACCTATTAGTGAACAATACACCATAGAGTTTAAAGGGGCATGTCCAGCCCCAAAACTTACTTCTGGTTACAAGGTAGGTGCCCCTTGTCCACCCGAACCACCAAAATATTTTTGCAAAATAATGCACCCGTGGTTACTTATGGATCATTCTCTCCCTGTGTGCGGAAGCTGCAAGCAGGGGCTGAACTCGCAGCCGCGTCTGTGATTAGCTAAGACGAGGCCAATCACAGATATGTCTGACGTCATTCAAGACAGCGGGGTAGAGAAGGGTCCGTAAGTAACGATGGGAGCATTATTTTGCAAAAATATTTTGGCGGTTGGGGGTGGGAAGGTGGCACCTACCTTGTAACCAAATGTTTTCACGCTAGGTGCAACGGCCGAAGAGGATGGATCATGATGGAGGGAGGGAGGGCAGTAAAGGGCTCCACAGCGCATGTCACATTCCTTGTCGAGGTTGAGGAATCAGCAAGAACCAGATGGCTCACAGACACCTCATTCACTTCACTTCCCTGGACTTTGGATAAACTTTGCTGGAGAACCATTGGGAGCAGAGATGTAAGGTAAGGATTTTTGTAAACTACTTAGTAGAGCCAGTAATGGGTTAAATTATAGTTTTAGGGGTGGACATGCCCTTTAATGTATGGCCCATTAATACATTTATATAAATTGATCATGTCCCCTCGAAAACGCCGCTTCTCTAATGTAAACAGCCCTAACTTGTCTAATCTGCCTGCACAGGTAAAGGGACACTAAACTGAAAAAAAATACTTGCATTTACCGTTTTCTATATTTTTATTGCTGCCAAGAACTTGATCCCTTTCTGCTCTGTGCTCCATGTCACTAGATCTCCTCATGTTCACTCCTCAGCTCACTAATAGTTAGTATGCATGTCTCCCCTCTATGTATCCACCCCCTCCCAAAACTGAGGCACAAATGGGGTGTGGAGCATGTGCAGTGGAGGCGATCTGTGCCCCCCTACAGCCAATAGCATTCACCCAGTGATTTTGTGTTATAGTGAAAATGAAAGTAAAACTGCTTTGCTATGGGAAGGTAAGCAGCACTGGGAGCTGTAATCACGGCTTTAATCAAGTAAGATTTTCTTTTAGCTGTAGGAGTTTGAAGGTGTGTGTGTGGGGGCTTTGTAATTGATTTCTTTAGGTACAGTGCTACATTGGAACTTAAAGAACACAGACAGCAGCTAACAGATGGATTGGGTTTATCTGCACAGAAAGAGCAGAGCAACAGATAATGATTATTCCCTTTCCTGATCTTAATGGTGAATCCAATCAGCCATGTAGTGACATAGAAATAAGATTTACTTTTATAGAATGGATAGTTTTAACATGTAGTGTGGACTAGCTGTGCCCTGCCCTCTTTAAAAAGTAAAACTCCCAGAGCTAAAAAAACAAGGGATAGGAAGGTCAGAGAAGGGGGGGGGGAAAGCAGATTTAAGATGGTTGGTAATTAATCCTAATTACTGTGTGATTAGTTAAAAAAGGATTTGCCTCAGTTTACATGTCCTTTAAGCCCCTCTTCCATTCCCTTTATTATTTTAGTTGCCCTTCTCTGAATTGCTTCCATTTCTAAGATGTCCCATTTGTATATGGGATTCCAAAACTGCACTGCATATTCCAAATGAAGCCTTACCAGTGCCTTGTAAAGAGGGAGTATAATGTTTTTTTCTCTTGATTCTATTCCCCTCTTTATACAAGACAATATCCTGCTAGCTGTAGCCATTACTACCGGACATTGTTTGCTACAGCTAAGGCTGGGTATTTGTCCCAAATGTCCGTCGGCCACTGCCAAATTTGCAAACGATCGATTGTGTGGTCCCATAGGGAACCGCATGATTGATCGGAATTTTTTGGCACGTCTGATCTGGACGAGCAAACGATTGATAACGGCCGAGTCCGCCCGCCCCACACCAGCCAATATTTTCGTCCGACGGACCGAAAGTGCCGTAAATCGGTTGGTCGCCCGAAAAAATATCGGCTGGTGTGTACCCAGCCTAAGTCTTTTAGCCACCAGAATCTCCAAATCTTTGTCCAGTCGAGATTCACTTAAAGGGCAATTATAGTGAAAAAAAACACTTTGTCTATATACAATGTACAGATCACTTAGTATAAGCTGCCTGACTTTCATGTTGCTGTGTGGCTTTGTTTCTTCACACTGGCAGAAGTTTGTACCAAGCTGTGTAGTCCCCCCTCCCCTCTGTCTAGTCCCCCTCAAGCAGTAAAGGGCTGTATGAAAAGTCCAGACATGCTCAGTTGAAAGCACTTTAAATGAAGTGCTGACATCCTGTTTACTCCTCCCTTCCAGAGCTAGACTGAAAGCAAGCAAAGTGTGGGAGAAAGTAGCAATATGCTGAAGGGAGGGGCAGAGGGGGAGAGAGTGGTGCTGAGATTCTTTACAAGTAAGTTACTGAACTCTGCCTGTTCTCTAAGTTTGCTAATTTTTATTTGTTTTTGTACCTAAAGTTCATATCTCTTCCTCTGCTTAGCTGAGATCAGAATCACTGAAGAGAGAGTCAGTGTAGCAGCAGCTGTAGTGAGACCTACACAAACACAGTGAAACTGCTTGGGTGGGTGTGTGCCTTTGAGTGACAGATGAGGTGTAGCAGCTCCTACAAATCACAGCATATTCAAAGGCTTAGATCTCGGGGACTATGAAGAATTTAAAGAAACTAAAGGTACCCTGGTGGTTGGGATGACTTATAGGATACATTAGAAGGAATTAAAAAAAAAAAAAAACTATTTTCTTACTATAATTGCCCTTTAACAGTTATTTTTGGTGTAGGTGGCACAAGGATTGTTAAACCCCAAATGCATCACCTCACATTTATCAACATTAAATCTGCCATTCTGCTGCCCATTTTGATAATCTATCTAGGTCAGCTTGCAGCAATTACACATCATTTGAAGTTTTCAAAACTTTGCATAGTTTAGTGTCATCAGCAAACAGAGAGACATTGCCCTCAATGCCCATTCTAAGTCATTTATAAACAGATTAAAAAGAAGAGACCCCAGTACAGAACCCAGAAGCACTCCACTAAGACATTTAGCCCACATGGAAGTATCTCCATCTACACCTACTCTCTGTGATCCAACAAATGTTTTTTTCTAGGCCAAAAGTCCTCAGTTTATACATTAGTATCAAAAGCTTTAGCAAAATCCAAGTATACCACATCCACTGCTATCCCTGAATCTGAATTCTTACTCACGTCTTCATAAAAACCAAGTAAATTGTGTTCTCCTAAATCAATGTCAAGGATATGATCCCATAACTAAGTTTCCAGCACCTTCCCTACCACGGATGTTAGGCTTACAGGTCTATATAGTTACTAGGCTGGGAACAACTACCTATTTTGATTATTAGTATTACATTGGCTTTTTCAATCAAGCGGCACATCACCAGAGTAAAGTGAATCTGAGAATATAAGAAACAGTGGCCTGACAAAACTAAAAGGATAAGTGCACTGTAAACACAAGTTTTAGTTTAATTGTAAGATGCAGCTTTAAAAAAATCTTTTTTAAATCATTTTTGTTATGTAAAATAGTTCTTTTGGGCATTTTCTGGTGCAGTATGAACAAATACTTTTAAAATAAAAATCTCCAAATTACCATATAGAAGCACAATAAATTTTACAAAAGTTAAAATTAAAGGACATATACTCAACTGTGACCCAAACTTAGAGTGAGGACCTAAACCAGTAGCTCCTTACCCCTGTACGTACCTCTTGCATGCCGTTTACAGCTTCCTCAATCTGGTCCACAAGCCGACTAATAGGAAGACAAGCTATTGAAGAAGTGGGTCTTCCTGTTGGAGAAGCCTTGGAAACATTGCAACTTCCAAGACTAGTAAAGGAACACAGGGTGAGTACCAAGCAGTTTAGGTCCTCACCCTGGGTACTTTCAAATGGAGGAGGGTTGGCAAGGACACCATAGTTGTCCATTAACACTTTCATCACAAAAGAAAAAATTTGCATCTGTGCAACAAGTGGAAGGGTCAAAAATAACCAATTCTATCAGGGTAGAACAGGAGGCCCGATGCCCTGACTGCAGGGCTCTGGATTTGTCTACTATAGTAGGGGCCATCCTGTCCAAATAGGGACATCCAGCAACCCTCCTTGCATACCACCATCTGAGCTACTGCATATAGAAAAATATCATTGTCTTCTAGTTGTTTTTTCGATCTGGACGGTCCTGCAGATTTCTGTATGGTAAGTATGAAACAGGAATCTCTATACAGTTTATAGATTGTCTCACTCCATAGAGAAAGACCAGCAAGAAAATCCTTGCAACCACTATATAACATGGATATGATAAATAAGATTATAAAAATTAGGAGACCAAAGAAAAGTGGGATTTCAGAAAAACCAAAAAACTGGTATTTACCATTTAACCTCACAAAGCAAACGCAGTATTTTGACCATAAGGTCTTTTTACAACTAACCAGGGTTAAAACAGGAGATATTTTCAAGGAAAGTCAGTCTAAAAATGGAACAGTTACTAGATGTCCGTGCCAAATTTCAACCCTTTACAGGACATGATGTTAATAACCAACTGTAGCTCCACAGCGTGTAAGAGCACTGGCATTCAGCAAGAAAGAAGTCAGAGCACAGGTCCAGGAATAGGACACTACAGATTTCAGGCACAGTGCTGGCACCAATAACAGGAAGCTGCTTTAGGGCTAGGCCACACTGATGCGGTTTTTTTTTTGCGTTTGCGATTTTACAAAATCATTGAAACCGCGGCAACGAAAAAAAAACGTGCGTTTTTCGGTGCGATTGCGTTTTGCGTTCTGCATTTTTAATCGCAATCGCGTGCGTTTTCCTATACTTATTGAAGAAATTGCAAGCGCAAACGCAACGAAAATCGCACGCTATTGCGTTTGCGTTGCAGTGTGGCCTTGCCCTTAGGGTGTTCCAGCAGGAACACAGTTTAATAATATAGAGAAAGGTTCTGCTGGAAGCAAAAGTGGCCTGATATGATAGCAAAGTTACAAAGTGATAAGAAAGACTCCAGCAATAAGAAAACAGTGAACAGGAGGAGCAGCAGTTCTGCAAACAACGTCCACAAAAAGGTTTAAAGCTGGCCATATATGAGGAAGAACATCAAAATAGAAAAAGAATTACTGGAGTCAGTTGTAGGTATAAACCCATCCGTGGAGTCAATTTATTTTAGAAGGAGTTGCACAACATGTATCAGACCATAGGTAGGTCCTTCATCAGGTGCATTTTTGTGAAGGACCTACACCTATGGCCTGAAACATGTGCTACTCCTTCTAAAATAAATGGACTCCATGGATGGGTTTATACCTACAACTGACTCTCTCCAGTAATTCTTTTTCTATTTTGATGTTCTTCAGTTTTATTGGGCAGTGGTGAGGCCCTAGCTGGATTGCAGAGTCTGACTTTACTACAGTTACTGAGGATACAGAGGCAGCAAACCCCTTCTAGTCGCATATACGAGGAAGACATTAGATGGATTAACATATCAATCTAATGTCTAAGGACCACATTTTACAAGCAGCGTTTTTTATCTTGAGATAATCCCATCTGGACCAATTATTGTGTGATCTAAAATTGATTTCATAAAAGAATGGAATAGGTGGTTCATCGACATCTAATATCTAAGTTGTATATGGGTACCTTTGGACTTCTTAAGGACAACAATATCAACCCCCCCCCCCATTACATGTCCCCAATTCCAGCAGCAGAAATCGCTTACTCACATTTAAAACCGTACTGCCCTCCTTTAGATATCACACCTCCTAGCAGGCCAAGGGCCGTGGTTTACACAGCATTTGTCATTGGCTGGTGGGAGTGTCTGTTACAACCTCTCTCCTCCTCCTCTGCCAGTAAAGTAAACTTGAAGTGTCCTATTGCTTGGATACAGCCTACGTAATCAAGCTGATCAAGGGTGGGTGGAGAAGGGTTCTCGCTTGGTAGCTCTGAGTGACAGTTATGCCCCCTTCACAGCATGGCTAATTGAAGGGTCACTATACTCACTGAAACAACTTTACATTTTCTGAAACTACAATTTTGAGTAAAATGGTGGTACTCACATATTTATCTGTGCTGGTTTTGTCATTGAATTATTAATGTTTAGCGAGTGCTCCTTATTCCCCCCCACCCTCCCTTTCTTACTGCCTCCTTGTAGTGTCTGTGACACTTATAAGCTCTGCACAGCCTCACCATGGACACTGCTCTGCTTACACATCTCCCTCCCCTGCTGTCTTTTCTCTGCTGATTCTCTCAAAATGTTGCAGAAAGTGTGCTGGCAGGCAGGTAAAGGGGTCAAGCATGGGTTACATATTAAAATTTCTGATTCTGGAGTGACAGGTCTTTCCCTGTAAATGCTGCGATTAAAATGATGATTTCTCTGATTGAGTAAAGATACCCTTTAAAAGCAGAGAGAGGCTCGAAATCAGGACAAAAGGTATGGGGAGGGCAGCATTATTTTACTCTTTTTAAAGCAAAAAAAATGCATTGAGGCAATAGTTATCCTTTAACATTAATACTCAAAGTTGGCTGATTGCACAACAGGTTTTAGTGCAGTTGTGGACATGGGTCCATGTCGTTTGTTGGCCATACAGATCATCTTTTTGAATCAATTTGATCACTTAACGTGGTCATAGAAGCTACAAACGCAGTCGTACAAGCTTTTTTTCAACTGGACCGCTAACCTAACCTGCAACCAGGTTTGCAAACTACAATTACCAACATTCCCTGGCTGCAATACTGGGAGTTGTAGTTTGAAAACACCTGTGGGGATTACACAACCTCACTATATTTAATTAAAAAAAAAATAAAAAAAAAAACACTGCTTAAAGGACATGTAAACAATTTTTTTTTTAAAAACAGCTTATGGATGTAACCTTTAACTTCCCCCTAATGCACATTTAACTATTTGTACATCCGTGAACAAGATCCAGATTGACAGATTTCAGGTCACATGCGCATCCCCCTTTAGGGCCAGTCCACCAGCCCATTTTACACCCTAATCAGCTCACTGATAATAGGGGTGGTGGTATGGGAGGAGGACAAGAGTCGCACTAGCATTCACTTCACTGTTCCATTAAATACAATCATAATGGAATGACAAAGTAAAAGACACATTTCTGTTTATATTTTTTATTTTAACAAAATAAATAAGATTGTTTTGTATGTCAGTGGCCTCTTTATAAAATCATTTTGATCATTCCTACAACATGCTTGCTTATTCTTCCTGCCTTCTCCCTCCTTTATGGAATAGCAGAATTTGGCACGTGCAGCTAAAATGGGGGCTATCTCCTGCTTAATATTCAATAATATTAACCAAATGAGCTGCTTTTACAAAGTTGTGATGGCAGAGAATGGGTTAAAAAAAAATTAGTATTAAAAAAAAAAAAAACAGTGCAAAGATACAGAGATTCAAAAAAAGGGTTAGAAATTTTACCAAGGACACTTTGCCAAGAAACCATTTTCCAAGCTTGCATATAAAGAAGGGCAGGTGTATGACAGCAGTTATAGGACTGTAGTAAGAGAACTAAAATATCTTAACAGACTCCAATATGCCCTGAAAGAGTATGGCAAGATAAGGGGTTAAAATAAGAAAAAAGATAAAATACATTTATCTTGCTGCAGTCTCTTTAAAAAAAAAAAAAAAAGACAATAAATATATCAAGAACCCAAATGCAACTGTAACATTTCACAAGCCTGTCAGTCAGGACATCCTAAGAAATTCAGGTGGTAATTTGAGTATAAAATAATTACAAGCCATTTACAGGTGTCATAGTGAAACATTTTTAAATAATTATAGGGGATAGGGAGAAGAAGTGAAGTCTGGGGCATTATACACAAGGAGCAGAGCACTAAATGTACAGGTCAATAGCCAGAATAAGTTCATTCTGCAATGGATCTCTCTTGTGGACACACCTTCTGTACAGCACAATCTATATACATACAGGGTTAGATATGTGCAATAATTTCCAGTAACCCACTATAACTACTAAATGGTTCAATAGTTAATTGCTCTATATTTATCCAAGTGCAGGACCAGCCAGCAGTGAAGGGCTTTAAAGTTCTGGCAGCTATTCCTTAATAGATACTTAAAAACAACAATGTTCAGCCTGGCGTCCCTCCAGCTGTTTATGTTTACTGTCGCAGGTTAACTGGAGGGTCGCAGGAAAGATTGTCCCCTGTTTAAGACTCGGCGGACATGGTGGTTTCTCTGCTTTACAATTACAAATGGAGTATCAAACAATAAAAACATAGCCCTCGAGGTAGGCCATGTGTATACATGTGCGTATGGATGAATGTTTATTTTTTTTGCATTGTCAACTAAACTCTCACTTATTTGTTGTCTATTAAGAAGTTTCTTTTGTGGGAAAAATTTCCAGCAGCAAGAAAATCAAGCCTAAAGACTTTAAATTTAAACCCCTTCTCTGCCAAGGACACGTACAGACACAGAGAGCCCCTGTGAGTGCACAAATGGAAAGTTAGGGAGTGCAAAAGAGGAGAAGCAGAAACAAATCTAACAGTGGCTCTTAAATTCCTCTAGGTCCAGGGCGGTGTCCAGAAGGCGCTTTAGTTCTGTAAGGTGGTTCTTCTTATTCCCAGTGGCTGGAGCGGCTGCAGGGTCTCGCCCAGCATACCTGAAGGAAGCCCATAAAGAATTACAATCAACCCTACCACATGAATCTATGAATGGGGGCTAAAAGGCAGAACATACAGATACACATTTAAGGTCAAAAGTCACATCTATAACCTTTTCTCCATGATACAGGGGCTAAATAAGTGTTTGGTAATGTAGATAAGATTAACAATGACTTCAGTTGAGATTGGCTTTGGTTTCTGTACCCTGTTTTTCAAAATTAATAATACAGTTTATACAACTGACGACACTGCTAAAAACACATTAATACTGGCCATACATGTTTTAGATGTTAAAGCCGATTGGACATTAATTCTGATGAACATATAATCAGCTTTAACACCTTCCTGTCCAGCAGCTCTTCCATGCGATCTTCACTGGACACACAACACTTTCCAAATGACATTACAGCTGTAACATCAAACAAAGTGGTTCAGGGAATGTTGCAGGTAAGTAACTGGGCACGATAAGACCTTTAGATATTGGGGGTGGGGGACAGATGCATTGACAAACATGCAAAATAGCAGGAGGGAAAGAGGTAGAGGAGATTCGCTCACCAGACAGGCTTATTACGATGAATGGTAGTGCGCAGCCTGGGCTTCACATAGTCGTAATAACCCTGGTTCTTGTGTTCTTCCTGGCACCAAACCAAGTCTGCATTGGGGTATTTGCTTACTTCCTTCTCCAGGAGGTCAAAGGGAAATGGTGACAGCTGAAAAGATCAATATTGTAATGTAAAGCCAATATAAAATATAGGAATGACCCAATGTCCTATAGAACTTAAGAAGGGCAAATGCCATTAAACCAGACACACTTGGTGTACAGGCAACATGTAGAGTCAATGGAGGGAGAGAGAAAACAAAGTAAATCCCCCCTCTCACAACCTTTAATTGTTTTATAAATATGAAATGCATTGTAGTTGCATTTTAATCCTTTGGATATTCACAACCCAATCCCCTTTTCAGGCCAACTAATCAGGAGATTTATGTGGCAAATGATGTCTGGAATGAGGTGTGGTGGTTCGGATTCCAAACTTATTTAAGGGTTTGCACATTGGTAAGTCTTACCTGTTCCACCCGAGTGATGGCCACATCAGAATCCATGCCACGGGACGCACGCTCCTTAATAAGATCATAGTATACCTTCCCAGTGCAGAAAAGCAGACGCTTTACACCTTCAGTGTTCTGGGAAGCTGGACCACTTTCTGGGATTATTCTTTGAAAGTGAGTTCCTTCAAAGTGAACATAAATAGTCAGTAATTAAGAGACAAGCTTTCATTTCAGTGAAGAATATTGGTAAAACTTTTTTTTCCCAATAGAGGGAGCTAAGGAGTTGAAGTCCAATGCTTAACTTTATGTAAGAGTAGCTTCCACTAGTTAGTCAAATAGAAAATAAATACCTTAAGTGCAGTTAGGGAATTAATATTCCACAGGAGGATGTAAATGAAAATGATAATAGGTACTACCAGGTTGTTGAAATGGATTAGTGCTTCAGCAATACAGTACATATTTTACACAAAACCTTGCAAACCGAGCAACTGTGCATCTAACCAGGAAACATTTAAAGGGGGAGACCCTAGTAAAGATATTGGGATTTTATTAAGTCATTTATTGTTTGGAATTACCTGGAAGCATTTCATCAAAACTTGATCTGGCTTCTGGGTGGCGCAGGAGGGATTTTGGAGTGAAGACAATCAACTATGAAAGACAAAGGATGTTATGAGGGATGTTTAAGAAACCCTGAGCTGGAGGAATGTAAGAGAAAACCATTAAGGAATGTTAAAGAAAAGGTCACTGCATATTTAATGCAAGAATGACTATTAAAGTATATGACTATTTACAAAGTATAGCTTCATACCGGTTTGCGGAAAGGCAGCAGGATCTGCCTGCGGAGCACATGGAAGAAGTTGGCTGGAGTGGAGCAGTTGACAACTATCCAGTTGCACTCGTAAAGCTGACGGACAGCAAAGTCGTCTGAGATTTTCTACAGAAAACAATAGGAGTCAGAAATATGCCAGGATGAGAGTCAGGACTAAGTACATTGGTTTGTAGCAAGATTGCAAAGTGTAACATTCCTTTACCAGATCTGTGCTTGAATTATGTAATCACAAATGATCCATTTTCAGTCCTCTCCTAGGGCAGGTCTAGCTCTGTGTTGTGCTAAGGTTCTATTGCGCTATGTATGCCCCAATGTGTAGTGTAATAAAATCCTTACCTTACATCCCAGCTCCAAATGGTTCTCCGGCAATCCCCCCCCCCCCCCCCCCCACCCCCTCCCCCACGAGCCTAGCAGTGTCCATATAGGACTCTGCCTCCTGTCTCCCCTCCGGGAGAATTTTGCCATGCGCACTGCAGCCCCCCCCCCTTCCTCTCCCTCCCCCTAGCGTAAAACCCCATGGTTATATTGTAGGTCCCCCTCCCCCAACCACCATAATAGATTTATCAGATAGTCCCCCTGAACTCTACTTACCTTACCTCCCCCCCCCCCCCCCGGCATTTTGAGCAGCCACGTCTGTGATTGGTTGCCTCTCAGCCAATCTGGGACGCGGCTGCCGGTCCGGCCCCCTGCTTGCAGTTTCATGCAAGCGGAGGAAAGAGGTAAGGTAAGTAAAGATTGGAGGAGTTTCTGTAAATTCTATTATGGAGGTTGGGGCTGGGGGAGGAAGCCCTACAACATACCAAAAAATGTTCAAAGGGGTGGACATGCCCTTTAAGGCTAATCATCAGAGACTAAAGCTGGGCACAAAAATTACCAATAAACGAAAAATTTCCATTGGTCGGGCCGCCCCCCTGTACTAAAACATAGGGAGTCTGCTGCAATAAGAAATCTCCCTATAATGCTTGGAAATTGTGAAGCCACATCTTTTAAAGATGTTGATCTGTAAGATTCTGTCATCTTTGAAAGTGTTAAGCCACCTGCCAGGAAAGATCACTAAAAAATGTCTGGGGGACCCTAAATAAACCACAGTGTATCGCTTCACCCAACAATAATCCACCGTGTGCCTTACGCTAGTGTTGAAATATTTGAATAAAACCATACAGTTAGAAAGAATATCATGCAAACGGATCCTAACCAATAGCAAAACAGTTCCTTTGGAAATGCAGACAGTAGGGACCTAAAAGACTGGAGGTGATTAAACACAAGCAAGTAAGAAATCCTGTATTTCCTTCTCTCAACAATTAGGCAGGAGAAAACTTTATATTAATATTTACAATTTAAGTCCCATCAGGGATTTTAAGCTTTTTGTCCCTATTCTGCAGCAGCAGGATCATGTTGCTCTATCCTCAGCAACTCCCTTTACACTTTTAAAACCATGGACGGGCCATACCCTGTCACTTCAAATCTAAAACAACAACTAGGAAATCTTACAGGCCACACATCAGGGTCATCGTTGCACATTTGCAAGAATCGCTCAGGTCTAGCGGACGAATGTTCCGGACCCTGTTAAAAGACACAACACAATTCAGAAAATAGTTAGAAAGATCACTACAGCAGCCACAAGCCTCTATGGGCAACTGACTGCACTCAGACCAAAGGGGGCTGAATAATAACGCACACCCCACTTTGCAGTTATTGATTTGTTAAAAGTGTTTGGAATCATGTATGACTTTCGTTCCACTTCTCACGTGTACACCACTTTGTATTGGTCTTTCACGTGGAATTCCACTAAAATTGATTCATGTTTGTGGCAGTAATGTGACAAAATGTGGAAAACTTCAAGGGGGCCAAATACTTTTGCAAACCACTGTATACTAAAAAAAAGGTTGCCAATATGCACGGAGGCAATACCCACAGGTTGGTCTGGGAAGTGCACCGTGGGTGGGACGGAGTTTCGTGCTTTGCAGGGAGGGGGGTGGGGTTACACGCTGCAAGGGATGATTCTGTATAGAATCGGAGGGTTGCTAGAAAATATCAAATGTGAAACAAACTCCCATATAGATATTTGGAAATTAGCCAAACCAAACTATCTCCCACCACCAGACCCCTACTGCACGGATGATCCCTTCACCAGAAAACAGACCTTGCCTCTCACTACTAGCAACAACATTCCAGACCCCTCCCCAATGCACTCACTTTCCTACAAGAGGATGATTAAAACTTTTCCACTTCTAAATGCCAGCACACCTTCTATCCCTGCCCGTCACACCATCACACCACCGTCACACCATCTTGAATAGGTCTCTCTCTTATTGGCAGCACCAAGCCTCTGCCCCTCCTTTTCCAGCAGCCCTCCTCATGTACAATCTATTAAAGGAAATAGAGAGGCACAAGACCTAATGTCTACTTTTCTAACAGTGATTCTTAAAGTCCAAAACCAGACGGTTTAGTGCAAAAGGTGCATATTTATTGCTCCATCAAGAGTAAGAAAAGGCTGTTGACTTTTAGAATTACTATTTTAGAACATTATTTGGGTGTGGCAGTGAAACCTATATTAGAGAGCACATGGGATGACGACAGGATATTTTTGTAAGAATTTTTATTTCTGTATACTTGAAAAGTGCCCACACAATGTAAGTCCGGGCAAGGGGGTTTGGCAGAGCATTTGTGTAAACACTAACCACTTACTGAATGTTATACATAGTAGTGTGCTGATTATAATGATATAATGTTACAGTTGGGCCTCATAGAGCTGTGGATAAGGATATTAAAAATAAAGATAGGGGTTCATTATCCATTATAAATTACTAAGTTTTAATTGGTAAAACTAGCAAACTACTTTTTTTGCAAACTACTACACATCAGCCATATATACACATTTTTTTCTTAAACTGTGTGAGGCAAGAGCAAAAGGTGTCCCAAACACATTGTTTTTTTTAAAATGTTTTCTACCCTTTAATTTTTTTTGGGGGGGGAATTGTATTACAAAATAATTTGAATATAGTCCAATGAAGTGCACTGATTGGTCAAAGAACCAATAAATGGCTTTTCAAACATGGAGTCAAAGCAATCTTCTCTCGATGAAGAGCAATGGAAACCTACTATAATTTAACATTTTGCTTGCATGCCAAATGCAGTCTTTAAATTGAAACTGAGAAATCCCTTTTCTTGAGCAGCAATAAGAGAAACATTACAATGAAGTATTAGTACCATATTCTGTCCAAAATATGAAAACTTCCATGGCATGTCATTTAATGCAAGTCCTACTCTGCTTATTAGCATTTTAAGCCTGTAGTGCATTTAAATAAGTCCCCCTGCAATGTAACCCAGGTAGATTTACTTAGAGACGCAATCACTCTGGGTAGATCTCCCTTCTGGTATTCAATACCAGATAGTGCAACTATAAAGCCACATATTAGCTGGCATTTAAATGTCACAGAAAAAAGCAGCATAAGCTGGTATTGAATAGTTTGGGGCAGCAGCACAGGTGTCTTTTTACCTATGTATGCGCCGTTTAAAGTGTTTAAAGTCATACTAACCAGTATTGAATTGTTTAACACAGCTTTAACACCAAAATGTACTGCTGCGGGCAGGGATTAATTATTCTGAAATGCTCTAATGAGGCAGCAAGGAGCTATTTAAACCCCAGCCAATTAAGATACATATGCAAGTTCCTACTCTGACTTTAAAACTACTATTTTTTTTTGATAGGGTTAGGCCTCACTACAGTGGGTCTTCAGTCTGAGAAGGCATGAGCTTTTAAACCTCAGCCATTTAAGATACACCTACTGTATAAGTTACTTATCCTAATGGCCAAATGAAATCTAGAAGGCTATATTTGGCTATAATTAGCACACAAAATGTAGGAGATATTAAGGAATTGCTGGGGTCCATAAAAATATGCACTTGCACCAGACTTGCCACCCAAATCACCGATCCAACCTCACCTCATAAGTTACCCAGGACAAGGAACGTTGCATCCAACATAAACTGAAACTTTCAATAGGATTGCAACCCACCCAAATGTAGTGCAGGTTACTTTAACTTAACTAGCTATGCAGGACACTAGCATGATTGGATAGATGGTACTTTCATATCCTAATCAACATTTAAAAAATTCTCATTCTAGCTCTTATTCTAGCCATGTCAGTGTGTATTTACAAAAATGTGCAGCCAGATTGATCTTTAATCATATTTATTGAGAAATGCATTGCACAGAGCTGTGCTAAGGTAAGTTTCACTTCATTGTCCTCATCCTGCAGCTCTGTACTGTTTAATTATAAAAGGAGTAATGTTGACGGGTATGCTGATGGAATACAATCTGACATTTGAAGCAATTCTATATATGGTAGATTGCACACCATATCTAAAAGAAAATAATAACTCCTTGTATACATAGATCATTCCCCATCTCCCCAAACTTATATCCATTGATATAGAAAGGGCATGCACACCCCAAATGTAGATCAAATACTCGCAAATTTACTTTCAAGATCCCCTAGTGTGGCTTTCTGCTATGTTCAGCTTCTTCCAGGTGTTAGCCATCAGTGAAGGCTGTGACAGCGAAGTCACAACCAATGGCTGACCACTGCTACTAAAATTGCCTCCTCTACAGCTGTACAGCCTGTAATAAGCTTGCAACAGCAACACAGGTGTAAAATTGTCAATTGTGTCTTAGTCTTTGAAAGTAAGTTCAGGAGCATCAGATTAAAAAGTAAGTATTGTGGTTTCCACATTTGGGTCCTGGTTTTACAGAGAAAAAAATTGTATGTGGGCAAATAGTTGTAATAGTTTTACATTTGTGATATGATTTTGCACTCTGTCACTGTCAATAGTCACTTACCAACCAGCACTGTCAAAGTGTATTGAGACAGGAAGGCTTGTGGATTCTGCAAAGCTCAAAAGACCCTGGCAAGAAAACCAAATGTGAAGATATAAAACACACAAAAAAATAAAGCAAATGTATTTAAATAATTAAACAGATTTAAAAGGAGAACAGAGATATTTGTGGTATTCAGTTAAATCAACTAAGTTTACTTGTTAAAAACATTATGATAGTCATCCGACTGGCTTTCAAAACTCAGAATGACCAGCACAATAAATCTGTGGCAATAAATACCTTGAATTTGTCCCAATCAGCATACAACAGCCAGGTGTTAGAAACACTGACAGGGCGATGCACCAACGGGCGCATCGCTCCTGATTTGGAGTTAAAGTTGCGCTAACCGATGTTATATCGGTTAGCGTGACTAACTCCTTCCTTGCGGCAGCTGCGTGGCTAACGCGAAAGTTAACAGCGCCGCCGCCGCAAGTGATGTTATATGCCGAAATCGGCATTTTATTGCGGCACTTTAAACGCCAGCTAATAGCTGGCGTTGGAAGTGCCGGAATAGAACAGCGCCAAGTAGCGATGTTCCGAGCGCTGCTATCGGCATAAAACATCGCCGGGCTATTTGCACCGGTTGCCGATAGCGGCGCTCGGTGCATCGCCCTGTATGTGTTATTCAATAAAAGTTCTTATGGTGCTAATTTTGCCCCAACCAATCAGATTGTTAAATAAGCATTCAAATGTTAAATAAGATCTGATCGGTTGGGGCAAAATTAGCACCATTTTAAACAATAAGAACTTTTATTGAATCTCCCTGACTGTATCCCTGTCTGCTTTAACCCTTTCAGTGCCAGCAGAATTTAAAAAAAATGCCAGCAGAATTTACAGGATTTTGTCCTCAATTGGTTTAGACTAATTTTACAGTAGGAAACCTTGCAGTAAACCAGGATTATTACACATTGTTTTTTTAAGCACAAAGTGTACTTTAACATGGTAACAGAATTTTGTAACTTTTCTGGAGATTTTACTGGATTTATGGGTAAAATAGGTTTTAAAAAATGCAAAATTTGCAAATTTTCATGGATTTTTCCAAATTTAACTTATAGTTATAAGGGGCGTGTTTAGGGGGGGGATTCCTGTTGCCTGGAATCCCCCATTTCTGTCTGCTCAGTGCAGTCTGCTGTTCTACCTCTCCTGGTGTCCATAGACTGTTACACAGATTGTTACATTGTCAATTGAGCTGTGAGTGAGAAGCAGCATTTGTATGTTTCAAAAATGTATCCAGTCTGCCCTGTGATTGACAGCAGCTAAAAAGGGTTAAAATTGATACAGTTTTGTATCAATTATTCTTAGTTATTAAGAATAATTGATATAAAACTGTATCAATTTTAACCCTGCAGCTGCCTGAGGTTAGTGCTGAGACTGGGCAAATGTCTCCTATGGACCATAGCGTTCACTGCCACTGCCGAAATCACCTCAGATTTTTTTGGCCTGACCGACCAATACACTATTGTATCTGTTGGTTTGTGTGTACCCAGCCTTAGTAAGTATATACTTTAAAACAAAAGTAAAGGGAATATGTGTATTGGCCAACTGTGATGATAATCATAGCAATTAGAGAATATATATAATATTATTATATGATCCATATATAATAGAACACATGAATTATTCGGTCGTGAACCTCCTTCTGGGGTTGTTCAGTGGTAACCCATTTAGGATCCCCCCCCTTGAAAATCCTGCGCTTGCCACTGGTTATCTTAAGGTTATGCACAAAAATCTTACTATTTCTAAAAGCTCTGATACTCCCATGTGCAATGACAACAGATACATGTCAGTACCCCACTTTTCCTGTACAGGAGACCCCCCAAACAAACTGCACTTTCAAATATATTACACCAAATTGAAATGTATAACCACTATCTACCAAATTAACTAAAATATCCCCACAAGTTAGATATTTTTAGAAACTACAAACCTGCAGGATTTTATGAGTGAGTTAAGTTTGGATCAAAATGCAAATTCCCCGGGCGCATCTCTCTGTCCAGTTGTAAATTATTTTATCACATTTTCTGAATGTCAGCAAAAAACTGAATTTCAGCTAAAAACTGCAGAGAAAAGTTCAAAAGTATCTCAAATAGGAGTGCCTAACCCCTCCCGAATAAAACAGTATGCCCCATTTATGAGTGTACCCGAAGGCATGGCTACTAACTAGCCCAAAGGGGAACCAATGGCAGTAACAGTAAAAAAAATACAATTACACTGTGCTGCTGCATTACACATTGTTTTATATATGCTTGTGAAAGAGAAACGAGGAAACATTGTCACAGAAACAATACAAGCGCTCCCTCCCAAAAGGCCAGTTAGCATAAATATTAAGTGGACTTAATTTTTCTTTAAATTAAATATAATTATATAATAAAGATTTACTGCCACCATGAAAGCTGCCTGTCTAGGAAAGAGATGAATAAGAAAACACTTCATTACCTGAAAGTGCCTCTCTCAACATCTTGTCCACTCAGGCGGATATGGATGCCTTCCTTTAGTAAGGAGCCAAATGCCATGTACTCTGCCAGGGCCCAATCAACAATCCTGTTCTTAACCATCTCCCCTCTGGATTTCAGTATACGACTAAGCCCTTGGAAAAAGAAAAAAAGAAGAAAACAAAATGACCCCCCAGATGTTTAATGGCTGCTGTGTCACAGGATTAAAAAGATGTTGCAGAAGAACCAGGGCTCTGAAAAGAGATGATTTCCTATCTGGTGTGCAGTGTAAATATACGGATTTGTAAACTGTGATTTTTGTGCCAACAGCTGAACTATTTACTCTAAAGCTTACAGGGGAACCACACTGCCTCCCTTGCTATCCAGTTATTGGGTCAGCCAGACCAAAGGTGTAGTGTAATGGTCCATACAGACTTCTGTTTTTGATCTGCTGCGCCATACACACGTACGGTTATCGGGCAAAATGGCCGTTCATCGTGCATGTGCATGCGCTAGGGCATTGTGATGTCGGACGTGTGCATGGCGCTTTATGATACTCCGGCTCCTTCCATTTGAGAAACATTCTGTGAAGGGAGAAGAGATTATAATACCAAGCTTCTGCTAACTGCAAACTCATTTGTCCTGGTTTTCTAGTGGGTCGATAAGGAAGTAATACAGACTAAAAGGATGTGTAACAGTTAAAAAAAACTCATCCACATTTAGCAAAAAAAAATCTTCAAATCAAGAAAAAAAAAACAAGCAGCACAGTGCTTCTTGTGTCACAGAACCATCTTTTACCTCCATGGATTGTAAAGTCCTCCACAGGCACAGAGCTCCCCACGTTTCCAATGTGAGCCAGATCTTCCTCAGTGAGTCCAGTTGAAGGGCAGGACATACTACGGGGCTGCCCATCCAGAGTAAAGAAACCTGTGTAGAAGCGCATGACATTGTCACCCAAGTTACTGCTGTGTCCACAGTTATAATCCTTTCAATTTTATTTTTTTTTCAATTTTTTATTTTTTAAACAATCTCAATCTGCATAAAAGGACATTAGTGGCTTATTTAATAAGCAAACAGTCTGCAGCAGACATTAAATACAGTAGATCAGTAAAACACTAAAACGGGATCGCTGACAATTTATATTTCAGGCAAACTGTTTTTTACTTTTGATCACATAAAGACCCACAGAGTTTAAAAAGGGAGAGACAAATATCAGTTTGCCAGATTATTCTATTACAAATAGCAGCATTTCTCTTTAAAGGGCATCTATAGTGCCCCATTGCAAAGTTAAATTCATGTACTCTGTACTGCCTTAATCCTATCTCTGTCAGTGACTCTGTTTAACCATGGTGTCAGATCTCTGTGAAGCACTCCCCCCTTCTCCCTCTCCTCTGTTACCTCCTCCATGTCTCAACTCTGGCTAACCGACAAGCTTATCATGTGCAGTAGGAGTTAAAAGTTCAACATCCTGAAAAACACACCCACGCACAGTGGCCAATAGAAAGCAAGCTGTCCTGGAGACAGGAAGAAAGAACAGTACAGTTTACGATCTCTCACTTTGTGACCTATCATCAATTAGTGAAAGCTATTAAGAAGGGGGGTCAAGTGCAGCCTTATATCTACCATCAAAGCTACATCTCTCCCCCTGCTAATGCTCTTATCTCTATGTTTATTACAGGGCAGGGAGGTGGGGGGGGGATCACGTCACATGGATTTGATTGACAGTCCAAGTAGGAGTAGAGGAATGCAATCGTATTCTTCTAACTGGTGTATCTAAGGAGAGAGAGGGAATCTGGAAAAAGTGAAGACACTCTGGGGGTTGTGGGGAATTATAGAACACATGGAAAGAAAGGGGGAAAAAAGTTCATTTTCCCACTATAGATGCCCTTTGAAGGAGAACATTGATTGAAAACTTTAAAGTTCAGCATCAGTTATTTAACCAGAAAGATACAAAAGTTGCCATTTTAGTTTTTGGTAAAGTTCTTTATGCAAGTCATTTATGGTAGAGATGCACATACCAGGCCAGGGGGAGTCCAGCCAGTGCTTGATGTGAAGGATTTTCTCATCCTTTGAGCGGGCAAATGCTTCCTCACAAATCTTGTCATATTTTGATATTTCCTCCTGTGGGTTAAGCAACCAGTGTAAAACTCATTTCATCATTAGATCTAAATAAGAAACTGGAAGACAGTAGATGGCTATACCTCATATTCTGGCTGGTTGACCACTCCTTGTGATATTAGAGTCTCTGCATATTTTTGCAGCACCGCTTTCTGTTTACGAATCTGCTTGTACATCAGAGGTTGGGTAAACATGGGTTCGTCCATCTCATTGTGACCATTGCGGCGGTAACAAACCTAGTGGAGAAAAGGCAAATCTTTCCTAGTTATCTGTCGATAGTTAAAGTGCTACAAGGCTATATGGGAAATTTAATGCATAAAAGCATGAAATATTGGATATCATCTGTCTGCTAGGATTCTCTAGGTTGCAGGACTAGGACAAGCTTTGCCAAGTATTTAAATCTAGTATGAACCAGCGCATCTTGGAAAAGAATACTGATGCAATGTTCCCTGTTGCTTTTAATGCAAAGGGCCCTGCCTCTTACCCCTCTGCCTCCAATGCCCCTTCCTTGGAATCTCTACTTCATATAGATCCGTGGGCACAATGTTGCTCAACTTGATCACTTGGCATTTTGGACGCAGATCTGGACTCGTGTGTACCGGCAGATATTGTTCACTTCCTCAGACAAACTCGGTGAGGGCTAATGTGCTAGTGTCACGGCTTCGCACTTCGCCATCACCACCCATGTCTGTTGACTACCCCTTCTCCCCTGCTCTTTAGAAGAATGACCATGAGATCACAACTAACAGCTATGGGGTGTACATGCAGACAGGACTTGTATTATTACAAGTCTGTTTATGTTACAGGATGTAACTGGGCATAAAAACTGTTTGTCCTAGGATGGATGTTGGTGACAGAACAGTATTACAGATATTAGCCATCGCAGAACTTGTTATTTGTAATTTAGCTTTTTCTCTTAAAGGGCATGTCCCACCTTTATGAAATTTTAATATATTAAAGTCCATGTTCCCCCCAGCCCCAACCGCTATAATTATATTCAGAAAGTCCCCCGATCATTACTTACCTTACCTCTCTCCTTCGCCACGATGCCCCGGCCCTCGCTTGCACGGAACTGCAAGCAGGTGACAGGACCGTTGCTCAGTGCGGCGAGAGGAGAGAGGTAAGGTAAGTAATGATCGGGGACTTTCTGAGACTATAATTATAGCGGTGGGGCTGGGGGGAACATGGAGTATAATATACAAAAGGGATTTATGCTAGGGGAGGGGAGACCAAAGCGGGTGGGGGAGGGAGGGGGGTGGTGCAGTGCGCATGCCCAACTTCACCCGGAGGGAGCGGACGGCAGAGTCCTATATGGACTCTGCTAGGCTCCTGGTAGCCAGTTTTTAGGACATTGTGGGACATTACAGGAGAACCATTTGGAGCTGGGATGTAAGGTAAGGATTTATCAGTACAGAGTGGGACCAGTAGTGGGGGGAATTATAGTTTTGGGGGTGGACATGCCCATTAATATGATTAGTGTTGCCTTACCTGACTTGTGGCTCAGAAAATGCTAATTAAATGTCTACCTGATTTCTTCACAAAATACAGAATTTTAAAACTGTAAATCTTTTACCAGAGTTAATAATGCAAAAACCTATCACTCTCTGCCCCTTGGCAAATAGGGTTTCCACAGTAGCTGATTAGAACTTCATAACTTTTTTCGGATTTTAAATCTGAGATGTAGAGCCTGAGGGCAGTGAGGTAGGGAGGATGGGGGCATACACAAGCACAAATAAATATGTGAGTACCACATTTTACTTCTCTCGAATTGTAGGTTAGATAATGCAATGTGTTGAGTGAGTATAGTAACCCTTTAAAACACACCAAGCATGTCTGGGCCATAAAACGAGGGGGGTGGGGCAGTAGGGAAGAAAGCTACCCGCCTGGCCCCTACATTTTGCGATTGCATGTTTGTCGCAAAAATGAACAGGTCAGGCAGTTCCTTCAGAATGTCGAAATATGAGTATAATGTATGGGCACCTGTAACTGATCATGCTGTATTTCTGTAAAGTAATCACTGTGTTGTAGGCTGAATATTTCCTTGAAGCAGTAAGAGAACAGAGACTTCTGGAGGGTCACCTCTAGCGGATGGATGTCATCTGTTGGATACCTTTCCCTGTAGCATGCTTCCCAAATTGAAAAGCTGTTAGTTGAGCTCTTGATAGAAGGGATAGTAATACTTTTAGGCTGCACTTGCACCGCTTAGAGCCACACCACTAACCTAGACTAGCGCATCCTGTAACTGACACTAACCAGGTCTTTCCGGCACTCAATGCATGTAATAGATTAGGAGATGAGGGTGTGTAAATGTCAGACTGGTTCAAAGTCTGTTTGTGTGTTGGCATGGTGAAGTTGGATGGCTATATGATGAACTGTTTGGTTGCTATGAAAATCTATTAATGCGTACATTTCTTGCTAAGGTGATCAATGATTAGAAGTATAAAAGTTTAAGAATGTTATCCCATTTTTTCCTTAGGCCCTGTTGTATACATTTCTGTGCCCTTAGTTGGACTAATGTACCAATTGTACCCTTGTAACATTGGAACTAAATCAATTAAAATCTAAAGCATTTTCTGATTATAGTTCCCATTGGTGAGTGCATTAAATACTACCAGTGAAGGGACTTGATATTTCTCTGTAGTTTTCATGTTGTGCCTCCAAGGTCACTGTACATTGGTAAGTGTCTCATTGTCCAAACTGCAATAGGAATTGGTGAGTTTCTCTTTGATGCTTAGTTTCTCACCAATTCAAATATTGCCAAACACCCCAAAGGTGTCTAAAGCTCCAGTAATATTTATATGTGGCTACCATTTGGGAAAGTAAGCAAAACATTTTTTGCTGGTTAAATTTTTACGTTATGATAGTGTTTGAGAAACAAGGTTATTTATAAATAATTTAACAGATCCATGTATATCTGTGGCATTAACATCAGGCATTCAGGTACGGTAAGAATTCTAAAAAGTGTCAAGGACACAAATCTGATGTTTGAAAACATGTTATAGTAGGGTGTTCTGTGAAATATATAAAGGAGAACTATAGTGTGTATAAACTACCTGGGGCAGAGAGAGGTAAGATGGTACTTTCTTCCTCTCAATAAAATTTCTACGAGCAGTGGAAGCACAATGTAAACCACTTCCGAGTACAGCATTTAATACAGTAAGTCCCAGGGCCATAACCTGGCAGATGAAAACTGTATGTGCTGTAGCTTCTCAGTAGCTCCATATTGGATGTGGGAATAATCCTAGCATCCTGCCCAGGTACCTTTTATTTCTGAAAAGTAAATTTTTACGGTATAGTTTTCTTTTAAGAATACCTTACATAGAGCAGTTAAAGGCACAATGAATTTGTATTTTAAGGGCATGTCCACCCTTTGAAAAAAAATATTATCCTCCCACTCTACACTGCGTAAAAGCTGGCATCTCTGCGGATACCAGATTTCTTCTTGGCTGCATCAGTCCAGCACAGCCAAGACTGACTGCATCTCTACTGCCTCTGTGTGTGTGCCTGCAGAGAGTACTAAGGACACTGAAATTTGGGGAAGTAGTAACTATAACAATATCACGGGGGGGGGGGGTGGTTAGGGAAAGGTTTTTTTTAAATGTTTTGTCTTCAAATATGTCCCTGCAATTTAAAACACTGTTCTAGAGAAAGTAAAGTGGATGTATGGCCAGATAGATCATTTGTATTTACAGCTAACTTACCAAGCTGCTTCTCTGTAACACAAAATATTATATAAGCCACAAGACACAGTGGGAATTTTTAGGGAAGTGGTAAAAAAAAAAAAAAGTTATCATGTAAAGCACTGCATTAATACCCAAAACCTTGGCTTCTAGTTAAACTGGATCAGGGAGGAATTAACATCTGCTACCTTCTCATGCAGTCTTCATAGCAAAGTGTTTACTAGCCCTGATCCACAATAAAAGCCTGTCATGAATTTGAGCGTGGCAGGCAAGTTTCATTTAAGCATGATATGGAAGAGGCTTGGTAGATCCTATTTGTATATAAATCTCCAATTTAGATGCAGTTCTTATGCAGATATAGAGGAATTGATGTGTATAGGCACACTATAAAGTATACTATTAGTGGACATGCTGGAAGTTGTCATATTGTTAATAGTCTAGAAGGCTCTTTCACTTGGTATAAATTATATATCCATAAAACTATACAAAATTCCATGTTAGCGGTGCCAGTTGACAGTCTGTTTCATAATGTACACCATTCACCTATTCCTAGATTAGCATTTATGATCCGATCTTATAGTTAGGTGATCTTTGAAGATTCTGCGATTTCAGTGCTTGATTGGATGATGAAACGTTTGCGGTTACCATATATACTCGACTATAAACCGACCCGAGTATAAACCGAGATACCTAATTTTTCCTGGATAAACGAATAAAAGTGATTGACTCGGGTATATTGTCGTGGGGAAAATATGACCACTACTGCCTTCGGATTCTGTATGTTTTAAGGGTTTGTTGCCCTTTAAATGGACAAAAGAATTCCCATACAGTAGTCCCATACAGTAATAGCCAATCCAGTAGGCTATTACTGTATGGGACTACTGTATGGGAATTCTGCTGTCCATTTAAAGGGCAACTAAAGCCTCAAAACAATACAGAATCAGAAGGCAACAATAGATACCATTCTCCTTCTGACACTGGATGTTTGAAGCTTTAGTTGCCCTTTAAATGGACAGCAAATTTCCCATACAGTAATAGTCATACTGGATATGGCTATTACTGTATGAGAATTAGTTTGTTTTAAAAGACAACTAAATTCTCATTCCTTGGTACTCCAGATGTTGGAAACGCAACTCCCAGCATGCTTTAGTAGCGGGAGTTGTAGTTTCCAAACATCTACACCCTCACCCTCCCACCCAGTTAAGTGGGTACCTTCTCTTTCTTGGGGTTTCTCTGTGTTCATCATCTGTGGCTCACGTCACTGTGTGCCTCTCTATCTGCACGTCAGTCACACTTTAGCAATCCGGCAGCCGCTCGCTCATTCCCTGTACTTGCACACCGGTGATTTGGCGCTGGGCAGTGGGTGGGCCAGCGCGCCAGTACAGGCGGTGAGCGAGCGGTGCCGGATTGCTATGGTTAGTGACTGACTCGAGTATAAACCGAGGCTGAGTTTCAGGCTGATTTTTACAGCTAAAAACTCAGTTTATACATGAGTATATACGGGATTTAAATTGTGTAAATAATAATAAGTGGGAAAATAGCAAGAAAATCTTGATGAATATTCTGTTTTGGAACCAAGAATGCAGGGATGTAATGTGCACTTGCTTGGGATTAGGCAACACGCTTTCCTTTCCTGGCGCTTGTAGGTTGCACCTTGTATGTGATGTTGATGTATTTTAAAGCTCCTTTCTGTTTCCCTTATGCTGCACTCTTTCTCTTCACCCCCATACCCTTGGTTATGCCTTTCCTCCCATTTCACCCAGACCTGCAAGCATCTGGTCGGCTTGTGTTCTCACTGTGGGAGGTATGAATCAAGTCCTTCATCGTTTCAAACACTACAAACGTATTGGCTGCACCCAGTGACATTAGTTAAGGGAGTGTCTGCGAGGACATGCTGAACAGCTAGAGGGTGGGGGAGCTCTGAGCATATTGTGGGAGTGTCTCCTTTAAAGTGTGTTTTCTACATAATATACTAGTCATATGTATTAAATATTATCACTATTTTATAATCTGTCATCAATTTATATCACATACTGTAGATCATAATTTAAGAGTTCTGGTGTTTTGGCTTCTGAATCTTTTCAAACCGTGCTTAGTTAGGGCATTGGTTAATAAGAATATTAAGTCCCCTTGGAGTTCCATATACTGTTTATAAGCAATCGGTCTATGCTATATACTTCATGGTCATGGTCTTTGAAGAAAGATTACCTAAATGGAAACAGTGGCTCTTTTTAAGAGCACATACTAAAGCTAAAATAATACATTAAGGGCAATTATAGTGAGAAAATTGTTTTTTTTTTAATTTCTTCTAATGTATCCTATAAGTCATCCATCCACCAGGTACCTTTAATTTCTTTAAATTCTACATAGTCCCCGAGATATAAGCCTTTGAATATGCTGTGATTGTAGGAGCTGCTACACCTCATCTGTCACTCAAGGCACACACCCACACAATCAAAGCTCCCCTGCAGTACTGTCACACACTCTACCCACCACTATATGTACCATGTGCAACATATAGTCAAATGCTGTAGTGCTAAACACAATCAATAAACCATTAACCCAGCATATGAGCATAACCACACTAAAAACAGCCCCTCCCCCAAAAAAATCTTATATACATACAAAAACCAGTGACTCAAATGGAACACTAATACAGTATATATAATACAGAATACAGACTTATACCAAACAAGACACACAGTGCAATCTATGAAATATATAGACTAAAGCAACTGAAATGTAACAGGACAACAAGCAGTGTCACTGTGTTTGTGAAGGTCTCACTACAAGTGCTGTTACACTGACTCTCTCTTCAGTGATTATGATCTCAGCTAAGCAGGGGGAGAGATATGAACGTTAGGTAAAAAGTAAATAACAATTAGCAAAGTTAGAGAGACAGGCAGAGTTCAGTAACTTACTTGTAAAGAATCTCAGCACACACTTGTCCTCCTCTCTCCCCTCTGCCCCTCCCTTCAGCATATTGCTACTTTATTCCACACTTTGATTGCTTGCAGTTAGCTCTGGAAGGGAGGGGTCAACAGGATGTCCGCACTTCATTTAAAGTCCTTTCAATGACATGCTCGGACTCTGTATACGCCCGTCACTGCTTGAGGGGGGTAGACAGAGAGGGGAGGGGGACTAACAAGCTTGGTACAAACTTCTGCAGTGTGAAGAACGAAGCCACACAGAAACATGAAAGTAAGGCAGCTTATACCAAGTGATCTATATATTGATACAGACAAAGTTTTTTTTTTTATTATAGTTGCCCTTTAATAAGGAATGTCAGTGCTGCATTCCTTACTCTATTGATTTTCCTCTTTCAGGTTCCTGTAATATATAATCACAATTTTAGGGTTTTGAAATACAAACCCAACATCCAGCACATGCCAGTATCTGCCGTGTTACAGAGGAACACAAGTTGTAGTTAAGAGATTGAATGGCAGTACTCCAGTTGTAGTTAATGGGAAGTTCAGGCAAATACATATGCTTTTCAGAAAAAAGAGCAGTATTTTTTCATCCCAATGACCTATATCTGCCAATTCGGCATTTTGTCTGTGTATAAATAAATGCAATCGAAATACTGACTTCCTGGGTGCAGGACCCCTAGTAGAGACCGTTATGGTCTTGCCTTTGACCCAGCGCCAGGGTTCATTCAGTTGCTCAGTAGAGATCTGAGCATGTTTTTGCATCCAACAGCCAATAATTAGAAATTACTGTTACGAACATTCCAAGGATGTGGTGCATCCTGGGAAGAAGGGCCATTAGAACCTGAAATATCAGCTCACTAATGACAACAGCAGGGAATAGCAAAGGGTATGAAATCAACTGATTTTCTAAAGGGAGAGAATATGTAGAAAACTAAGAAGGATTACACAAACTAACAATTTAACAATATTTATATTCCAATGAACTGTCCCTTTAAACGGTGATGTTTTCAGATGGTTACAGCCTTTTTAAACCTGGGGAGCATTGAGTTCAGCAATCCTCTGCTAATTAAAGGCTCCCCTGTTTAAACTGCCATTTGAGGCTTTTATTAGCGTGTCAGGCAGTTGTTACTGGAGAGAATGTGCTTGGGTCAAGTGTCAGAAACACCTGTTGGCACCCCCTGTTCTATCCACGGGTTGTTTTTAGTAAGTGAGAAATTGGTTGGACATAGTTGATATGTGCAAAAAACGTGTGGAAATGGAAAATAGCTAAAGTGGGGGTGGGGGGAGGCAATGCATTGGGAGAAGAAAAACACATTTGGAATTGGAGATTGTGTTGGGACAAATGTAGGCACCACCCCTATGCTCATATAGCTAGTACCAGTGGTTTTGGGTTGTCTAAACACAAGCAATATTTGGACTGGTTAACCACAGTCACCGAAATATTGCGATATATCGTGACCAAAAGTTCCTCCTCTGTTTTTAGGCAAAATTGGTCAGCCCAAGCTCAATCTGAAAAACGCTTGATATGGTTGGGCAATTCCAATGTTTTTTACTGAATTGGGATATTGTATTTAGGTCAGTATGTTGGTTTTTAACAGGTCAAAAACTTTTTCTGGCAAAGCATGGGAAGATTCACTGCCTGGGACCCCTCACTAATACAATCAGAGCCTGAGTAAAACGTTGCTATCTTAAGAGAAGGCATGTAATTGCCTGGTTTCTTTAATTGAGATTCTAGATTCTATTAATACCGTTTGAATATTAATTTCTTCCATGGTCCTTGAGGCTAGTGATTGGTGCCAAATAAAGATTTGGCGTCGACAGAAATTTTTGGGAACAGAGGAGTTGGGAGGACCTGCAATCACATATTTAGGTATGTTAACATGGAAGAATTGGCTTACTTTCTGTTATTAGACTAAAGCTAGGCACCCCCATTACTGATAAAGGGACAGCCCCATTGGTACGGACGAACGGTCCTGTTTTGTTTTATGTGAGTATCTGCAAAATGACCGGTCGATACGCCCCAAAATTTCCCCGTCATGGTCAACTCCATGTACTGTAGTATAGCCAGTCTTTATATGGAGACCTTTCAGGACTTTGTGTAATCACAGCTTTGAAAGATGATGACAGAATCTTTTATTCATATTTTAAAGATTGGTACTGTGTGAACCAGCTTTTAAGGTGGACATACACTCCCCAATCTCTGTCGTATGATATTTGGATATTGTATTATGGTTCGTGTATGGCCGATGGTACAATTCTCCCCCCCCCCCCCCCCCCCCCCCATGAGACAAGTTGAAATATTTTTATTGGAACAATTAAATCATACGAATCCGCAATTGCACAATAGGTATTGGTGTGTATGGCCTACTTTAAGAATGCCATACACAAGGTCGATTTTTCTTTAATTGTTAAATAGACCATTAATGATCTATAAATACACTGTAACAATCGGTTGATCATCAAACAATGATCGGGTCAGGTGGATAATTTTCATTGTCCTCCTCTTTAAAGCTAGGTACACACAGTACCAATAAAGTCCCGATTTCGCCGGTATCCGGGCTTTATTGGTACTGTATGTACTTTTTTTTTCGGGACACCCGCCAAACGTTCGGGTCAACCGAGCTCTCGTTCGGAAAAGAGGGGAAAATTACCATCGGCCGCAGTAGACTCCATATAGGGGAGTTGCCGTGGAGAGGGAAACTTACAGTCCCTGGGCGTTCTCCTGTGTAGGAGAATGCTTAAGACTGTGTGTATGCAGATCTTTGAAAAATGACAGATAGGATCTGCAAGTTCCTGTCTGTCATCTTCAATAATCTTTTAAGTGTCTACCTAGTTTAGTCTCCCTTTCCAGCTGAAATCTGCAGAAGATTGAAAGCTCAAAGTGGTAAATATCATCTATTATTTTCCTATTAAATTTTCGACCAGGATAGATGTGTCCGGCGTGACAGTGCAGGATATTATTTAACAATAGAAAAATCGAAAAGTGATTGGCCTGCTTCAGTGATGTCTCTCTACAGATCTTTTATTTGCCTTTGGTAGCAGAAGGGATAGCCCAGTCTTTTGTTTCCAATATCATTAGTGTGTAAATAGAGAGGCTAATGTAAAGCTTTACAGTGTACATGTTCTCTGTCGGCAGCAAAGCATGGCCTAGCATTCCACAATCATAGTGGCAAAGTAGAGCAGGTAATACTTGATGGGCTAAAATTTCTGGTTGAGTTGGGGGTTGGTTTTGTGTGTGTGTAGAGCAGGGATGCCCAACCTGCGGCCCTCCAGTTGTTTGAAAGCTACAACTCCCAGCATCCTTCATTGCCATAGAAACCAAGGAATTCGGGAGTTGTAGTTTAAACCTCTAGAGGGCCATGGTTGGACATCCTGGGTGAGAGGGTTGGGATGCGGTTAAGATAATAAATGACTGATGAACTTTTAATGATTTATCTACTCCCCTTTCCTTATTCCCTTTATTCCTCGTGTTCATCTCTCATCACTCTCTCTCTCCTTCACTTTGCTAAACCTGAAATAAATGTATTGCACCAAAATTTCACATGCTGTCGGGTTTGTTTTATAAATATACCCACTAAATTCTTATTAAATGATTTTTCGTGCTTGACTACTTTTAACCCAAACTAATTTCTTTGCTTCTCACACAACACCTCTCTGCCTATTATGTTATTTCACTTCCTCAAACTTCTCAATGATCTTTTCTTGTTGGCTGCTGCATCTCTACTTTCTGTAACACTACTTACATCTATCTCTGACCATCGTGGTCCTCAGGGTTTTATGGATGGAAGAATCTGACCTGGACAAAGTATTCCATCTACCAACCACTACATTCATTGGCGGCAATGAGACGGCTCTACCCTTGAGAGGATTATCAGAAGGCTAGAGGTATGAGGTTATTAAGAAAGAGGACATAAAAAATATGTTTAAGAGAAGTTGTGTAATGAAATGTAATGCTTCCAAACAGCTTATTGATTAAACATTACAAATAGAAGCTTATAATTGGTCAAACAGGATTAGGCAAATATTCTATTAAAGGATTGGTTCATTCAAATCGTGAACACTATATTGTACATTAATAGAAGAGTGGAGTAAAGGAGGGATGTCTTACCACCCGTTCTAATTAATGTTACAGGAGCCGGTAACAAAGGATCAAAACTACCGTGAGCGTGATCCACCGCACACTTTTCTGACAGGTTCCGACTGCTTCCAGGTTGAACTATACTATAGCGAGCAGTCTGCTGTGTATATGTTTTTAGCTACACGACAATAACGCTGAAGTTTTAAGGTATCATTTGTTTCTAACTGACGAGTACTATTTAGGCTTGGGAAGCGTATATATATTTGTATTTTAGAGGCCAGTTTGTATATATTTTTAAATATTTGAGCTATTCCCTCTGTATTAAATATATATCAATGATTTAACTATTTTGTGCTGTGGTCTTCTGTGAGGGGTTGTTTTCTCTATTAGGGTTCACACTCTTAGGGGTGCACTTTTTTGGCAGATAGGGGGCTCAGCTTTTGAGTGAGCGCAAATTGATATTCACTTGTTATAATGTATCCGCTATCAAGGTAAAATCCTATAGTCTTTTAATTCCTAAACCATGCCACTGTTTGATGATCTTGGATGTTTTTTCATGTCCAATATTTCCTTTTAACAGATGGCCATTGCCAGCACATTGGGGTTGAGTTCATGTTATAAATGATCTAGAACAATGTCAATGGATAAGAGAGAAATTTGAGACCCAGGAATTATGCAGTTCAATAATGAAGAGAAACGAACCTTACTTGCCAGGCTGGTTAGATCTACCAGGTAAGGATATGTAAGTGTAAGGGTTGTATGGTGCAAGTAAATCCTGTAAATGTGTTATGTCAGACGTGTGTGTGGCATGGACACCCCAACTTCTTCCAAAGGAATATCATGTGTGCTGGGTTCTCATATTTAAAGATGCAATGGTGAACACTCGTGAATTAAACACCATGGTATATTCCTTCCCCTGAAAAGGTTCGAAGGTTTTCAAGGAAATGGTTTCTGAGAAGCGTTTTGGTTTGGAAGGGTGTGAGGTGTTGATTCCTGCTCTGAAAACAATCATTGATAAATCTAGTGAGAATGGGGTGGATTACGTCATTATGGGGATGCCCCACAGGTATGTTCTCTGTAGATTCTACCCATTTTAATATAAGCTACAGCCTTGCATTAATTTCTTTCTGAATTTATGCTGAAATAGTATTGGTGATCTTTAATAGTTCTTGCTTTAAAGGGCCACCCCCAAAACTAAAATTTAACCCACCACTGGCCCCACTGTGTAGTTTTCAAAAATCCTATATTACATCTGCACCTTATGGTTCTCCTGCAGTGCCTGTCCAAAGTCCAGAAAGTGCCTGTCCAAAGTCTGCTTCTTCCTGTCCTCCTGGAGGACACTGGCATGTTGTTTTATCCCCTACCAAAAAAACCCTTTTCTTTAGTGTAGTGTACCCAGCACCCCCAACTGCCATGTTAGTTTTGGTTTTTTTTTTAAAAAATCCTGCAGAAGGACTAAGGTCCTTCATCCCTTGGCTCTCTGCATAGCCAGCAGTAGCCGTGGCAAGCAGAGAATCAGGATCAAAGATACGAGGGAACAAACAGTGGTAAGTCATTTCTGAAAAAGTTAGTTTGGGGGGTGGGGATCCTTCATGGAATGCAACGATTACAAGACTGAGGGGTACATTATGCCAAGCAAAAATATTTCCCTGCGACTAATTATCGCAGACTTTGGATGTTTAATTCTTATGATTTAATATTTTCCATGTGTCTGGCAGGGGTCGTCTGAATGTTGCGGCCAATGTGGTAGGAAGGAGTTGGAACAGAATTTCTGTCAATTTGACTCCAAATTAGAAGCAACTGATGAGGTAAGGGTTTTGTGAAGGGGGTGTGGGTCGGGGGACTGAACGTTGCTAAAATTTCTTGTCAGTGTGGTGGAATGGAGTCTTTTTTTGCTTTAATAGCAACGTCTGTACTGTCTATGGAGAGTTACTTCCAATGGCACAAATATACTTAACATATATTTGATTATTAATGCTTTCTCTAGAACAGAAAACAAGTATATGCTCCAACAAGATGTTCTTGTGATACATTTCATTATGTAATGTGAATCCCTATATCATTGTCCTTCTCACTACTGTATTCTTTGCAGGGCTCTGGAGATGTTAAGTACCATCTGGGAATGTACCATAGACGGATAAACCGAGTAACAGACAGAAATATCACCCTTTCTTTAGTGGCCAATCCTTCACATCTTGAAGCAGTTGACCCGGTAGTCCAGGAAAGACCAAAGCAGAGCAATTCTACTGTGGCGACACAGAGGGCAAAAAGGTGACTTGGAAGTCCCATGTGGTATTGTAAGCTGAATGCTTAACCCCATCATTTATCTGCTTACACATATGGTGCCTTGTGTCTGCTTACAGGTGATGTCCATTCTTTTGCATGGAGATGCTGCATTTGCTGGACAGGGCATTGTGTATGAGACCTTTCACTTAAGTGACCTCCCATCCCACACTACACATGGCACTGTGCATGTGGTAGTCAATAATCAGGTACTGTACTTTTGTGGGAGCATACATTCCCCCACGTTGTTCAAATAAACAGAATGGAAATATTTGTTAAATTAAACATGTTGACCTTTTATGTTGGGGCTACAAAGGTTGTCCTGGCCCTGACATGTGATTATGGTCAAGCAATAAACATTAGGAAATTCAGTGGCCTGGTTTACAATAGTATTCATCAAAAGAGAGAAGAGAAGAGGACCTTTCTTTTTTGATCCCTTCATGATGACCATCTGTGCTCACTGAATAGCTGTGCGGCTAAATCTCTTTTGTTTACTCTAGTATTCCCCCCGAAAATCATTGGTTATGGAATTGTGGATCCCTGACTATTGCTGGATGCACAGAGCCATTTTAAAAATGTCTAGTGTCACACACCATCCAAGTTGCAGGAACAGACTTTCTTAAACAGTTTTCTTTAGCCGCTCATTTATCTTAATTATAGAAAGTGGAGTGGTGACCCTCTCTGTGTGGTTTAAACACTACAAGAAAGAAGCCATCACTACAGTTGACTGCATCTATTGCGTTCTCTTAGGCCCGATACACACGGGTTGCCATTTCATCTCATTGACAAGCTGGTACAATATTTTTTCATATATTGTAAAATATTGAAAACTTTTAATGTGAGAATATTTTCAGGTGATTTTTCAAACCAAATTGGTCAAAAATTAGATCTGGCTTGTCTACAAATTTGGGTCTTGTGGTCTTCTAGAAGACACAATGAAATATCAGTGGTGCTGCAGCTCTTTCCAACTGTCATACTACAGACTGTTTACCAGGCCTGATCCCCACCCACACTAAAGTTTATTGGCAATTCTTGGAATACAAACTAATTCTTGGAATACAAAACTTAAAGGGCATGTTGACCCTTAAAGAAAAAAACTGGTCAGTTCTGTTACCTGCTCCCAGTCACAACTGATATATTTTGCACTTTATTAACACATTACTAACCAGATATTTAAGGATATTTATTGTCCTCCATTTTGGTAGTAAGCTGGCCCCTCCTTCCCTGCAGTCAATTAAAGCTGTGACTGCCAACATCAACACCAGTGATTGACACGCTTCCTCTGACATGCTCAAGCATATAAAAAGCTCTTGAGCAAAGGAAGGGGGCAGATACCTTTTCCTGAAAGGAATAGAACTTATCATTAAATATCTGGTTACAAATGCATGTAATAACTGATAAAAATAAATAAATTGGGGTTGTGGGCAGATTACTCCAATTCCACATTTCTTTGTTTTAAGGTGGACATTCATTGATTAAAACATTGATATTGCAGCTAGCTATGGAGTCTTTTTGGATATCAAGCCCAACTCCTCAGAATTCGGAACCTTTCATAACTCTAGAATCCAATTTACTTATTAGGCTAAACCTTTCTTTTTAGATTGGTTTCACCACTGACCCACGTATGGCTCGCTCTTCTCCCTATCCGACTGATGTTGCCAGGAGTGGTAAATGCCCCCATTTTCCATGTTTGCAGATGACCCAGAAGCTGTGATGTATGTGTGCAAAGTGGCTGCCGAATGGAGAAGCACCTTCCACAAGGATGTGGTTGTTGATCTGGTATGTCATATTGGTAGTAAATGTGTCTTTTACTATGTTGCTACTCCTCTCTTTGGGATGAATAAACTTTCAGTGGTTTACTAGCTGAAAACTGTTCTATTAAAGAACTGTGGCCCAGACATGCAGTCATTTGTCTTAGTCTCGGTATATGTGTTCAGATCCTTTGTCCCGACTGCAACTAGTCGGCCAGGATGAAGGACAGTTGGTCTTGGACAATCCAGGAAACCATCCAAACACTGAAATGTCTGTCAGTCAGGCCAAAATATTGAATCTGTGTACCCAGCTTTGGGTGTCTGCTATTAAGCTGAAGAAGGACGAAATGAGCCACTTGATTTTGGATATACCTCCTGCTGCATTTTAAGGAAAGATCTCAGTCTGATTTATCTGTTGTATTCAATTAGATCAAAGGACTTGAAATGTAGTTCTGAAGACGTTTCGCTAGTCATCCGACTGTCTTTCATCATTCTGAATTGAGAAAGCCAGTCGGATGACTAGCGAAACGTCTTCAAGAACTACATTTCAGTCCAGTTGATCAATTGAATACACAGATATACATGACCGGAGTGAATGAGAACCCTCACAAGCATCTCAGTCTGATTATAACCATTTATTAACTGCAACAGACGCAAAGTGCAATAATTCCCTTGCATTAAAAGAACAGGAGATTGTAATGTTAACATACTGGCGAAGGAACGTGACTGGTTCAAGAGAGGTGTTAAGGAGGCCATTTATGTGAAAATAAAGAAACCAAGCCTAAATAGAGGTGGGGGGGGTTCGACACCAACTGTCTGCCATGTACAATGCTGTTTTAACACCTTACTCTGGGCGTTCCTATAACACCTCTTAGCCACTATCTAATCACACCCTTAACACCTGGTTGATATGCTAATTGGGATTCTCCAGGGTACATAATTGCCACAGATTCTTGTACTAGTCATTCTGAATTGAGAAAGCCAGTCGGATGACTAGCGAAACGTCTTCAAGAACTACATTTCAAGTCCAGTTGATCTAATTGAATACAACAGATAAATCAGACTGAGATCTTTCCTTAAAATGCCAGCAGGAGGTATATCCAAAATCAAGTGGGCTCATTTCGTCCTTCTTCAGCTTAATAGCAGACACCCAAAGCTGGGTACACATGATTCAATATTTTGGCCTGACTGACAGACATTTCAGTGTTATTGGATGGTTTCCTGGATTGTCCAAGACCAACTGTCCTTCATCCTGGCCGACTAGTTGCAAGTCGGGACAAAGGATCTGAACACATATACCGAGACTAAGACAAATGACTGCATGTCTGGGCCACAGTTCTTTAATAGAACAGTTTTCAGCTAGTAAACCACTGAAAGTTTATTCATCCCAAAGAGAGGAGTAGCAACATAGTAAAGACACATTTACTACCAATATGACATACCAGATCAACAACCACATCCTTGTGGAAGGTGCTTCTCCATTCGGCAGCCACTTTGCACACATACATCACAGCTTCTGGGTCATCTGCATTAACATGGAAAATGGGGGCATTTACCACTCTGGCAACATCAGTCGGATAGGGAGAAGAGCGAGCCATACGTGGGTCAGTGGTGAAACCAATCTAAAAAGAAAGGTTTAGCCATAATAAGTAAATTGGATTCTAGAGTTATGAAAGGTTCCGAATTCTGATGAGTTGGGCTTGATATCCAAAAGAGACTCCCATAGCTAGGCTGCAATATCAATGTTTTAATCAATGAATGTCCACCCTTAAAACAAAAGAAAATGGTGAATTGGGAGTAATCTGCCCACAACCCCAATTTATTTATTTTTATCAGTTTATTACATGCATTTGTAACCAGATATTTAATGATAAGTTCTATTCCTTTCAGGAAAAGGTATCTGCCCCCTTCCTTTGCTCAAAGAGCTTTTTATATGCTTGAGCATGTGCAGAGGAGAGCGTAGTCAATCACTGGTGTTGATGTTGGCAGTCACAGCTTTAATTGACTGCAGGGAAGGAGGGGCCAGCTTACTCTACCAAAATGGAGGACAATAAATATCCTTAAATATCTGGTTAGTAATGTGGTAATAAAGTGCAAAATATATCAGTTGTGACTGGGAGCAGGTAACAGACAACTGACCAGTTTTTTTCTTTTAAGGGTCAACATGCCCTTTAAGTTTTGTATTCCAAGAATTAGTTTGTATTCCAAGAATTGCCAATAAACTTTAGTGTGGGTGGGGATCAGGCCTGGTAAACAGTCTGTAGTATGACAGTTGGAAAGAGCTGCAGCACCACTGATATTTCATTGTGTCTTCTAGAAGACCACAAGACCCAAATTTGTAGACAAGCCAGATCTAATTTTTGACCAATTTGGTTGAAAAATCACCTGAAAATATTCTCACATTAAAAGTTTTCAATATTTTAACAATATATATGAAAATATTGTACCAGCTTGTCAATGAGATTGAAATGGCAACCCGTGTGTATCGGGCCTAAGAGACAGCAATAGATGCAGTCAACTGTAGTGATGGCTTCTTTCTTGTAGTGTTTAAACCACACAAGAGAGGGTCACACTCCACATTCTAATAATTAAGATAAATGAGCGGCTAAAGAAAACTGTTTAAGAAAGTCTGTTCCTGCAACTTGGATGGTGTGTGACACTAGACATTTTTAAAATGGCTCTGTAGCATCCAGCAATAGTCAGGGATCCACAAGTCCATAACCAATGATTTTCGGGGGGAATACTAGAGTAAACAAAAGAGAATTTAGGGCCGCACAGCTATTCAGTGAGCACAGATGGTCATCATGAAGGGATCAAAAAAAGAAAGGTATCTCTTTCTCTCTCTCTTTTTGATGAATACTATTGTAAACCAGGCCACTGAATTTCCTAATGTTTATATTGCTTGACCGTAAATCACATGTCAGGGCCAGGACAACCTTTGTAGCCCCAACATAAAAGGTCAACATGTTTAATTTAACAAATATTTCCATTCTGTTTATTTGAACAACGTGGGGGGAATGTAATGCTCCCACAAAAAGTACAGTACCTGATTATTGACTACCACATGCACAGTGCCATGTGTAGTGTGGGATGGGAGGTCACTTAAGTGAAAGGTCTCATACACAATGCCCTGTCCAGCAAATGCAGCATCTCCATGCAAAAGAATGGACATCACCTGTAAGCAGACACAGAGGCACCATATTGTGTAAGCAGATAAATGATGGGGTTAAGCATTCAGGCTTACAATACCACATGGGACTTCCAAGTCACCTTTTTGCCCTCTGTGTCGCCACAGTAGAATTGCTCTGCTTTGGTCTTTCCCTGGACTACCGGGTCAACTGCTTCAAGATGTGAAGGATTGGCCACTAAAGAAAGGGTGATATTTCTGTCTGTTACTCGGTTTATCCGTCTATGGTACATTCCCAGATGGTACTTAACATCTCCAGAGCCCTGCAAAGAATACAGTAGTGAGAAGGACAATGATATAGGGATTCACATTACATGAAAATGTATCACAAGGAACATCTTGTTGGAGCATATACTTGTTTTCTGTTCTAGAGAAAGCATTAATAATCAAATATATGTTAAGTATATTTGTGCCATTGGAAGTAACTCTCCATAGACAGTACAGACGTTGCTATGTAAAGCAAAATAAGAGACTCCATTCCACCACACTGACAAGAAATTTTAGCAACGTTCAGTCCCCCGACCCACACCCACTTCACAAAAAACCCTTACCTCATCAGTTGCTTCTAATTTGGAGTCAAATTGACAGAAAATCTGTTCCAACTCCTTCCTAATCACATTGGCCAGCACATTCAGACGACCCCTGCCAGACACATGGAAAATATTAAATCATAAGAATTAAACATCCAAAGTCTGCGATAATTAGTCGCAGGGAAATATTTTTGCTTGGCATAATGTACCCCTCAGTCTTGTAATCGTTGCATTCCATGAAGGTATCCCCACCCCCCAAACTAACTTTTTCAGAAATAGACTTACCACTGTTTGTTCCCTCGTATCTTTGATCCTGATTCTCTGCTTGCCACGGCTACTGCCTGGCTATGCAGAGAGCCAAGGGAATGAAGGACCTTAAGTCCTTCTGCAGGGATTTTTAAAAAAACAAAACAAAACTAACATGGCAGTTGGGGGTGGGCTGGGGTACACTACACTAAAGAAAAGGGTTTTATTGGTAGGGGATAAAACAACATGCCAGTGTCCTCCAGGAGGACAAGGAAGAAGCAGGGACTTTGGACAGGCACTTTCTGGGACTTTGGACAGGCACTGCAGGAGAACCATAAGGTGCAGAGATGTAAGATAAGGATTTTTGAAAACTACACAGTGGGGCCAGTGGTGGGTTAAATTTTAGTTTTGGGGGTGGCCCTTTAAAGCAAGAAACTATTAAAGATCACCAATACTATTTCAGCATAAATTCAGGAAAGAAATTAATGCAAGGCTGTAGCTTATATTAAAATGGGTAGAATCTACAGAGAACATACCTGTGGGGCATCCCCATAATGACGTAATCCACCCCATTCTCACTAGATTTATCAATGATTGTTTTCAGAGCAGGAATCAACACCTCACACCCTTCCAAACCAAAACGCTTCTCAGAAGACCATTTCCTATGAAGAAACTCTTCGAACCTTTTCAGGGGAAGGAATATAACATGGTGTTAATTCACGGAGTGTCACCCTTGCATCTTTAAATATGAGAAACCAAGCACACACTGATTATTCCTTATGGAAGAAGTTGGGTGTCCATGCCACACACACAGTCTGACATAACACATTTACAGGATTTACTTGCACCATACAACCCTTAGCACTTACATATCCTTACCTGGTAGATCTAACCAGCCTGGCAAGTAAGGTTCGTTTCTCTTCATTATTGAACTGCATAATTCCTGGGGTCTCAAATTTCTCTCTTATCCATTGACATTGTTCTAGATCATTTATAAACATGAACTCAACCCCAATGTGCTGGCAATAGGCCATCTGTTAAAAAGGAAATATTGGACATGAAAAAACATCCAAGATCATCAAACAGTGGCATGGTTTAGGAATTAAAAGACTATAGGATTTTACCTTGATAGCGGATACATTATAACAAGTGAATATCAATTTGCGCTCACTCAAAAAAGCTGAGCCCCCTATCTGCAAAAAAGTGCACCCCTAAGAGTGATACCCTATATAGAGAAAACAACCCCTCACAGAAGACCACAGCACAAAATAGTTAAATCATTGATATATATTTAATACAGAGGGAATAGCTCAAATATTTATAAAAATATATACAAACTGGCCTCTAAAATACAAATATATATACGCTTCCCAAGCCTAAATAGTACTCGTCAGTAGAAACAAATGATACCTTAAAACTTCAGCGTTATTGTACGTGTAGCTAAAAACATATACACAGCAGACTGCTCGCTATAGTATAGTTCAACCTGGAAGCAGTCGGAACCTGTCAGAAAAGTGTGCGGTGGATCACGCTCACGGGTAAGTTTTGATCCTTTGTTACCGGCTCCTGTAACATTAATTGAAGAACGGGTGGTAAGACATCCCTCCTTTACCTCCAGCTCTTCTATTAATGTACAAATAGATAGGTTCACGATTTGAATGAACCAATCCTTTAATAGAATATTTGCCTAATCCTGTTTGACCAATTATAAGCTTCTAATTTGTAATGTTTAATCAATAAAGCTGTTTGGAAGCATTACATTTCATTAACACAACTTCTCTTAAACATATTTATTTATGTCCTCTTTCTTAATAACCTCATACCTCTAGCCTTCTGATAATCTCTCTCAAGGGTAGAGCCGTCTCATTGCCGCCAATGAATGTAGTGGTTGGTAGATGGAATACTTTGTCCAGGTCAGATTCTTCCAATCCATAAAACCCTGAGGACCACGATGGTCAGAGATAGATGTAAGTAGTGTTACAGAAAGTAGAGGATGCAGCAGCCAACAAGAAAAAGATCATTGAGAAGTTTGAGGAAGTGAAATAACATAAATAGGCAGAGAGGTGTTGTGTGAGGGAAAGCAAAGAAATTAGTTTGGGTTAAAAGTAGTCAAGCACAGAAAATCATTTAATAAGAATTTAGTGGGTATATTTATAAAAACAAACCCGAACAGCATGTGAAATTTTGGTGCAATACATTTATTTCAGGTTTAGCAAAGTGAAGGAGAGAGAGAGTGATGAGAGATGAACACGAGGAATAAAGGGAATAAGGAAAGGGGAGTAGATAAATCATTAAAAGTTCATCAGTCATTTATTATCTTAACCGCATCCCAACCCTCTACACCAGGGATGTCCAACCAGTGGCCCTCTAGAGGTTTGAAAACTACAACTCCCAGAATTCCTTGGTTTCTATGGCAATGAAGGAATGCTGGGAGTTGTAGCTTTCAAACAACTGGAGGGCCGCAGGTTGGGCATCCCTGCTCTACACACACACACAAAACCAACCCCCAACTCAACCAGAAATTTTAGCCCATCAAGTATTACCTGCTCTACTTTGCCACTATGATTGTGGAATGCTAGGCCATGCTTTGCTGCCGACAGAGAACATGTACACTGTAAAGCTTTTACATTAGCCTCTCTATTTAACACATAAATGATATTGGAAACAAAAGACTGGGCTATCCCTTCTGCTACCAAAGGCAAATAAAAGATCTGTAGAGAGACATCACTGAAGCAGGCCAATCACATTTTCGATTTTTCTATTGTTAGAATAAATATCCTGCACTAGTCACGCCGGACACATCTATCCTGGTCGAAAATTTAATAGGAAAATAATAGATGATATTTACCACTTTGAGCTTTCAATCTTCTGCAGATTTCAGCTGGAAAGGGAGACTAAAGCTAGGTAGACACTTAAAAGATTATTGAAAGATGACAGACAGGAACTTGCAGATCCTATCTGTCATTTTTCAAAGATCTGCATACACACAGTCTTAAGCATTCTCCCTACAGGAGAACGCCCAGGGACTGTAAGTTTCCCTCATCCACGGCAGACTCCCCTATATGGAGTCTACTGCGGCCGATGGTAATTTTCCCCTCTTTTCCGAACGAGAGCTCGGTTGACCCGAACGTTTGGCGGGTGTCCCGAAAAAAAAAGTACATACAGTACCAATAAAGCCCGGATACCGGCGAAATCGGGACTTTATCGGTACTGTGTGTACCTAGCTTTAAAGAGGAGGACAATGAAAAATTATCCACCTGACCCGATCATTGTTTGATGATCAACCGATTGTTACAGTGTAATTTATAGATCATTAATGGTCTATTTAACAAATTTAAAGAAAAATCGACCTTGTGTATGGCATTCTTAAAGTAGGCCATACACACCAATACCTATTGTGCAATTGCGGATTCGTATGATTGATATTGTTCCAATAAAAGATATTTCAACTTGTCTCATGGGGGGGGGGGGGGAATTGTACCATCGACCGCACACGAACCAGAAATACAATATCCAAATATCATACGATAGAGATTGGGGAGTGTATGTCCACCTTAAAAGCTGGGTTCACACAGTACCAATCTTTAAAATATGAATAAAAGATTCTGTCAGTCATCTTTCAAAGCTGTGATTACACACAGTCCTGAAAGGTCTCCATATATAAAGACTGGCTATACTACAGTACATGGAGTTGACCATGACAGGGAAATTTTGGGGGCGTATCGACCGGTCATTTTGCAGATACTCACATAAAACAAAACAGGACCGTTCGTCCGTACCAATGGGGCTGTCCCTTTATCAGTAATGGGGGTGCCTAGCTTTAGTCTAATAACAGAAAGTAAGCCAATTCTTCCATGTTAACATACCTAAAATATGTGATTGCAGGTCCTCCCAAGCTCCTCTGTTCCCAAAAATTTCTGTCAGGCCAAATCTTTATTTGGCACCAAATCACTAGCCTCAGAGGACCATGGAAAGAAATTAATATTCAAACGGTATTTAATAGAATCTAGAATCTCAATTAAAGAAACCAGGCAATTACATGCCTTCTCTTAAGATAGCAACGTTTTATGCTTCAGGCTCTGATTGTATTAGTGAGGGGTCCCAGGCAGTGAATTCTTCCCATGCTTTGCCAGAAAAAGTTTTTGACCTGTTTAACCAACAATACTGACCTAAATACAATATCCCAATTCAGTAAAAAACATTGGAATTGCCCAACCATATCAGAGCGTTTTTCAGATTGAGCTTGGGCTGACCAATTTTGCCTAAAAATCAGAGGAGGAACATTTGGTCACGAATTATACGCAATATTTCGGTGACTGTGGTTAACCAGTCCAAAATATTGCTTGTGTTTAGACAACCCAAAACCACTGGTACTAGCTATATGAGCATAGGGGGTGGTGCCTACATTTGTCCCAACACAATCTCCAAATTCCAAATGTGTTTTTCTTCTCCCAATGCATTGCCTCCCCCCACCCCCACTTTAGCTATTTTCCATTTCCACATGTTTTTTGCACATATCAACTATGTCCAACCAATTTCTCACTTACTAAAAACAAACCCGTGGATAGAACAGGGGGTGCCAACAGGTGTTTCTGACACTTGACCCAAGCACAGTCTCTCCAGTAACAACTGCCTGAGCAGCTGAATAAAAGCCTCAAATGGCAGTTAAAACAGGGGAGCCTTTAATTAGCAGAGGATTGCTGAACTCAATGCTCCTCAGCAGGTTTAAAAAGGCTGTAACCATCTGAAAAGACATCACCGTTTAAAGGGACAGTTCAGTGGAAATATCAATATTTGTTAAATTGTTAGTTTGTGTAATGCCTTCTTAGTTATTCTACATATTCTCTCCCATTTAGAAAAATCAGTTGATTTCATACCCTTTGCTATTCCCTGCTGTTGTCATTAGTGAGCTGATATTTCAGGTTCTAATGGCCCTTCTTCCCAGGATGCACCACATCCTTGGAATGTTCGTAACAGTAATTTCTAATTATTGGCTGTTGGATGAGTCAAACATGCTCAGATCTCTACTGAGCAACTGAATGAACCCTGGCGCTGGGTCAAAGGCAAGACCATAACGGTCTCTACTAGGGGTCCTGCACACAGGAAGTCAGTATTTCGATTGCATTTATTTATACACAGACAAAATGCCGAATTGGCAGATATAGGTCATTGGGATGAAAAAATACTGCTCTTTTTTCTGAAAAGCATATGTATTTGCACTGAACTTCCCCATTAACTACAACTGGAGTACTGCCATTCAATCTCTTAACTACACATTGTGTTCCTCTGTAACACAGGCAGATACTGGCATGTGCTGGATGTTGGGTTTGTATTTCAAAACCCTAAAATTGTGATTATATATTACAGGAACCTGAAAGAGGAAAATCAATAGAGTAAGGAATGCAGCACTGACTATTCCTTATTAAAGGGCAACTATAGTGAAAAAAAAAACTTTGTCTGTATACAATATATAGATCACTTAGTATAAGCTGCCTTACTTTCATGTTTCTGTGTGGCTTCGTTTCTTCACACTGGCAGAAGTTTGTACCAAGCTGTGTAGTCCCCCTCCCCTCTCTGTCTACTCCCCCTCAAGCAGTGACGGGCTGTATACAGAGTCCGAGCATTGTCAGTTGAAAGGACTTTAAATGAAGTGCTGACATCCTGTTGACCCCTCCCTTCCAGAGCGAGACGGACAAGAATCAAAGTGTGGAATAAAGTAGCAATATGCTGAAGGGAGGGGCAGAGGGGAGAGAGGAGGACAAGTGGTGCTGAGATTCTTTACAAGTAGTTACTGAACTCTGCCTGTTCTCTAACTTTGCTAATTGTTATTTACTTTTTACCTAACGTTCATATCTCTCCCCCTGCTTAGCTGAGATCATAATCACGAAGAGAGAGTCAGTGTAACAGCAGCTTGTAGTGAGACCTTCACAAACACAGTGACACTGCTTGTTGTCCTGTTACATTTCAGTTGCTTTAGTCTATATTTCATAGATTGCACTGTGTGTCTTGTTTGGTATATAGTCTGTATTACTGTATTATATATACTGTATTAGTGTTCCATTTGAGTCACTGGTTTTGTATGTATATAAGATTTTTTTGGGGGGGAGGGGCTGTTTATAGTGTGTTATGCTCATATTGCTGGGTTATGGTTTATTGATTGTGTTTAGCACTACAGCATTTGACTATATGTTGCCAAATGGTACATATAGTGGGGTGAGAGTGTGTGACAGTACTGCAGGGGAGCTTTGGATTGTGTGGGTGTGTGCCTTTGAGTGACAGATGAGGTGTAGCAGCTCCTACAAATCACAGCATATTCAAAGGCTTATATCTCGGGGACTATGTAGAATTTAAAGAAATTAAAGGTACCTGGTGGATGGGATGACTTATAGGATACATTAGAAGAAATTTAAAAAAAAAAACAATTTTCTCACTATAATTGCCCTTTAATGTATTTATTTTAGCTTTAGTATGTGCTCTTAAAAAGAGCCACTGTTTCCATTTAGGTAATCTTTCTTCAAAGACCATGACCATGAAGTATATAGCCATAGACCGATTGCTTATAAACAGTATATGGAACTCCAAGGGGACTTAATATTCTTATTAAACCAATGCCCTAACTAAGCACTGTTTGAAAAGATTCAGAAGCCAAAACAGCCAGAAACTCTTAAATTATGATCTACAGTATGTGATATAAATTGATGACAGATTATAAATAGTGTGATAATATTTAATACATATGACTATAAAGTATATTATGTAGAAAACACACTTTAAAGGAGACACTCCCACAATATGCTCAGGACTCCCCCCACCCTCTAGCTGTTCAGCATGTCCTCGCAGACACTTCCCTTAACTATATGTCACTGGGTGCAGCCAATACGTTTGTAGTGTTTGAAACGATGAAAGGACTTGATTCATACCTCCCACAGTGAGAACACGAAGCCGATCCAGGAATGCTTGCAGGTCTGGGTGGAAATGGGAGGAAAGGCATAACCAAGGGTATGGGGGTGAAGGAGAAAGAGTGCAGCATAAGGGAAACAGAAAGGAAGCTTTAAAATACATCAACATCACATACAAGGTGCAACCTACACAGCGCCAGAGGAAAGGAAAGCGTGTTGCCATATCCCAAAGCAAAGTGCACATTACATCCCTGCATTCTTGGTTCCAAAACAGAATATTCATCAAGATTTTCTTGCTATTTTCCCACTTATTTATTATTTACACAATTTAAAATACCGTATATACTCATGTATAAACTGAGTTTTTCAGGCTGTAAAAATCAGCCTGAAAACTCAGCCTCGGTTTATACTCGAGTCAGTCACTAACCATAGCAATCCGGCAGCCGCTCGCTCACCGCCTGTACTGGCGCGCTGGCCCACACCACTGCCCAGCGCCAAATCAGCCGGTGTGCAAGTACAGGGAATGAGCGAGCGGCTGCCGGATTGCTAAAGTTAGTGACTGACTGCAGGATAGAGAGGCACACAGTGACGTAGAGCCCACAGATGGATGAACACAGAAGAAAGCCCAAGAAAGCAGAAGGTACCCACTTAACTGGGTGGGAGGGTGAGGGTGTAGATGTTTGGAAACTACAACTCCCAGCTACTAAAGCATGCTGGGAGTTGCAGTTTCCAAACATCTGGAGTACCAAGGAATGAGAATTTAGTTGTCTTTTAAATGAACAAACTAATTCTCATACAGTAATAGCCATATCCAGTATGACTATTACTGTATGGGAAATTTGCTGTCCATTTAAAGGGCAACTAAAGCTTCAAAACAATACAGTGTCAGAAGGAGAATGGTATCTATTGTTGCCTTCTGATTCTGTATTGTTTTGAGGCTTTAGTTGCCCTTTAAATGGACAGCAGAATTCCCATACAGTAGTCCCATACAGTAATAGCCATACTGGATTTGGCTATTACTGTATGGGACTACTGTATGGGAATTCTTTTGTCCATTTAAAGGGCAACTAAACCCTTAAAACAATACAGAATCCGAAGGCAGTAGTGGTCATATTTCTACCACGACATATACCCGAGTCAATCACTTTTATTCGTTTATCCAGGAAAAATTAGGTATCTCGGTTTATACTCGGGTCGGTTTATAGTCGAGTATATATGGTAAACGCAAACGTTTCATCATCCAAATCAAGCACTGAAAATCGCAGAATCTTCAAAGATCCACCTAACTATAAAGATCGGATCTATAAATGCTAATCTAGGAATAGGGTGAATTGTGTACATTATGAAACAGACTGTCAACTGGCACCGCTAACATGGAATTTTGTAATAGTTTTATGGATATATAATTATATACCAATGAAAGAGCCTTCTAGACTATTAACAATATGACAACTTCCAGCATGTCCACTAATAGTATACTTTATATGTGTGCCTATACACATCAATTCCTCTTTATCTGCATAAGAACTGCATCTTAAATTGGAGATTTATATACAAATAGGATCTACCAAGCCTCTTAACATAATCATGCTTAAATGAAACTTGCCTGCCACGCTCAAATTCATGACAGGCATTTTATTGTGGATCAGGGCTAGTAAACACTTTGCTATGAAGACTGCATGAGAAGGTAGCAGATGTTAATTCCTCCCTGATACAGTTTAACTAGAAGCCAAGGTTTTGGGTATTAATGCAGTGCTTTACATGATAACTTTTTTTTTTTTTTTACCACTTCCCTAAAAATTCCCACTGTGTCTTGTGGCTATAATAATATTTTGTGTTACAGAGAAGCAGCTTGGTAAGTTAGCTGTAAAATACAAATGATCTATACTGGCCATACATCCACTTTACTTTCTCTAGAACAGTGTTTAAATTGCAGGGACAATATTATGAAGAGCAAAACTATTTAAAAAAAACCTTTCCCTAACCACCCCCCCCCCCCCGTGATATTGTTATAGTTACCTACTTCCCCAAAATTTCAGTGTCCTTAGTACTCTCTGCAGAGCACACACACAGAGGCAGTAGAGATGCAGTCAGTCATTGGCTGTGCTGGACTGATGCAGCCAAGAAGAAATCTGGTATCCGCAGGAGATGCCAGCTTTTACGCAGTGTAGAGTGGGAAGGATAATATTTTTTTTCAAAGGGTGGACATGCCCTTTAAAATACAAATTCATTGTGCCTTTTAACTGCTCTATGTAAGGTATTCTTTACAGAATACAATACCGTAAAAATTTACTTTTCAGAAATAAAAGGTACCTGGGGCAGGATGCTAGGATTATTCCCACATCCAAATATGGAGCTACTGAGAAGCTACAGCACATACAGTTTTCATCTGCCAGGTTATGGCCCTGGGACTTACTGTATTAAAGATGCTGTACTCAGGAAGTGGTTTACATTGTGCTTCCACTGCTCGTAGAAATTTTATTGAGAGGAAGAAAGTACCAATCTTACCTCTCTCTGCCCCAGGTAGTTTATACACACTATAGTTCTCCTTTAATATATTTCACAGAACACCCTACTATAACAATGTTTTCAAACATCAGATTTGTGTCCTTGACACTTTTTAGAATTCTTACCGTAACCTGAATGCCTGATGTTAATGCCACAGATATACATGGATCTGTTAAATTATTTATAAATAACCTTGTTTCTCAAACACTATCATAACGTAACAATTTCTACCAAGCAAAAAATGTTTTGCTTACTTTCCCAAATGGTAGCCACATATAAATATTACTGGAGCTTTAAGACACCTTTGGGGTGTTTGGCAATATTTGAATTGGTGAGAAACTAAGCATCAAAGAGAAACTCACCAATTCCTATTGCAGTTTGGACAATGAGACACTTACCAATGTACAGTGACCTTGGAGGCACAACATGAAAACTACAGAGAAAATATCAAGTCCCTTCACTGGTAGTATTTAAATGCACTCACCAATGGGAACTATAATCAGAAAATGCTTTAGATTTTAATTGATTTAGTTCCAATGTTACAAGGGTACAATTGGTACATATAGTCCAACATAAGGGCACAGGAAAATGTATACAACAGGGACTAAGGAAAAAATGGGATAACATTCTTAAACTTTTATACTTCTAAATCATTGATCACCTTAGCAAAGAAATTTGTACGCATTAATAGATTTTCATAGCAACCAAACAGTTCATCATATAGCCATGCCAACATTCACCATGCCCAACACACAAAGCAGACTTTGAACCAGTCTGACATTTACACACCCTGCATCTCCTAATCTATTACATGCATTGAGTGCCGGAAAGACCTGGTTAGTGTCAGTTACAGGATGCGCTAGTCTAGGTTAGTGGTGCTGGCTCTAAGCGGTGCAAGTGCAGCCTAAAAGTATTACTATCCCTTCTATCAGAGAGCTCCAACTAACAGCTTTTCAATTTGGGAAGCATGCTACAGGGAAAAGGGTATCCAACAGAATGACAATTCCATCCGCTAGATGTGACCCTTTCCAGAAGTCTCTGTTCTCTTACTGCTTTCAAGGAAATATTCAGCCTACAACACAGTGATTACTTTACAGAAATACAGCATGATCAAGTTACAGGTGCCCATACATTATAACTCATATTTCGACATTCTGAAGGAACTGCCTGACCTGTTCATTTTTGCGACAAACATGCAATCGCAAAATGTATGGGCCAGGCGGGTAGCTTTCTTCCCTACTGCCCCACCCCCTCGTTTTATGGCCCAGACATGCTTGGTGTGTTTTAAAGGGTTACTATACTCACTCAAACAAATTTGCATTATCTAAAACTACAATTCGAGAGAAGTAAAATAGTGGTACTCACATATTTATTTGTGCTTGTGTATTGCCCCCATCCTCCCTAACTCACTGCCCTCAGGCTCTACATCTCAGATTTAAAATCCGAAAAAAGTTATGAAGTTCTAATCAGCTACTGTGGAAACCCTATTTGCCAAGGGGCAGGAGGAGTGATAAGGTTTTTGCATTATTAACTCTGGTAAAAGATTTACATGTCTTTAAAATTCTGTATTTTTGTGAAGAAATCAGGTAGACATTTAATTAGCAGTTTCTGAGCCACAAGTCAGGTAAGGCAACACTAATCATATTAATGGGCATGTCCACCCCCAAAACTATAATTCCCCCCACTACTGGTCCCACTCTGTACTGTAATAAAATCCTTACCTTACATCCCAGCTCCAAATGGTTCTCCTGTAATGTCCCCACAATGTCCTAAAAACTGGCTACCAGGAGCCTAGCAGAGTCCATATAGGACTCTGCCTCCGGTCTCCCTCCGGGTGAAGTTTGGCATGCGCACTGCACACACCCCCTCCCTCTCCCACCCGCTTTGGTCTCCCTCCCCCTAGCATAAATCCCTTTTAGTATATTATACTCCATGTTCCCCCAGCCCCAACCGCTATAATTATAGTCTCAGAAAGTCCCCCGATCATTACTTACCTTACCTCTCTCCTTCGCCGCACTGAGCAGCCGGTCCTGTCACCTGCTTGCAGTTCCGTGCAAGCAGAGGGCCGGGGCATCGTGGCGAAGGAGAGAGGTAAGGTAAGTAATGATCGGGGGGACTTTCTGAGAATATAATTATAGCGGTTGGGGCTGGGGGGAACATGGACTTTAATATATTAAAAGTTTCTATAAAGGGTGGACATGCCCTTTAAGAGAAAAAGGCTAAATTACAAATAAACAAGTTCTGCGATGGCTAATAATCTGTAATACTGTTCTGTCACCAACATCCATACTAGGACAAACAGTTTTATGCCCAGTTACATCCTGTAAACATAAACAGACTTGTAATAATACAAGTCTGATCTGCATGTACAACCCCATAGCTGTTAGTTGTGATCTCATGGTCATTCTTCTAAAGAGCAGGGAGGAAGGGGTAGTCAGACAGACATGGGTGGTGATGGCGAAGTGCAGAAGCAGTGACACTAGCACATTAGCCCTCACCGAGTTTGTCTGAGGAAGTGACAATATCTGCCGGTACACACGAGTCCAGATCTGCGTCCAAAATGCCAAGTGGATCAAGTTGAGCAACATGGTGCCCACGGATCTATATGAAGTAGAGATTCCAAGGAAGGGGCATTGGAGGCAGAGGGGTAGAGGCAGGGCATGAAGAAAGATTGGGGTTTAAGAAGGTGTGGGATGGGACAGAAAAGAAGAAGTAGGTAGTGGAGAGGGCAACAAGATTGGGAGATTCAAAAAAAAAAAAAAAAAAAAGGGAGAAAGGAGAAGTTTGAAAGGAATGGCAAGCACAAGGTAGTGGGGTAGATTGGCAGAGGGAATACATACAGACAAATAAAAAGAGGAAAAGCACAGAAAATAAAGGTTACAATGAGTCTTACAAAATGGCGCTCACCCCTACCTGGAGAACCGACTATCACTGGAGACCCATCAAAATTAACAGTACTAATTCCGAGAGGGTCAAGCTTTGCAATGTGATGACCCCTTACCTGGAAACAATGAACAAACTTGTTAATATTTCTTACCCTTCCCTTTTATATCACAAGTTCCCTTGCATTATGAGGAATTGAACAAGTCAAGAGAATTTGTATTAAAAGTATCATTTTTGGGGGAAAATAAACTGGCAATCACTATTTGAATGCAAGAATAGAATATGGTTAAAGGACAACTATAAGTTTAAATGCAGTTTTGCCCAATATCACACAAACAGCGGAGTTGATTCTAATGCTAGATTTTTAAAAGATATCTATAAAATGAACTGTATAAAAATGGAAAGTACCTGAGGCAGGAAGGAAGAATTGACTGTTCCCACCTCACAATATCATTTCGTTGAGGAGCTGCAGCACCAAAAGTTTTCATTTGCCAGGTTAGTCCTGGACTATTCCTGTATTAAAGATAATGCTGAAGCCAGGAGGAAGACTGGCAGAATCAGTTTTCTTTGGGCTGGTCCTTCTCACAGAATTAATATTAGGAGTTAGAAATTACTAGTCCTGTCCCAAGTACTACCCCACTCTTTTGACAGGTTGATTAACAATAGGTAAATCAACAATAGCTCACACCAGTCTTATAACAACAAAAATAGTTTATTCACACATGACGTTTCGGTGTCTCCAGACCTAATCTGAATAATATGTCTGAAGAAGGTGTCTGGTGAGACCGAAAACGTCACGTGTGAATAAACACAGTCTTTGCTGTTGTAAGACTGGTGTGCGCTATTGTGGATTACCTATTGTTACTATTTTACCACTAGCAGTGGCACCATAGCTGCACCCAGCATTTATTACTACATTACCGAACAGTAGTGCACGAAAATCCACTTTGAATTCTTTAAAGGGCATGTCCAACCCCAAAAATGAAATTTAACCCCATACTGGCCCCACTGTGTAGTGTACAAAAATCCTTACCTTACATCCCAGCTCCTTATGGTTGCCATGCTATGCCCCTCCAAAGTCCAGGAAAGTGTAGTGTAGGAAGCTCTGTGTGACTCATCCTGTGCCCGTCTCAGCCTCAACCTCAACAAGGTCTGAGGCATGCGCAGGAGAGTCCTCCCCCCCTCTCCCTAGCGCAAAACCCCTCGGAGATATTATAGTTATTGGTCCCCCAGCCCCAACCGCCGTAATAGAATTGTTAGAAAGTCCCCCGATAGTTAATTACCTTCCCTCTATCCTCTGGCGTTCTGAGCCTCTCAGCCAATTAGGGACGCGGCTGACGGTCCTGCCCCCTGCTTGCATTTCCGTGCAAGCAGAGGGCCGGGACTGTGTGGCGGAGGATAGAGGGAAGGTAAGTAACTATCGGGGCACTTTCTAACAATTCTATTACGGAGGTTGGGGCTGGGGGACCAATAACTATAATATATAAAAACTTCAAAAAAGGGGTGGACATGCCCTTTAATGAACTAAGTTTATTATAATTACACAAACTCAGCAGATTTAATATTAAAAAAGTGAATGCCTGCAAAGTGGTTACAAGTACCGTATATACTTGAGTATAAGTCAAGGTTTTTAGGCTATAAAAATAGCCTAAAAATCTAACCTCGACTTGAGTCACTAACCTCGACTTGAGTCACTTACCTCGACAGGTAAGTGACTCAAGTCACTTACCTGTCCTGTAATCCAGCTGCCAAAAACTTCCACATCCACTCTTTTGGCTGCTGACGTCACCACTTGGCGCCGTTCTCACTTTCCAGCTCCAAGTAGTGACGTCAGGCGCCAGTGGATGCGGAGCGATGCAGCCGGATTGCAAGTCCTCTGTCCACGAGGCAAGTCCTCTCCTATACTAATTTTGGGGGGTGTGCAGTGCTTGCCACTGCCAATGTTTGGAAATTACAACTCCCAGCAACTAAAGTATGCTGGGAATTATAGCTTCTAAACATCTGGAGTGGCAATGAATTGGGGGGTTAATGTGTGGGATTACCATTTAAAGGGCAAGTAATACTTTAACAATAGATACCATCCTCCTGATACTGTATTCTTGTAAAGACTGCCTTCTGATTCGGTATAGTTTTGAGGCTTCAGTTGCCCTTTAAATAGACAGCAGAATTCCCATACAGTAGTGTCATACAGTAATTGCCATACTGGATTTGGCTATTACTGTATGGGAATTCTGCTGTCCATTTAAAGGGCAACTAAAGACTCAAAACATTACAGAATCAGAAGGCAGTAGTGGTCATAATTTCTACCCTCGACATATACGAGTCAATCATATTTTACTTATTTTTCAGGTAAAAATAGGTACCTCAACTTATACTCGGATCGACTTATATTCAAGTATATACATAATATCTTAAAACTGATGCATTAAGACAAACGCTAAAAATATGCATGTAGGAATCTTTTGTGAGAGACTTCAGTAACATGTTGAATTTGCACAGAGATATACAAGTTCACTTTACCTGATAAGCACGAATGAGGGACTGGACTGCAAGATGATCTTCCACAAGCTTGTCTACATTTGGCTGGGCCTGGACCAATGACTGTGCCTGCGCAAGAGTGGAAAGGCTGCTGCCAAGAGGTGGTGGGCTCTGATAAGCTGAACCAGGGGCTGCACCAGCATTTGCATTCCGGAAGAAGATATCCCACGACTAGGAGAGGGGGAAAAATAGTATTAATTCTAAGACAAAAACCTGACCTGGCAAACATAAATAATAAATCAATGAGAGAATTTTAACCAAATTTTACTACAGGAATCAGAAAAGGCTTTATTTAAATCTGCTTGGTAAAGCAACCCACGTTAAACTTCTACAGCTTAAATCAGGTTTGCTATAGGTTAATACACCCAGAATTAACTAAAGCCTAGTACATGCGTAAAGCTTGCCATACATTACCTTAAAATTACACCAATTAGACATACACAGGGAGATTCAATAAAAGTTCTTATCGTTAAAAATGGTGCTAGTTTTGCCCCAACCAATCAGATCTATTTTTTTTTTTAAACTCATTTTATTTGATTCCAAAACACAACATTGATTCTCATACATTGTTAAAATATTTGACATTGTTTTCATATATAGTTACCGAATATATGGATTTGGATATATTATTGACTGTCTATAGTGTTTACATTATAACATTGTTACATAAGAAAAGTCATAGTATATAATTCAGTCTACAGTTCTTGAACAACAAAATCAAAATTAAAGTTAAATCCTAAAACATAAAAAACTTGCCTGTGTGTCTTCATTAAATATTATAAATTGAATTGAATTGCCGCCTGCCCCCGCCACCGGAGGCCCCCATCTGTATATATTGCTGTAATGAAGCTTCGATCACCAGTTAGTTGGTGATTTGATACATCTCAGGGTTACGCTATTGTGTTGGGTGACTCGAGCCATACACCCCATATTTTTGGGAATTTGTCGGGGCAGTTCCTGAGTTGATACACAATTCTGATATAATGTAAATCGTTGTTTATGAGTTTGATCCATTTATAGATCTTTGGGGGTTTGTTAGATAGCCATTTCATGATAATTGTTTTCCAAGCGTAGAACAGAACTGCCTGCAAAAAAACCTGTTCTGTGGTGGACCACACATCTTCATCCACTAAACCAAATACACAGATCTCAGACGAGGGCCAGATGGGGTGCGGAACGAGCGCTCTCAGAAAATTGAAGATTTCAACCCAGTAGTTGTTTATTTTTGGGCATTCCCACATAAGATGTGCAAAGTCTGCATTAAATAACTGGCATTTGGGGCACGTTGAGGAATAGTTGGTGTTCATATATTTCAGCTGTTTGGGTGTGTAATATGTCTGGTGTAGGATCTTAAGCTGGGTACACACAGTAACGATAAAGCCCCGATACCGCCCGATCGTTATGTGTGTACGTTCGTTTCCCGAACGAGCGCGTGGCCGCTGAACGATCGGGTCTGCCGAACGCTCGTTCAGGAAAGGCCGAAAATTTCCATCGGCCGCGCTAGACTCCCTATAGGAGTCTAGTGCGGCCGATGGAAACACACAGTCCCGAGCGTTCTCCCTATGAAGTTCATAGGGAGAACGCTCGGGAATGTGTGTATGCAGATCTTTGAAAGATGGCAGACAGGATCTTGCAGATCCTGTCTGTCATCTTTCAGAAATCTGTACTGTGTGTACCTAGCTTTAAATTGTATAAGCTTATTGTTTACTGCTGGGGACACCTGACAGTGCATTTGGAGGATCTCGGGCCAGCGGTCCTCTGATATTGTTGGCATATATGGGGTCCATTTCCCTTTAATTTGTTCTATATTGGGTTGTGATTTAGAGGTTATTAAACAAGTGTATAGTTTGGATATAATTTTTTTCAATCCTTGGGTACGTATTATAATTATTGGGTGTTTGGATATATTATCAAAATCATTTGGAAATGTTACCTTTAATGCATGGTGTAGTTGTAGATATCTGTAGTGTAGCGTGTTTGCTAATTTGTATATATTTTGGAGCACTTGGAAGGGGATTGGATGTTTATTTCGTATTAAATTTCCTATTGTAAGTACCCCTTTTTCTTTCCATAGTGTGCGACCTGGGAGGCTCTGTTAAAAGTCTGTTGTTCCATAACGGGGTGTGCTCAAAAAATCTGGTGAGCTGAAATAGGTGGTTGGTGAGATTCCAGATTCTGAGTGTTAGTTGATGCAAAGTGGTGCACGGCCCTATCAAACAATCAGATCTTATTTAACATTTGAAAGCTAACATCTGATTGGTTGTCACAAAATTAGCACCATTTTTACCAATAAGAACTTTTATTGAATCTCCCTGTTAGTCCCAGATGAATGTTGAATCGTAACTTGTAATGACAAGTGAGCAGCAGATTTACCTGACAACATTCCCTAGGTGATCTCAAAATGATTGGGCCAGGCAGTTGCTGGAACTTTGCTCGAACACTAAGAGGTAAATTTGTAGCATGTGGCTAGCATTAGATTATTGATGGCCAGGAGTGGACACCAAACAAGGTCAAACATCAATAGGACACAAACAGGAGCCACCACATACATTAAACGGTCATCTGAAGCAGTCTGTCTTTTTGTTTGTTGTGCACTGTTTGACCATACCCAACACACAGGCCAATGTTTTCAATCTCATTGCAGCCAAAATTGATTGGCCCGAAAATTAGGCAAAATTTGAGACAAACTTTTAAGGCTGGGTACACACAAGCAAATTTCTTCAAGTAGAAAAAAAAAATCTGTCCTTGAATGGCTTCAATAAATAGTGTATAAATTTAGGTACACACCTAGCGATTTTTCCTCCAGACCGAATGTTCGATACTTTCGACCGGTCGGCCAGAAGGAAGGACTGTTGGTTCGCGGCAAAAGCAGCCGCATCCGACAGATACCGCGACCGATTGTGCGGTCCATAGAGGACCGCACGATCGGATGAGGTTTTCCACCATGTCCGATCGTCCTTTCGTCCGAATGATCAGTCGGACATGGCTGCATTCGGATGCGATAATTTCGGTCCGATCGACCGATACACTGAACTAGCGGTCGATCGGACCGAAATATCTCATTGTGCGTACCCAGCTTTAGGCAGTGAAGTGAAAAGGCAGCTATTTATTGTACTATAAAGTAAGGATGGCGATTAGAGGATTCTAAATTCCAAAAGGAAGATGGCACCGGAAAGGATAAAATTATTATGTATTCAGATTGACTTTCTAAATGAAGAATAAAGCAGGTTTCCTCTAAAGGTTTGCTGGGACACATTGATTTACCTTGGCAGAGCTAGAGGTACCACTAAATTTTGCCAATGAAAATATTTTAACTAACCAAATTAAAATTTGTCCGATTTTACGACAAACATATTTCACATTGTTTGCACAAATATACATTTCTCATTTCTACATTGGTCTAAGCAAGAAGTGTATGTCCGTAGTGATCACAGGTTAAAGTGAATAATAAAACACTTCCCTCAACCCATAAATGGTCAGGGCTATTTAAAGCTTGTTAAAGGGACCCAAGCAAGCAGACATGGGGGATGGATGAAATAAACACGTTTACAATTATAACCCAGATTACACAAAATGCAGATATTTCCTACTGAGCACGCTCTTCATTTTAACAATATCATTAAATACTGCTATCTAAGTTTAATACAGATCATTACTAGCTCTTTCTGCATTGAAAGTTGATTGGGGAGAAGAACATTTTGCGGCATCTATATACTCTAAAGCTAGGTAGAGATGCACAGACGAACGTCTGTTACAATGGTAATCTTAAAGGTGTATGGGGCCTAAAGTTGCATCCTAGAGTTATTTCATAATCAGTCCAAACATAATGTTATAAACACTGGTTTGATTGTTAACTGACTGCCGTGTCAGTAAAAGTATTTTAACTCCCTTCAAACTAATAACTAACAAAATACGGATTAATGTATGCCAATATAGCAGAAATTGCTAATTACTGAAAGATGCAGTTAACCAGATATATTTAAGTCACATTAAAAAAAAAAAAAGGGCGAGTAAACAATAGGGGGAACCTTTTACCTTCCTTGCTAGACACTTCCCTGTGACTAGTACTGCTGGACTTATGTAACTAACAGGAAGATTCAATAAAAGTTCTTATTGTTAGAAATGGTGCTAATTTTGCCCCAACCAATCAGATATTTAACTTTTGAAAGCTAACATCTGATTGGTTTTGGCAAAATTAGCACCATTTTTAACAATAAGAACTTTTATTGAATAACCCAGTAAGTTTCTCTGATGCACAAAGCACAGGCTGTCCTCTCGAATGGAAAATAAGAGAAGAAAAATAATCCTATCCATGTCATAAAATAGCCCTGCAGGCTAATTAATGTTAAACAAATGGAAAAATATCCATGAAAACGGTATAGTGTATATCGGAGGCAGAAGGGTTAAAACATTTTCTTGGTCACCATAAGTTGTTAAGCAGAATTATTTGGAGCCTGGCCAGGTGGAGATGACGTATGACAGAATCCAGTGAAAACCAGCCAGCACACTGACTTTTAACCTCAAGGCAGCACAGTCAGCAGGAAATCTGCCAGGACTGAGCACAGTACAGTGTCACCAAAAGAGAAAAGCATCAAAACAACAAACAGTACAGTATGATTGGTTACAGGTTACAATACAATAAATTATTTTGGTCAGACAGTTGGCTGCATAGGTATAACAGATAGATGATATAGCAGGAAACAGAAATGAAAATAAATAAACATGTAATCTAAGGCATTAGATACACCTACAGGGACATGTAATATGTCCCAGTATTGTTAAAATGAGTGTAAAATGCAATCTACCCCATGTAATGTGGGTTTAACAACAGCCCAAAATGCTTTTAGAAATAGAGCACCTGAAGCAATACCAATTTAGTTACATTTTCTGCTATCTCGCAGTGATGCAATACTAGTAGCAAGGCACTTACTAAGTCCACTTATTAAAGGGAGTGAAGTAGCTTGAATATGAAGACAAATTGGATAAGTTATAAGTCGGTCGGAGTGGGTGCCGATCTCTGTCGCCTGTTTGTTCGGATTGGACAAACGGGTATGCTGGTAAATCACGGCCAAACATTAGCAATATAGTGCCAATCCCGTCTGTACCAATAAGTGCTATTGATTACCTCATTGCAGGAGCATGGCAAAATATGTGGTGTGTTGCAATATTGCAATGCCCTGCTACAGTACATATTCTGGAAAACACACTTTCTAGAAAGTACTTTGGCATTCCTGTCTCCATACAAGGACATTTCCCATTCACATGATTATGGAAAAGAGATAGCTAATCATTGGAGGCTAACAAACCCTCCCTAAGACAACAATACAACAAAGAAAAGAGGATTTTTATGTCAGACTCACCTGTGTTTTGTCATAATAAAACGCACATAGTAAAACAAAAAGCATGGCAACACATTATGTACGGTTACCTGTAATTTAATAAGGAACCTTAAATATTAGGTGGATAATAACACATACTATTGCTTTTTGGGAATGTATTATTGGTAATCCAGTATGTATGATGAAACGGCACATCTTCTTTAAAAGGCAAGTCCACACCTCATATGAAAAAATTGCCCTCAATGTATGTATGGTAACCTGAAAAGCTGTCCGAGGTCTGTTACCCTTCACCCGGTTACCTCCTCTGAGCATGTGCAAGCTCATGAAGCTTGTACAGCTTAATAAGAGGCAGCAACAACCTGAAATGAGGATAGCAATTCCTTGGTGAGCATCTCTGTCCAGGAATGCCGAGCAGGACTGAATGGGTGGTTATGGGACAGATTTAATTGGCTGTACCTACCTTGGCTTTTTAGCCTACTCATGCTGGCAGACACAGCACAGTTTACATTTACTGGCACAGCTGTGCTGCTGATAACCTATAGCTGCAGATCTGTGCTTCTCACCTCTTTGGTCTCACCAGACTGGTATGTTGTGTGGATAGCTAGTTGGGGAAAGGAATGAGACTGATATTTAGTGGGGTACTGTAAAAAAAAATGAACACTGGGTGGTGTTTATGTATTTGTGTGATTGCTCCCAGCTAATCGGTTGTGCGATTCAGGATGGGTGTGAGGACTTCCTGCATCGTATTCCTGACACTTTGTTTAAATTATAAATGCAATGTGTGTGCCAGAGGCAGTGTTGCAATAGTGATATAATATGAAGCTCTCAGATTTTACTTGTAAACATAACTTCCGTGTAGATTAGCATATTTTTTGTCTCTTCCGCAAAACTAGTATAAAACCTTCACAAGTTACAGATCATGTAAGAGGTTTTTGTTTCGTGGCCTGAGGTGAATTCACTGATGTTTATTTTCCCCCCTCAATCAAAAATACATCATGTACTAAAAAAAGCAAAAAATGTTTTGTTGTATCTTATGAGTAATCTGCAGAGAACTACATCTATAACTTGTCAGTTAAACAATTAATGTTTTCAATAAAGTCCTAGAGTTTCAGCAAAATTGATGTTATAAGGGAGGATTCTAATTGGCAGCATCCAGGCCAAAATAGGCATTGGTATTAATATTCTCTTCCGCAAAGAACTTACTGTTTTATTTCTTCCATGTTTGGAACGTCACTGTTGGAACTAACCTCACCCTCCGAACATAACCATGTTTAACTAAGGACTTGTGCCTCTAAACTGAGGCCTTTGACAGCCTCTCAGACTGTTCGATCCCTTACACATAACAAGCTGTGGCCCCAAGGACGTTTCAGCAATTCAGGTGCCTAGTACAACATGTGGCCGCAGAGCCTTTTCTTAGTGGAACTAGTTCTAATTACGTGGAGGAAATGTACTATGCTTGGTTAGAAAATCCTAAAAGTGTTCACAAGGTAAGGAGCAGAGACGGATTTCTGTTGCTGATTTAAATTACATTCCAGGAAGCAAAAGAATACAGAGTGGATTTAGTGAACAGGATAAAATTACTTCAACGACAGATGGAATTTGCTGATTCCATTGAAAGGAAAACTTGGGATATAAGTTTAAATACCATCTTCCTATTGGCTACTGCATGGAGCATACTGTGCATAAGAATTAGATGGGTCATGTTTTTGAGACCCTTTAGAAGGTGGTGGTTAAGTTAAGCTCATCTATAACGCTGCTTAATAAATCCTTGTTGAATTGATGATAAGTGTTTAATGCCTCAAAGGAAAATAGCTTTTTAAAAAAAAATAGTAGTTATACTATATCTTAAAGGCTTGTTTTGGCTGCACCACCCCCAAATAGGAGTCCGGATCGGATGTTCAAAAAAAAAAATTTTTTTTTTTCACACAAATTTAAAAGCATGGTGAGCAAGCTCAGAAAAATAGGGATCAGTAGCAAATAGTCTGTTGGGCTTCAAGCAAACCCTTAATAATAGACTGAAAATACAGTCCCCTAACCAGTCTATGATTAAGGGTTTGCCTGAAATGCATCAGATTTTCACTGACCCCAATTTTTTTGTGGAATATAGGATTATTTTAGAGAATTCTGATCTGGGCTTCTATTTATGAGTGGTGAAGCCAAATCAATAGTTTGATTGGAACACTTTACATGACGGTTTGGACATCTGCTGGCTTGCAGGCTCTTCTCTCTGTAGAGTGATCGAAGGTATGTGGGGAAAGTTTTGCAAAAGGGGATCCTGTGGTATCTTTTTGAAATGGACATGAACAGAATCTATCCATGCATTACTTTACCTGGGGTAGGTAAATTAATTTAACCCTAAAGGAAGGAATATGTTGTTCCTATAAGGTAAATATGTACAGACAGTACATCAAAAGAAAATGTTTTTACAAGGGGGTGGTAAAATGTTGCATGAAAATTTGGTCAAAAGGATATTACAATAGAACTATATCTGCTTCAGCACAACTTTTTAACGTTTAACACATATAAAGCTGAGTCAATAAGTGTTGCAAAATTTGTCCGTGTTATTAAATTGCAGCAACCAATCAGATGTTAGCTTTTTACTAGGTTACTGCAGTAAAGGGGGGTACACATGAAGAGAGCCTTTTTGTCCAGACCGACCATTCGGCTCTTCCAACTGGTCAGGACTGGTTGGTAGCAAAAAATTGCCGCTGCCGACAGTTCGCCGCAAACGAGCGAGCAGTCCATAGAGGACCGCAGATTCATACGAGCTGTGGTCAAAAACCCATGTAATGATATCAACCTGATCGGTCGATGCGACTTAAATATCGGTCATTCGGCCCGAAATATTGCATTGTGTGTACACAGATTTAGGAGAACACTGATTGGTTGCTGATTTATTAATAGCATGGGCAAATTGTGCACCTTTTATAGTATTAGTCTCATTGTGCAAAAAGCTTAAATGACAATTCTCTCCTCCCCCTTGCTCCTCGCCTCGAACAGTACCCAGGGTAAGGACCTAAACCGTAATGCTTTGCGTGACGTGGCCAATGAGAACGCACTTTGCAAGAAGTGTGTTCACATATGGCCCCATCGCGACTGTCAGTGACGGAAGAAAAGAGGAGGAGTGGTCCGGTGCGACGAAGGAAAACTTTAAGTATGCAGAAGATCTGTAGTACCCAGCCGAACAGTTTAGGTCTTAACTTGGGTACTCTTTTTTAGGTGTGGATCACCACACCTAAAGGGGACTATACTTGTCTTTAAAAAACATATTTCAGATAAATAACATAGGGTTTTCAACTTAACTGTATGGATTTGTCAGAGTGAATATAAACTAATTCACCTGAAGAAGGGGGTATTCCCCTGAAACGTTGTGATGTGTGGATCACAATAAAATTGTTCTAATTTCTTGGAGTGCGACCCTCAATTGCCTTTTTTCCTGCGAAGTATTGGTTCCAAAGGGAAGAAACCACGAGGCGTCTGCACCACAGTTGGACAGAGTGCACCTCCACTATTGTTTATCTATTTGAATATAAATATCCTTTTTTTCCCACCTAGTCACCTGTAAATAAGCTAGAAATAATGGAAAATGTCTTATCAATTCTGATATAAAATACAGAGATCATTCCTTTAGACTATTTTGTATAAGGTTAAAAAAAATTAATTTACTAAGGGATGTCCTATTTTGTGGAATTTCTCCTTGGAGTGTTTAATTGTGTACTTATAATTCTATTTACAGCTGAAAGCTTGTTGGTTTAGCATTTCAATTAAGTTCCATTGCACAGTTACTGGGTAACCTTGTTGTTAACTAATAGGGTCGAAGTGTGACCTCTGAATATATCCATGTGATTCTATGCTACTGTGAGGACAAGACGGAAGGACCCTAAAAGCAGTGTTTCCAGTATGTGAGGTCTGCAACAGACTTTTTTTCCCCAGCATTTTACAGTCTATATTAGAGGAATTGTACACTGAAAAATAAACTTCCTCAGTTCAATATAATGAATACATGTAAGCAGCACTTTTTGTTGCTGCATGACTTCAACTATCTGACTCTTTCGGGCACATATGCTCAGAATTCCCCACCATGCATATCGTACAACTGTCACCATTCCCGCTACAGCAAAACTATACACAACAGAAGAGTTTAATACTAAGGCGCTTGATTGTGAAGAATTATAGTTTCCTGTAATGGGAAAATTTTTAGTCTACATATCCTTTAAAGAGCAATTTATACTTGATGTAAACCCCCCCCCCCCCCTTTAAAATACCGGAGGGTGAGAACCTAAACCATGCTCTCTTACCTCTGCGTTTCACCAGATTCCACTTTCAAGTTCTTTGGCCCCATCTCCTGCTTAAGTCAGGAGCCATGCTCTATGGGAAGATAGGTTCTGAGTGTGTGAGCATTTGTCAGGCTCCAGACTCAGTGGGGGTTGGGCCTAACATTGAGAATGAGCACAACTTCAAGTGATCCATAAAGGCTTCAGAGCAAAACTTGGGGAGATTGAGCAGTTTAGGTACAGGGTGTTGTAAGGGGAGGGTTGACAATAATTGTTAAACTAAAGCCTCAAAACAATACAGAATCAGAAGGCAACAATAGATACATTTTCCTTCTGCTTTAGTAGCTGGGAGTTGTAGTTTCCAAACATCTGAACCCTCACCCTCCACCCCAGTTCGTGGGTACCTTTTGTGGGCATCTTCTGTGGCATCCTTCCCTGGCATCCTTTGTGGCGCATCCTTTCCTGGCAGTAACTTTGCGCTGCATTAACTTAGAGGAGTAAACAGGCAGCTGCTCGCTTGTTCCCACACTCCTATACTGAAGCGCTGGCTGACGCGCACTCATTGCCAGGCAGTGACGTTAGCCGGCGCACCAGTATTGGGAGGGAGCGAGCGGCTTCCGGATTTCTCCTTAAGTAAACTGAATCGAGTATAAACCGAGTTTCACAGCCTGAAAAACTCGTGTATATACGGTAGTAGTGTCTGTTATCGAAGATATTTTATATTTAAATAAGATATTGTTAAAATTCTGACTTAATCAGCATGAGGAGCAGAAATGTGACATGCTTTTTAGTAGCGTGTGTGAATGTCATAATAACTTGCATTAATTCATCTTAACTCAGTTAAAATTTGTCTATGTTTTCTAAATTTACAGGGAGATCAATAAAGTTCTTATCGTTAAAAATGGTGCTAATTTTGCCCCAATCAATCAGATCTTAGCTTTCAAATGTTAAATAAGATCTGATTAGCACCATTTTTAACGATAAGAACTTTTATTGAATCTCCCTGTTAATATTTTATAAAGGCAGTTTCTTGGTGCCTTAAATGTTAAGCTCTGCAAACATGTAGACATTATAGCCACCTGTTAGTAATCTTAAGTGTTGAATTTGGACCCTATTTTTCTGGTGTAAATTAGTGATTGATTACTGGGAGGGGGCTGACGTTAAAGGGTCAATACATTTGGGATCAAATCTGTTGCATTTGTCACAAACTGCCGAGGTTACACCTACTTTTTTTTGCGTGTCCCCCCTTTAAATTAAAGTGCATGTTGACACCCTCCGTTTAAATCTATACTTACTTTCCCCTACTCTGGCAAAACCCAGAGTTATACTGCTTGCTCCCATTGTCTCTGAAACTTCTTATACTTCCTCTCCTGGTCTTCACTGGTAGCGTCATCAGTCATTGGCCGTTATGTCTTCTGCAAACAGGAAGGAAGTCGGCAGCAGAGAAAACCATAGCGGAAGACCTAGTAAGTATAAGGATTAGTAAGTATAAGGTTAGTAAGTACAACCATCTCTGGGTTTAGGGGGAAGGTATGCATAATTTAAGTGCTGGGGTGGACATGCTCTTAAAAGGACAAATAATGGTAAAATATTTTAGCTGAGCTTATTTGCACAAATCTCAGATATAGATTTATTTCCTGATACTCAGCTAAACGATAAATCTACTTGTGTATGATATCCTCCTTCTTTAACCTGTGCTCCTTCATCTACTGAAGCTGGGCTGTCATCTTGCTGGTATGCATTTACACTCTATAAATGTTTCCATTATTGCTAGGTGTTTTGCTAAAGAGGTGGCTTGGAGAAGGAGGGTCGTTAATCAGTTTTTGGTAAGGATAATAACCCACTTGAGCACACGTAAAAACAATGTGGCGTTTCTGTGTGTTTTGCCATCCGCTTGTGTCCACTTTACATGCGATTGCGTTTCATTGGGTATTATGGGTAAAAACAACACGTCATGTTTGATTCGTCTGTTTCTGTCCGCTTTTGTATGGCTTTTATAGACTTGTATTAAGAGCAATTTTGACAAAAACAGACCAAAAATGTGGTGATCGCACAATTGCCCAGTATTTTTTGCTGCATCTGATCCACATTTTGTCTGATTTGGCAAAAAAAAAATCTAACAAAACTTCAGTCACTCCAAAAATATTTTCCTATTTTTTGCCTGATCGACTATCAGGCTGAAATTTAGATCGGGCAGTCCAAAATATTGGCTTGTGGTGCACACAGCTTTAAGGTCAATATGTGATATATTGTTCCTTCTAGAGAAACAATTTAAAAAATTCCGGGCACACTTTTATAATCTAAGTGACTTCAAATTTATTCAACTTTCGACACCACTTAGGACGTCTTCATCATTACATCTTTGTCCTAAGTGGCGTTGAATACATTTTAAATCACTTTGATATAAACAGTGTGCCTGGGAGTTTTTGAAAATTGTTCTGCCATGAGACATAGTTAATGGAGTGTGTTACCTGGAGGCACCTGGATGTTATTATAGAATGAGTGCAAGGAGTTAATGAACTGTTCTTGTAAGAGAAGAAATATTGTACAAGGCTACTGGTGCCTGTAGGGTTGCGTGCTGGAAAGGTAAAGGATTAAAGCCTTGACAAATTAGTCTCCAGTTGATCCAACCGAATACCCCGGTAATAATTAGTTCTGTTATTCCCATTGCTTTCCACGTAGTTAGTAGCACTCTTTAAAGGGAGTGTGGGGCATGGGAAACTCGATAGCTACTGCACTTTGATTACAGTGTTTATGGAAAAATAACTTCCTGTCAACTGAAATAATTGAACTGATTCCTAGTGTTTGTCTGAACTGTTTGGTGTGGAAATCTATGTCAACCTCTGAGTTATACAATGGCACCATAACATGTTGGTTGTTTGTAAAATATATACAATACACTACCTAACTTGCATTGTGCTTCTATTGAACACTAGTTGTGAACAAATTGTTTACTCTGGTTCAGGGTCAGTGCTGTGTTAACCTTAGGTTGGACATGCATCCATCAATGCACTCGAACTGGTAACCCACACATACTGGTAATAATTGTACCTGTATGGTCGATCAGGCAACGTTTAATGATCCACAGGATCGGGCCACCGCTGAAGCAAACAAACGACTGTACACACGATTTGTAAGCTTAAGGTGACAAACGAGGGCCTGGCAAAGTTGCATGCCTGTATAACAATATAAAAGAAAGTCTCTTTAAAGATAAGTTTAAAGCGACTTTCTCTTACAGCCTCAGGGGGACCCAGGTCAACGTAGGGGTTTAGCACCCTTTCTCCAGGAGCGGACACTTTAAGAACTGTAAGATTGAGGCTCCAGTGCTCCTCCCCTCAGTACAATACACAGAGCACCGGAAGCCTCCTCCGGTTTTTAAGTGGAGTAGGACCTTCAGGAGTAGGACCTCTCTCCCTACCTTACCTGGATGGTTTTGGAGCCAGTGTTTTCCAGACTCCCACCGGCTCCCTCCGTGGGATCAGCAGCCAGCAGAGGCCTCCCCGTGCGGCTGCCGCGGGAGGGCGGCCCATCATGGCCCGCGGGCCCCTAAAATGGGCCGATCCCCCCCTCCGCATGTTGCGGGCAACCGGCGGTCTCCGCCGCTTCCTGCTCCCTCAGCACTACAGATAACATGCTGAGGGAGCTCACTGGACCGGCTGATGGGGGCGGGCTTCCCTCTCCTGCAGGCCAGCCATTACCGGCCTTTTCGGGGGCGGGACTTCCGTTTTTCTCCTTACCGGGCTTTTTCGGGGGCGGGACTTCCGGTCTCGCGCCTTTTCTGCTGCAGATCAAGTACATACCAGTCCGGAGCCTCCTCCTGCTTGCCTACAATTTCCAACAGATCAGATAAGTCGATCCTTTTCCTGCTCTACTGTGTTTTCCGTTCTTACCTCTGATTTTCTTACTATCTTCTGCCCTCGGCCAGTCCCTGTTCCGTTTTTAAAAAAAAAAAAAAAACACTTTTTTTTCTCCTTTCTTTGCCTGCTGTCTTGTCAAATCCATCATGTCCAACAAGGAGAAGCCCGCTCCCAAACCTAAATCAGCCAAATCGGTCCAAGGGATATCCTATGTCTGCGCATTAGCCAGAATAAGTTGCCTGCCGGCCTGTCTGGGCCCCTATGCGGGTCATGCAACGCAAACCAAGACCCTAGTCAGACTGTTTCGGACAGTCAGGAACCCGAGTGGGCAAAATCCCTTCGGGCTTCCATTGATCTCTACAGAATCCACCTGCGGGGTCGGCTTTGTCCCGAGTATCTCCGGGGGCCCCCACCAGGAGTCTGAACCAGCCTGGGCCAAATCATTAGCAGATTCCATGTCAATATTGTCAGCATCCCTTTCGCAGGTTCTGCAGTCAGCTAATTCCTCTGGAACGGAGGCCAGACCTAAGGGCCACCAGACCATCAGATATCCCAGTAGTCCCTTCAGTGGAAGAGATCTTGAGGAGGAAAGAGAGGAATCGGAAGAGGGAGAACTTGACTCCTTAACTTCTGAACATGAATTTCAGACCACTTTCACACCTGAGACTATAGACGATCTTATCAGATCTGTGCTACAGGTGCTTAACATTCGAGATCCGATCGAACCAACTGATCCATCTAAGACTTTGTTCAGCCGCCCTAAGAAGACGGCGGCAATTTTTCCATCTTATGATCAATTGGAACAGATCGTGTTAGAAGAGTGGGCGTCTCCGGAAAAGAAATTTCATTTGTCACGAAATTTCCAAACGATGTTCCCCTTTCCTAAATCGGATGTGGAAAGGTGGTCCCTACCACCGGCGGTCGACCCACCAGTGGCGAGACTTTCCAGGGCCACAGCCATCCCTTTAGCCGAGGTAGCCACTTTCAAGGACCCGACAGATAGAAGACTGGAGGGGTTCCTGAGAACAGCATTCGCAGCAGCTGGTGCAGCTCTGCGTCCTACCTTCGCCTCCGCGTGGGTGGCCAAAGCAATGGAAGCATGGCTAGGACAACTTTACCACTCTGTGGTCAAGGAATCCTCAGATAGCCACCTGGTAGATATCATACAACAGCTATCTGATGCAGCTACTTTTCTTGGGGACGCGGCTTTAGAGTCTAGCAGACTTATAGCTAGATCATCAGCGGCCGCAACCGCAGCCAGGTGATCCTTATGGCTAAAAGCCTGGGCGGCAGACCCGGCATCCAAGAAAGCCCTTACCAACCTTCCTTTTTTGGGGCGCCTCTTATTTGGACCCGAACTGGAGAAGATAATCGCTCAAGCGACTGGAGGTAAAAGCACCTTCCTTCCGCAAAACAGGGCTCGCCGCTTTCCATCCTTTCGGCGTTCACCTTCCTTTCGTTCCTCTAGAGCCTCACGCCCCCCACACCGTACGCAGACAGAGCCTAGTCCTCCCTTCCCTAACCGCCAGGGACAAAGGCCACTCACCCCCTGGCCCTCTAAACGAGGAGCCTTCAGAACAGGAGGAGACAAGAATAAGCAGGCATGACTATCCTCTGCCTCTACAGGTCGGGGGCCGACTCCACTTCTTCCTCAGAGAGTGGCAACAGCCGTCCACAGACGCCTGGACGTTGAATACCCTGACCAACGGCTACGATTAGAATTCTCTTCTCCTCCCCGATTCTTTCCTTCCCGCATTCCGAGATGCCCAAAACGCCGAAAAAATCCTCAACACTGGGTTCTATCTCTCCTCCACGCACGGGTCATTGCCCCCGTCCCAAGAGATCAGAGATTTCGGGGATTTTATTCCAATCTCTTCTGGTTCCGAAGAAGGAGGAACGTTTGCCCAGTTTTAGACCTAAAAGCTCTAAACATCTATGTACAAAAAATCAGGTTCAAAATGGAGTCTCTACGTTCGGTAATATTGGCGTTAGAGCCGGGCGATTTTTCTCGCCTCCCTGGATATTCAGGATGCGTACCTCCATGTACCCATTTGGAACGGTCATCACCGTTCCTCAGATTCGCCATAGGCGCCCGACATTTTCAGTTCACAGCTCTGCCTTTCGGCCTCCCTTCAGCCCGCGTATATTTACAAAGATCAGACCTGTCAAGCGGCCTTCCTTCGGCTTCAGGGAATATCGTCATCCCATATCTAGACGACCTATTGATCAGGGCGGCATCCTTCCAGCTAGCGCAACAGCACGTATCTCAGTGCACAAAGATACTATCCCGGTTTGGATGGGTCATAAACGAGAAAAAGTCCTCCAAGATTCCGTCAACTCACATAATCTTCCTGGGGATGTTCTTCGACACAACGTACCACAAAGTTTTCCTTCCCCGGGACAAAATAGAATCGATGAAGAAGCTGGCCACTCAGGCACAGTCCTCCATCAAATCATATTCGTCAAGCGATGCGATTAGTGGGGAAAATGGTGTCGTCAGTGGAAGCAGTCCCATATGCACTTTTCCATCTTCGACCACTCCAGAGACACCTCCTCATTCTTGGGACAAGTCCCTGCAGTCGTTAGATGCCTACATACACCTCCCACAGCCAGTTCGGTTCCCTAACTTGGTGGACCAGGGAGAGCAACTTGGCAGCGGGCAAATCCCTTTGCCCACCCACATGGACAGTGGTGACAACGGACGCCAGCCTCCGAGGTTGGGGTGCGGTATGCGAGTTCTGAAAGCCCAGGGTCTTTGGAACGGGGAAGGAGCTCTACTCTCCATCAATATCCTGGAACTAAGGGCGATATTCCTAGCTCTGTCTCACTGGACAGGTTTCCTGACGGGCAAGAAGTTGAATACAGTCGGACAACGCCAGGCTGTGGCGTACATAAATCATCATCAAGGGGGCCACGAGAAGCGATCTGGCAATGACAGAAGCGCATCGAATACTAACCTGGGCAGAGTTCTACATACCGGCGATATCGGCAATATACATACCGGGAGTCCTCAATACGAAGGCAGATTTTCTCAGTCGGGTTACACTCGATCCGGGAGAATGGGCTCTCCATCCGGAGGTGTTCGATCAGCGACACAGAGATGGGGGATCCGGACATCGGCCTGATGGCCTCTCGAACCAACCGCAAGGTTCTGACCTTTTGTGCCAAAACAAGAGACCCTCTTGCGGCCTCCATAGATGCTCTGGTAGCACCTTGGCATTTCCAGCTGGGCTACATCTTTCCACCAACACCCATGATACCCAGGCTTCATAAAGGGTCAAACGGGAACGAGCACAGGTGATTTTCATCGCACCGCAGTGGCCAAGGAGGACTTGGTTTCAGACCTTCTGTCCATGACAGTCGGGGAGCCGTGGCCTCTTCCATTACGACCAGACCTACTGGTACAAGGACCTTTCCAATATCCAAATCTTCAGCGACTACATTAACGGCGTGTGCGCTTGAGTCCGCCATACTGAGAAGGTGAGGGATACCCGTATCGGCTATACCTACCATGTTAGCGGCTAGAAAACGTCTTCATCTAAGGTTTACTACAGGATATGGCAGAAGTATGTGATGTGGAGCTCCTCCAGGGGTTTTCCCCCCTCCAGATTTGTTCTGTCCAGACTCCTTAGTTTTCCCAAAAAGGCTATGATGGAGGTTTATCGCTCAGCGCTCTCAAGTTCAAGTTCCGCCCTCTCGATCTACTTTCATAAAAGTCGTGAACAGGAAGGATATCCAGACCTTCTTGCAGGGAGTAATCACTTGGCCCTCCCATTCGGGCCCCGGTTCAACCCTGGGACCCCTCTTTAGTCCTCAGGGCCCTCAAAAGACTTTTTGAACCCTTACCATCGATTCCTCTATGCTTCTATCCTGGGAGACGGTGTTTTGGTGGCCATATCGTCCATCAGGAGGGCGTCTGAATTAGCTGCTTTATCTATGGATCCCTCGTGTCTGTCAACCCGGACAAGGCTATCTGCGACCTCATGTCTCTTTTTTTGCCTAAAGTGGTCTCGCTTTTCATATCAATCAGGAGATCATTGTTCCGACCTTTTTTCCGAATCCGTCTTCTTCCAAGGAGCGCGATTTGCACTGTCTGGACGTAGTGAGAGCCCTGAGGATCTACGTGGCTCGCACGGAAGGTTTCCGTTCTTCCCCGGTCTATTCATTCTCCTGGCGGGGCCCCGTCGGGGGTCCAGGGCTTCTCCACAAAATCTGGCTAGGTGGATTAGATCTACTATCTTTCGCTGCTATTTGGCAGTTGGGGCCGTTCCTCCCCTGCGGGTTACGGCCCATTCTACTAGGGCGGTTGGAGCTTTGGGCGGCGCGACATGGCGCTTGGTGGACCAGATATGCCGAGCAGCAACTTGGTGTCTATCTCCACCTTTATCAAATTTTATCGTCTCAAGTTTTTGCAGACAAGGATACTGCCTTGGGCACCTCTATCCTTAGAACTGCGGAGATCTAAGTGGGATTCTTATTTTATGATTACCCACCCTTCAATTCGGGACTTTGGGACGTCCCACGTTGACCTGGGTCCCCCTGAGGCTGTAAGAGAAAGAGGATTTTATGTCAGACTCACCTGTAAAATCCTTTTTTCTTAAGCCGTAAGGGGGACCAGGTACTACCCTCCCTGTTTGTTGACATGATTGTTTTTTTGGCATGTTTTTTTCGCCTGTTTACTTTTTATTCCTTGTTACTGTACTATCTCCTTCAATATTTGGCTTACGCTTCCTCTTTGGGACCAACTGGAGGAGGCTCTCGGTGCTCTGTGTATTGTACTGAGGGGAGGAGCACTGGAGCCTCAATCTTACAGTTCTTAAAGTGTCCGCTCCTGGAGAAAGGGTGCTAAACCCCTACGTTGACCTGGGGCCCCTTACGGCTTAAGAGAGGATTTCGGGGCCCGCCAGGAGAATGAATAGAGCCGGGGAAGAACGGAAACCTTCCGTGCGAGCCACGTAGATCCTCAGGGCTCTCACTACGTCCAGACAGTGCAAATCGCGCTCCTTGGAAGAAGACGGATTCGGAAAAAAGGTCGGAACAATGATCTCCTGATTGATATGAAAAGCCGAGACCACCTTAGGCAAAAAAAGAGACATGAGGTCGCAGAATAGCCTTGTCGGGTTGACAGACACGAGGGATCCATAGATAAAGCAGCTAATTCAGACGCCCTCCTGATGGACTATGGCAGCAAAAAACACCGTCTTCCAGGATAGAAGCGATAGAGGAATCGATGGTAAGGGTTCAAAAGGAGGTCTTTTGAGGGCCCTGAGGACTAAAGAGGGGTCCAGGGTTGAACCGGGGCCCGAAGGGAGGGCGAAGTGAGTTACACTCCTGCAAGAAGGTTCTGGATATCCTTCCTGTTCACGAGCTTTATGAAAGTAGATCGAGAGGGCGGAAACTTGAACCTTGAGGCGCTGAGCGATAAACCTCCATCATAGCCTTTTTGGAGAAAACTAAGGAGTCTGGACAGAACAAATCTGGAGGGGGGAAAACCCCTGGAGGAGCTCCACATCACATACTTCTGCCATATCCTGTAGTAAACCTTAGATGAAGACGGTTTTTCTAGCCGCTAACATGGTAGTATAGCCGATACAGGTATCCCTCACCTTCTCAGTATGGCGGACTCAAGCGCCACGCCGTTAAATGTAGTCGCTGAAGATTTGGATATTGGAAAGGTCCTTGTACCAGTAGGTCTGGTCGTAATGGAAGAGGCCACGGCTCCCCGACTGTCATGGACGAAGGTCTGAGAACCAAGTCCTCCTTGGCCACTGCGGTGCGATGAAAATCACCTGTGCTCGTTCCCGTTTGACCCTTTTTAGAAGCCTGGGTATCATGGGTGTTGGTGGAAAGATGTAGCCCAGCTGGAAATGCCAAGGTGCTACCAGAGCATCTATGGAGGCCGCAAGAGGGTCTCTTGTTTTGGCACAAAAGGTCAGAACCTTGCGGTTGGTTCGAGAGGCCATCAGGTCGATGTCCGAGTCCCCCATCTGTGTAGCTGATCGAACACTCCGGATGGAGAGCCCATTCTCCCGGATCGAGTGTAACCCGACTGAGAAAATCTGCCTTCGTGAGGGACTCCCGGTATGTATATTGCCGATATCCCGGTATGTAGAACTCTGCCCAGGTTAGTATTCGATGCGCTTCTGTCATTGCCAGATCGCTTTCTCGTGCCCCCTTGATGATGATTTATGTACGCCACAGCCGTGGCGTTGTCCGACTGTATTCGAACATTCTTGCCGTCAGGAAACCTGTCCAGTGAGACAGAGCTAGGAATATCGCCCTTAGTTCCAGGATATTGATGGAGAGTAGAGCTCCTTCCCCGGTCCAAAGACCCTGGGCTTTCAGAGACTCGCATACCGCACCCCAAACCTCGGAGGCTGGCGTCCGTTGTCACCACTGTCCATGTGGGTGGGCAAGGGATTTGCCCGCTGCCAAGTTGCTCTCCTGGTCCACCAAGTTAGGGAAAACCGAACTGGCTGTGGGAGGTGTATGTAGGCATCTAACGACTGCAGGACTTGTCCCAAGAATGAAGGAGGTGTCTCTGGAGTGGTCGAAGATGGAAAAGTGCATATGGGACTGCTTCCACTGACGACACCATTTTCCCCACTAATCGCATCGCTTGACGAATATGTGATTTGATGGAGGACTGTGCCTGAGTGGCCAGCTTCTTCATCGATTCTATTTTGTCCCGGGGAAGGAAAACTTTGTGGTTCGTTGTGTCGAAGAACATCCCCAGGAAGATTATGTGAGTTGACGGAATCTGGAGGACTTTTTCTCGTTTATGACCATCCAAACCGGGATAGTATCTTTGTGACTGAGATACGTGCTGTTGCGCTAGCTGGAAGGATGCGCCAGGGGGTGAAGATTAAGGTCCCCCCTTTCTCCCTCTCCCCCTATCGCGCTTCTGCACCAAACATACATTGACATGCTTTTTAAAACAAAGAAACGTTTGCTAAAGGAAAGGAGGACGCCGCCAAAAGTTAGTAAAGTACTTGCTTCAGCAACTCTCAGCATAGAAGCCTCTACCCCAGGTGCTTTCCTTTAGGGTAGGGCCCCCTATGCCCAAAATCGCGCATGCAATCCGTTTTGGGATTTACATCTTGTGCATTCAAATGTTTACCCACATATAAGAATGTAATGCCAGCACATACTACCTTCCTTGCCTCCGCCGCACTAACTCCCGGCAGCTGCGTACCAGATTGGCTGCGCTCAGCCAATCACAGACACGATCCGGTTCCCGCCGCTCGCCTGCATTTTTCTCGCACGCAGAGGCCTGCAGCGCTGGAGGAGGAAAGAGTTCCTTCCCTTCCCTTTTCTTTTCCAGAGCCGGGGAAGAACGGAAACCTTCCGTGCGAGCCACGTAGATCCTCAGGGCTCTCACTACGTCCAGACAGTGCAAATCGCGCTCCTTGGAAGAAGACGGATTCGGAAAAAAGGTCGGAACAATGATCTCCTGATTGATATGAAAAGCAGAGACCACCTTAGGCAAAAAAAGAGACATGAGGTCGCAGAATAGCCTTGTCCGGGTTGACAGACACGAGGGATCCATAGATAAAGCAGCTAATTCAGACGCCCTCCTGATGGACGATATGGCCAGCAAAAACACCGTCTTCCAGGATAGAAGCGATAGAGGAATCGATGGTAAGGGTTCAAAAGGAGGTCTTTTGAGGGCCCTGAGGACTAAAGAGGGGTCCCAGGGTTGAACCGGGGCCCGAATGGGAGGGCGCAAGTGAGTTACTCCCTTGCACAGAAGGTCTGGATATCCTTCCTGTTCACGAGCTTTTTATGAAAGTAGATCGAGAGGGCGGAAACTTGAACCTTGAGAGCGCTGAGCGATAAACCTCCATCATAGCCTTTTTGGAGAAAACTAAGGAGTCTGGACAGAACAAATCTGGAGGGGGGAAAACCCCTGGAGGAGCTCCACATTCACATTACTCTTCTGCCATATTCTGTAGTAACCTTAGATGAAGACGGTTCTAGCCGCTAACATGGTAGGTATAGCCGATACAGGTATCCCTCACCTTCTCAGTATGGCGGACTAAGCGCCACGCCGTTAATGTAGTCGCTGAAGATTTGGATATTGGAAAGGTCCTTGTACCAGTAGGTCTGGTCGTAATGGAAGGGCCACGGCTCCCGACTGTCATGGACAGAAGGGTGAGAACCAAGTCCTCCTGGCCACTGCGGTGCGATGAAAATCACCTGTGCTGTTCCGTTTGACTTTTTAGAAGCCTGGTATATGGGTGTTGGTGGAAAGATGTAGCCCAGCTGGAATGCCAAGGTGCTACCAGAGACTATACTTGGAGGCCGCAAGAGGGTCTCTTGTTTTTGAGCACAAGGTCAGAACCTTGCGGTGGTTCGAGAGGCATCACAGGTCGATGTCGGAGTCCCCATCTCTGTGTAGCTGATCGAACACCTCCGGATGGAGAGCCCATTCTCCCGGATCGAGTGTAACCCGACTGAGAAAATCTGCCTCGTATGGACTCCCGGTATGATATTGCCGATTCGCCTGGTATGTAGAACTCTGCCCAGGTTAGTATTCGATGCGCTTTGTCATTGCCAGATCGCTTCTCGTGCCCCCTTGATGATGATTTATGTACGCCACAGCCGTGGCGTTGTCCGACTGTATTCGAACATTTCTGCCCGTCAGGAAACCTGTCCAGTGAGACAGAGCTAGGAATATCGCCTTAGTTCCAGGATATTGATGGAGAGTAGAGCTCCTTCCCGGTCCAAAGACCCTGGGCTTTCAGAGACTTCGCATACCGCACACCCAACCTCGGAGGCTGGCGTCCGTTGTCACCACTGTCCATGTGGGTGGGCAAGGGATTTGCCCGCTGCCACAGTTGCTCTCTGGGTCCACCAAGTTAGGGAAAACCGAACTGGCTGTGGGAGGTGTATGTAGGCATCTAACGACTGCAGGGACTTGTCCCAAGAATGAGGAGGGTGCTCTGGAGTGGTCGAAGATGGAAAAGTGATATGGGACTGCTTCCACTGACGACACCATTTTCCCCACTAAATCGCATCGCTTGACGAATAGTTGATTGATGGAGGACGTGTGCCGTGGCAGCTTCTTCATCGATTCTATTTTGTCCCGGGAAGGAAAACTTTGTGGTGTCTGTGTCGAAGCATCCCCAGGAAGATTATGTGAGTTGACGGAATACTGGAGGACTTTTTCTCGTTTATGACCCATCCAAACCGGGATAGTATCTTTGTGACTGAGATACGTGCGTTGCGCTAGCGGAAGGATGCCGCCCTGATCAATAGGTAGTTCTAGATATGGGATGACGAATATTCCTGAAGCCGAAGGAAGGCCGCTGACAGGTCATGATCTTTGTAAATATACGCGGGGCTGAAGGAGGCCGAAAGGCAGAGCTGTGAACTGAAAATGTCGGGCGCCTATGGCGAATCTGAGGAGACGGTGATGACCGTTCCAAATGGGTACATGGAGGTACGCATCCTGAATATCCAGGGAGGCGAGAAAAATCGCCCGGCTCTAACGCCAATATTACCGAACGTAGAGACTCCATTTGAACCTGATTTTTTGTACATAGATGTTTAGAGCTTTTAGTCTAAAACTGGCGTAAACGTTCCGTCCTTCTTCGGAACCAAGAGAGATTGAATAAAATCCCCGAAATCTCTGATCTCTTGGGACGGGGGCAATGACCCGGCGTTGGAGGAGAGATAGAACGCAGTGGTTGAGGATTTTTTCGGCGTTTTGGGCATTCTGGAATGCGGGAAGAAAGAATCGGGGAGGAGAAGAGAATTCTAATCGGTAGCCGTTGGTCAGGGTATTCAACGTCCAGGCGTCGTGGACGGCTTGTTGCCACTCTCTGAGGAGAGAAGTGGAGTCGGCCCCCGACCTGTAGAGGCAGAGGATAGTCATGCCTGCTATTCTTGTCTCCTCCTGTCTTGAAGGCTCTCGTTAGTAGGGGCCAGGGGGTGAGTGGCCTTTGTCCTGGCGGTTAGGGAAGGGAGGACTAGGCTTGTCTGCGTCGTGTGTGGGGGGCGTGAGGCTCTAGAGGAACGAAAGGAAGGTGAACGCCGAAAGGATGGAAAGCGCGGAGCCCTGTTTTGCGGAAGGAAGTGCTTTCCTCCAGTCGCTGAGCGATTATATTCTCCAGTTCGGGTCCAAATAAGAGGCGCCAAAAAAGGAAGGTTGGTAAGGGCTTTCTGGATGCCGGGTCTGCCGCCCAGGCTTTTAGCCATAAGGATCGCCTGGCTGCGGTTGCGGCCGTGATGATCTAGATAAGTCTGCTAGAACTCTAAAGCCGCGCCCCAAGAAAAGTAGCTGCATCAGATAGCGTTGTATGATATCTACCAGGTGGCTATCTGAGGATTCCTTGACCAAGAGTGGTAAAGTTGTCCTAGCCATGCCTTCCATTGCTTTGGCCACCACGCGGAGGCGAAGGTAGGACGCAGAGCTGCACCAGCTGCTGCGAATGCTGTTCTCAGGAACCCCTCCAGTCTTCATCTCGTCGGGCCTTGAAAGTGGCTACCTCGGCTAAAGGGATGGCTGTGCCCTGGAAAGTCTCGCCCACTGGTGGGTCGGACCGCCGGTGGTAGGGACCACCTTTCCACATCCGTTTAGGAAAGGGAACATGTTGGAATATTCGTGACAAATGAAATTCTTTTCCGGAGACGCCCACTCTTCTAACACGATCTGTTCCAATTGATCATAAGATGGAAAAATTGCCGCCGTCTTCTTAGGGCGGCTGAACAAAGTCTTAGATGGATCAGTTGGTTCGATCGGATCTCGAATGTTAAGCACCTGTAGCACAGATACTGAAAGATCGTCTATAGTCTCAGGTGGTGAAAGTGGTCTGAAATTCATGTTCAGAAGTTAAGGAGTCAAGTTCTCCTTTCTTGATTCTCTCTTTTCCTCCTCAGAGATCTCTTCCACTGAAGGGACTACTGGGATATCTGATGGTCTGGTGGCCCTTAGTGGTCGGCCTCCGTTCCAGAGGAATTAGCTGACTGCAGAACTGCGAAAGGGATGCTGAAATATTTGACATGGAATTGCTAATGATTTTGCCCAGGCTGGTTCAGACTCCTGGTGGGGGGCCCCCGGAGATACTCGGGACAAAGCCGACCCGCAGGTGGATTCTGTAGAGATCAATGAAGCCCGAAGGGATTTTGCCCACTCGGGTTCCTGACTGTCCGAAACAGTCTGACTAGGGTCTGGTTTGCGTTGCATGACCCGCATAGGGGCCCAGACAGGCCGGCAGGCAACTATTCTGGCACATTATGCGCAGACATAGGATATCACTTGGACCGATTTGGCTGATTTAGGTGTGGAGCGGGCTCTCCTTGTTGGACATGATGGATTTAGACAAGACAGCAGGCAAGAAAGGAGAAAAAAAATAAGTGTTTTTTTTTTTTTTTTAAAACAGGAACAGGGATGGCCGAGGGTCAGAAGATAGTAAGAAAATCAGAGGTAAAGAACGGAAAAACACAGTAGAGCAGGAAAAGGATGACTTATCTGATCTGTTGGAAATTGTAGGCAAGCAGGAGGAGGCTCCGGACTGGTATGTACTGATCTGCAGCAGAAAAGGCCGAAGACCGGAAGTCCCGCCCCGAAAAAAAGCCCGGGTAAGGAGGAAAAACGGAAGTCCCGCCCCCGAAAAGGCCGGTAATGGCTGGCCGCGGAGAAGGGAAGACGCCCCATCAGCCGGTCCAGTGAGCTCCCTCAGCATGTTATCTGTAGTGCTGAGGGAGCAGGAAGCGGCGGAGACCGCCGGTTGCCCGCAACATGCGGAGGGGGGGATCGGCCATTTTAGGCCCGCGGGCCATGATGGGCCGCCCTCCCGCGGCAGCGCAAGGGAGGCCTCTGCTGGCTGCTGATCCCACGGAGGGAGCCGGTGGGAGTCTGGAAAACACTGTCCAAAAAACCATCCAGGTAGGTAGGGAGAGAGGTCCTACCCTGAAGGTCTACTCCACTTAAAAACCGGAGGAGGCTTCGCTGCTCTGGTGTATGTTACTGAGGGGAGGAGCACTGGAAGCATCAATCTTACAGTTCTTAAAGTGTCCGCTCCTGGAGAAAGGGTGCTAAACCCCTACGTTGACCTGGGTCCCCCTGAGGCTGTAAGAGAAAGTCGCTTTAAAGACTTATCTTTAAAGAGACTTTCTTTGTTATATTGTTATACAGGCATGCAACTTTGCCAGGCCCTCGTTTGTCACCTTAAGCTTACAAAATCGTGTGTACAGTCGTTTGTTTGGTCTTCAGCGGTGGCCCGATCCTGTGGATCATTAAACGTTGCCTGATCGACCATACAGGTACAATTATTACCAGTATGTGTGGGTTACCAGTTCGAGTGCATTGATGGATGCATGTCCAACCTTAAAAGGTTAACACAGCACTGACCCTGAAACCAGAGTAAACAATTTGTTCACAACTAGTGTTCAATAGAAGCACAATGCAAGTTAGGTAGTGTATGTATGTATATATTTATACAAACAACCAACATGTTATGGTGCCATTGTATAACTCAGAGGTTGACAATAGATTTCCACACCAGAAACAGTTCAGACAACACTAGGAATCAGTTCAATTATTTCAGTTGACAGGAAATGTTATGTTCCATAAACACTGTAAATCAAAGTGCAGTAGCTATCGAGTTTCCCATGCCCCACACTCCCTTTAAAGAGTGCTACTAACTACGTGGAAAGCAATGGGAATAACAGAACTAATTATTACCTGGGGTATTCTGTTGGATCAACTGGAGACTAATTTGTCAAGGCTTTAAATCCTTTACCTTTAACAAGCACGCAACCCTACAGGCACCAGTAGCCTTGTACAATATTTCTTCTCTTACAAGAACAGTTCAATTAACTCCTTGCACTCATTCTATAATAAACATCCAGGTGCCTCCAGGTAACACAGCTCCATTAACTATGTCTCATGGCAGAACAAATTTCAAAAACTCCCAGGCACACTGTTTATAATCAAAGTGATTTAAAATGTATTCAACGCCACTTAGGACAAAGATGTAATGATGAAGACGTCCTAAGTGGTGTCGAAATGTTGAATAAATTTGAAGTCACTTAGATTATAAAACAGTGTGCCCGGGAATTTTTTAAATTTGTTTCTCTTAGAAGGAACAATATATCACATATTGACCTTAAAGCTGTGTGCACACAAGCCAATATTTTGGACTGCCCGATCTAAATTTCAGCCATGATAGTCGATCAGGCAAAAAATAATGGAAAATATTTTTGGAGTGACTGAAGTTTTTGTTAGATTTTTTTTTTGCCAAAATCAGACAAAATGTGGATCAGATGCAGCAAAAAATACTGGGCAATTGTGCGATCACCACAATTTTTGGTCTGTTTTTGTCAAAATTGCTCTTAATACAAGTCTATAAAAGCGCATACAAAAGCGGACAGAAACAGACGAAATCAACATGACGTGTTGTTTTTACCCATAATACCCAATGAAACGCAATCGCATGTAAAAGTGGACACAAGCGGATGGCAAAAACACACAGAAACGCACATTGTTTTTACGTGTGCTCAAGTGGGTTATTATCCTTACCAAAAACTGATTAACGACCTCCTTCTATCCAAGCCACCTCTTTAGCAAAACAACCTAGCAATAATGGAAACATTTATAGAAGTGTAAATGCATACCAGCAAGATGACAGCCCAGCTTCAGTAGATGAAGGAGCACAGGTTAAAGAAGGAGGATATCATACACAAGTAGATTATCGTTTAGCTGAGTATCAGGAAATAAATCTATATCTGAGATTTGTGCAAAATAAGCTCAGCTAAAATATTTTAACATTTATTTGTCCTTTTAAGAGCATGTCCACCCCAGCACTTAAATCTATGCATACCTTCCCCCTAAACCCAGAGATGGTTGTACTTACTAACCTTATACTTACTAATCCTTATACTTACTAGGTCTTCCGCTATGGTTTTTCTCTGCTGCCGACTTCCTTCCTGTTTGCAGAAGACATAACGGCCAATGACTGATGACGCATACCAGTGAAGACCAGGGAGAGGAAGTATAAGAAGTTTCAGAGACAATGGGGAGGCAAGCAAGTATAACTCTTGGGTTTTGCCAGAGTAGGGGAAAGTAAGTATAGATTTAAACGGAGGGTGTCAACATGCACTTTAATTTAAAGGGGGGACACGCAAAAAAAAGTAGGTGTAACCTCGGCAGTTTGTGACAAATGCAACAGATTTGATCCCAAATGTATTGACCCTTTAACGTCAGCCCCCTCCCAGTAAAATCAATACATAAATGTACACAGAAAAATAGGGTCCAAATATCAACACTTAAGATTACTAACAGGTGGCTATAATGTCTACATGTTTGCAGAGCTTAACATTTAAGGCACCAAAGAAACTGCCTTTATAAAATATTAACAGGGAGATTCAATAAAAGTTCTTATCGTTAAAAATGGTGCTAATCAGATCTTATTTAACATTTGAAAGCTAAGATCTGATTGATTGGGGCAAAATTAGCACCATTTTTAACGATAAGAACTTTTATTGAATCTCCCTGTAAATTTAGAAAACATAGACAAATTTTAACTGAGTTAAGATGAATTAATGCAAGTTATTATGACATTCAACACGCTACTAAAAAGCATGTCACATTTCTGCTCCTCCAGCTGATTAAGTCAGAATTTTAACAAATATCTATATTTAAATATAAAATATCTTCGTATACAGACACTACTACCGTATATACACGAGTTTTTCAGGCTGTGAAACTCGGTTTATACTCGAGTCAGTTACTTAAAGGAGAAATCCGGAAGCCGCTCGCTCCCTCCCAATACTGGTGCGCCGGCTAACGTCACTGCCTGGCAATGAGTAGCGACGTCAGCCAGCGCTTCAGTATAGGGAGTGTGGGAACAAGCGAGCAGCTGCCTGTTTACTCCTCTAAGTTAATGCAGCGCAAAGTTACTGCCAGGAAAGGATGGCCACAAAAGGATGCCAGGGAAGGATGCCACAGAAGAATGCCCACAAAAGGTACCCACTGAACTGGGTGGGAGGGTGAGGGTTCAGATGTTTGGAAACTACAACTCCCAGCTACTAAAGCAGAAGGAAAATGGTATCTATTGTTGCCTTCTGATTCTGTATTGTTTTGAGGCTTTAGTTTACAATTATTGTCAACCCTCCCCTTACAACACCCAGTGTACCTAAACTGCTCAAATCTCCCCAGAGTTTTGCTCTGAAGCCTTTATGGATCACTTGAAGTTGTGCTCATTCTCAATGTTAGGCCCAACCCCCACTGAGTCTGGAGCCTGACAAATGTCACACACTACAAGAAACATATCTTCCCATAGAGCATGGCTCCTGGACTTAAGCAGGAGATGGGGCCAAAGAACTTGAAAGTGGAATCTAGGTGAAACGCAGAGGTAAGGAGCAAGTGGTTTAGGTTCTCACCCTCCGGTATTTTAAGGGGGGGGGGGGGGGTTTACATCAAGTATAAATTGCTCTTTAAAGGATATGTAGACTAAAAATTTTCCCATTACAGGAAACTATAATTCTTCACAATCAAGCGCCTTAGTATTAAACTCTTCTGTTGTGTATAGTTTTGCTGTAGCTGGAATGGTGACAGTTGGTACGTGATATGCATGGTGGGGAATTCTGAGCATATGTGCCCTGAAAGAGTCAGATAGTTGAAGTCATGCAGCAACAAAAAGTGCTGCTTACATGTATTCATTTATAGATTGAACTGAGGAAGTTATATTTTCAGTGTACAATTCCTCTAAATATAGACTGTAAAATGTGCTGGGGAAAAAAAGTCTGTTGCAGACCTCACATGACTGGAAACACTGCTTTTAGGGTCCTTCCGGTCTTGTCTCACAGTAGCATAGAATCACATGGATATATTCAGAGGTCACACTTCGACCCTATTAGTTGAACAACAAGGTTACCCAGTAACTGTGCAATGGAACTTAATTGAAAATGCTAAACCAACAAGCTTTCAGCTGTAAATAGAATTATAAGTACACAATTAACACTCCAAGGAGAAATTCCACAAAATAGGACATCCCTTAGTAAATTAAATTTTTTTAACCTTATACAAAATAGTCTAAAAAGGGAATGACTATCTGTATTTTATATACAGAATTGATAAGACATTTTCCATTATTTCTAGCTTATTTACAGGTGACTAGGTTGGGAAAAAAGGGATATTTATATTCAAATAGATAAACAATAGTGGAGGTGCACTCTGTCCAACTGTGGGTGCAGACGCCTCGTGGGTTCTTCCCTTTGGAACCAATAGCTTCGCAGGAAAAAAGGCAATTGAGGGTCGCACTCCAAGAAATTAGAACAATTTTATTGTGATCCACACATCACAACGTTTCAGGGGAATACCCCCTTCTTCAGGTGAATTAGTTTATATTCACTCTGACAAATCCATACAGTTAAGTTTGAAAACCCTATGTTATTTATCTGAAATATGTTTTATTTAAAGAACAAGTATAGTCCCCTTTAGGTGTGGTGATCCACACCTAAAAAAGAGTACCCAAGTTAAGGACCTAAACTGTTCGGCTGGGTACTACAGATCTTCTGCAATACTTAAAGTGTTCCTTCGTCGCACCGGACCACTCCTCCTCTTTTCTTCCGTCACTGACAGTCGCGATGGGGCCAATGTGAACACACTTCTTGCAAAGTGCGTTCTCATTGGCCACGTCACGCATAAAGCATTACGGTTTAGGTCCTTACCCTGGGTACTGTTCGAGGCGAGGAGCAAGGGGGAGGAGAGAATTGTCATTTAAGCTTTTTGGCACAATGAGACTAATACTATAAAAGGTGCACAATTTGCCCATGCTATTAATAAATCAGCAACCAATCAGATGTTCTCTAAATCTGTGTACACACAATGCAATATTTCGGGCCGAATGACCGATATTTAAGTGCATCGACCGATCAGGTTGATATCATTACATGGGTTTTTGACCACAGCTCGTATGAATCGTGCGGTCCTCTATGGACTGCTCGCTCGGTTGCGGCGAACTGTCGGCAGCGGCAATTTTTGCTACCAACCAGTCCTGACCAGTTGGAAGAGCCGAATGGTCGGTCTGGACAAAAAGGCTCTCTTCATGTGTACCCAGCTTTACTGCAGTAACCTAGTAAAAAGCTAACATCTGATTGGTTGCTGCAATTTAATAACACGGACAAACTTTTGCAACACTTATTGACTCAGCTTTTATATGTGTTAAAACTGTTAAAAAGTTGTGCTAGAAGCAGATATAGTTCTATTGTAATATCCTTTTTGACCAAATTTTCATGCAACATTTTACCACCCCCTTGTAAAAACATTTTCTTTTGATGTACTGTCTGTACATATTTACCTTATAGGAACAACATATTCCTTCCTTTAGGGTTAAATTAATTTACCTTTAAACCCCAGGTAAAGTAATGCATGGATAGATTCTGTTCATGTCCATTTCAAAAAGATACCACAGGATCCCCATTTGCAAAACTTTCCCACATACCTTCGATCACTCTACAGAGAGAAGAGCCTGCAAGCCAGCAGATGTCCAAACCGTCATGTAAATGTGTTCCAATCAAACTATTGATTTGGCTTCACCACTCATAAATAGAAGCCCAGATCAGAATTCTCTTAAAAATAATCCTATATTTCACAAAAAATTGGGGTCAGTTGAAAATCTGATGCATTTCAGGCAAACCCTTAATCATAGACTGGTTAGAGGGACTGTATTTTCAGTCTATTATTAAGGGTTTGCTTGAAGCCCAACAGACTATTTGCTACTGATCCCTATTTTTCTGAGCTTGCTCACCATGCTTTTAAATTTGTGTGAAAAAAAAAAATATATTTTTTTGGAACATCCTGATCCGGACTCCTATTTGGGGGTGGTGCAGCCAAAACAGCCTTTAAGATTAAGTATAAACTACTATTTTTTTTTAAAAAGCTATTTTCCTTTGAGGCATTAAACACTTTATCATCAATTCAACAAAGGATTTATTAAGCAGCGTTATAGATGAGCTTAACTTAACCACCACCTTCTAAAGGGTCTCAAAAACATGACCCATCTAATTCTTATGCACAGTATGCTCCATGCAGTAGCCAATAGGAAGATGGTATTAAACTTATATCCACAAGGTTTCCTTCTCAATGGAATCAGCAAATTCCATCTGTCGTTGAAGTAATTTTATCCTGTTCACTAAATCCACTCTGTATTCTTTTGCTTCCTGGAATGTAATTTATAAATCAGCAACAGAAATCCGTCTCTGCTCCTTACCTTGTGAACACTTTTAGGATTTTCTAACCAAGCATAGTACATTTCCTCCACGTAATTAGAACTAGTTCCACTAAGAAAAGGCTCTGCGGCCACAGGTGTACTAAGGCACCTGAATTGCTGAAACGTCCTTGGGGCCACAGGCTTGTTATGTGTAAGGGATCGAACAGTCTGAGAGGCTGTCAAAGGCCTCAGTTTAGAGGCACAAGTCCTTAAGTTAAACATGGTTATGTTCGGAGGGTGAGGTTAGTTCCAACAGTGACGTTCCAAACCTATGGAAGAAATAAAACAGTAAGTTCTTTGCGGAAGAGAAATTAAGCCAATGCCTATTTTGCACTGGATGCTGCCAATTAGAATCCTCCCTTATAACATCAAATTTTGCTGAAACTCTAGGACTTTATTGAAAACATTAATTGTTTAACTGACAAGTATAAGATGTAGTTCTCTGCAGATTACTCATAAGATACAACAGAAAACATTTTTTGCTTTTTTTAGTACATGATGTATTTTTAGATTGAGGGGGGAAAAATAAACATCAGGTGAATTCACCTCAGGCCACGAAACAAAAAAACCTGCTTACATGATCTGTAACTTTGTGAAGGTTTTAATACTAGTTTTGCAGGAAGAGACAAAAAATATGCTAATCTACACAGGAAAGTTATGTGTTACAGTAAAATCTGAGAGCTTCAGATTATATCACTATTGCACACTGCCTCTGGCACCAACATTGCATTTATAATTTAAACAAAAGTCAGGAATACGATGCAGGAAGTCCTCACACCCATCCTGAATCGCACAACCGATTAGCTGGGAGCAATCACACAAATACATAAACACCACACAGTGTTCAGTTTTTTTTACAGTACCACCACTAAAATCAGTCTCATTCCTTTCCCCAACTAGCTATCCACACAACATACCAGTCTGGTGAGACCAAAAAAGAGGTGAGAAGCACAGATCTGCAGCTATAGGTTATCAGCAGCACAAGCTGTGCCAGTAAAATGTAAACTGTGCTGTGTCTGCCAGCATGAGTAGGCTAAAAAGCCAAGGTAGGTACAGCCAATTTAAATCTGTCCCATAACCACCCATTCAGTCCTGCTCGGCATTCCTGGACAGAGATGCTCACCAAGGAATTGCTATCCTCATTTCAGGTTGTTGCTGCCTCTTATTAAAGCTGTACAAGCTTCATGAGCTTGCACATGCTCAGAGGAGGTAACCAGGGTGAAGGGTAACAGACCCTCGGACAGCTTTTCAGGTTAGCCATACATACATTGAGGGCAATTTTTCATATGAGGTGTGGACTTGCCTTTTAAAAGAAGATGTGCCGTTTCATCATACTGGATTACCAATAATACATTCCCAAAAAGCAATAGTATGTGGTTATTATTCACACCTAATATTTAAGGTTCCTTATTAAATTACAGGTAACCGTACATAATGTGTTGCCATGCATTTTTGTTTTACTATGTGCGTTATTATTATGAAAAAACACGCAAGCTGCAACTCCCCTCAAAGAAAAAGGTGCACATGCGCAGAGCAGAAACAAACAGCACGGCAGTGCACGTAATAGACAGAGATTTTCATGTTATCACTGTTTCTTTGCAGGCCGCTAAATGCCATCTGAAAAACTGATTCTAATTCAATGTAGCCTAGCCAAAAGGGATGGACAAATCCCAGGACCCAGGTAGCCAATGCAACTACAAATTGCTGAAGACTAAATTTTTTGTGTGGGGTTTTCTATGTATATAAAAAAATTTCACCCCAAAAATATTAACGGGATCCTGGAGTTGTCCGACTGGTCCCCAAAATTAAAGATTATTAGTCCACCCTTTCCAGCATATTCATCAAAGTGAAAGGGAATCAGCTGAGCCACAGTTAAATCTCAGAATGAAAGTAGCAGGACAGCACAATTGAAACATACAGAGCTGATAAAACATGAGTGATCACAAGTGGCACATGGGACATTTTCTAAAAGTCATTAGTCCACATGACTTCTGTTATGCGATATCCCTGTTATGTGAAAGAAAACAGATTTTATAAAAAGCAGAAAGACACAACTGTCTTGTTTTACTCTCTGAACCCCTAATCTCTATAGAGATCTACTGCAAAACTACTAAGTGACACAACTTTTGAAAATATTAAAAAACTGAATTGAGGTGCTAGGATTAGCGATGGTTACAAAGATGAAAGTGTTTCCGATGACATGTCTAAATTTAGTGTTTAACAAAAATTACATATTATCTATATATATTGATGAGAAAATATTATTATAGATAATTTTGCTCTTTAAAATGTGCAGATGTGCCTTTTCTGTGCAAAGGTTTTAGTTTAGCTGGTTTTACAAGCTGGGATAAACCTGAACAGGTCAGTCAAGGTCACTAAAAACATGGCTGCTAGAGTTATCAGCAGTTAGCTCTATACCTTCACAGAGACCAGACATTCTCTTTAATTAATTACACAGCATTTTTACACAGACAAACACAAGCACAACTAACACACAAAAGTGCATGGCGGCAGGGAAATGACCATTTCCTTTATTTATAAGCAATGCATTAAGAGGTGCAAAAGTATTTTTGTGCTATTAATTGGCAGCATCTAAAAAAAATCTGGCAATAATAATTTCATTATCACTGTGCCAGATGACCCAAAATTACAATTGTATCATATCAGGATATGATCATCTGTCTTGTTTATGGCTGGTCAGTTGATTTTTCGCCTATCATACCCACTAAAAAAACACAGAAGCCGTATAACCAATATCCTGATACTGGCATCATATAATCAGCCTATTTGTGTGTTTTAAGCACCCATAGATGGCATGATTGTTGCCCGAAACAGGCGCACATACACATCCTGTGTTATGGATTGGCCCCCACGATCGCACATATGTATGAAGCTTTAGGCTCCGTATAATCGAGTAGATATTTTGTGCCAACTGGGTGATATTTCCATGTGTTGGTCAGGTGGAAAGATTGAGAGACTAATTTAAAGCAATTTTTAGAAGATTCGGGCAGATTGAAAGCAATATCTAGGAGACAATGCTGTGGATAATGTGATAGAGACTAACAACTGGGAAATCTACATTTTACTAGGCTGTGTAGCAGTTCACTAAAGGACATGTTCACACCCAAATGAAAATTTAAATCTAAGCTAATTACCTCCGGGATTATAAACTATATATCAAAGGCTGCACTACCATATAGAAGTATGGGTAGGTAGGACGCTTCAAAAATTAAAGCAGTGCCACGAGTCACTACTATACTAATCCAAATGTAGGGAGGACAGAATTCCCACTAAAAGATACTTGTGAATGGCACTCTACCTTATATACCCAAATAAATATACTATTCATACTGTAGATTAGCAAGAATTTTAATATGATACTCCTGGCACATCAACCCCAAGTGCTTTAGAGCTTTCACTCTTTAACCCACATAATTACAAATTGCTTAAGTGCTGTATAAACAATAAATATATCACACTTATTAAAAACATGTATAAGTAATTGTGTGCAGCATACGAATCAATAATAGCAGCAATTCAGATCACAAACAGGTCTCGTGAAATCCCAAAGTCACACAGCGGAGGAGTCCCCCTGTACTGGGGAAGTGGTATCTAAAATGTCCCAACTTTTCCAAAGTTATGAGTTCCGTGGGATACATCCAAAAATTACTCAAAGTACACAGGCTCTATATTTCAGTGTAACTAATCCAAAGTTCAAGCAAGCACTGCACCAGCCACTCTCACGATTCCGGACAAGTCCGAGCTGTTAGACCCTGCTGCCGAAATACATCTCTATTATGGATCCAAGCTGCACACCGATCCTCCAACCAGCCGACGTACGTTTCGTTACTAACATAACTTCTTCAGGATCGGTGTGCAGCTGGGATCCATAATGGAGATGTATTTCGGCAGCAGGGTCTAACAGAATCCGGAATCGTGAGAGTGGCTGGTGCAGCTTGATAGAATGTAATAGTATCTGATCCCGCATGTTTGGACTGGTAAAGTATTGCGGTTGATCACTTTGCTCTCTATAAAGCTTGCATGAACTTTGGATTAGTTACACTGAGATACACTGGAGCTTGTGTACTTTGAGTAATTTTTGTATGTATCCCACGGAACTCAAACTTTGGAAAAGTTGGGACATTTTAGGTACCACTTCCCCAGTACAGGGTGCTCCTCCGGTGAGTGACTTTGGGATCTAGCGAGTCCCGTTTGTGATCTGAACTGCTGCTATTATTGAATCATATGCTGCACACTATTACTTATACATGTAATCTCACCCTCCAGCTTCCTTGGCCTCCAAAAGTAATTTCCGGTTGCACCACGAGTGCATGCGTGATGTCAGTGTGCACGCAACATGACATCAATGCGCGTGCGTGATGTCATCGCGCCGGGTGCAGCCGTAAATTACCTTTGGAGGACAAGGAAGCTGGAGGGAGCAGGAGATCACATTGGGGCAGTGCTGCAGATACCATTATCCAGAAGGAGCAAGCCAGCATATCTAAATCAATAATGGTAAGCTTAACTTTTAAAGCCAAAACTTGCCACGTTTTTCTTTTAAGGTATACATATCCTTTAATTGAAAAACAAAATAATTAATCTTTAGGACACTAAAATACAATTTGCATAATAATGTGGAGCGCAGTGTACATTAGACGCATGAAGCAAGCTTCATTGATTTCAATGTAGTTATCCACCATGTCACTAGGAACTGCTTCATAGCCTTTAAATATGTATTTTTAGGTGTTTAGGCTCAATCTTTCACACGTTCTCCTACAATATTAGTTTTATTCTGCCACAGTCTCCTAGATATTACTTTTTATTGCCTAAATCTCCTAAACTCGCTTTAAATCTGCTAGTAACTTTCAAATTGCATTCCATCTGCATCCCTTTTAACATTACCCTTTTAATAGTAACACTTATAGAAACAACATAGTACAGAGCTGCAAAAGTGGACTTTCGTTTTAATCTTACCTTCATCTGACACTCCCACACTGAGCAAAACTTACTTTAACATCAGTCGATCCCTCGCCAGATGTCCCGTCTGTTATTTAGAGCTGGTTATGAGTGTGCAGGAGCAGAACTCCCTCGTAACCGGCTCTTCTGGGTATAGACTGTCAGCCATTAGCCGTGATGTCACCGTCACAGCCATGCCAGACAGTAAATACCCTGAAGAGCCTGCTGCTGCACGCTACATAACCGTCTTGAAACAGAAGGCGAAACTTCCGGCAAGTAATCGGCTGATGCTAAAGTAAGTATAGCTCAGCGACAGCGTGGGATCAAAAAAAAAAGGTTAAAACAAAAGTCCACTTTTGGGGGTCAATAAAGCTGAATGAACAAGATTACTTTTTTGGATGGACACGCCATTTAAAGATAATTAGAAAACATTTATTCGATCAGGAAAGATGATGATGGAACCAATGTAACTGATCACCTAGTTAGCCTTTAAAGGAAAAAAAACTTATTTTTTCAAATCCCACGTATACATTAAAAGCTTCTTCTCTAGTAAGTTTCTTTTAATACATGTGATAAATAGATTTGAATTGAATTGATGTTGCCAGTAAACTCCCCACCAATGTAGTCTTCAAGAGTTTTTTTGAAGACTACATGGGATGTAAGTTTATTGGCAACAAAAAGGAAGGTACACCCTGACCGGAGTACCAGCCATTGCAAATGGCTTACAGCCTTCTTGGGGCAATACAAAATATTCTGCTGTTGCATGCAATTTTGGGGGGATTATGTAGCAAAAGACAAATCTTCTAAATGCAATGTGCATGTTCAGTGGTGGCTCACCAGGCTAAACACATTTTAGAAACAGCCTATGAAGTTATGGGTTCAAAGACTAAATTTTTTTTCTAGCAAAAGATGAGCACTACAGAGCATGTGAAATGTACTGCAATACTTAGTTGGGAGTCACCCAGCTAAGGTGGATTATGGGAGATGACCTCTAGCACCCACAGATTCATTTCATAAATTACCCAGCAGCCACAGCACAGGAAGAGACACAGCTAGTTGTATGTTTCCAAATGTGCTCTGTCTATTGGGACAATGTTGTCTGGAGACATTAGTTCCCCTTTACGTTTGGCATCTATAAAGAAAATCAATAAAAGACTTCTTAATGAATAGATCTTCTACACTGATTACAGAAGTAATTTCCCTGTGTATTATGCACTGTTTTAGGTAAACCTGACTCCAATATTAAATAAAAATATAAATAGTTTTAAGGAAAAAACATGATCAGTATTTAAAGGGTATGTCCACCCTTAAAACTATTTTTGATATAGTATTCCCCCTGGTCTCCCAGCCCCAACCGCTTCATTTTTATGTTTAGAAAGTGCCCCAAACTTTTACTTACCATATATACTCGAGTATAAACCGAGGTTTTCAGGCTTCAAAAAAAGCCTGAAAATCTTACCTCGGTTTATACTCGAGTCAGCCTATCTCCTACCTTGTCCGCCGGCCGCGCGATCCGCATCCTCGCTCCACAGCCTCTGCGCATCCGGATGATTGCTCAAGGCTGTATCGAGGATCGGATCGCACGGCCCCAGACAAGGTAGAGAAACTTTGCACAGGGACACAAGTGCAAATACTTACAAATAAAAGTAAAACCTTCTTTATTTGTGCATACTGTATGCACAAATAAAGGAGATTTACCCCTATTTGCAAGTAATTGCCACTTAAGATGTTTGAAAACTACAATTCCCAGCATGCTTTATTGCCGGGAGTTGTAGTTTTCAAACATCTTAAGTGGCAAATACTTGCAAATAGGGGTAAATCCTCCTATATTTGTGCATACAGTATGCACAAATAAGAAGGTTTTACTCTTATTTGTAAGTATTTGCAATTTAAGATGTTTGAAAACACAACACTCCCAGCATATAAGCATGCTGGGAGTTGTAGTTTCCAAAACATCTTTAGTGGCAAAATACCCCCCTCGGTTAATACTCGAGTCAATGTGGTTTTCCTTCTTTTTTCCCTAAACTAGGTACCCTCGGTTTATACTCGAGTATATACGTACGTACCTCCCCTCTTTCCTCCGCCGCGCTGCCGGCCCTCTGCTTGCGAGAAAATGCAAGCAGAGGAGCGGGACCGGCAGTCGCGTCTTGTGATTGGCTGAGCGGCAGCCAATCACGGATGCGGCTGCCGTCATTCGTGCAGCGGAGGAAAGTAAAATTTTGGGCACTTTCTAAACAAATAAAATGAACGGTTGGGGCTGGGAGACCAGGGGAATACTATATCAAAGGGGATTTATGCTAGGGGAGGGAAGGGAGGGGGGAGAAGTGCTGCATTACGCATGCCAAACTCTCCCGAGGCCAGTAGGAGGCAAAGCCCTATTGGACTCTGCTATCCTCCTGGTGGGCAGTTTTTGGACTTTGGGGGGGGGGGGACTACAGGAGAACCATATGAGCTGGGATGTTGGAGGTAAGTATTAAACTACACTACATGATGGGGCCAGTAGTGGGGGGGATTATAGTTTTGGGGGAGCACATGCCCTTTAAGCAAGAAATGACTGTCCTGGCTGGATTTACTGAATACTTATAACTTCTAAACCAATAGTCCTGATATATTGACCAAAGGAGTGCATGTAAGTAAAGGATAGATCGAACATGTTATTATGCGCAATCTAATACAAAAGACAGTATTAGCAAACATATGTTTTGATCTTAAGGCTCTTTATTCCTGCCAAGCCTAACTGCCCTCGTATGCTAGTACTGCTTTCATATAGGAACACATGGGCTGGTCATCAGGAGACGAAGTCAATCTACTGTATACTAAATATATAAAATATGCTCTAACAAACAAGTAAGAATCCTACCAGAAAGGTTTCCCTTTAGGTTTACTAGATTCTCACAAAGCATACTGGTGGAGATAGCATCATAGCACTGTACATTAAAGCAAAGTTATATTTACAGCTCATTACACAGCCCTATGTCTGTTAAACTTAACTTAACATAAAACAGTAGAAGAAATTGGAATTCACATATCGGTACTTGCAATGCTATTTTTCTTTATGAAAACATTTGTGAGGGGTTTGACATAGCCATGTACACTACCGTGTAAATTAGCCATTTACATTAACATATCTAAAATAGGGGTGGAATGATGTGCTTTCACATATAGATCAAGTTTGAAATTCTCAAAACCAACAGCTTTAAAAAGTTACTTGACAGTCGGTGCACCTAGAAATTTCCACCCGGCTTTCTAATAATTTTCTAATGTGTGTTCTAATATTTCTAGAATTAGCTAGATACACAGCTAGATTGGCTCCTTGAGTTGTACGATTGGTTTCCAATATAAATAAAAATTCCACCCCTGTAATTTACCATTTAAAATCCTTTAAAATCCGCCGGGCCGATCGGCGAACGACCCCCGACCAAAAGCATACACACAGACGATTCTCGCCCAAAATGGCCGTTCGTCGCGTGTAGCATTCAGCAATTGAGGGTGTGTACGAGCCTTAAGATAGGTGTGATCAGCTGTTAAACAACTATAGATCTGCAGCTAGATACCGTAATCAGCTGTTTGTAAGCAGCAGATCACACCTATCTTAGTTAAAAAAAAAATAAATAAAAGAGCTGATTGCAGTATCTAGCAGGCAGATATATAGTTAAGACGTTGCTTGTGACTGCACAAATGGATAGGAGCATAGCAAGGCTTGAACATGTATCTAGTTGGGTGCGGGGGAGGGAGGTGTGACAAAGGGTCTTCCATTGGAGTTGGATATTCCATTTCCGCGCCAGAAGAGTAAAGTGGGCATTCCACATTAGCATATGATCATGCCATAGGCAGAGGACCCAGTCCAAAACCCTTTCCCTGATGAGACCAAGCATTAGGCACAATCCAGCACCTGCCAAGTATATTTTTAAAAAATTAGTTGACCACTTAGCCTGTTTTTTTTATTTTATTTTGGCCCCTTATGTGATTGAGTTTGACACCTCTGCTCTAGGAATACTGATAAAAAATGTACTGTACAGAACCTATGACAAGAATTATAAAAGTTTCTATACCTTTGAAACCATCTAATAGACAAGCTTTAAACACGCCAATTCTGGGGGGTTTAACAGAGCTGGTATAAAAACATGAGAATAATTCTAATTTTGGGTAGCTAAACATTTAAAAAAAAAAATAAGTAAAAACAGCAGTGCAACAATTATTTTTGACATTAGTAGGCAATCAAGACAACTCTAGAAATCAACCTTTCTTTTTAAAAAAGTTAGAAAACCCTTTTAAGAATTTAGCATTAGGGGGCAGGATTTTGGACCCATCAGCCACATGATTTGTCCAGCCTTTAGCCATTGGATTCTTGTTGGACTACAACTACCAACAGGTCAGCTACAATTGGTATAATTCTGGTCCCCTAGTTAGGGTGAGGGACCAGAAGTATACCAACTGCAGCTATGTAGGCAGCACAGTGGCTCAGTGGTTATCACTGATGCCTTGCAGCGATGAAGTCCCGAGTACCAATCCGCCCATGGACCCATCTGCAATGAGTTTGTATGTTGTCCCCGTGCTTGCGTGGGTTTCCTCCACAATCATAAAGACATACTGATAGGTTGTATGTCAAATAAATGTGCTTAGATTGTAAGCTCTTCGGGGCAGGGCCTGGTGTGAATGTATACATGTAATTGTAAAGCGCTCGGGAATATGTTAGTGCTATATAAATCCATTATAATAATAATCAACTTCTGTATAAATGTTACAAATGCGCCAATAACATGCTGTGCAGCTATGAGTGATAGCTTTAATTCTCTTGGTGATCTGTTGGACAGTGTGTTAAATGTCAGCAGAAAGTTTTGCTTAACAGGGTCCATTGAAAGTCAGAAAAAAATCACTCATCGGTGACATTTTGCGACCAAAGCATTCTGGGAGTTTTAGTCTCCAACATATGGAGTTTCGACATCACTGACACCCCCAGATAAAAAAAAAAAAAAAAATCAAACTAAACGTGCACCATGCAACATAACATAGTATTACCCATATGTTATTTCTTGTAAAGAGATCTAACCGTTTCCGCTGTAAACAAATGACCAATAATACAATGTCCCTACCACAACATCCACCAGCATTAACCCACTGCCTAGCGGGGTTTTAACCTACCGGACCATGCGTGCACCGAGCAACCTAACATGACCTCGCTGCAGTTCTAGTCACACCAGCGAACTGCTTGCAGAGTTAAGCCACGCCTCCTAGGGTAGAAATGTCAACCAAAGACTGCCGCTGACACTCTCTACGTGGCTGTAACACGCTTTCCCATTGGGCCCCTAACCTAGCGTACCCAGCCTTAAGTACCCCGGTCACGGAGTTATTACGCGGCAAATTATCATCGACCTTGTCAACTCAACCACTTCCCTTTTTCCGGTTGGAATTGATAGGATATGTTTCTGCCTCGGGTACTTACCTCACATCAACGTAATAGAGAAGAAAGGATAGCACGACCGTTGGGTCCGGCTACCGCCCGATTAGTGGCTGAAGGAATAGGAGGGCGCGGCAGACCAGTAAGGGCACGCCCACATGCCCTTTACGTCACGTTCACACCCAGAAACAGACACAGATAGGTCACGCTTTGTCATTCAGAATAATGCAACTTTATTTGTATTTTCAACGTCAAACATTCCTCATTGATTTTTTTTCTTTCTACTGAAAGTTGCACTGTGTGGTGTTGGCAGCCTTCTTCAGAATTAATTTAATAACCGCTAGCAGTTTTACCCGGCGCTGCCCGTGTACATGTGGGTATAGTATTTGTTACGTGCAGGTGTGTGTTTGGCTGGAAGAGACGGGGGAAAATAAGTGCCTAGTTGGTAATGTACGTCATGTATGTAATAGTTATGAGTTGAGAAGGTGACATTGCTTGAGGGACATATATCACAAATGTTTATAGCAAAACTTTATATACAACATTATCAGTATTTCTACTTGGAGCGTAAATATACAAATGTTGTGGTGAACCTACACGTGAACATGCTACATGGAATTTGCCGTGGGGAACATGTTGATTGCAACTGAATACCACAGTACTTGAGTGACTGACAGGCGTCAGTGTCTCTGACATGAGTCTTTTTGCCTGTGTTGTTAAAGGGACTGTCCACCCCTCTAATCAAAAAAGCATATATTGTAGAATACCCCCCAAAACCTAGAGTTCCTTTTATAGAAAGCTCCCATACAGAGTTATTATATTTAGATGCTCCTCGCTCTACCGCCGGCTTCCAGGTTCCTCACTCAGTCTCCACTGTGGCTGGTCTGTCCTTTTTGTGTTCTTGAGCAGCCACAGTGGATTTGTATATAAATGTGATTCATATCACCAATAGTAACATAGTCTTTCCAGGGTTTATATTTGAAACCTTCCTGGAGCAAATTGTGATCTCTTACAGACCTTAAGGGAAATGTCTCGTTTCCTCTGTTATAGAAGCTGTTCTATTAGAAACCACATTACATCTCAACCTAGGATGAGAACCTAAATCACTACGTCCTCGCCCCTGGGTACTTTACAAATCTGCTGGAATACTTGCATGAAGTTGACTCTTGCTGCTTCAGTCCTCTTCTGCAAAGAAGTGTGTCTTCCCATTGGATACATCACAGACTGTCACTGTCAGTAAAAGAATGGTCAGAGGAAAATTTCAAATAAGTATTTCAGCTGATCGGTAAAGTAGCCAGGGGTGAGAACTTAGTGGTCTAGGTCATCACCCGGGGAACTATGCAACTGTGGATAAGAAAAAAGATGAGTATGGTTGTGCTTTAAAGGTTTGTTTGCACAATTTACTGATATACTGATATATTATTTGTTATTTAAAGGGCATGTGCACCCCCAAAACTATAACCCCCCCCACTACTGGCCCCAATGTGTAGTGCAATAAAATCCTTCCCTTACATCCCAGCTCCAAGTGGTTCTCCAGTAATCCCCCCCAAAGTCCAAAAAAGTGGCCACCAGGAGGAGAGCAGAGTCCATATAGGACTCTGCCTCCTGTCTCCCCTCCAGGAGAATTTTGCCATGCACAGTGCAGCACTTCTCCCTCTCCCACCTGCTCTGGTCTCCCTCCCCCTAGCGTAAATCCCTTTATGTATATAATAGTATATGTGCTATTATAATTTTCTTATATTATAATTTTCTTAGAAAGTCCCCAGATAGTACTTACCATGCCTTGCTCCTTCGCCGCACTGAGAAGCCGGCAGCCGTGTCCATGATTGGCTGCCTCACAGCCAATCACAGACGCGTCTGCCGGTCCCGTCCCATGCTTGCATTTCCCTTGCATGGTAAGTAACTATCTGGGGACTTTCTAAGAAAATTATTATAGCGGTTGGAGCTGGGGGCACATTTACTATTATATACTAAAAATTTAAATTAAGGGTGGACATACCCTTTAAAAAAAAAAAAAAACAACTGACGTAGAACTAATACATTTCATCGCAATGACCGTGGTTTTCAAACTTTTCCAGACAATGGCAAACTTTGACGTAATGTTAATCACTCAGTGACCCACTGCCAGAAAAATAAAACTTAATCCAGAACAGATGTGTTCCCTACTGGACTTGTGCCTAAATACCACCTCTTTGAAAAACATTATTGCGCCATGGGATCTTCAGTTTCACCAATTGTGGCAAACCTTCACATGAAACAAGTGGAAACAAACACTCTTAAAGGAGAACTAAACTTAATTTTTTTAAAAAGGTTTGTCCACCCCCAAACTAAAATTTAACCGACTACTGGCCCCACTGTGAAGTTTAAAAACATTCTTACCTGAATCTAAGGTTTCTCTGTTTGCGGACGATACCCTTGTATCTTTAACCCAACCACTGATCTCGCTCCCTTCTTTATATAAGGTCTTTGAAAACTTCGGCAGAATATCAGGGTTCAAATTAAATAATGCAAAATCGATAGCCTATCCTGTGAAAGTTCCACTGCATATTCAAGAATTCAAGAATCCCTCAAGACATACTTCCAATTTAAATGGGAGAAATCCTCCTTCAAATATTTAGCCTAAATTTTTAGCCTAATAGGAGTCCAATTAAGCAAAGATATCTCCACAGTATATTCTTCAAATTATATCAAAATGTTCACTCATTTATCAAATCTTTTAAGAACATGGTCAGATTACCCAATATTTTTATTGGGAAGAATCAATGCAGTCAAAATGAACATCCTGCCAAAGATTTTATATTCGTTTAGAGCCCTGCCCATAACAATTAAAAAGTCAGACCTGCATCCTCTCCAGAGAGCCATCACTAGATTTATTTGGAACAACAAAAGACCACGTATAAAATATGATTCCCTAGCTCAACATAAGGAAAAAGGTGGCTTCGGCCTTCCCAAATTGTATAAAATGGATAGGCGAGGACAATGTCCACAAGCTGGGTAGATATAGAAAACAAACTACTTCCACCACTACATTCATCCTCGGTTCTTTGGGCTTTAGCAGATAATAAAAATCTTAAAATTCCAACCACAATTCCCAACATACAACACAGCCAATCACAATGGACAAACTGGAACAATACTTATAAACTAATCGAACAACCATCAAACTTACATCCATTCTTATACATTCCAAAACTACCCATAGGCATGCAGACAGTAAACTCCAAATTTTGGAAATCCAAGGGTATAAACAGATTCGAAGATATCTGCAAAAATACTGGTCCCATGTCCTGGGAAGCCATCATAGAAAAAATACAAAATAGACCCTAAATACTGGTACCAATATGTCCAACTGCATCATTTTATCACTAAGATGTCAGACCACCCATCTCCTCGACAACCTATCAAATTTGAAAATATTTGTCTTAGAACACATAATTCGAAAGGTCTGATGTCTGCAATTTATACAATAATCTGGCACGAAACTTGTGATTTTAGAACTGTAGCTATGTCTAAATAGGAACAAAGGATAGGATACCTGGTTTCAGATGAGGAATGGCAAAAGATGTTTCAAACCTCCAGCAGATGTACAGCCAATGTCCAAACTAAAGAAAGGTCTTATAAAATAATATATGACTGGTACCTTACTCCCTCCTTTCTGCACAAAGTCAGCCCATCTCTGTCAGACAAATGTTTTCGAGGTTGTGATCAACCAGCAGACCCGTAAGACATGGAAAATATCTACCCATTTCAGGCTTTAATAATCCTGCTCAAAGGTTAATAATGTATATATGTGCAGCAGCTAGGGATTTACTGGCTAAATACAGGAAACAACCAAGCCCCTTATTAATAAAATTTGGTGGATGCACAATAATGAACACTTGGCACATACTCTCAATAATTTCATAACCAAGTGGAACAAAATCTGGGATGTATGGATACTAAAAATGGAAAATAACGGGAATGGCCCTATTTAAAGCTAATATGAATCATGCTTTAAGGATAGATATCAGAATCATATACAAGTGGAGATGGTGCCTCCAGCTGCCCTGGGACTGCCTCATAAGGGTGAGTGACTCTTTTCTTTTTCTTCATCTTTTTCTATTCTACTATGTTATAAATGTTTAAGGTCGACCAATTATTAAGATAGCACAATGTTGGTTGAATATATGTCATATACTATTGGGTAAATCCAGCTTGTGATACAAAAGCAATGGACACGAAGTGTAATACTATGCGATAAATTTATTATTGTACTATTGTATACATATATGTTGAAAACATGTTTTTTTTCTAATAAAAATGTAATGAAAAAAACCCCCCCATAATTATAAGTATTTACTTTTTTGTTCTATTATGGGAATATGCGTAAAACTGCATACAGATCATTTACAGCGTGCATCTATGGTTACTTTGGTGCAAAAAGGGGGATTCCTATTCCTACATGTGCTGTAAGTAGAATAAGAAACCAGCTCCTTGATCCTGGAGGAAGATATAAAGGATTTTATTGGGCAGATTGACAAGGCTTATGTTTTATAAATAATAAGCTTTACATTTTATTCGCACAAATTTTTTTAAATTCATAAAACTTGAAACAATTACGGTTTACTCATAAAATGTTTCTTTTTTTTTAATATAATTAAATGTTTTCCTTTATATAAATAATTTCAGATGTAGACAAACTGAACAGAAATCATCAACTGCACTAAAGACATTTAATCTTAAAGGGGAGCTGTGGTTATAAAGGAACACAACCCCTGGCATAATGAAATGTATAATAGTAATGGAGACAGGTGCATTTGCTCCTGTCTGCAGTAGTAGCCCCTAAGAGGAGAGCACAGTACTTACCAAACTGTGAAAATGTGTCTGCTGTGTGTCTCCTGTTTTATGGCATGCCACAATCAGATCAATATGTATTATAAGAAGGGGGGGGGGGGCCCCTGGATTTGGGACAGAGGGGGCCCCCTGGATTTGGGACAGAGGGGGCCCCCTGGATTTGGGTACTCTGGCCTTGGGACATGGAGGAGGACTATGGCCTTTGGACACTAAGGGGGCACTCTGTGCTTCTAGCGCCCGTTATTGTAGCAGGCTTAATGTCTAGTAGGTGAATAAAACAACTGAAATCTTTTTTTTTTAAGACAGTTTTGGTCAGGAATCCAATCATTCATAACCATACAATTTTAATCTCTGCCAAAACTGTAATACAGCCAACCTGCACTCTACCTAGTGAGTCTAAAGGAGAACGTAATAAAAAGTTAGACACAAGATTATCCTGTTCACTCCAAATCCAGGATGGATGCTTTGTTGCTTCAGCAATACAATATACAAAATTGTGAGAATAAATTAGCCAAAGTGGAATGTTACCATTCTTCTCTAGTAAGTTGCATTTATGTACATATAAGAAGTAGATTCTGACACTAATAAGATTCATGTTGTTGCCAATACAATTCACTGCCCATGTAATCTTTAAAGAACCTTGTGAGCATGTGCGCCTTTTGCCATGCCCCATGACCACCAGTATTCACGATCTCTATGCACATATTTGCTATACAGATGTCTCCACATCAATATTGAAGCCCCTGATAAAGCAGCTTTTTATCCTGCAGTTTATTTTCAATCCAGGGTGAAAGGAAGATGTGCTACCAGAAAACTAGTTAAATCATTTTACTGCTTTGATTTACATTTTTGTTTCCATTCTGTTCCTAACAAAAGATAATGTTTCTAGGTGTGTAAGTACATTTCTGGGCACTTTCAAAAAGTGTTTAGGCCTGGGGGGGTCCCCTACTCTTTGTGCATTTTACTTTTAAAAGACGGAAGCAAAGCCGATGGAGGGGGGAGGACTCCCATGCACATACCAGAGTCCTCTAGGAGGACAAGGAAGGGTCAGATACCGGATAACACTAGGAGAGTCTCCTACTCTTCAGTTTCCTGGACTTTCAGCAAGAACTGCAGGAGAACCATAAGGAGCAGAGGAGAAAGGTAAGAATTTTTCTTACTTAAAATAGCTACACTACTGAAAATAGTTTTTTCTTTCACATGGACATGTGAACATGCCCTTTAAAATAGACATACTGACGTTGCAATGGTAAGATGTTCGAACATTTCCTAAAGTTATATTGACAATATTGAGATATATTGACAAGGTTTCCACAATTATATTCAGTAAACACTTGAATCATTTCTAAACTTTTTAATACTATATAATAAAATCCTTATCTGCTGAACACCTCTGTGCCCAACAACACTCACTGAGCATGCATTTTCTATTGATTAACCACTAGGGGGAGAGAGTGAAATTGTCTGCAGTTTCTATTCATTCACCACTAGCATGGACACAGTTGTTACACAGAGGACACAGTAGCTTGGGCTTGGAACCCTGAGGAAAGGCTCAGGGCTTGAAACCCCTGAGGGGAACCCTTGCCTTGGGAACCTGATGGGGGGCCCTTGCCTTGGGACCCTGATGGAGGACCCTGGGGGGCTCTGAGATTGGGACCCTTACAAAAAAGGGGGGGAGAAATTCCTTCCAAACTCCAAATTGCAAGTATCCCTGGATCAACCAGAACTGCAGCATATGTATCCACGTACAAACCAGAACTACAATATATGTATCCCCGTATCAACCAGAACTACAGTATATGTATCCCCGTACCAACCAGTCATTCTCAATATTATATAATATCTCTGGATCAACCAAAATTACAGTATATGTATTAATACCAGTAATTCTCAATATTATTTAACTAATCTTAAAGGATATCCACCAGTCCCCTGATATGACTAATTAGTGAATAATGCACCAGAGAGTTTATTGTATGGCCCATTAATATATTTGTATAAAGTGATCATAACCTCACGCATATGTCACTTCTCCAGTGTAAACAACACTAACTTGTCTAATCTGCCTGTATAGTCAAGCCCCTCCATTCCCCTTATTATTTTAGTTGTCCTTCTCTGAACTGCTTCCATTTACAAGATGTCCCTTTTGTATATGGGATTCCAAAATTTCACCGCATATTCCAAATGAGGCCTTACCAGTGTCTTGTAAAGAGGGAGAATAATATTTTTCTCCCTTGAATCTATTCCCCTCTTTATACAAGACAATATCTTGCTACCTCTATCCGTTGCTGTCTGGCATTGTTTGCTAAGTCTGTTACCTACTAGAATGCCCAAATCTTTTTCCATTAGAGATTCACTTAGCACAGTTATTTATGGTGTAGGTGGCGCATGGATTGTTAAATCCCAAATGCATCACCTTACATTTATCAACATTGAATCTTATCTGCCACTCTGCTGCCCATTTTGATAATCTATCTAGGTCTGCTTGCAGCGCTTGCACATCATTTGAAGTTTCCAAAGCTCTGCATAGTTTAGTGTCATCAGCAAACACAGAGACCTTGCTCCCAATGCCACATTCTAATCATTTATAAACAGATTTAAAAGAAGCAGCCCCAGTACAGAACCCCGAGGCACTCTACTTAGAACTTTAGCCCACATGGATGTGGCTCTATTGACCACCACTCTCTGTTTGTGATCAAATAACCAATTCTCTATCCATTTCTAGACCATACAGTCCTTGTATGTATGTATGTATGTATAATTTTATTTATAAAGCACCACTTGGCTACGCAGTGCTGTACATTATAAAATACAGAGTATACAAACAAGGGGATAAGTGCAAGCCATTATACAGATAAATAAAAATTAAATTAAATACAATTTCATACATCGATTAAGAAAAGAGATGGACTCGAACCCGAGTTTGAACAGACACAGACATCACGAACTATCCCGGACCCGGATTTCTCTGACTTTCGATATTTTCTGGACTTTCAATAATTATTGAATGTTCGAACGTTCGAGGCGTGCGAATATGCAAGTAAAATGTCTATTATATCTATATGCGAGTATCGAATCCGCAAGTAAAATGTCTATTATACCTATACGCGAGTATCGAATCCGCGAGTAAGATGTCTATTATACCTATTCACGAGTAAATATCGAATCTGCAAGTAAAATTTCTATTATACCTATACGCGAGTATCGAAACCGTGAGTAAAATGTCTATTGTATCTATTCGCAAGTAAATATCAAATCTGCGAGTAAAATGTCTATTATACCAATACACTGGTAAATTATGAATTACCGAATCCGTGAGTCGTTTATGGGATAATTATCGAATGTTCGAACGCGAGAGCTCGAAAGTAGCGTGCGTGAGTAAAATAGATTTTTCAAAAGTTGTGGATATTCTAACATGTTCCCCAGACCATTTCCCGGGTCCGACAGCCATTTACCATACATTAAGTTACCATTGATATTTTTATTGTATTTCATTCACACTTTTCAAACTATTTGACTCCCATTGACTTTAATGGGTCCGTTTTCGAACTTCCCATATAGTTCGAAAACGGCAAACCGCAGAACTTTTGAAAGTTCGTCCATCTCTAGTTCAGAAAGTATATATATAAATTATGTATAAATTGATATCAATTGATAAGTGCAACATGCTTCAACACATTAGGAATGAGATCTCTGCCCCGAAGAGCTTACAATCTAAGTGGGAGGGACAGCATACAGATACAAGTGGGGGGATGGGTACAAAGTGCTTAAAAGGGCTAACAATCATTTGTTGTGCTGATGCTCAGAAAGGTAGGATAACAGTCTAGATTTTAAAGCATTAATGGATGTTGTCACGAACGCCAGTTCGCTGGGCACGTGATCTGACTAATTAATCGGTATTCGCTGCCACCACTTTAAGTTACGGCCTTAAAGACGCCCCAAAAACACTCTTGACTCTCGCTGACTATGCACACCCCTGTCCTGGCAGCTAAATGGTAAACACTACACCATTCACTCCAGCAACTAACTGGTTAATTAGCATCAGTTCTTCACAAGCAGTCACAGAGTTAATTAGCATTTACACTGCACACTCCATTCAAACACATATAAACTTATCAGAGGCTAACTGAGTTCTTTTAAAGCATCAAAGACAAAACTTATTAAATTTTAGATTTAATATTCCAAAAGGTGGACAGTGCATATAATACAAAAATAGAAGAAAATGACCTACAATAAGTACAACAGTTATAGAAAATAAAAAGGATAAAAATATTCACAGACCCTACTCACTAGAAGAAGTCCTGTATCCTGGGGCAGGAGGAAACATTGGGTCCATACACACGTTTTTAGCATGTCCCCAAGTATGAACAACATTATTTTGGACTACAAGGACTTTTAAACTATTTGTTGAACTATGCCCTCCACATGAGGTGGGAGTGTCCAGGAATGTCCAAATTTACGACTAGCCAAAAGCATTCATTCCCCCTCATTTAGGCAGACTCCATATAAATGTAGATATGTACTTTGTATTGGGATATTGATCACATATTCCTCTCCTGTATTAATTATCAATTCCTCCAATACCAAACATGACCTGTGTGTAATCCACGTTTCGGCCCCACATTGTCTGGAAAAGGAGTTCTGGTTGCATGCTTCATTAATCGTAATATAAACAATAGGACTGTTCCAGGGTGGAATGGTATTTTTATTGGTCCTTTGCAAGAACTCATACCACTAGTTAACCCATTCTTACACTTTCCTGACAGATGTCATCAGGTGAAGCGAGAAAGGGAGAGAGTTCCAAAGGTAGGGAGCAGCAAGAGAGAATGGTTTAAGGTGGAAGGCAGCAGTGTTTGTTGGGGGTTTGTGGAGAAGATTTCCTTGCTGCTGAGTTTATGATAGACTGGAGAGGAGAGAAATGAGAGCCTGGGAGTCCAAGTAGTAGAATATTAAAGTAGTCAAGACGGGAGATTATAAGGGCATGGATGAGCATTTTAGTAGTGGAAGGGGGGGGGGGGCAAATCTTGGCAATATTGCCAAGTTTATACATTAGCCACCTATGCGGCACAGTATCAGAAAGCTTTAGTTTTACTTCATCCACAGCTAGGCCTGAATCTAAATTCTTACTCACTTCTTCATTATCTATTTCTCATAAATCCATGCTGACTACTACTAAGATCAGTTCTGGAAACAAAGTCAACGATATGATCCTGTAACAAAGTTTCCAGCACCTTCCCTACCACTGATGTTAGGCTTACAGTTCTATAGTAGGAATGAATACATTTTTTGAATATTGCTATTACATTTGCTTTTTTCCAATTCAGCACATCACTAGACAAAAATCTGAAAAGAAAACAAACAGTGGACTTGATAAAACTGGACTAAGCTCTTTTAAAATCCAAGGATGCATTTCATCCGGTCCTGGGGCTTTATTGATATTAACTTTGTGTAATTATTTCTGTGCCATATCCTCTGTCAGCCAGAGTGAATATTCCTCATTTATCCCCTATTACAGTTGCTACTATAAGGAATAGAATTCTCTATAGTGAATACAGATGAAAAAAATGGTTTTGCCTTTTTAGCATCCTCTACCACCATCAGCACCATTATTTAATGCTCACACATTCTCAGTCCTCATCTTTTTACTATTGATATACTTGCTGATATACTAAACATTTTGGGGTTAAACTTGCTTGGTTCTGCTATCCGTATTTCATTTTCTATTTTATCTAGTTTAAAAGGCATGTCCACCCCCAAAACTAAAGTTTAACCCCATACTGTGTAGTTTAAAAAAATCCATACCTTACATCTCTGCTCCTTATGGTTCTCCTGCAATGCCTTTTCAAAGTCCAGGAAACTGACACCATGGGATTGTAAGGGCTGTAAGTAAGGATCTAAGCATTTTTTGAAAGAAATATATATCAGCGGTTGGGGGTGGGCAGGGGGTGCCTACCTTATACTACAAGTTTATTTTCAGGGTGGACATGCCCTTTCTTGCACCCCTTATTACAACTTTTATACTTCATGTAAGCCTGTTCTGTTCTCTCTGATTTAAAAATTCTGAAAGTCCTTTTATTTTTTTCAATTCCCCTTTTTACCTGAGCAATAAGCCAGGCAGGAGTGAACCTAATTTTTTTACACTTGTTCCCTAATGGTATAAATTTAGAAATGTAATACTTTAAAGGGGAACTGTGGTCTCCAAACAAGTTGAGTTTAAATGAAAGGCCAGTTTCCTACCTTTAAAACGAGCCATCAACCACCTCTCTACGTGCTCCACACAGCCCAAGATATACAGAAATGACTGACCAGAAAGTTAATGGGTGGGAGGCTGACATGTGACATTCCTAATGCTTCTCCTGCACAGTGCCGCCGGCGAGCACAGCCTCAGACTCCCTCAGTATGTGAGAGAGACAGGAAGTCCCTCCTCCTCTCTGCTGTGTGAAGGACCTGCAGCTGCAGAATAGGTAAGGGAATCTACAGTCCTTCTCTCTCACTATGTAAAAACAGCCTTTTCAGGCAGAGTTCTCACTCTGGGGGTGTCAGAGTGGCGAGTGGGCGGGGCCATGGCACCTGTGAGTCGGCAGGGCCACATGGGGCTGTAAGGGAATGGGCCATGGGGGGCCTGCAACTGGAGGGACCATGGGGTCCATGAGTGGGAGGGGCCAGGGGGGCTGCAAAGGGGAGGAGGAGACACAGGGCAGATTGACTGACAGGTTTCAGAGCAGGAAGCAGGAAGTGCAGGGGACCTGGTGATGCTGCTGCCATATCACACACAAAAATGTAAATATCTTCAAAACTATGCAAAATAAACAATGGAAATAAATTGCAAAAACTCTCAGGAGAGCAATTCCTATCAATTTACCTAAAGTCATTTTTGGACCACAGTTCCTCTTTAATACCCCTTTAAAAGCAATCCACTTCTGCTCAATATCCTTACCTAGGAAAAAATCCCCCCAGTCTATGAGCATGAGTGATTCCCTTAACAGCATAAAATTATCATTCCTAAAGTTAAAAGTTTTTGTTAACCCAGTGCACTTTTTTTTTTTTTGCAACCTATATTAAATGACACTATATCATGATCACTATTCCCTAAGCTTTCCATTACCTTCATCTCCAAAATAAGATCAAGGTTATTGGATGTTGCCAGATCCAACAACTCATCCTGTCTAAAAAGGAACTTTTACCATCTGTGAAAGAAACGTCTTATATAGAAAATGTAAGAACTTGATACCTTTTGAGGTACTGGCAGTTCCCTTACTCCGATCTATGTCAGGGTAATTGAAATCCCCCATAACCAGAACATGCCCCATACCAGCAGCCTTCGCCAACTGTATATGGTAATTAATTTCCAACTGGCATTTGGTGGCTTATAACAGACACCAACAATTAATTTACCACCTTCTTGCTTCCCACTCCACCCAGATTGTTTCTGCCTTATCATTTATACCCCCATCTATTTCATCTTTTAGATTTGGTTTCAATTCTTGATTAACATACTCCCCCTCCTTTCTTATAACATCTGTCAAGTCTAAATAAGGTCTATCCTTGCATTTTAATGCACAGTTATGTCAATCATTTAGCCATGATTCTGCTATACTTATCACATCATACCTTTCCTTCCTATTAGTTCTAGTTCCCCAGTTTTTCCAGACATACTCTTGCATTTGTAAACATACATTTTAGATTATCATTCAATTTACTTCCATACATGGACATACATACCTCTTATCCTCTATACCCCCCTCCCCTATATGGGGTGACACTGGCATTGGGACCCTGAGAGGGGACCCTGAGGGGGAGGGGGCTCTGAGCTTGGGGCCCGGAGGGGGGGCCTAGGCGTGAGACCCTGAGAGGTGCCTCTGGCCTAGGGACCCTGAGAGGGGATTTTAGCCATGGGACCCTGAGAGGGGATTTTAGCCATGGGACCCTGAGAGGGGTATCTAGACTTGGGACCCTGAGAGGGGACCCTGGCCTTGGGACACTGAGAGGGGACTCTGGCGTTGGGACACTGAGAGGGGACTCTAGCCTTAGGACACTGAGAGGGGATTCTGGCCTTGTGACACTGAGAGGGGATTCTGGCATTGTGACACTGAGAGGAGACTCTGGCCTTAGGACACTGAGTGGGGACTCTGGTCTTGGGTCACTGAGAGGGGATACTGGCCTTGGGACACTGAGGGGGAATCTAAGCTTGGCACACAGAGTGGTTTCTGGGCTTGGGACAATGAGGGGGAATCTGGTCTTTGGACTCTGGGCTTCTAGCGCCCATAAAATTGTAACAAACTTAATGACTAGTTAACTCATAATTTAGCTATAGGAGTAATCCTTCCTTTATATAAAATTATTTTCCATTTTGTGGAGATTGCATTGAGTTTTTAGACTGTACTATGTCGGTGGGGGTAGGCTAAAATAATATTATACATAGTAAAAGTGTATATTGTAATGTAAAAGGTATAATATGAATTAGTTTATTAATATGTAAAAAATAAAGATATATAAGTGTGTAACAGTGTGTAAATGGCATATGAAATAAAAAATAAAAAAGTACTAACATACAGAATCTCCCCACGTTTGAATGGACTGGTCAAAATGGGAGCTATAGACACACCTCTCAAATTTATTAAATTCTGCATGGAAGTTTGCTGCCATTTCCTTATTGTCCTTATTATCCAATAGGTGTGCTTCTGGTAGCTGCTGTAGCACTACATCACATCCTGACGCAATGCATGCTTTACAGTAACATTCTTTAGCTTTGCATTGTGGTAGAGACTTACTGAGCATGTGCAAGTTAATGGCCAATCAAAAGAAAGTTTGCTTTCCCAGTAAGTGTAGAATATTTATTATTGTGCTATTGTATACATATTTGTTAAAAATGTTTTTGTTTTCTAATAAAAATTGAATAAACAAAATAACCCAAAACATTCTTACTTTACATCTCTGCTCCTTATGGTTCTCCTGCAGTGCTTGTCCAAAGTCCAGAAAATTGAAGAGTAGGAGCTAGGTTTGCTTGTTTAAAAAAGCAGCAGAAATCTGAGCCAATCAAGATTGTATGTAGAGTTCTGCAGCTTTTTTTAACAAACAAACCTAGTGGTTGGGGGAGGGCAAAGTCCCCTACAATACGTAAAAAGGTTGGGGTTTTTTTGGGTGAATATACCCTTTAATGCTAATGGGAAAGTTTTTTCTACCCCAGAACAGCTATACATTGTAAAACCGGGTACACACAGTAACAATAAAGCCCCAATACCATAGGATCCGACCGCATCGGGGCTTTATCGGTACTGTGTGTACCTTTGTTTTTCGAATGAGCGCGCGGCCTCTGAACAATCGGGTCGACCAAATGCTCGTTTCGGAAAAGAGGGAAAATTTCCCTCGCCTGCGGTAGACTCCCTATAGGGGAGTCGGCCGCGGCCGAGGGAACCCAGAGTCCCGAGTGTTCTACCTATGCTGTGCATTTGGACTGTGTGCAGCCCAATCGTTTGAAAAATTACAGGATCTTGCAGATCCTGTCTGTCATCTTTCAAGATCTTTTAGATGTGTACCCAGCTTGATAATATTCATTACTAAGTTGCATTTAGTACATGTAAGTAATAGGTTTCTGTTACAAAGAAGCCAGTACAACGCACAGCCATACCCCCTGACCCCAGTATTTACTGTCTCTATGCACAAAGTATTTTTTTATACAGATGTTTCCGCACCAATATGGAAGTCCCTGATAAGATTTTAAAAGATGCTTGTTACCCAGCTATTTATTTTCCATCCATTGTGCATTACTGACAGCCTGGAATAATATAAAATATTTCATGTGACAGTACATGAGGCTGCTGGTTCAATTTCCCAGATTTACTTTTTCCTAAAATGTTAATATTATGTTTTATCCATGATATATAACTGCAAAGATTACCTTTTTTGTATGAAAAGCAAAGAGCAGGGACAGGAGCATTTAAATATGTTTACAAAAAAACTGCGCTGAAACCCTTGGTATGTTTCAAAGGGAGTGATGATCTCTCGGCTGTAACATGAATAACTGTTAGCTTCTAGGAAGCAAATCTGCAGCTTCCTGTGACGTGTACTGCGTACACTAGCTGGGTGTGCCCAGCTAAGGAGGATTGTAGGAGCTGACCCCCTAGTACCCACAGGTTAATTTCATAAATTACCCAGCAGCCATAGCAAAGGGAAAAATGAGACACAGCTTTTTGTATTTTTGTGAATTTGTTCTATTAGGGCAGTATTGTCTAGAGACTTTAGTTCCCCTTTAATACCTTCAAGGACAATTGCAGCCAGCCACTGGTTCATATACCGTATATACTTGAGTATAAACCAAGGTACCTATTTTTATCTTTAAAAAGGAGTAAAAATGATTGACTCAAGTATAAACCGAGCATAGAAAATAGGACCACTACTGCCTTCTAATTCTGTATTGGTTTTAGGCTTTATTTGCCCTTTAAATGTCCATTTAAAAGGAAACTAAAGCCTCATTCCTTGCCCCCCCCCCCCCCCCCCCTCTGAGAGTCCCCACAGTTCAGTTGCCTTCTCCTACCTGCTCCGGTTCCCTGGACACCGGAGCAGGTACATTTTGGCTCGAGTATAAACCGAGATTCAATTTTCAGGCTATTTTTAGCCTGAAATTCTCGGTATATACATTATGTGGAAGACAATTGGGTTAAAACCCACAAAAAAGTAGTAAAAGCCTTCACGACACGTCACCACTGTGGAGCAAAACATCAAATGAGCTCAAGATACAAAACTACAGACTGCTTTTCTTGGATTGCTTGGTAGAATTCAGGGAGAATGGAAGTAAAGGTTTACAGAAAATAAACCCATACAGACCAGTACTTTAATGTTTAACTACCACCACCCTTTAAATCACAAACTGGGTGTCATCAACACCCTACAACAGAACATCCCCACTAGCACAGATTCTAAGGAAATTGAACATATTAGAGGAGCCCTTAAAACTTGTGGATTTCTAGACTGGGCTTTAGCAACATTGGAAGAAGGAAAGAAAAGAACCCGACGGACCTTGTCTTTTATGCGCATGCACAATCTATGTGCATAGAAGACAAGGTCCGTTGGGACCTGTCAGACTAAGTGCCGGGGGAGCGAACAATCGGGTAAGTTTCTTACCTTCTTTCCTGGCTCCTGTTTGTTCTATTGAAGAACAAAAGGTAAGGCACAGCTCCTTTATCTCCCGTTCTTCAATAGAACTGGATTCCCAAAAGTCCATATTATGAGTGGAGATACCCTTTAAAGGTAAAAAGCATGACAGGGGAAAGAAAATGGTTGTCCCATATGCTGTGGGGTGTCGGAGAAATTAAAAAAAATTTTTAAGAGACACTTTATCCCTGTCTACTTTAAACCCAGCAACACACTGAGTCTGCAACCAAAAGACCAAATTCCAGATATACAACATCATATATGCAGTGCAGTGCAGCGAAGAGTGCTGATTTGTGTGTAGGGTAGACTTGGTAACTTCACAAATGTGTGTCCCAGCACAGAAGATTCAATCACCCTGGGTCAGAATTTATAGGGCAATCTCTAGACTTTTTGGCACCTGAAAAAAAGATCCAAATGCTGCCCCCCCTTGCAGTTCCACAGGAAGGGGTGTGGTTGTATAATTGAAAGTGGATGATACTTTGTCCGGAAGTGGGGTGTGGCTTGTCCAGAAGTAGGAGGGGCTTTATACTCATGACTGTTAAATATTGCCCACAATGACTGGTAAATGATGCCCACAGTGACTGGTATTAGATACCATCAGTGAATGGTAAATTATGCCCATACATTGACTGCATTGAAATGTTATAATATATAATTTTAAAGTACAACATAACAGAAATATTTCCACAACCAACATTTTGAGGCTCACCTTGTAAATTCTATCTTTGCATTTAGTTCAGGTATAATAAATTTTGCTTGATCGAACCAGTCTTACTAGGAGTCATATTTAAGTTTAAGTTCAAGTTTATTACCATGTGTATAAACATATATAAACAACAATATTTTTATACTATACGGTAAATTGTTTTCCATTTTATGATAAGACGGCTTCAGTTGCTGACAATATTAAAGGATAACTGTATTGCCTCAATGCATTTTTTTAAAAAACTGCTTTATAAAGAGTAAAGGTATGCAGCCCTCCCTATACATTTTTTTCCTGAGCTAGCATGCGAGAAAAAACTCCTGCACCCACCGTTGATTAGCTTGATTATGTAGGCTGCATTCTAGCAACAGAACAGTTCAAGTTTGTTTGACTGGTAGAGAAAGAGGAGAGAAGTTGTAACATACATTCCTACCGACCAATGACAAGTGATATGTTAATGATGGCCCTGGGCCATCTAGGAGGCATTCATTTTTGCTGTGTGATGTCTAAGGGAGGGCAGCACAGTTGTAAATGAGAGTAAGTGATTTCAGCTGCTGGAAGTGTGGACATGTAATGGGGGAGATGTTGTTTTTTGGGGTATTGTTGTCCTTTAAGTAATGTCTGTGCCTAAAGGGCATGTCCACCACCCTAGACATTTATACTTCCACCCCCACCCCCATAAAAACCCCAAGATCTTAACCATCTCTAGGACGTTCTGAATGTAGCTCTTGGTGCTGAAGTTTACTGTCCCCTTCCTCTTCCTCTTTGAGCTGCACAAGCTTGCTACAAGCTCACACATGCTCAGAAGAGGAACCTTAGGCTGCAGCATTTATTCATTGGCCAATATAATAGCAGCAGGTCGGCAAAAGAATAGTAATGTTTAATTTTACATTATAAAAGTGCCGATTTTGCAATAAATTGGCTCCACAGCATAATCTAATACAAGTTTGTGGTAGATACCATTACTATTTTCAAATGTGGAATGTCCCCATTAGGCAGAAAAATCAGCTCATGTGACATGAGAGAGACATTTTTGAAGGTTGCTAAACAATACCCCTCCCTGCAAAATTACCAGCAATGTTCCCCCCAAAAAAACATTTATTTTGCTTACTAAGGATAATTGTGGATGCATCCAGGATCCTAAGTGACATTTTAAAATCAGTCAGCAACAGTAATGGGAATGAATAGAAATATATATAGAGAGCGATTTACCAGCATGCTGATCTTTTCCAAACAACTGAAATAATATTAAAATGAGCCATGAATGATTGGTAAGTTACTTACAGATAACACTACTGTGTTAGATCTGACATCAGATAACACTACTGTGTTAGATTGGGTAGGGTGATCATATGGGTCAGAATATCAGCCTGTGTGTGCCAACCCTACCTAAACCCTAAGCACAAATCCTAATAACTGGCTTTAAACCCAACCCCAAAGCAATAGCCTAGAAAATCACCTCTAAGATGTTATAGAAAAGCGGCTTCGTAGAAGATGCAAAATTGTCCATTATATTATTACAATACTTCAGAATCTGCCTTGCGCAGGTTTTTGCCCTTTGAGACATTTGAGGTGTGTACTTACAGTAGCTATTTTCCATATGCAATGTAAATAGTTCTAGTGTACAAAGGTCATAAATGTAATGGCCTTTCAAAACAACAAACAAATAATGGTGATTTCTTTTAGTGAACTAAGTAATGTAGCAGCACACAGCAACTAGCACATGGATAATGCACTATAGAAATTAAGTACCGTATACTTGCTTTTTTAGTTTTTTTAACCCCCCCCCCCCTCTAAATCTAATGTGCAGGCATGATTATCTCCCCTAATGTTGGAGATAGGGGGGAAAGTCACCAATGCTCTATGTGAGCAGTTAGCTGTCGGCTGCTGCAGAAGTGGAATTTTGACGGAAGTAGGAATAGGGTTTCCTGCCTCTCTGGGTAATGGACTTTAAGCCTGTCAGAATAAACAAAATAATTTTGTAGATGGAGCATCTGACATCACTGCACTGTTTACAAATCCGACAACAAGGTGTTTTGTATCCAGTTCCTCTGTTTTATGGGGAAAAAACATCAATAAAAATTATAGAATCTATTCAGCACTTATTTTGTGTATTCATAAAACTCAGTTGTTTACAATAAGCAATCATAATAAAAAGTACTAATGATCCAGCTGTCTGTGTTAATGCTGAGTATGTGGCGAGTTAATAAAAAGGAATAGAGAAGAAAATAGATAATGAATGATAAATAAGAAAGAAAAAGCAAACGCTATATCTTTCTCATAAATATTTCTGTGCCACAGATTGTGGTAACATAAATTTCTAGCTATGTATGTTGTCCTTAAGCTCTGTACACATGGTAGATTTGTCGCACGTCCCCTAACAACTGAGCGGCATGCTACAAATGGCCATTCTAGCCAAAAATCGACTGAAAGGCCACACACGTGCGATTATCATCCTAAAACAGTGTGATTGGAGCTTTAGTTTAAGCCCCAGGGTTACCTCCAAAGTCAGGTATACTTGGTAACATATTTATAAAAGCACGGTATCGCTATTTTGGGATACCACCCCTTAAACGATTGTTGCAGCAGTCATATCATTATGTTTGCAGTCGTAAATATACAATCACTGTCATACAATTACGATTTGTAGATCATTCTTTTACGATAACAAGCGGTATCGAAAGTTTCCGATACCACGGGTTAATAAATATGGCCCTTATTTCTCCTCTATTAATAGTGTGGCACAATGTCCTTTGATAAACTGGAACTTATGGTTTCACTTTAACTATAGCGCGCATTAGTGTGGATGCACGCTATAGTTCAATTATAGCAAGAAGCAGTTGGGACCGGACCGGTCACCTCAGCCGGCAGTGGATGGCAAGTAAGGTAAATATACTCACCTTCGTTCCAGGCTCCTGCACAATTGATTGAAAAACAGAAGGTAAGACATAACTCCTTTACCTGCGATATGGTCGCAACCATAGAGCCACGGATCATGTGAAATGCCACTGTAGTGAGGAGGATTGTCTGCAAAGACAAGGCAGGGGCGTGGGTGCACTCTCACTGGATGCCAACTGCAACAGCAACATTTACTAAGTACAGGATTCATTTGTTAGCCTCTAGCTGCCCTTTATAACAACGGATCAAGGTGCAGTTAGATAAAGCTTTTCCTCACTGTGCAAGACCTTTGACATTTTAAGTTGTTAAAATAATCAATAAAGTCATTAAACAATATGTTAAATGGGGGGAAGAGAAGGCAGGGATTTTAATTTTGTTTTTGGAATTGTAATGTATTAGCCATAAGGCCAATTTGTTTAGCATGTTTGAAATTATAAAATCCAACAGTTATAGATATTTAATTTCTATAGGTTCCATCTTGAAGTCCTTTTCATATCTGATCTTATTTCTTAAAGGGCACATGTCACCCCCAAAACTATAATCCCCCCAACTACTGGCCCCATTATGTAGTGTAGTGTAATCCTTACCTCACATCCCAGTTCCTTATGGTTCTCCTGTAGTCCCCCCCCCAAGTCCCAAAAACTGCCCACCAGGAGGATAGCAGAGTCCATATAGGACTCTGCCTCCTACCTGGCCCCCAGGAGAAGTTTGGCATGCGTACTGCAGCCCTTCTCCCCCTCCCTCTCCCGATTCCATCCCCCTAGCTTTAAACCATTAATGTATAAGATTCCCCCTGGTCTCCCAGCTCCAACCGCTCTATTTATATGTTTAGAAAGCTCCCCAAACTTTACTTACCTCTCCTCTTTCCTCCGCCGAAGTGAGCTGTCGGCAGCCGCGTCCGTGATTGGCTGCCGCTCAGCCAATCACAGGCGCGGCTGCCGGTCCCGCCCCTCTGCTTGCATTTTCTCACAAGCAGAGGGCCGGGAGCGTGGCGGAGGAAAGAGGGGAGGTAAGTAGAGTTTGGGGGGCTTTCTAAACATATAAATAGAGCGGTTGGGGCTGGGCAGGCATGGGGAATCTTATATCAAAAAATATATTTTAGGGTGGACATACCCTTTAAGGTGGCCATACACTACAAAAGGTCACTGTTATCATCCGATAATTTGATAGACAGAAGTACGTAAATACATATTGATCAATGTTCAATTCGTTTGGTGATTAATGTCTATTTTGAGGTTACATTACATTTAATTGGGCTACGATCATTCAACCAATCACCTTTAAAACAAACGTCTTTCCCGATCATATTAAGATCATTATTACAATCCAATGTCACATTATAAGGGCCAATCAATGGAAATGTCTACTCGCATGTCGGATTGATTGGTATATTGGCCCAGTGTATGGGCACCTTTACAGTGCACTAACTTGAAATTCCTAATAAAGCTTCAAACATACAGTATGCAGTTGTTTTCAGGGTCCGTATAAATGCTAATGACTGAGCAGGATCAGTTTTCACCTATACCTAAGGCAATATTTTGGCCTGATTGTTTGCAGGTACAAAATTTTAGTCAGGACTATTATTGTGTGTTATTGTTTTCAACAAATCTGTTTGTACAGTCTGTCCTGCAAGTAAATCACAGTTGGCTGTGTGCTTAAATGCTAGGCTTTTAAAGGGCATGTCCACCCCTCAAACTAAAAGTTGGGCCACTGTATAGTGTTAAAAAGTCCTTAGGCTGGGTTCACACAAGGCGAACTGTTGGCCGCAGCAATTTTTGCCACAAACGACAGTGATTCCACCCGGCCGATCGCTTGTAGCTAAAAATTCACCCATTTGTACCCGGCCTTACCTTTCTCTTCTGCTCCTTATGGTTATCTTACAGTGACTGATGAAAGTCCAGAAAACTAAAGAGTATGATCCTCTCTGTATAATCCGGTGCCTACCTGTTCCTTGTCCTCCTTGAGGACTTTGGCATACGCAGGGGAGCTCTATCCCCTACCTCCCTCCCCCTCTCTGTGCTGCATTCACCTTTTAAAAAATAAACATTCATATAATGTATGCCCCCCAACTATGAGCCCAGAAATAGACCTTGTTCCCTGACTCTCAGCCAATCACAGACGTTGCTGCCAGTCTGGCCCCTGCTGCTCTTCCGTTCCCGGAAGTAGCAGTCAAGGACGAGGGAACAACGGTAGGCAAGTACATTTCTGTGCTGATTTTAAAGTAATAACCCTAGAGTTTATGGTTGGAGGGGGGTCCCCTACTCTATTTGAAATTTTTAATTTGGGGGGTGGAGATACCCTTTAACTGTACTCTAATCTGACACTTCCAGATCGATAGACTACTAATCAGTTCATCTCTTAGATTTATCCTTTGGGAAATCAGCCTTTTATTATTTGCATGGGCTACATATGGGCATATGGGCTACAGATGTTATATGGGCGACCTGTTAGGGGGTGGGGATGTAGGTAAAGATTAATTAAATTTTATTAACTTTTAACCTCATCCACTTTAAGGTCACACACTTTGTTTAAGTTACGCCCATTTTTAAGACCACTATTCCCATTTTACATTGTTGCCAGCAACACGATTCCCTCCCCCTAGCGTAAAATGCTTTATATAGAATATTCCCCAAGGGCTCCCAGCCCCAACCGCTAGATTTATATATTTAGAAATCTCCCCAAACTTTACTTACCTCTCCTCTTTCCTCCGGCGAAGTGAGCTGCTGGCAGCCGCGTCCGTGATTGGCTGCCGCTCAGCCAATCACAGACGCGGCTGCCGGTCCCGCCCCTCTGCTTGCATTTTCTAGCAAGCAGAGGGCCGGGAGCGCGGCGGAGGAAAGAGGGGAGGTAAGTAGAGTTTGGGGGGCTTTTTAAAAAAATAAATTATGCGGTTGGGGCTGGGAGCCCATGGGGAATACCATGTAAAAAAAAAAAAATTTGGGTGGACATGCTCTTTAAGAGAAGACATTTTTTAAATAACATATTTTAGCGATTTTGAATGTACAGTATACTATAAAAAAATACATAATATACATAATATAACAGATATAATATTCTTTTACAATATCTTGTGATACATTTAGAGAAAAGATACATTTTTAGGGGTAACTAAAAGCGCTTGTTAACACATATATTGGTTTTCTCTCGAATATTTGTCCATTTTTATATGATATATATTTTACATGGAACTTTCATCCATATACCAGTATTCCCAGTCTCTGTAGTACTTAACAAACAATCCCTGTGAGCAAGCAAATGTTTTTTCATATAGCATATTGTTGGTTAAAATGTTTTGTAGCTCTTTTAAATTTGCAGGGTTAACAACCAATCAATATAAAAAGAGGCACAAGGCAGGGGTGCCCCCTTTCACCGGCCCTATTCATACTAGCTATGGAGCCACTAGCAACAGCCATAAGATCCAACAAAGATATCTCGGGAGTTACAATTCAAGATACAGAACATAAACTGTGCATGTTTGCCGACGACCTATTAACAATGGTAACAAAACCACTCACCTCCCTACCCAACCTGTTCCATCTACTGGAAACCTTCCAAAGCATATCTGGACTAACCATAAACAAAGAAAAAACTGAAACACTGCACTTAAATTCCCCAAACCAACTTATAAAACTACTCAACTTAAACTTAAACCCACACTGCACACCATCCATCAAATATCTAGGTATTAAACTAACTCCAACAACGGATGTCCTCTACCGGGCCAACTACCCACCCCTACTATCTCAACTATACAAAGAAATGGACCGTTGGCATAACAAAATCATCTCGTGGATAGGACGCATAAACTCTATAAAAATGAATGTCCTGCCACGCATCCTCTACCTATTCAGCTGCCTCCCGATTTGGATCCCCCATAAAGCCTTATTGCCCTTACAATCAAAGACGTCCTATTTTATTTGGAAAGGCAAGAGACCCAGGATAAAGATGTCCCTGATGACCAAACCAAAGTCACAGGGAGGAATGTCAGTCCCAGACTACTACAAATACTACTTGGCAGCCCAGCTTCACCCCGCAGTACAATGGCATTCATCCCCGCACCCCCCAATATGGACCCAACCAGAATCCCATTGCCTATACCCATACCATACAGACTCCATACTGTGGATTAACAAAAATAACAAATTCTCCCTTCCCCCCTCATCACTCTCAACTACCAGAACCACAATGAAAATATGGTCCATGATCAAGAATAAACACCTGAATATTCAATCCCCATCAATACTGACTCCGATACTGAACAACCGATTCCCCCCCAAGCTTCAGGAACTGCCATTATAACGACTGGAAAACGATACATAACAAATTCAGGATATGCCATTTCATCAAAGAGAACGCACTACCACCACCTCAGTCTCTGCTACCGAACGCCCCATGGCCCTGAGCCATGCAATTCCAATACATGCAGATAAGATCATTTATCAGCAAAACGATCCCCAAACTAACATCCAAACATCTACATTCGAGAGGATGTGTCAGCTCCAACATCCTAGCAAACATACTCTATCTCGCATATACAATTGCCTAACCCAAGACACCGGAGACAACAAACCACAACATGTGATAGCATGGGAACGGGACCTTCAACATACCCTGGATTATTCTGAATGGACAGAGATCTTCATAAACTTAAACAAAGGAAGTATCAACGTAACACTCCTGGAAACATTATATATACAGAGTACCTATGATGTTACACAAATTCTACCCCCAGGTCCCCCCTACATGTTTCAGAGAGTGCGGAAGCTTGGGCTATTTCTTTCATATATGGTGGGAATGCCCAGTGGCACGGGAGTTCTGGGAAAGGGCCTTCCAACTGATCTCAGAACAAGCAGCACTCCCCTGTCACCCTGAACCCAAAGTAGCCCTGCTGGGAGCCAAAATTAAGAATCTATCTTGAAAAGAAAACAAATGGATCCAATTCTTGATGCTCGCTTATAAAATCCACATCGGATCCAGATGGAGATCCAAAACATATTCCCACAGGTTGTTGACAGATTGAACGAAATAATGTTATCAGAAAAAACAGTACACACATACCAACATACCTACGCCCACTTCGAGAAAATATGGTCCACCTGGATGCTTAGCTCACACACCACACACATCTCATATTAGTGGGTAGGGCCTATGTCACCCTCCCCTCGCTGAGACTTTGACTCATCAATCATAAACACGAAATGAGAGGTACCACAGATGTTATTGGGTTGTTCTTATCCAGTGTTCCGACTTCCCTTCTCCGCCTTCCCCCCCGTCTCTCCCCCACCCTCCCATCCCCGCCCTCCCTTACCTCCCTATACCTAATAAAGTTAAGACTGGTCTGGATAAAAAAAAAAGAGCTAAATTAGTTATCTACTACAATGTTTATTTAATGCAATATTTCTGAGAAAAGCAAATATACAACAAATGTAGATACTGTTATACAACATTATAATTAATACCAGTTGTTAAAATGTATTTTGCTATAAAATGACAAATATGTAAAATGCAAATAAAAATCTATTGAAACTAAATTTGCAGGGTTATTCAATAAAAGTTCTTATCGTTAAAAATGGTTCTAATTTTGCCCCAACCAATCAGATGTTAGCTTTCAAATGTTAAATAAGATCTGATTGGTTGGGGCAAAATTAGCACAATTTTTAATGATAAGAACTTTTATTGAATCTCCCTGTTGGTGTTTTATTTGTCAACCAATATTTTATTATAAGAGTCTTCATAATGGTAAATATGTGGTAAATAATACATTTCTGGTTATCCGGGTAAACATTTAGTCCAATGTTTAGTAATGCTAGTGCGTGGTTAATTTTGGTTTTGGTTTTAAAAAGGTTGTTGATAAAATCTATTTTAAACCACATCTTTTTGATTTTAGGGCAATGCCACCATATATGAAGAAAAGAACCTTGTTGATGACATTGTCTCCAGCAGAGTGGTGAGTATGTTTCGAACCATTTAGATATTTGTAGTGGGTTTCTGTAGTATCTGTATGTTACCTTTTTGTATATTTCCCAGTGGGTTATGCATTTAGTTAGTTTGAAAGTTATTTTCTCAGCTTCTGTCCACTGTTCTGGAGTTTTATCAATTTGTAAGTCTTAGGACCATTTGTTGTGGTTGTTATAGTATTTAAATTTATTTTTGCCATTTATGTGTGTATATATTTTTGATATCGCTTTTCTTTTTGTGTCGGTAGTGGTGATTAGATTAATTAAGTTCTTCTGATCTTGTTCTCTGGGTGTTTTGACTTTTGTTTTGGCTATTAGGAAGCTTTTTATTTGATTGTATCTTAAGAATTCTTTGTTGCTGAGTAGGCAGGTGAGGACTGGCCCAGTAGGCTGAGGGGCAAATGCCCCCCCCCCCCAGGCTGGTCACCAATGAAAAATTTGGGCTGCCACAGAAGCTCTTAGTATGTTACATGGTTAAACAACGCTGCCTCTATCTCTAACATGGGCAAGAAACAGAATATCTCAGTGTTAGTCAGCCCCCCAGTTCATTAACCAGTATTAGTCAGCACTCCAGATCCTTAGTTAGTGTTGTTAGCCTGCCAGATCATTAGTCAGTGTCATTAGTTGAATTAGTTGGTCGAAGGGTACAATTGCTTCTCTTTCATATATATCGTATATGAAATTGATATTGTGGTCTGTCCATATTTTTGTGTTTAGGTTTGGTATAGATAGGTGTAGGTATAGAATTGGTAATTGTTGTATGAGTTCTTGTAGAAGATTATGTGTTTTTATCACTGTTTTCCATATTTGTAATGATGTATGTGTTGTTAATAGGAGGTTTTGTCGTGTTTGACCTCCCATAGCTATTAATCCTAATATACTAGGAAGTGGTATATTTAGGGAGTGTAATTCTATCTGTGCCCAAGATTTTTCAGTATAAGATGGTGTCCACCAGTTTCTTGTTTGTTCTAGAATGGAAACTATATAGTAGTCTTTCATTTTTGGGAGTGCCACTCCTCCTGCTTGTCTAGTTTTAATGAGAGTTTGCCAGTTTACTCTTGTTTTTTTATTATTCCAAATGAAAGATGAGATTAAAGGGCATCTATAGTGGGAAAATTCACTTTTTATTCTTTCTTTCCATGTGTTTTCTAATTCCCCACTTTTTTCAGATTCCCTCTCTGTCCTGAGATACACCCGAATATGTGATTGCATTCCTCTTCTCCTACTTGGACTGTCAATCAAATCCCTGTGACCTGATCCCCCTCCCTGCTCTGTAATAAACATAGAGATAACAGCATTAGCAGGGGGAGAAAGGTAGCTTTGATGGTATATATAAGGCTGCACTTGACCCCCCCTTCTTAATAGCTTTCACTGATTGATGATGAGTCACAAAGTGAGAGATCGTAAACTGTACTGTTCTCCTTCTTCTTCCTGTCTCCAGGACAGCTTGCTTTCTATTGGCCACTGTGCGTGGGTGCGTTTTTCAGGATGTTGAACTTTTAACTCCTACTGCACATGATAAGCTTGTCGGTTAGCCTGAGTTGAGACATGGAGGAGGTAACAGGGGAGGGGGAAGTGCTGCACACATTAAAAGGCCACCAAATTAGTGTTGGCTAATTGTTGTGGCCAACATAGGTGTGCTGCCATGCGTTGTGCTGCAATCTGCATTTTTTGCGCAATCGCATGCGTTACAATTGCAGCACATGGCAAGTGCACTAGCGCACCGGAAAAGCACAACCCAATCGCATTTCAAGACAAAGTATTTACTGCAATATTTTTCTGAAAGGAAACTCCAATATGCACACGAAGCCATTGACTGTTTTTGCTGCCTCTCTCTCAGTTGTCATGAGCAGTGGCAGCATTTTGTTCAAATGTTTACTTTGATTCCATTTTCACACTGGTATCAGAAACTGTTTACATAATGTACAATGTTTTCATAGACATTGTTTAATAACATCTATGTCAATACTCGTCATCGATTAATACGGTCTCTTTATCTGGGATTAACTGTCACTGACAACTCTGCTCTACCTGGCCCGTTTTCCTCTTAATATCCTCATTTGATCTTCATCAGTGAACAAATACTGGTATGCATAAGGATGGCCACTTCTTGAGTCTTGTCTTCACTAAAAACCTCTGTCTCATCTTTTGAAACTAAGCCTACCTGTTTTCCGATCACTATCTTATTATTTTTCTCCCAACACTCTCCTTTTTCACTTGAATCTTCTGTGTGTCCATAATACCCAGCCATAGATCTTCCATTGCTGGCTTCCTCGCTCCTCTAGTCCTCTACCCTTTTAACTCTGACTTCTTAACTACTATAACTCTGTCCTGACTAATGCTCTCAAAATACATACTACGGTATAATTGCTGAGGAAAATCCCCCCCCCCCTCTATGTACTCTATGTACAACATGAATATATCATATAAATATTGAGGGTCGGGAGAGAGAGAGGAGGAATATGGAAATTTATGATTATATACTAAGGGACAACTGTGATAATACAAAAGTAAATATAAACATGTAAAATATTATAATAATGTTGGTAACTGTGATATACAAGAAAGAAATATGGGGTTTTTTTCTCCTCTTATGCACTCTATATACCACATAAATGTATTAATATATATGGAAGATCTGAGAGGCAGAAGGGAAGAAAAATATGGAAGATGCAACTGTTAATAATACAAAAGTATAAAGATACTGAACATGCAAAATGAAAAATATTCTATAGTAGTAAACAGTGATATTATAAGAAATGTGTTTGTGGGGTTGTTTTTCCCCTCTCATCCTTTAACAGGTCAAGTGGAGAATGATCACCCATGGGGAAAATTCTTCTATACAACATTAGAACTAAGTGGAAAGAAACAACAGAAAACTATGAGGAGGGAGAAGGGAGGAGAGAGAAAAAACAAGAGGGAAACTAGTTCCAAACCTACAATCCCCATGGAGGGCCATCTCACGAAAGCCTGGTATCATTAAGGTAGTATATATAGTGATAAATATAGTGAAAATATGATGGACAATAGAGTACAAATCAAAGATAATGAACCTCTAAAAACGATAACTACCTATATACTTGAGTATAAACTGAGGTTTTCAGGCTTTAAAAAAAGCCTGAAAATCACCTCGGTTATACTCGAGTACAACTTATCTCTTACCTGTCCGGCGGACGCGCGATCCGCATCTTCAGTGCGCATCCGGATGATGTCACTAACCCGGTGCCTCTCACTTTGCGGCGCCGAGTAGTGACATCATCCGGATGCGCACTGAGGATGTGGAGCGAGGAAGCGAGCGGCCCGCGGACAAGGTAGGAGAATACTACGGACGCCCAGGGAGAGCAATATTTACAAATAAGGGTAAAACCTCTTTATTTGTGCATACTGTATGCACAAATAAAGGAGGATTTACCCCTATTGCAAGTATTTGCCACTTAAGAGTTTGAAAACTTACAACTCCCAGCAATAAAGCATGCTGGGAGTTGTGTGTTTCCAAAATCTTAAATGGCAAATACTACCCCCTCGGTTTATACTCGAGTCAATGTGTTTTTCCTCCTTTTACCTAAAAACTAGGTACCTCGGTTTATACTTGGGACAGTTTATACTCGAGTATATACGGTACCTAGCTACTTGCAATACTATAAAGCACCGGGGGGAGGAGAAGGGAGAATTGGGGAAGCAGAATAACAGCAGAAATATACAGAATAGAAATAAAGAAAACTTGTCAAGGTTAAAACTTTAAAAGAGTAAGAGAGAAAGAAGAAGGGAAAGGGATAAGTTGTTAAATAATACTGATGACTTGGCTTGGAAATACTTTGTAAGGCAAGAACAGGTAAACAATGTCTACCAAAGATGTGGTGAAACACTGTGCACAAGTTGCACAGTGGAGCACTATAATAATGTACCGTATATACTCGAGTATAAGTCGAGGTTTTCAGGCTGTGAAAACAGCCTGAAAACTGAACCTCGACTTATACTCGAGTCAGTCACTTACTGGTGGAGGAATCCGGCTGCGCGTCCACTGATGTTCGCATTCACTGACGTCACGACTCGGCGCGGGAAATTAGGACCGCGCCGAGGCGTGAAGTCAGTGGATGCGACCATCAGTGGACGCGGCAGCGGATTCCTCATCAGTGCATGATGTCGGGGGCCCGGACTTCCTGCAAAGGTAAGGTTGCAGCATTATGATGTACTGTAGTGTGTAGTGTACTGTAGTAGTGTAGTGTAGTGGCAGGGTGAGAAGAGGGTGTAGGGAAATAGGTTTATTCCGGGGCTGGAGGGGAGAGTAAGGAGTCAGGGACAGAGTAGTGTGTTTTTGGGTTAGTGTGGCAGGGGGTGAGAAGATGGGTGCAGGGAAATAGGTTTTATTCCTGGGGCTGGACCTGGGGCTGGAGGGGGAGAGTAAGGAGTCAGGGACGGGTAGTGTGTTTTGGGGTTAGTGTGTGCAGTTCCACTCCAGATGTTTCTACTCCCTACTTCCACTCCCTTCTACTACTCTACCCTCGACTTATACTCGAGTCAATTGGTTTTACTCATTTTTGAGGTAAAAATGGGTACCTCGACTTATACTCGAGTCGACTTATACTCGAGTAATACGGTATATAGTTTTATGTTATGTTTTTTTGTTATTTGAAAAATGCATATCTAAAATATTGATACAAGGGACAAGAACAATACAAGGATCTACTAAATAGCGCAAATCACCAAACTACAAAACACCAATATAGGAACAAGTATCTTTAAACAATATATGTCCATTAAACAACAAAAACATCTATACACCCAAGACTTCAATATAACAAAAAATAATAAAATCAAATGTCAGTAAACTTACAAACCTATAATGTCAGAGGACTAAATTCACCTTTCAAAAAGACACTCAATATGGAAGAAAACATGAACAACAAAACAGACATACTGTGCCTACAGGAAATGCATCTCAAACCAGACACAGAAAAATTAATGAAACACCAAAATATTACAAATAATTATGCTTCACATACCAAAAGAGTAGAGGGTGTACTTATAGCCATAAACAATAAAATGGCCTTCCAAATAGAAAAAAATAATCAAAGACACTGGAGGGAGATATATTATACTACAATGCTATATAAATAACATAAAATATTGTATAGCAAATATATATGCCCTAAACACCAGAGAAAAACTTCATACGAAAAATCATTAAAAAAAAAATGATACAAACTACAAATATCATAATCTGCGGCGACTTCAATAGTATTAGAGAACCAACACTAGATTCGACAAATAAACTAGACACCAAAAAGAAAAGAACAATTAATACTATCATAACTCAAAAGACCTTATGACACTTGGCAGGCTTTACATCCATTAGACAAAAACACACATACTACTCTAAAACACACACACTTATTCAAGATTACACACATTTATGTAGATAAATGGCTACTACAAAACATAAAAACACAACATCCAAAATATAACTATTTCAGACCATGCACCTGTGCTACTACAAATAAAACAAGAAAACAACACACCCCAACAACTAATTTGGAGATTAAAGGGCATGTCCACCCCCAAAACTATAATCCCCCAGTAATGGCCCCATCATGTAGTGTAATAAAATCCTTACCTCCAATCCCAGCTCCATATGGTTCTCCTGTAGTCCCCCCCCCCAAAGTCCCAAAAAACTGCCCACCAGGAGGATAGCAGAGTCCATATAGGACTCTGCCTCCTATCTGGCCTCCGGGAGAAGTTTGGCATGCGTACTGCAGCCCTTCTCCCCTCCCCCCCCTCCCTCCGTTTGCGATCCCCCCCTAGTGTAAAATCCTTTCCATATAATATTTCCCTGTCCCCCCAGCCCCAACCGCTATATTTTTATTATTAGAAAGTGCCTCAAACATTACTTACTCCCTCTTTCCTCCGCCGCACGAACTCCCGGCAGCGCGTGTCGTGATTGGCTGCCGCTCAGCCAATCACAGACGCGACTGCCGGTCCTGCCCCTCTGCTTGCATTTTCTCACAAGCAGAGGGACTGGCAGTGCGGCAGAGGGAAGGTAAGTAAAGTTTGGGTCACTTTCTAATAATAAAAATATAGCGGTTGGGGCTGGTGGGACAGGGGGAATATTATATAAAAAAATTTTTGGAAGGGTGGACCTGCCCTTTAAATCCATATCTATGTAACCAACATCAAAACAAAAGAGCAAATTGAAAACAACTCATGGAATATTTGAAATAAAGAACAATGATCAAAACCTCCCCATTTAACGTATGGAACGGACACAAAGCGTTAATGAGAGGAATATTTATCACAATAACATCATATCAAAAAAAGAAAAGAACAAAGAATTAATCTCTTAACAAAATCACCGAACTAGAAAATAACACAAATCTAACCCTAACCAAGAAAATACGATTGCCTCAACCAACCAGAACACAATTACACCAACTAAATCTATACACATTCGACAAACTTCTTAGAAGAACAAAAGCAACATTTTACGCACAAGGCCAGCAAGGCACTAGCAAACAAATAAAATCCAAAATATCCTATATCACAAATAACAGGGGAGAAAAAATAACAAACCCACAACAAATTGCAAACTCCTTTGCGAGAACTATGAAACACTATATAATCTATAAGAAAGATAAAACAATACCCACACAAATAAACACGAAACAGACAAATTCCTAGAAACACTAAACATACCGAAACTTAAATCCTCCCAACAAGAATCTCTTAACAAACCCATACAAAAATCAGAAATTTTCAAAGCCATTTTTCACCTACCCTCAAACAAAGCACCTGGATGTGATGGATATACTACAGAAACTACAAAATATTTCATGATATCCTTTATACCACATTTACACACAATATTCAACAACGCAGTGGAACAAAATGGTTTTTCTAAAGAGATGCTACAAGAAAAGAGTGCCAATATTAAAACTAAACAAAGACCCAGCACTCATCACAAACTACAGACCCATATCCATTAAATGTAGATATTAAAATATATGCCAAAATATTAGCCTATTAATTCCAATCATTCCTCCCTGACATAATATGGACAGATCAAGTAGGCTTTATAGACAACAGACAACCATATGAAAACACAAGGAGATTTATTAATATTATCAATTGGTCAAAGAATCACAATGTAACAGCCATTAACAATAACACTTGATGCAAGAAAAGGCCTTTGACCGAATAAATTGGAATACATGGAGGAAGCGCAGCAAAAATTCAATTTTAAAGGATGGATCCTAAAGGCCATATTAACTCTATACTCCAATCCTACTGCACAAATATATATATCCAGTATGCTATCACAAACCTTAATATCACAAACGGTACAAGGCAAGGTTGCCCATTATCGCCCTTGATATTTAAACTGGATAGAACCCTTAGCTGAAAACATACGTATTAACCCAAGTATAAGGGAATTAAAATAGACAAACAAACACATAAAATAAGCCTTACGCGGATGGATGATATTATCATAGCAATAACGGAACCTATTACATCTAACCCACCTACAAAAACACCCTTAAATATTCAACAATAATCCTTCTATAAAATTAATAGTCCAAATCCAACATACTACAATTCAACACATCAATAGCTTAAAACCTTTTAAAAGCCAGATATCATTACATATGGGCTGAAGAAGAATAGATCTAGGGATAAAACTAAATACTAATATAGATAAACTATACCATATCAATTTTGAAAATCTTCTAGACAAACTAATTTCTAATTTCAAAACCCTGGAGCACAAAATATATATCATGGCTAAACAAAATAGCCAATGTCAAAATGTTCATGCTACACCAACTACTCTATAAATTTAGGACCCTACCAATTCTCATACCCGATGAATTCTTCAACAAGATCGACAACTAAAGGGCATCTATAGTGAAAAAAAAACACATTGCCCCTTTGCAAAGTTAAATTCATGTACTCTGTGCTGCCTTAATCCTATCTGTTTAACCATTGGTGTCAGGGATCTGGTTTAGACTGCTAAGGTGCAGATACCTTAAGGCGAAGTTGTTCTGCCTCACTCTGTGGTACCTTATTATTGTGGATTGAGGCTTCTGTGGCTGCTATAATATCCACCACAGGGATGGTTTAGGAGTGATGGCAAAATTCAAGCCTTAGCAAGGACTTCCATTTCTGGCTGGGTCAGGGTCCTGTTAGACAAGTTTCTCACCCCCCTTCCTCCTTGTTGATGAAGTGTTGAATACAACAGATATACCATGACCTGGATGAATGAAAACCTTCACAAGCAATATAACGTGTCTTTCCACAAATGCCAAACACGGGGCCCACATCCAGCTGTACTGTTCTTTTACCCGTCCAGCACTAACTTTGGGCCATTCATAATCTGACAATGAGAACTCTCCAACTGGCATATTGCACATGGGCACAGTAAGGCCAGAAAATATTACTGGAATATTTACAGCTTTGTATTGTAAATCCAACCATAGTGAGGGAAGCTAGGAGTTGTAGTTTGCAAGGTGGGTATTCCTTTTGTTTGTTTTATCACACTGAGTCACATTGGTTGAATTTTTTTGTGCCTTTTTTCTCTCTCTTTCTATTTTCTCCATACCAGTAGTGTAGAGGATTGCCACGTTCTAAAATGAGGTAGTAAGAACTTGCTCTAAAGTTAAAGCTGATCCCCATGTACATATGTTTAAGGGGGTGGAAGAAGAAGGGGGGATAAATCTCCTTTCTTGCACAAGGGGTATCAGAAGGTTCTGCACTTCTTTGGCTGGATTGCTGCATTATTATTTCACTCTCCTCCAAGAGAAAAACTGCAACCCCGATACTGCAGTCTATGGGGTAGCTTCCCATCAAGAAAAGAATAACCCTTCTTTTGACCTTTAAATCTCTTCACTCTGCTGCACCGCCATACATATCTTATTTCTTGGCCCAATATGTTCCATGCTGTTCCCTCAGTTGTCCTACCCTCTTAGGTTGTAAGCTTTTTGGTGCAAGGATCCCTTATGAATATCAATTTATCCATAATTTAAGTATATGTATTCTTAACCTATGTATGAAATGTTATTTAATTTTAATTGCTTGCACTTATCGCCTTGTTTGTATACTTTATCATGCTTTGCAAATAAAATTATACATACAATTCTCTGTGCAAAGTTTACCAATGTTTTGTGGCCCCCTGATGGTTAAAATAGTCACTGCAAGTCTAAAATCCAGTTGCAATTCTGGTTGCTGCTTATGTTTTGTAGATTAAGCCATGCAAGCACATGTATTTACAGTTTGTCAGGGCCAGATTTCCAGGTGGGCCACAGAGGCCATGGCCTAGGGTGCTAATGTTGCTAGGGGCAGCATTAAAAAGTAAGGAAGCACCACTGGGGCTTCCCCTAGTCCTCCAAAATCCAAGTTGCTCTTAAATGACATGTAAACTAAGGCAAATCATTGTTTAACTAATCACACAGTAATTAGTATTAATTACCACCAATCTTAAATCTGCTTTTTTCCCCCCTTCTCTGACCTTCCTATCCCTTGTTTTTTAGCTCTGGGAGTTTTACTTTTTAAAGAGGGAGGTACACAGCTAGTCAGTAAAGAACGGTCAATCACCAGCCCCTCCCCCTGGCACACTACATGTTAAAACTATCCATTCTATAAAAGTAAAGCTTAATTTTCTGTCACTGCATAGCTAATTGATTCAGCATTAAAGGGGAACTGTGGTCTCCAAACAAGTTGAGTTTAAGTGAAAGACCAGTTTCCTACCTTTAAAACGAGCCATCAACCACCTCTCTACGTGCTCCACAGCCCAAGATATAAAGAAATGACTGACCAGAAAGTTAATGGGTGGGAGGCTGACATGTGACATTCCTAAGGCTTCTCCTGCACAGTGCCGCCGGCGAGCACAGCCTCAGACTCCCTCAGTGTGTGAGGGAGACAGGAAGTTCCTCCTCCTCTCTGCTGTGTGAAGGACCTGCAGCTGCAGAGAAGGTAAGGGAATCTACAGCCCTTCTCTCTCACTATGTGAAAACAGCCTTTTCTGGCAGAGTTCTCACTCTGCCTGAAAAGGCTGTTTCCAACGTTTTTTTTGGGGGGGTAGGGGGGGTGTCAGAGTGGCCCACAGCACCTGCCCATTTTTAAGACCACTATTCCCATTTTACATTGTTGCCAGCAACATTTTCAAGTGTATGATGGGTTAAAGGACAATTATAGTCCTAAAATCTTCCCCCTCCCCCTTACATGTAACCATGGTGAGGACCTGAATCACTAAGTCCTCACCCCTGGAGGGTGGAGGGCTGGCAAACACTGAATAATAAATGGGGGGTGCTGACTAACACTGGCTAATGAACTGGAGGGCTGACAACATTGCTAATAAAATGGAAGGCTGACTAACACCAGATAATGAACTGGGGAGCTGGCAAACACTGGCATTTACACCTCAGCCTATTGGGCCAGTCCTCCCCAGCTTGCCACTTGCTTGAGTTTATCACCAGCCACTTTAAAAAAGCCATAACTGTGATATTAAATGGCTTGCCCTGGCTATGCAGGTAACATTTGTGAAACACATGCAGACATAACAATTACTGTCTTGAAGGGCATGTCCACCCCCAAAACTGAAATTTAACCCCATACTGGCCCCACTCTGTAGTGTACAAAAATCCTTAACTTACGTCCCAGCTCCTTATGGTTGCCATGCTATACCCCTTCAATTCCAGGAAAATGTAGTGTAGGAAGCTCTGTGTGACTCATCCTGCGCCTGTCTCAGCCTCAACAAGGTCTGAGGCATGCGCCGTAATAGAATAGAATTACTTACCTTCCCTCTATCCTCCGGCATTCTGAGCAGCCGGCAGCCGCGTCCCTGATTGGCTGCCTCTCAGCCAATCAGGGACGCGGCTGACGGACCCGCCCCCTGCTTGCATTTCCGTGAAAGCAGAGGGCCGGGACTGTGTGGCGGAGGATAGAGGTAAGGTAAGTAACTATCAGGGGACTTTCTAACAATTCTATTACGGCGGTTGGGGCTGGGGGACCAATAACTATAATATATAAAAACTTCAAAAAAGGGGTGGACATGCCCTTTAATGCTCTGCAAATATTTTGTAAATAGGTTAGTATGACTTTAAGACAGGAATGACAGCGTTGTGCCTCTTCCCACAATTGGGTATTTCGGTTCTCATAAATGTGAACATATCCTGTACTTGCCATCATCATCTACTGCAGAACTGCAATGTTAAGACAAGGACTAGTCTATTCATGTGTGACTTATCACACAGTCCTATAGACAAAGTGATGGCAGAAAAGTATTGCTGTGACAAGGAAAGCTTATATTGCAGAATGGCATGCAGCACCAGGCCATCAAGGTCAAACCAAGGAGGGGAGCTGCTTTACTGGAAAACATGTGCCCACGTTATTATGCCACAATTCAGATCAGTAAAGAAGGCTAGCACAATTAGGTATATGATCAGTGTTCTTACTATATAAATAAAACATCTGATGACATATAATTATTAGTTTTTATCTCAATTATATCTAATTTTGTCTTGCACTTTTAACTAGAGAACATTAGGTATTGTCCTGTCCTGGTAATTAGACTTCACCTGTTATTGTTACAACCATATTTGGCACAACAAGTATTTTGCTCCTGGAACAAGTACTTCATGCTGGTGACATTGCTCTGTGTAACATGAGAAGGTTACAATGTCCGTAAAATTATTGGACACCTTGAGGCTCCAACACACCCTCTTTGTGACAGAGAGAGGCCTGGAAGTATGTCATAGCACTGCTAATGATAGTATGTATATGTTTATTTATACAGCGTCACTCAGGGACAGAGCTGTGCAATATAGAATACAAAAAGCCGTACAAGGGGGACAACAAATACATACATAAATATATAAGTATGTGCATCATGAAATATAAAAGTGCTTGAAACATGTAACACAAGGAAAGAGGTCCCTTCCCTGTAAAGCTTACAATTAACTTAGGTGGTTAACATACAGATACATAGGAAAGGGTAGAAGGTCCATAGTAATAACTGGTGCAGTGTCCTGTGCTGTGCTCAGAGGGATAGGATGGGAGGTTAGATTTAAACTTGTTTATTAAGGTTTCTTGACAGAGAGGGGAATAGAATTCCTGAGGACGGGAGCCACAAGAGAAAAAGGTGTGAGAGAAAGCAGTGTGTGTGTGTGTGTGTGGGGGGGGGGGTTCTGTTCAAGAGATGGTTCTGTGATGAGTGGAAGATACAAGGACAGGGGACAATAAATATAAGAAGGAGCAGCAGAGTGAAGGAACTTAAATGTTAAAGGGCATGTCCACCCCCTCTATAATACTATTGAAGTCGCCGCAGATTATGATATTTGTAGTTTGTATCATTTTTTTTTTAATGATTTTTCGTATGAAGTTTTTCTCTGGTGTTTAGTTTTTTTTTTAATGATTTTTCGTATGAAGTTTTTCTCTGGTGTTTAGGGCATATATATTTGCTATACAATATTTTATGTTATTTATATAGCATTGTAGTATAATATATCTCCCTCCAGTGTCTTTGATTATTTTTTCTATTTGGAAGGCCATTTTATTGTTTATGGCTATAAGTACACCTCTACTCTTTTTGGTATGTGAAGCATAATATATTTGTGAATATTTTGGGTGTTTCATTAATTTTTCTGTGTCTGGTTTGAGATGCATTTCCTGTAGGCACAGTATGTCTGTTTTGTTGTTCAATGTTTCTTTCCATATTGAGTGTCTTTTGAAAGGTGAATTTAGTCCTCTGACATTATAGGTTTGTAAGTTTACTGACATTTGATTTTATTAATTTTATTGTTATATGAAGTCTTGGGTGTATAGATGTTTTTGTATTTTATGGACATATATTGTTTAAAGATACTTGTTCCTATATTGGTGTTTTGTAGTTTGTGATTTGCGCTATTTAGTAGATCCTTGTATTGTTCTTGTCCCTTGTATCATATATTTTAGATATTGCATTTTTCAAATAACAAAAAAACAAACATGAAAACTATATCCCGTCTTATACTACTACTCGAGTATAAGTCGACTCGAGTATAAGTCCGAGGTACCCATTTTTTACCTCCCAAAATGAGTAAAACCCAAATTGACCGATATAAGTCGAGGGTAGTTAGTAGTAGAAGGAGTGTGAGTAGGGAAGTAGAACATCGGCTGGGTGGAACTGCACACACTAACCCCAAAACCACACTACCCTGTCCTGACTCCTTACTCCTCCCTCCCCTCCCCTCGCCCCAGGTCCAGCCCCAGGAAAAAACCTATTTCCCTGCACCGCATCGTCCTCACCCTGCCCACAACAACCCCACAAACACACTACCTCTGTCCCTGAATCCCTTATCTGCCCTCCAGCCCCAGGAATAAAACCTTATTTCCCTACACGCCACTCTTCTCACCCTCCCGCCACTAACAACTACACCTACTACAGTACACTACACATACTAAGTACATCATAATGCTGCCAACCTAACCTTTGCAGGAGAGTTCCGGGCCCCCGACAATCATGCACTTGAGGCAGGAATCCGGCTGAGGCGCTCACTGATGTCGAATCCCACTGACGTCACGACTCGCGCCCGGTCAAATTCCCGGCGCGAGTCGTGACGTCAGTGATGCGAAACTCAGTGGAGCGCGACAGCGCTCCTCCACCATAAGTGACTGACTCGAGTATAAGTCGAGGTTCAGTTTTCAGATGTGTTTTCACATCCTGAAAACCTCGACTTATACTCGGAGTATATACGGTACATTTTTATAGTGCTCCCACTGTGAACTGTTGACAGTGTTTCACACCACATCTTTGGGTAGAATTGTTACCTGTCTTTTTTTGCCTTACAAAGTATTCCAAGCCAATCATCAGTATATTTAAACACTAGTCCTTTCGCCTTGCTTTTCTTCTCTACTCTTTTAAGTTTTAACTTGACAAGTTTTCTATTTATTATAGTTTTGTTAGTTCTGCTGTTATTCTGCTTCCTCCCCAATTCCTCCCTTCTCCTCCCCCCGGTGCTTATATATTGGCAAGTAGCTAGTGTACGGATATACTCGAGATAATAACTGTCCCAGTCAAATAAACCGAGGTACCTAGTTTTTAGGTAAAAAAGAGGAAAAAACATTGCTCGAGGATACTCCGAGGGGGTGGAGTATTTTGCCATTTAAAGTATTTGGGAAACTACACTACCCAGCATGCTTAGTTGCGGGTTGTAGTTTTCAACACTCTTAGTGCAACTACTTGCAAATAGGGGTAAATGCCCCTTAATTTGTGCATACAGTATGCACAAGTAAAGAAGGTTTTACCATTATTTGTAAAATATTGCTCTCCCGTGTCGTCCGTAGTATTCTCCTACCTTGTCCGGCGGCACGCTCGCTCTCGCTCCACTCCTCAGTTGCGCATCCGGATGATGTCACTACTCGGCGCGCAATAGTAAGGCACCGGGTAGTGACATCATCCGGATGCGCACTGAAAGATGCGGATCGCGCGTCCGCGGACAAGGTAAGAGATAAGTGACTCGAGTATAAACCGATGGTAAGATTTATGTTTTTTTAAAGCCTGAAAACCTCAGTTTATACTCAAGTAATACGGTAGTTATCGTTTTAGAGGTTCATTATCTTTGATTTGTACATCTATATGTCCATCATTATTTATCACTATATTTATCACTATATATACACCTTAATGAATACAGGCTTTCGTGAGATGGCCCTCCATGGGGATTGTAGGTTTGGAACTAGTTTCCCCTCTTGTTTTTCTCTCTCCCTTCTCCCTCCTCATAGTTTCTGTTGTTTCTTCCCACTTAGTTCTAATGTTGTATAGAAGAATTTTCCCCATGGGTGATCATTCTCACTTGACCTGTTAAAGTGAGAGAGGGGAAAAAAAAACCCCAAAAAAACACATTTCTTATATATCACTGTTACTAAGAATATTTTTCATTTTGTATGTTCAGTATCTTTATACTTTTGTATTATTAACAGTTGCATCTTCCATATTTTTTCTTCCCTTCTGACTCTCAGATCTTCCATATATATTAATACATTTATGTGGTATATAGAGTGCATAAGAGGAGAAAAAAAACCCCACATATTTCTTTCTTGTATATCACAGTTACCAACATTATTTATAATTTTACATGTTTATATTTAGACTTTTGTATTATCAACAGTTGTACCTTAGTATATAATCATAATATTTCCATATTTCCTCCTCTCTCCCGACCCTCAGATATTTATATTGATATATTCATGTTGTACATAGAGTACATAAGAGGGGGGGGGGGATTTTCCTCAGCAATTATACCGTAGTATGTATTTTGAGAGCATTAGTCAGGACAGAGTTATAGTAGTTAAGAAGAAAGTCAGAGTTAAAAGGGTAGAGAGACTAGAGGAGCGAGAAGAAGCCAGCAATGGAAGATCTATGGCTGGGGTATTATGGACACACAAGAAGGAGAGTCAAGTGAAACAGGAGAGTGTTGGGCAAGAAAAATAATAAGATAGTGATCGGAAAACAGGTAGGCTTAGTTTCAAAAGATGAGACAGAGGTTTTTAGTGAAGACAAGACTCAAGAAGTGGCCATCCTTATGCATACCAGTATTTGTTCACTGATGAAGATCAAATGAGGATATTAAGAGGAAAACGGGCCAGGATAGAGAGAGTTGTCAATGTGACAGTTAAAGTCACCCAGAATTAGAAGAGGACCGTATTAAATCAGATGACTGAAGTATTGACTATAGACTGTTATTAAAAGCAAATGTCTTATGCAAAAGCATTGTACATTATGTAAACAGGTTATCTGATACCAGTGCTGAAAAATGGAATCAAAGTAAACATTTGGAACAAAATGCTGCCAGCTGTCATGACAAGCTGAGAGGAGCAGCAAAAAAAAGTCAATGGCTCCTGTGTGCATATGGGAGTTTCCTTTCAGAAAAATATTGCAAGTAAATCCTTTGTCTTGAAATGCGATTGGGTGTGCTTTTCCGGTGCGCTAGTGCACTTTGCCATGTGCTGCAATTGTAACGCATGCGATTGCGCAAAAAATGCAGATTGCAGACAACGCAATGGCAGCACACCTAGTGTGGCCACAACAATTAGCCACACTAATTTGGCTTTTTAATGCGTGATTGGATTGCGCATTAAAATATGGCAGTGTGACCAGCCCTTTAATGCTCAAAATAATTAAACAGAATTTGGAATTTTATCTCCAGAACAAAAGTTTAATTAACGTAATTATTTTAGTCTTTCGCAGAATGTCAAGGTAAGAACAACTGAGGAATTGGACTTACTGTAATGTGTATGGTCACTAAAATCTGGACTTGGCACACACAAGCAGATCCCTTGCCAGTTCTGCTCCCATTGATAATCACATAAACTGATGTTCGACAAATGCGAATATCCACAAACAATTGAGATCTACCAGCACGTTCGATAGACCAAGCTCCATTCAGTGGACGTTAAGAAATGAGTTCTGGGTTTTAAATAAAGCTGGTAAAATTTAGGAACTGCCAATTTCGAAAATTCCACAGATCGGTGGTGGAATTTCCAAAAGTTGGAACTATTGAAAGGTCGGAATTGCACTGAAAATTTTAAATTTCGAAATTAAACAAAAATGTAATTAAAATAAGATTTACGTAAGTCTGCAGAATCACTGACAAAACAAAATTAGATGTGAACAAAACTAGATGTTTCTTCTTTTCTTGCAGAATTAAACATTAAAGAACTAACACACATTTTTACACTCCAGAAAATGAACATATCCCCTCTAAAAACACCAATAAACTGAAAAATCCACTAAGTAAATAGCATTAAAATAAATGTACCGGTAAACCCCTGAAAAACTGGATGAAATAACTGTGGATGTCAGTGACTGGCCACACCCCTCAGCTCAGTCACATGCTCCCTGCCTAATCTGTCCTGTAAAAAAGACGGCTAGAGGCTACTAGTAGGTGTGACCAACTGTAAAAGTTCCTGCAGTATATTTAGACGTAACATGTGTAAGAACACAATAGTCAGTGACCACACTAGGTGATAAAACACAAACCTCAAGCTAGAAAGGTAAATATCCAACAACAATATCAAAATGAGAGTGAGACACGATTAACTGCTTTTATATTAAGGTGCTCTTCTTCTAAAAGAGTGTTGTTCTGAGGCTTTAGTTGTCCTTAAAGTGCTAGCCATAGGCACTGATAAGAGTAGATATATTAAAGGAATCTATACCGAAAAACAGGTTATTTAAATTGACCATAACTGGAAACTAATTCTTCCCAACCACATTGTATTGTTTTGTTGATCTGCCCCTATTCTTTAGATATCCAAAACTTTTATTTTATTCAGCTGTCAATCAAGTTCCTGCTCTCAAAAACTATTCTTCTGTGATTAGTTTTACTGTAGCTGGAATGGTGACAGAGGTTTGACAGTTGGAATGCTGTATGGTGTGCAGGCTTGACAGTTGGTTTGTGGGGAAAAAGGTGGATAGAAGTGGGAGTGGTTAAAAGAGGGAGGGGGATACTGCTCCTAAACAAAAATTTGTGCTGGATTAAGGCATGCAGCAACACATGCAAATCAAAGTAAGTGCTATTTACATGTATTTAATTATAGATTAAGATGAGGCAAAGTCATTTTTCAGTGTAGTGTCCCTTTAACTCTTTAGGCTGGGTACGACCGTACAACAGTTCTTCCGGGGACCACTTGCTGGTGACCAACGGTCAGCGGGACAAACACTGTTGGTTGCAGAAAAGTAGCCATGGCTGTCGTTTTCTGGCATGATTGTGTGGCCCTTTGGGGACCGCACAATCACGTGATTTACCAGCATACCAATCTACCAACAAAAAAAAGAGGAGGAAAAATTATTGGCATGTTCGTTCAGTTACATATCTCTTTTCACATGGACCTACCAATATGTAAAACACAATCAATCAGCACTTCCATCCAATACTACTGCCACCACTATGATTTTAATTCACATCATATTGATCTTTAGTATAATTTGAAAGAAGATGAAGAGAGATGTCACATGTTTCTTCTGAAACAAGTAATATATCTTCAATCTTGTTGGTGAAATCCTGTGAGTTCTGGATGTGTGCTTAGACTTCCCACCAATTGTCCTAAGATGTTGGCTAGGTATTTTACCACCTTGTATGTTACAGAGTTGATGCTGCTTACTATAGGTCTTAGTGGTGCACCTTCTTTATGTATCTTTGGGAGACCATATATGCATGGATGTGCCTCACCAGGGTAGAGGTGATGACACATTGCTCGATCAATGGCTTTATCCTTTTGAAACTGTTGCAGTAAGTCTATGACCCTTTTCTTGTACCGTCTGGTGGGATCCCTTGTTAAAGCCTCATATGAGTTGTTATCGGCCAGGAGCCCCGTGCATCTTCCCTTGTCTGCCGGTGTAGAATGGTGATACTGGAATCTTTCTTGGGGGATGTTAGGCTCTCTCCTGTGTGGTCAGGTTAGCTGAAGGAGTTTTAGCACTGGCTAAGGCTGCAGATACCTTAAGGCGAAGTGTTCTGCCTCACTCTGTGGTACCTTATTATTGTGGATTGAGGCTTCTGTGGCTGCTATAATATCCACCACAGGGATGGTTTTAGGAGTGATGGCAAAATTCAAGCCTTAGCAAGGACTTCCATTTCTGGCGGGTCAGGGTCCTGTTAGACAAGTTTCTCACCCTTCCTCCTTGTTTGATGAAGTGTTGAATAAAACATATACCATGACCTGGATGAATGAAAACCTTCACAAGCAATATAACGTGTCTTTCCACAAATGCCAAACACGGGGCCCACATCAGCTGTACTGTTACTTTTACCCGTCAGCACTAACTTGGGCCATTCATAATCTGACAATGAAACTCTCCAACTGGCATATTGCACATGGGCACAGTAAGGCCAGAAAATATTACTGGAATTATTACAGCTTTGTATTGTACATCCAACCATAGTGAGGGAAGCTAGGAGTTGTAGTTTGCAAGGTGGGTATTCCTTTGTTTGTTTTACACACTGAGTCACATTGGTTTGACTTTTGACTTTTTTTTGTCCTTTTTCTCTCTCTTTCTTTTTCTCCCATTACCAGTAGTGTAGAGGATTGACCTTCTAAAATGAGGTAGTAAGAACTTGCTCTAAAGTTAAAGCTGATCCCCATGTACATATGTTTAAGGGGGTGGGAGAGAAGGGGGGATAAATCTCCTTTCTTGCACAAGGGGTATCAGAAGGTTCTGCAATTCTTTGGCTGGATTGCTGCATTATTATTTCACTCTCCTCCAAGAGAAAAACTGCAACCCCGATACTGCAGTCTATGGGGTAGCTTCCCATCAAGAAAAGAATAACCCTTTTTTGACCTTTAAATCTCTTCACTCTGCACCGCCATACATATCTATTTCTTGGCCCAATGTTTCATGCTGTTCCCTCAGTTGTTCCTACCCTCTTAGGTTGTAAGCTTTTGGTGCAAGGATCCCTTATGAATATCAATTTATCCATAATTTAAGTTATGTATTCTTAACCTATGTATGAAATGTTATTTAATTTTAATTGCTTGCACTTATGCCTTGTTTGTATACTTTATTGCTTTGCAAATAAAATATACATACAATTCTCTGTGCAAAGTTTACCAATGTTTTGTGGCCCCCTGATGGTTAAAATAGTCACTGCAGTCTAAAATCCAGTTGCAATTCTGGTGTGCTGCTATGTTTGTAGATTAAGACTGCAAGCACTGTATTTACAGTTGTCAGGGCCAGATTCCCGGTGGGCACACGAGGCCATGGCCTAGGGTGCTAATGTTGCTAGGGGCAGCATTAAAAGTAAGGAAGCACCACTGGGCTCCCAGTCCTCCAAAATCCAAGTTGCTCTTAAATGACATGTAAACTAAGGCAAATCATTGTTTAACTAATCACACAATAATTAGTATAATACCACCAATCTTAAATCTGCTTTTTTTCCCCTTCTCTGACCTTCCTATCCCTGTTTTTTAGCTCTGGGAGTGTTTACTTTTTAAAGAGGGGGTACACAGCTAGTCAGTAAAGAACGGTCAATCACCAGCCCCTCCCCGGCACACTACATGTTAAAACTATCCATTCTATAAAAGTAAAGCTTAATTTTCTGTACTGCATAGCTAATTGATTCAGCTAAAGGGGAACTGTGGTCTCCAAACAAGTTGAGTTTAAGTGAAAGACCAGTTCCTACCTTTAAAACGAGCATCAACCACCTCTCTACATGCTCCACAGCCAAGATATAAAGAAATGACTGACCAGAAAGTTAAGGGTGGGAGGCTGACATGTGACATTCCTAAGGCTTCTCTGCACAGTGCGCCGGCGAGCACAGCCTCAGACTCCTCAGTGTGGGGGAGACAGGAAGTTCCTCCTCCTCTCTGCTGTGTGAAGGACTGCAGTGCAGAGAAGGTAAGGGAATCTACAGCCCTTCTCTCTCACTATGTGAAAACAGGCTTTTCTGGAGAGTTCTCACTCTGCCTGAAAAGGCTGTTTCCAACGTTTTTTTTGGGGGGGTAGGGGGGGTGTCAGAGTGGCCCACAGCACCTGTGAGTGGGTGGGGCCATGGCACCCGTGAGTGGGCGGGGCCACATGGGGCTGTAAGGGAATGGGCAAGGGGGGCTGCAACTGGAGGGACCATGGGTCCATGAGTGGGAGGGACCAGAGGGTCTGCAAAGGGGAGGAGACAGGGCAGATTGACTGAACGGGCAGGAAGCAGGAAGTGCAGGGGACCTGGTGATGCTGCTGCCATATCACACACACAAATTTAAATATCTTCAAAACTATGCAAAATAAACAATGGAAATAAATTGCAAAAATTCTCAGGAGAGCAATTCCTATCAATTTACCTAAAGTCATTTTTGGACCACAGTTACATCTCTTAAGATCAGGAAAGGGAATAAGCATTATCTGTTGCTCTGCTGTTTCTGTGCAGATAAACCCAATCCTGCAGTTAGCTGCTGTCTGTGTTAGTTAAGTCCCAATGTAGCACTGTACCTAAAGAAATTAATTACAAAGCCCCCCCCCCCCCCCACACACACACACAACCTTCATACTCCTACAGCTAAAGGCAAATCTCACATGGTTTAAGCAGTGATTACAGCTCACGTGCTGTTACCTTCCATAGCAAAGCAGTTTAAGGGCTAGACCACACTATCGCTTTTTCCCCCGTTTGCTCATGCGATTGCACATGCGTTTTTCCAATCATTGAGATTGCGTCAATGCACCAAAAATGCACATTTTTGTGTGCGATGTGATTGCTATTTGCGTTATGCATTTTTTTATCGCAATCACATGCGGTTTTCTATATCTAATGAAAAAATGCGCGCGCAAACGATGCAACGGTGGTTGGGAAGAATTCTCCCTAAAGTTAAACAGGTAGAATATCTATGGGCCTTTAGTGAAAAAGAGGTCATTGTAGTAAATATTTTAACCCCCTCATACCAGGCTGATCAGTGAATAACCAAACTTTAAGTATATATGTATATATGAAAAGTGTTCTGTAAAATCAGCAGTGCACAAGTTGTATAAAAAAATGTTTGTTTGTATGTCTGTGTGTTAGAGTTTGTGAATGTGAAACTGCATGTTGGAGAGTGTATGTAAGAGTAAGAATCTGTATGTGAATGAATATGTATGTAAGGGCAGGGCTACACTGCAACGCAATCGCATGCGATTTCATTTGCGATTTCGTTGCGTTTGCACGTGCGTTTTTTTCATTAACTATTGAAAAACGCACGCGATTACGATTTAAAATGCGGAACGCAAATCGCAACGTACCCGAAAACGTGCGTTTTTGGTGCGTTGCAGCGTTTTCAATGATTTGAAAAAGCGCAGCAGTGTGGCCTAGCCCTAGGTGTGTGTATTTAATAGACAGTGTGCTTTTGATAAGTGTGATAGATAGCATATATATGTGCTTGTGAAGGTTCTCATTCATCCAGGTCATGGTATATCTGTTGTATTCAGTTAGATCAACTGGACTTAAAGTTTGGTTCAAAAACTAAACTTTAAGTCCAGTTTATCTAACTAAATACAACAGATAGAGCATGTATATACTTACAGGGTTATTCAATAAAAGTTCTTATTTAAAATGGTACTAATTTTGCCCCAACCAATCATATGTTAGCTTTCAAATGTTAAATAAGATCTGATTGGTTGGGGCAAAATTAGCACCATTTTAAACAATAAGAACTTTTATTAAATCTCCATTTATGTATTAAAGGGACACTAAAGTCCCATAATCCAGAAAATCAACTCTGTGCCATTCGTTTCTATTATTCACAGGGAGGTGAGACGCTGATTCTACCTCCCTGTGAATAATATTACGCGCGGGGGACTGGAACTTACCTTACCGCCGCTCCATTCGCAGCCGCTCCTTCACTGACCGCCGCTCTGTCCTGACCGTGCGCCCTATCTTAGGCGCATGCGCGCCAATACAAAAGATAGGGCGCACGATCGGGAGAGAACAGCTGTTCAGTGAAGGAGCGGCTGCGAGTGGAGCGGCGGTAAGGTAAGTTCCAGGTCCCCCGAGTGTCCTATTATTCACAGGGAGGTGAGCTGTGAATAATAGAAACGAATGGCACAGAGTTGATTTTCTGGGTTTAGTGTTCCTTTAAACTGAAAGCTGCTACCTGTACTAGTTCTAGTTTTCAAATGTAATAAACTATATATATGTTAGTGAATTTGTGTAGCAGTGGATGCATTTGCTTATACAATTACCGGTAATAACTTTATTGGTCAGTGTGTACCAGGTGTCAGGATGGGGCCCCATCTGGCCATTCTGACTTTGGGCAGCACCCCCTCAAAATGCAGATGGTGTAATCCTAATAAATCTGGCCCTGCTTATTGTGGCAATTACAATATAAAATGTACTATGGTACTTTCTCACAATATATATGATTATGGTACAAACTGCTTAGTTTTATATTGTAACAGAAATGCAGCAACACGCCAAGGCAAACATAACATAACTAACACAGTCAAATGATATGCATGGACGATCGGCCGAATAATATGGTATGCATGGACGAATCATACAATAATTTTTTATGTCTGAGGTTGTGGGAAATAAGGCAAACCAGGCCACACAAGCTCTTTTACAATTGAAGGAGCTTTATTAATACGCACCAGTAGCAAGCACTATCCTTGGGATGGAGTTCCTGGGATCTCTGGGCTCCACTGCCGGGCTGCTGCTAGCTTTTCCTGGTCTGATTCTGCCTTTCTGGGTCCCTTGTTCTCAAGCTAAGGGGCAGGGTTTTACAGGTTTACAGCTCTGGGCTGCTAGGCACTGCCTAAGTATGTGTCCTAGCTCTGTTCTTATTTAGTGGGCTAATGCTGCTCTTTTTATTCCCACATTCCCTTTGAAGTGCAAATGACCGACCTTCAACCAGCAGCCAATCATAAGACTTACTGAACAGCAGACCAATCAGCAATTACACAACTCAGTCCTACAGGCCAGACGTGTTGGCACCAGACTAATTAATTTACGACAGGCAGTCCCAGGAGTTTTACCCATTGAGCCATCTTGTGGACAAAGGACTAACTGCATATTCCCAACAGTGTGCTTGATACAGTTTACATATATTGCTTACATTGTGTATAGCACTTGGAGAGGTGGTACCTAGATAAAACAATGTTGTATTATTTATTAAAGACTTGGCACCACTCTCTCCCTTACATAAAATGAATTATATAACAGTAATAAAGACCCCTGGTTCTCCGTCACAACCGGATCCGTGGATCAGATTGTAGCATCTATGGCCTCCATATGTCCCCTGCTTGTTCACACTCTGGTAAAACATGCAAGTCTTTGCCAAAACAAAGACAAGCTCCAGCAACCAAGGACAATTCCAGCAAAACTTATACTAGATGACACATATTTTAAACTAGGACATGTTTTAACTATTTTCCATTATTGAGTGGGTTTACCACAATCTATCACATCATTTGTTTTTTTTTCCACCAATCTGATTTTCTACAGTTAATGCAGGGTTTTTAACTTTTTGTTTTTCATGAGTATCATAGGACAGTTTCTTTTAGCAGCTTTCTGCTCTATAACATTTAACGGCTTAATACATAGGGCCCTATTTATAAAGGATTGATGCTGGTAATTACATGTAATGATCTTTTATTGCAGTGGAACAATATTGCAGCATTTTTTATTTTCACCACAGTTGAAAATACCAGTATTGGCGTTCACTTGAATTTAACTCAGTGAAGGGTCTTTGGCATATACACATGAACCATTCATTTCTCTGATTTCTCTGAGCCTTAATATATGCTTTCAAAGCACTGACTTCCTGTTTGCAGGCCCTTTAAAAGTGTCTTAGTCCTTGGGTTGATTCAGTTGCTTAGTGGAAATCTGAGCATGTTTGACCCTTCAACAGCCAATCAGTAAAATTTACTGTTGGGAACATTCAAAGGAAGTGTGCATTCTGTCAATGAAACCAACTGCCTGACAATGTTTCACACCTGTGAGCCATAAGGCATCTTTGTAGTGTATGCTTGATTTAAAGGGTATGTCCACCCTTAAACTATTTTTTGATATAGTATTCCCCCTGGTCTCCAGCCCCAACCGCTTCATTTTTATGTTTAAGAAGTGCCCAACTTTACTTACTTTTCCTCACTCTCTGCCGCGCTGCCGGCCCCCCCTTTAAAGGGCATGTCCACCCCAAAACTATAACCCCCCCCACTACTGGCCCCTTGTGTAGTGTAGTTTAATCCTTACCTCACATCCAGCTCCATCTGGTTCTCCTGTAGTCCCCCCCAAAGTCCCAAAAACTGCCCACCAGAGATAGCAGAGTCCATATAGGACTCTGCCTCCTACCTGCCTCTGGTAGAATTTGGCATGCCGCTGCAGCCCTTCTCCCCCTCCCTCCCTCCCTCCCTCCCTCCCTCCCGATTAGGACTCCCTCCCCCTAGTGTAAACCCTTTTGCTATAATAATCCCCCTGTACCCCCAGCCCAACCGCTATGTTTATTTTATTAGAAAGTGCCCCAAACATTACTTACCTCCCCTCTTTCCTCCGCTACACTGACTGACCGTCAGCCGCATCCGTGATTGGCTGCCGATCAGCCAATCACAGCCGCGACTGTCGGTCCCGCCCCTCTGCGTGCATTTTCTCGCAAGCAGAGGGCCGGCAGCGCGGCGGAGGAAAGAGGGGAGGTAAGTAAAGTTTGGGGAACTTTCTAATAAAATAAATAAAGCGGTTGGGACAGGGGGATTGTTATAGCAAAAATTTATTTCAAGGGTGGACATACCCTATAAACGTTATCTCTATCCCCAAAACTATTTTTTGCTGTAGGGAGGATTTTTGAACACTACACGGTGGGGCTAGTTGTGGGTTAAATTTTAGTTTTGGGGTGGACATAACCTTTAAGAGAAATTGGGGGGGAAAATTATAAAGCATAAGGACAACTAAAGCATCAGAGCAACGCTGGATCAGAGAGCAGAGCACATTGACGTAAAAGTAGAAATATGTGTCTCACCTCTCATTTTTGCAGGTATCCCACCCCTCCTGGGAGTCAAGGGTGTCTCCAAAATTTTGGGGTGGTCTCATGCACTTCCGCAAGACCACCCCAAACTCCCGTGACCTGAACTTACCTGCAGTCTATTTTCAACTGCCACGCCCCTAACCACCAGTCTTCTGTGACATAATTTACGTCACATGATGAGTCCCATCCCTAAGCCCGTCCCTTTGGTGATGTCATTGATGTCGCATCCTCCCGCCACACCCCCTTCTCACCACCCTGACCGGAAGCTACTTTTGGCAGGGCAGGATGTCTTTTTTTGTATGCGGTATCCCACCCCTCACTGTATATCCGGGAGTCTTCAGGGTTCTGGGGGGAACCGCGAGACCACGTCAAACTCCTCCATGGGCCTGAGAACTAAAGAAATCCCTAGGAACTGCCTGGCAAGTTAGGGGAGGTAAATGCTGGGGGTGGTCTGGGGGGTTCCCAGTGGTGAGTCCCAGATAGCAATGGGATGTGATGTCTGTGCTGGGTATGCTGGAACACATTTCTGATGGAGTTTGTGGTTTATTTCCCAGCATTCCATTATCACAGGGTGGTCACTGACTGTTATGTCCATTGCACATGCTCAGTCCTAAGCTACTGCAGGAACTTGTTCACACCCACTAGTAGTCTCCAGCCAATCCTATTACAGTCCAAATTAGACATGGGTGCATGGGACTGAGCCCAATAGACGTGGCCAGACGCTGCACACACCCACGGTTATCACTCCCTTTCAGACCGGATACAGAATGATGGCTGTTTAAAGATGACGTTTCCAGCTGCTCAAAGGGTGACGTTGCCGGTATCTAGCGTTACACGCCTCGTTTGGAATGAGCCGTAAAACGTAACCCTCAGATCAATCTGTCCAATCAAACGCTAGAGTTCGTCGATCGGAACGAGGCTTGGTACGCGGGAGGTTGTTAGCTTTGCCTGGTCTGCCGAGTGTACCTGCACGTCATGTCTCCCCTCGGTCTGTGTGTGGGGACCTCGCAATGGATGATTCTCATGCTGCTCGTTGGGCTAATGCAGATCAGTCTCTCCAGTGCCCTTTATTTTCACATTGGCGAGACAGAGAAACGGTGCTTTATTGAGGAGATTCCAGATGAGACCATGGTGATCGGTGAGTGGGTCCAGTGTTCCCATGGTGACTGCACCAGATAGATGTGAAAAAATAATAAGAGTACTCTACCAGATAGAGGCTCCATATATCCAGGGCAGGGAAACTATTGCGAGGGATGTTTGGGAAACATCTCTCTGCTGAACCCAAGTCAGTTCATTATACAACACAGAAGCAATGAATACCCTGTACATTATATCCATATAATAAACAGGGGCAATGGAAGGCTGGGACATTATATTCTTATAACCTGCCCCTGTAGAGGATTTCTATGGGAGAAAATGTAAGATTATAGTTTTATAATCTTACAGTTCCAGGAAGAGAAGGAAACCAGAAGCCACAAAGGGGTAGGTTATAATAAATTCCGTGTCCTGTATAAAAGGTTCTCGGCCTGCGGCCTTGTGCTTTTATATGGTCACGGAACTCCTCGGTTACTTCTAATATCCCTATAATTTATAGTTGGGGGTGCATTGTCCACTATATAATGCACAGCAGTCTTTAATATAATGTAAATTGTACCCTAATTAACAACACTTAGCTTTGTCATTGATGTCACATGAACCCTTTAACCTTGCGTATTAATTAAAGACATTATTCCACCCCCTACTTTAAAGTATATAGTAATAGTCACCCTGGATTTCCATTTTACAATAAGGAGGGACAAGATTATCGTTTGTTTTTATTAGTATAAATGGCTTTTGAATTCCTCTATATACTGTAATCTAAATATGTTCATATAAAAAGCAAAAAGACAAAGACAGCTGTACATTAACTATTCCGTCCCCTTTACAAATACCCATGTGTCAGAACAAAATTTGCTGTACGAAAAGTGCTCTAGGCATTGTTGTGAGAAGATAGTGAATACTGTATGATATCTGACTATAAAGATATTGGCCTACTGTAATTGTCAGTGTAAGGTTGACTTAAATTAATAATTTTTGCACTTGATAATTAAAGTAATATGGTACTTGTTAGTGTGGTATCATATACTAAAACAAACCTGTCAATATGCATGGACGCTGGACCCATCTTTCTAATCATGGAGAAAGAATTGTCTCTAATATTTTTTTTCTCCATGATTAATGGGGTACATCCAACAATTAAGTATACCCTGAGTTATGATGACCTCTATTTGTTTCCTGGATGTTAGAATAAAGAAGGTGGGAGATAGTATACAGACTGAGCTTTTTTTGTAAGCCCACGAATAGGAATTAATTGCTATCATATAAAATCTTTCATCCTAGAGGTATCAAAAGGTCCACCCCTGTAAGTCAGTTTACTATGGTGGAGCGTATTGTATCTTTAATTTTTTTATACATGTCCCCCAATTGCTCATTTCTAGTAATGGTATATGATACAATATGCTCCAGCAAGTGGGGGACATGTATAAAAAATTAAAGAATCAGGGTTACCCAAAGGAGGTGATAGGTGTAGCTATGGAAAAGGTGAAATGCCCAGAACAAAGAAACAGTGGTGGTAAATTATGAGGTGGGCACAACTCGGATAGTGAATTTGGTACACAAGCACTAGTGTGTATTGAAAAATACATATTCCGGAATTCACTATACCCCCACTGATTTCCTACCAGAGGGGAAACACGCTGGATAAGACCCTACATTTCTCCAACTTACAAAGTAGAAATGTTCTAAAACAAACCTTTTTGGGAGGTAAATGTATTGCAATGTACCAATGCCAAAGATGTTTAATTTGACACGCCACTATATGTATAGTATAGTATTTGAGCTATAAAGACATATGTTAATCATCCAGTCCAACCCATCTAGCAATATCCTTATTTCCTGCCTAACTGTTGATCCAGAGGAAGGCAAAAAAAACGCCACCAAATTTATGAAGGGAATTCCTTCCTGACTCCAAGTGGCAATCGGAAATTTCCCTGGATCAACTCTACTTTATGTATCAATACCAGTAACTTGCAACATTCCCTGTTTGCAGAAACTCATCCAGCGTTTTTTTGAAATGGACCAATGAACCTGCCATAACAACGTCCACTGGAAGACCGTTCCTTAGCTTTACCATTCTCACAGTGAAAAACCCTTTCCGAGCTTGAAGCCTAAACCTTTTTTCTTCAAGTCTTAGGTGATGTGCAACACCAAATATGTGGTCTGTGCCCTCTGGTGCACCTGTGGTCAGTTGTATATAGGAGAAACTACTCCGCCTATTAAATTAAGAATTTCCCAGCATAGGTCGAGTAACGGACTAAAAGATTTTTAGTTACCAGTTACCAGTCTCTAAGCATTTCCTATATAAACTTGGATATGACACTTGGATATGAAATTGAGATTTCATCCCTGGGCAGCAATGACTAAATGGGTATTCCCCGCCTTCACCAATCAGAAGAAACAGACTCTAAGCATAAATAGCCCCTCCTCATTGGCTTCCTTGTAGTCTCCAGAAAGATGTATTATTTTCGGTGGGGGCTGTGCGCCTCTCACCTTTTTTCCGGCCTCAGTCCCTCTCCTCTGGCCGATGTCCTAGCTTTTGTGAATGCCAAACGCATTTTCGAGCGGGTAACCATGCTCTCCCTTCCCAGCTGTCGCGGCTTTCCGGCGCGCAGGTGACATCATCCTTTAGCGCTGGTAGTATAAGACTGGTGTCCTGCATGGCGGTCTCTGCCTCACTATGGAGCCGGTTGCCGGGGGATCTAAATCTCAAGGGAGGTGGTGAGTACTCCAAGCTTATTTCACTTCTATGGGGATGTATTGTTTCATGCTTCTATTTATAAGCCCTTTTTCTTCAATTCTAGTCAGAAGAGTTCATCTGGGAGCTCTTAAAAGAGATCAAGAATCTCATCTTCACATGAACAGGATGGTTCCAATCTGTGAAACATGTAGACAAGAAATTTTGCTGGGATTGTATTCAAGAATTCTTTAAAGGGGAAGTGGTGCAACCCGATCAACAATTTATTCAGGAACTGTTTGAAGCTAAGCAATCCACAACTACTTCTGGTGTTCAGCCTGCTGATATATTAGGGTGGATTACCCAAGCTGTGGCTCAAGGTTTTAAGCAAAGTCAGCCTTCAACTTCAGTAACTCTTCCTGCTGAGGAGCCCCAGCCTGTTCCCGTGAATTCCTCCCCTTCTGTATCTTCCTCTGAGGATGAATCTGAGGAATCCGGTTTTGATTTAAGACAAGTGCCATCCTTAATCAAACATATTAGGCATACTTTAAAGATTGAAGAGGTTCAACAACCTTCAACTTCTACCCTTTTTCAGAAAAAGTATTTCTTTCCTCTCCATAATGAGGTTAACCACTTTGCAGAATGGCAAAAGCTTTGTAGAAGGGTTCCTGTAGAAAGTAAATTTGATAAATTGTATCCTTATCCTCAGGATAAATCTTCATGATAGGAGAAGCCACCTATATTTGATGCTCCGGTAGCAAGGCTGTCTAAACGCACAGCTTTATCAATTGATGATGCCCCAGCCTTGCGCCATCCAATGGATAGGCGTATAGAGACAGACTTAAAAAAGGGTTCTGGAGCTGGTGTTAAAGCTGCGGCCGCTATGGTCTCTGTTTCAAAATGTCTTTCAGCGTGGACGGATAAGTTGGAAGAGTCTCTCAAGAATGGAACATCTAGAGATTCTATTTCCCGATCCCTATCTAAATTTCGCCTAGCAGCTAACTTTGCTATGGAGTCTTCCGCAAATTCAGTCAGGCTCTCTGCTCGAGAAATGGCGTTATCTGTATCCTCCAGACACTCACTCAAAAAACATTCTATGTAATCTTTCTTTTGAAGGAGGGAGACTTTTTTTTTTAGTTAAGATCTTGATGAGATCATATCTAAATCCACAGGGGGTAAGACAGGTTTTCTTCCCCAAGGTAATAAGAAATTTCGGGACCAGAGGAGATCGACAGATGGATCATCCAGTTAAAGGAGGGAGAAAGCCAAGTCCTACTGTCCTGGTAAAGAGTATTCCAGAACAGCTAATTGGAAAGGGGGGAAATTTCGATCTCAAAACCCCACCACCACCACCAAGATCTCCCAAAGCATCTAAACCCTTATGAAGGGAGGCCTGTCCATATTCCTCCTGTAGGTGCTAGGCTTCAGGAATTTCAGAAAATATGGGCAAACAACATTCAGGATTCCTGGGTAATTGCAGCAATAAGAAGGAGATATCGACTGGAAAAAGATTATTTTGTTTCAAGAATACCTGCGCTGAAGGAAAAAGCACAGGCTTTAAGAATTTATGTTCAAGACTTTCTAACAAAGCAGGCAATAAAAGAAGTTCCGATGTCTCAACGTCAAACCAAGATTCTATTCCCATCTCTTTTTAGTGACAAAAGCCACAGGAGATTTCCGTCCAATTCTAGACTTGAGACGCCTAAATCAATATATCGGGTGCACCAAGTTCAAGATGGAAACCTTGCAAAGAGTGTGCTCTGCCCTAACTCCGGTGGATTGGTTGTGTACAATAGACCTGAAAGATGCCTACCTTCATGTCCCTATAGCGGAAGAGCATCAGAAGTTTCTTAGATTTACCCTAGAGGGACGTTACTTCCAATTTCGTTGCCTTCCTTTCGGTCTTTCAACTTAACCCAGAACCTTCTCCAAGATCTTGGTCTTATTAATTAATAGCTAAGAGTGATGGGTATAGAGATTTACGTGTGCCTAGACAACCTTCTAATAGTTGCAAGATCAAAAGAGCAATTGATCAAGAGCAGGGATCAAGCTCTAATATTTCTACAAAGATTCGGATGGATTATAAACTTCAAGAAGAGCCAACTTGTTCCTTCTCAGTCCCTTGTATATCTAGGAGCAACCATAAACACAGCCTTGGATCTGGTATACTTACCTCTAAAGAGAATCCAAGTCATTGTACATCAAGCAGAAAGGATGCTGCTACTAGCACACATATTGGCAAAACAATTCATGAAATTTTTAGGAACCATATCCTCGACAATAGGATTAGTCTTTTGGGCGGCTTGGCAGATGAGGCCTATTCAAATGTTTTTTCTGGACAGCTGGGACAATCAAAAGAAGAATTGGTTCCAATCAATTTTCCTAACCCCTCAGCTCAAGACCCATATAACATGGTGGACAAGTCTCGGCAATTTGCGCAGAGGAACTCCCCTTCTAGAGCCGCAATGGATGGAGTTATATACGGATTCCTCAGCCAGGGAATGGTGGCCCCATATTCTTCATTACATTGCTCAAGGGGAATGGAGGGAGAAAGCATCCTAGAATTGAGAGCGATTTTTCGAGCTCTTCAAGCATTTCTTTTTTTAATCAGAGGCACTTCAATCTGTGTTCGAACCGACAATTAGGCGGCAGCAGTTTATATAGGGAAACAGGAGGGAACAAGAAGTATAGGAATGATGGCCAAATTGAAAAATATAATAGAGTTCGCCCAGAAGAATCTGCTGTTTATCACAGCCCAGTATGTTCCAGGGGAAGAAAATCTGCTAGCCGATTCTCTCTTGCAGAGGAGTAGATCAAGGGGAATGGTCTCCTAATCCTCTAATATTTCAGGAACTAGTGACCAGATGGGGGTCTTGTGGACATCGATTTGATGGCGTTGAATTACAACCACAAACTTCCAACCTTCTTTTCCAGTTACCCCCACAAGAAAGCCTCAGCAGTCGATGCCCTGAGTTAGGAATGGTATGGGATGTTGGCTTATGTGTTTCCCCCAATACCGTTAATCTTCAAGGTCCTAAAAAGGTCCTGGAATCTCAAGTGGAAATAATTGCAGTCCTACCGACTGGCCGAGGCATTCTTGGTACCCGTTACTCAAGAGACTGTTAGTGGATGGGCCATATCCCTTTCCTCAATGGAAAGCTCTCCTATCACAGGGCGAGTTCCTACATCCAAACCCGTAAGAATTAAATCTAGCGGCATGGAGATTGAGAAGGGAAGGTTTATTCAGTTAGGGTGCTCTTCCGGAGAAGTATCTACCTTACTAAGTGCCAGAAAAAGATCTACTACTTCAAGGTATGATGGGATTTGGAACATTTTCTCTTCTTGGGCCTATTCTCAGGGAATAGATCCTATGCAAGTATCAATTCCCCAAGTCTTGGAATGTCTTCAAAACAGCCTTGAAAAAGGATTATCGTTCAATACAATGAACGATATCAGGTTTTACTCCTGATCGCTCTAACTTCTGGCAGAAGAATTTGTGAATTACCCGCATTATCTTCTAAAGATGAGTACCTTATTTTTCATCCGAATGCAGTAACCCTTTATCCTGTGGATGAGTTTTTGCCCAAGGTAATGTCCAGCTTTCATTTGAATCAGCCTATTGTTTTTCCAACAGTGTCGGATGCAGAAGAGCAGGAAGATTTAGGAAAGTTGGATGTTTCCAGATATTTAAAGACCTATTTAGAAAACTTTGTCCTTTAGGAAGACAGATTATTTGTCGTCCCAGGAGGAATTAGCAAAGGGGAAGCGGCATCAATTGTAACCTTAAGAAGATGGGTAGTTAAAGCTATCCAAAAGTCTTACACTGTACAAAAATTGACACCTCCTCAAGGGATTCGTGCACATTCAACCAGAGGTATAGCAACAACTTGGGCAGCAGAAGCTGGAGCGTCTGTTGAGAAAATCTGTAGAGCAGCCAATTGGGCAGATCCTAATACTTTTATTAGGCATTACAAGTTAGACATTAAAAGTTCAAAAAAAGGCAGATTTTGGTCATAGGGTCTTAAAAGCTATGACAAAAGACAAATAATTTATTTAATGTTTTGGTTTTTTTTCACCCTCCCATGTCTATTGCTTGGGTATTTACCCATTTAGTCATTGCTGCCCAGGGATGGCCAGGAAAACTGAAACTCATATCAAACTTACCGAGAGTTTCTTTTCCTGGCCATCCCTCTGGGCAGCAACCCTTCCCTTTTATCATTTTTATTTTCTTTTGAAGCTTTGAAACCCACTACAAGGAAGCCAAGGAGGAGGGGCTATATATGCTTGGAGTCTGTTTCTTCTGATTGGTGGAGGCAGGGAATACCCATTTAATCATTGATGGCCAGGAAAAGAAACTCTCGGTAAAGCTGGGTACACACCGTAACGATAAAGCCCCGATACCGTTGGGAAGATAGAGTCCTGAAATTATGCCAGAGAGAAGTCTGCTGGATTTACAGGTTGAATACCATGTCCCCCAATGGGTTAAATAGGGACTTTGATGTGTATCTATTTGTTTAACATATAGCCCAGGACTGTTGTCTTTTATACTAGATAGAGCACATATGTATAAATGTGTTTGTGCTGTCATGATTTATACGGATTTCATGATGTATATATGCGTCCTGAGAGGGAAGGGTTTTACCCGTGGTGTGTGTAAGTTAGAGAATGCCACAAAAGACTTTTTAGCCTATTTTATTAGAACAAACAAATAGCGTAACGTTTCAGGGGATGTAACCACCCTTTCGACAGATTTATTTCAGACTAATTGTCAATCCTGGGACCAGCACTACCCGGGAATATGAAGTCTGTGTGTACAGACTAAAACAAAGTGAATTCAGTCAATTTTGGTTTGGATTACATGAAAAAATTAATAGAAATTTGATTTCTGTCCCAGGTTTGGTCACTTTTTAATGCAATGTGCTGCAATTCTTTGAATACACTTTGTGTTACCAATATGAAAGGGACAACAGTCTGCACTATGTACAATTCAGTTGGCCATGTGACTGTCTATACCTCTACACAAAACAAAACCAATCATTCACATATACTGATACATATGGGCCGATGATGTTCCAATCATGGTTCCTGAGCAGCATTTTAACGATCACCAAACTGGTGAAATACACACAAATGAGCTAAATTTCCAATCATGCCTGATTGTTCAAAATTTCCAATTTTACTAGAAAATTGGTCCTGAAAGAAATGGTGCATGGTTGAAGGCAACATGTTTTCTTAATTTAAAACAGCTGTAGGTCATGCACAAAGTTTTAAATAGCTTTTTATGAAATGCAATGACGGCTTTCAGTAATCCAAAGAAGACCACAGCCAAGAGATCCACAACTCACCAGATGCAACAAATGTCCCTTAGCCCATTTTATCAGGACTGCACAAACATAACGTTTTGTGGGATACAACCACCCATCATCTGCTTAGTCTAGGTTTGTTGCATCTGGTGAGTTGCGGTCTCTTTGATTGCTGTCTTTCTTAAGTATTGGAATGACCAGTCTCCCAGAACCTGCACCTTCTTATAACGTAGAGTACCTGCAGTACCGGGTATGTAACTTTTTCTGAATTCGGTAATCCAGCTTTAAAAGTACATACTCCAATGTTCCTCCTTAATAGGTGTCTTTAAGGGTAAGCTGGTAGTTGTAAAACCAATTTGACTAGCCCCATGCAAGTTAGTGTCTTTGGCACAATTATAATTTTATAGGAGAACTTAATTACAATTTAATAAATATGAGCTTAACAAGTAAAACATAGCAACATTAAGCAACTTAGATGTTGCCTGACACAAATAGAAGTGGAAACAAATGTGTCTGGCATAATGTGGGTGGCACCTTTATATATTTGTATTCCTGTGGTCTTTTGAAATTAGCAAAATTCCTGCAGGGATAAAGAGACAATTTAGTGTGTGCACTGACATTTAACCATTATATTGGTTTACAGTGTTGACTGACAGCAATCTGACTGTCTACAAGATCCACTGTACATTTAACTTCAGTTAAAGTATTGTCTATGGAACGGTCATTGTTATGGCAGGTTCATTGGACAGTTTAAAAAAAAAAAAAAATTCCTTGTTTCTGAAAACAAGGAATGTTGCAAGTTACTGGTATTGATACATAAAGTAGAGTTGATCCAGGGAAATTTCCGATTGCCACTTGGAGTCAGGAAGGAATTTTTCCCCCTTTATAAATTTGGTGTTTTTTTTTTCCTTCCTCTGGATCAACAGTTAGGCAGGAAATGAGGATATTGCTGGATGGGTTGGACTGGATGGACGTATGTCTTTATTCAGCCTCAAATACTATACTATCAACAGTTAGGCAGGAAATGAGGATATTGCTGGATGGGTTGGACTGGATGGACGTATGTCTTTATTCAGCCTCAAATACTATACTATAAACAGTTAGGCAGGAAATGAGGATATTGCTGGATGGGTTGGACTGGATGGACGTATGTCTTTATTCAGCCTCAAATACTTTTTTTTTTTTTTTTTGATTGTGAGATTGTGTGTGTGTGTGTGTGTGTGTGTGTGTGTGTGTGTGTGTGTGTGCGCATCAGGCTAAAAATATCTGACTTCTGCATGTGCGACTAACAAAATGAGGCAGATTCTATTTAACTATACACACTAAACAAAATGGCATTGTAATAGAAAAGAAATTTACTGGATGCAAGTTTATGAAGATGCACATGACTGACACAGTTGGTTTAACTGTTTTTGTGCAAAACATATAGAGGGCTGATGTGATAAAAGTTGCCTATGTACCTTAGATGTTTGTGCTGTAGAATACCGACTAGATTTGTATATTGTACACATTAGTAAATGATAGTGCTGTGTTGTGTGAATGTGCCTTTTTCACAGAATCCTTTTTTGTTCCATTATGTACCAGATTTGTTTCTGGTTCTAATACAATGTTCTTTTTCCCCCTAGCCTTATGAGTAAACCAGGTTATAGAACTATAACATTTTGTGATAATCTCTTTCAAATTGTAAGGGGGAACTAAGTCCCCAAATATTCCATTGTTGGTAATAAAAGGCAGCAATCCAGCCATGGACTGCAGCTTTCATCTTATCTAAAAATGATATTTTAAGGTTCCTAACCTTTGTTTTTGAAAGCTCCTGTGCACCTCGAGTACATGGTAAAATAGTAATGGGGGTTGAATAGACCTACGTTCCTCCTGTCCAACCCTTTTAGCCTACTCATGCGTTCTAACAGTTCATCCAGAAAAAGGCCAAAAAAAAAAAAAAAAACACCTGGAAAGGGGGGGGGGAAAATTCTCTTCTGACTCCAAATGGAAAGGATCCCTGGATCAACTAGATATGTATCAACTAGAAGATGTATATGGCACACCATGCATCCTGCAATCTAACACCAGCACACGTTCCTCTGGGTTTCAAAAATGGTGCAGCCTCTGTACTTTAACCCCTTGTACTCCATCCATATGAGTGCTGCTCACTTGGAATTTTCTTACACTATGCATCCTGGCCATGTGCAGATAAACTCCCTCTGACTTTGGCTTTCATGGCACAGCAATTCTAACTAAACTAGTTTGTTCTGTTCCCTGTCTATGCAGAAGTACCTAATCTATTTACATTTCATTATTTATTTTGTCTCTTTCTATTTGTTTTTAGGAAATTACAAAACTCAGCTTTGGGACAAGCAGGCTGAAGTTTTCTTGCCTTCAACCCCAGGCCTTGGTATGCATGTGGAGGTGAAAGACAGTGATGGCAAGGTAAATTGGAAGTTATTTTCTAGGTTTGTTTGACATCTCCTACATATAGTATACTATTGCCTGCTAAAACATCCTGAAACTCTAGAGACATTACAATGATGTTTGTTTATATACCTGTTTAAAGCTTTCTGGGTTTTTTTTATATATACAAAAACACTTACCAATCTTCTGTTATCCAATGGTCAATCTTTTCTCCATCACATAAAACACTGAAACAACTTTTTTTTTTCTTTTGCTGTGATTTGTAGGCCATCCTCTCCAGACAGTATGGATCTGAGGGGAGATTTATCTTCACCTCTCATACGCCGGGGGAGCATCAAATCTGCCTTCACTCAAACTCCACTCGAATGTCTCTCTTTGCAGGAGGCAAACTGGTAAGTGTCTTGATGTGTTTCTGAAAAAAGCCTTTATTTTTGGAGATCAGAGGGTGTATTTAGAGGCAGGACACTTAAGCAGTATGGGGGCTATGGCATGTAGATTCCAAAACTCACTGCCATAAAGCAATATATAGGATGTGTCTCTGCTTGACCTAAGCCTAGTACAGACATGTGATGTCCGATGCTGACAAACGACCGGCTGAAGCACATATAGGTGATAAGGTCAGTGTCGTTTGATCCGCTGGAACAGGCCACCAACTACACCCGACCCAGTGGCCACACACATGTGATTATCTGAAAAGGATGTCTTTTGGCTGCTAAGACGTCAAATCGCATGTTAGGATGAGCCTTAAGCCTCATTTGTTTTTCTGAAAAATGTGCAAAAATTAAAGTTTCTTTAGAAAACTCTGAATGTGCTTCTATTTAGTGCCTCCAGGACCCATTCAAAGGCCAAATAAGTAATCGGCAGAGCAGGTCTAACCAGTCTGGCTTTCTCTATCTGTAATGCTTCTCCTTTGTGTCCCACACATCTATACCTTGTCTCTAGATTAAAAAACTTGGGAGTCCCAAAAATAGAAGGACGAAATAAAAAGAACAGTAATTTATCTTTTTAAAGCCAAATGAATTATTTTTAAGATTTATTAATCTATACAAGCTGCTAATTCAGTGTTTGCCAATTAATGGAGCGCTAGGTCTATCCGCACCTTACATATTTTTCCAAGGATAGCAAAACCACATGACCCATCAGTAGTTAAGCATACGGCCCAATAAGAGAGAAATAGAGAAAGTATGTAATGGTTGTCATGTAGCTAGTTCTATAGATAAGACTGCTACTTACTAAATATATGTAGCTATTCAACTTTCCTAAATGTATTGTATAGTTTAGTGTGTAACTCCCTCCCAGCTATTGTACACAACACTCACTTATATTAATGGGTGGTCTGGCTAGTTGTCATATTTAGAAGAAATGCTTGAGGTACCTCCCAGGCGTCCAATCCCTTCTGGCCACCTCACTGCCAGATCGACAATACTAAGAAATGAAAAGAATAGGGCTGTCAAGGGGTAATCCCTCTTTATTGCAGTAACACCAACACATGACATTTCGACTTCTAGAACACTTGATAAAGGCCTAGTGGCCAAAACATCGTGTGTTGGTGTTACTGCAATAAAGAGGGATTACCCCCTCGTAAAATATAAGCGACTGGACAGCCCTATTCTTTTCATTTCTTAGTTGTCAAATTTGTTGTGGCCTATCCCCATGTCCTTAGGTTCTTCTCACAGGACTGAAAACATGGGTACAAAAATGTTGCAAGTCACTGTTGGCAACTAACCAGTATGAGAGATTCTCGGTCTGGTGAATGTGAGGATAATTACCTTTGTTGCATTATTCAAAAATCTTTCCATTCAAGTCAGTAGTAAGAAACCTACAGTGGTTTACACACAATTATTTTTACTTACGAAGTCTTGGTTTGTTTAATGTCCATGTGTCATTATTGTTGATGGTTTGATGCTGTAATATCTCAAACGGAATTTTGATCTTTGCCGTTGGTGTCCATTTCCATATTTAAAGCACTGCACAAGTGTCTCAGGCCACAACTTCTCTTCTTTTATTTGTTGCAGAGGGTTCATCTGGACATTCAGATTGGTGAACACACCAATAACTATCCAGAAATTGCAGCAAAGGACAAACTGACAGAACTGCAGCTCAGGGTTAGACAACTGCTGGACCAAGTGGAGCAAATTCAGAAGGAGCAGAACTACCAAAGGGTGAGCGGCTATACCTTGCGTGATGGTCTGTGTGTGTAACATTGTAAACATTTCTATAAATGTGTAATAATTACTATTTTGTTTACCTGTATAGAAGAGGATTACTGTCAAATGGGTGCATATATAAAATGAAAGTATCCCCCTATGCTTTAAATATAATATGATATATTTCAATACTGCATGGGGATATTAATCGGTCAGATTTGCAAGAGAAGATTATAGGGCTGAATGGGATGATTAAATAAAACTCTTCTAGATAGTTGTCACGGTATTAATAATTTAATACAGAGGAACTTGGATACGGTCTTGCCTTTTAATTACAGTCTGGTGTCCTTGGACATGGTATCCAGATTGCAGTTTACCATGTATTCCATTACAAACCAGTTAAATGTAAGATTAATTTACCGTTTCAATTTCTTGCCATTTTCAGCAGGGCAGATCTTATACGGGGAAGCACTGGGAAGTAATACCTAATCAGATAAACACTAAATCTAAAGGTTCGTAAACACGTGCAATCGATGGTGCTGACCTGCAATGCACAATGTGTACCAACGGCTGTTTTGGGCCGATAATCCGTGAATGGGCACTCTATCAGCCGAAATGGCCGCTCGTTCGGAGATCCGGCCGGTCGGGCAACGATCCCTGACCAAACTGCCCTTTCGGTTGATAAAGTGCCCATACATGACACGATTATCGGCCGAAACGGAAGTTCGTACACATTGTATGTCATGGGTTGGCACCCGCGATCGCACTTGTGTAAGGCTGGGTACACTTCAGAAGATATTTTCGGCCAACTGACAGATAGTGATGCGTGTCAGTCAGCCGGAAATATTGCATGGTGTGGGTGGGGCGCTGAGGACTGAGCTTGGGTGCCCTTTCGTCCATATGGGACTAATGGGACTGCTGGTAAATCACGGTCGATTGTGCGGTTTCCTATGGCCGCGGCAACTATTGCCACGTCCGACATTCATTTGTCCTGGCCGAGCATTTGCTAGAGCTGGACATGCTCAGTGTGATTTACGCAGGAAGAGAGAGAGTGGAATTCTCCAATTAGCTACTTTGTGTCCAAGGCAATGTCTGATCAAGAGAGAAGCACTCTCAAGTGAATCAATCATGTTTCTGGGTAATAACACGCCTCCCTGGATGATGTTTCCGTAACCTTTTGCAGGGACAATATATATGGATATATGAAAAATATCTGTACACTTTTTTACAAACTTGTGTCCCTTTCTAATGAGGACACTCTTAAGTGTGACATACCCACAACACTGTTAGCTGTGACATCACCAGCACCATTGGCTGGTGTGAGCATGCCCACTTGTATCCAACTAATGGGACAAAGCATCAGCTGCAACATAAGACCCACCCCCTCCCCCAAAAGGGAAACTGTGGTTTCCATACAAGTGTCCTCTATTTAAAGGAGCTCGCTTACACCTTTCAAACAAGCCTAGGATGATGTGTCTAACTTTCTCTGGGTCTTAAGTTATAGACTTTTGTTAAATTTACACTCAGACAGCCACAATAAACAAGCAAGACTTATGATGTAGCAGATGATGCTCTGGTACAGCAGTAGGATACAACTGGGCATGCTTAGAGGGGGCAGAGCAAAGGTGCTGGTCATGTGGTAGCTGAAAACACCAATAATGAGCAAGGGAAACACACTACTGTTGTGAATTCACAATTTATTTGTGCAAAAACATCAATACAATGTTTAAGGTATGAATGTGCTCTTTTTGATTAAGGGGCACTTGTATGGAGACAACAGTTACCCTTTAAGTCAATAAATTATTTGTTTGAGAGTGGACGCCTCCTTAAGTCACTAATATACATTGTTTATCTTCTAGTACCGAGAGGAGAGGTTCCGATTGACCAGTGAGAGCACCAACCAACGTGTCCTGTGGTGGTCGATTGCCCAGACTCTAATCCTTATTCTCACAGGAATCTGGCAAATGAGACATCTCAAGAGCTTTTTCGAGGCCAAGAAACTGGTGTAAAGCCTTTTCCCTGTTGTCGGTTACACAGCCACATTATGTCTGCAGACATATAAACACTGCACAAACCATAAAATAAATTTTCAATTCTCACATACAGCAAAATCCCCGCATTAACAAGCAAGTTTAACACACTCCCTTTTAAATAATATACCAGAGCAGTGTGTTTTGAACTGATAGCTCAAATGATGCCACTATTATATGTTGATGAATTATTGTAGTTGCAGAAAACAGCCAAAATTGAAGAGTAGGTTCTACTATCAGGCCTCACTCACCCACCACCAATTTGGCATTTCTATTTCCACATTTAAAAGGGATATTCACGCTATCTGTTACCTCCATGAGGTCCGCAGTTAAGCGTTCTCCTTAAGTGTAGAGTCAGTGAGTTACCTCTACTCTGTGGAATTATAAGTAAACAGCAGAGGTTTAGCCCCCCCCCCACCATTGTTTCCATGGCTGTGCAGTGCGTAATGTTTACTTTTATCCATTAAACTGGTTCTGCATTTGAAAACACATTAATTCCTATCAATACGAACAATTTTTTAAGTTATCCACTGCACTGTAATATGCATATGGCATATAGCAGCTAGTAGTTGCTGTTCGCCATCAGTTTTAGAAGTACTTTTGTAGCTGTTCACATTTTAATTTGTTGCCAGGTATATTTTTAGCACAACTGCGTGTGTAAACATTTAATTGAGTTTCTGCAAGAAAGGTAGATATTTTCTCATTTACAATTTTTGCTACAAAGTTTGGTCCAACATGTAGATGTCACATGGCCTACACTGTCCATCCCCTAGTGAAAACAGACATGGCGTCATGCTGAAAGCCCTTTAAACAGACCTGTGAAATAGAACTCTGTGAATACTACAAATGACAGACACTGGATAAGTGATCTTTATAAACGTTTCCTAAACGCAGTAATACGGTAACTGGGTTATTTTAATAAAAGTTGAATAATTTTGTCATTCTATATATTTATAATAGCAGGTGTGGAGAAATGGGCTGTAGTATAGTTTCAATGTGAATTTTTCTGTATTTGTATCCAGTGTTCATTAGGTCCCATATTTATCCTAAAAGAATCCAATGTGCCTGGGAGATTATAACTATGCTGAATAGGATGTTCTTAATGATGAATAGATCGTTCTTCATTTCTCACTATGCTGTTGAGGAAATGAAAAAATTATTTAAAGGAGGAGTCCCATCCTAAAACAACATTTTCCCCAACTTAAAGGGACTGTCCACCCCTCTTTCCAAAAATATATAAAAAGATATAATGTAGATAACCCCCAAAACCTTAACTTCGTTTTAGTCACAATTTACAAATCAGCTCCCACACAAGAGATATTATACTCACAAGCTCCTCGCTCCACCGCCGCTTCCGGGTTCTTCTCCCAGTCTCCACTGTGGCTGCTCTGTTCTTTTTGTGTTCTTGAGCAGCCACAGTGGAGACTACTCTGGGAATGGCAGTCAGTGATTGGCCGTGACATCACAGTCACGGCCGACACTGACTGCCTTACCCGGAAGTGCAGTGGTGCGAGGAGGAGGTAGAGCAAGGAGGAGCATGTAAATATAACATAATATTTGTAAATTGTGACTAAAACGAAGTTAAGGTTTTGGGGGGTTATCTACATTATATCAGTTTTTGGAAAGAGGGGTGGACAGTCCCTTTAAAGCTCAAAAACTGATTTTTAAAATGAATCTCTTTAATTTTAAGACAACTTCCTAACTTAGAGATAAATTAAATGTTACTACTGAAAACCCTTTTATTTCCAATTTTACTTATCACAAAGAGATCGAAAGTAGCTGATTGGAGAATTCCTTCCTCTCCTAAACTCACTAAGTTAGGGGAAGGGGCAGTGACTGCTGTGCTCTCTGTACTGGAAGATTTTACAGTGTTAGAGATTCAATAGAGGAGCAGATGTTTCTATCCTTTAAGTCAGAGAAAATGTGTTTTTGGGCAAACATTTCAAGTAAGAAAAAAAATCAAAAAACGAGAGTGAACATTTTGACTTTATTCCATACTTTTTAATCGTCTAACAACTAAAAACCGAAAAGCAAATACACCCAATTCCTGCACAATTCTTATTGCTGTACAGAGATTTATTTTCCTAACAATAAACAGGTAAATATCTGTCTGGCCCAATTCATTTGGTCCAGGTTATTGGTTTTATTTTGAGAATTATTCACAAAAGAAAAATGTTTCGGTTCAGACACTATTTTGGATGGTAATAAAAAAAAAAAGATTTTGACACCCATTTTCCTGTCTGATTACTAAAAAAAGAAAACTAGTAATTGTTCGGCTGGGACAGATGATTGTCGGACACGGCAATAGTTGCTGCAGCCGACAGTGCGGTTCCCTATGGCCAATTTACCAACATGTCCAATCGCCCTTTCATCCGATCCGGATATAAAAATATTGTATGGTGTGTACCCAGCCTAATCGACCGACCGTGCTGTGTAAAGAACGGTCATATTGCATGGTGTGGATCAGATGTGTTGGCAAATTACGGACGATTGTGTGTTACTTATATATGTCCCGCTTTCATCATTAGCGCCTCCTCACCAGACACAGAGGATGGAGAAGCACCCAAGGAGTGAATCTTCTGACCCTGTCAGCCCTACCAGCTTAGCCCTCAACTAGTAAGGATCAATATGGCTTTTCTGGGATTGTGCATCGGTGGGGGCACTGTGGATAAATACATTTTAACCTCCTCTTTATCCATGCTTATTTTCTAATCATTTTTACTAATTACAGGTTTGCATTAGTGTTCATAATTTCTTCACTCAGTTTATACTTGAGTCAATCACTTTTACTAATTTTTTTCAGGTTTAAATAGGTACCTCGGTTTATACGATATTTGAACATGTTTCCAACCTGGAAGGGACTATTCTTCTTTTTTTTTTTTTAAGGTTGTTACCGGTTTACACCCCTGCTTTTATGTATCATTTTATTTATATATGGCCACTTGGGTACGTAGCACTGTACATTATAAAATACAGAGTATACAAACTGGGATAAGTGGAAGCCATTATACAGATAAATTAAATTTACATAGTTTCAAAGGTTAAGAATACATCTCTCTCTCGCTCTCTAGTGAGGTGTACCTTGAAATATTAGGAAAGAGATCCCTGCCCCAAGGAGCTTACAATCTAGGTGGGAGTAGGGATAAAGCTAACAATTGTTAATAGTTAATATGTCACCCGGAGAAGTGAGTGGGAGAAGGTTCCAAAGGTAGGGAGCAGCAAGAGAGGATGGTTTAAGACATAAGGAAGTAGTGTTTGTGTGGTGTTTGTTGAGAAGATTGCAAAGAGCACCAGGGCATGTTCAGGAACATAAGGGACCAAGAAAGAATATAAGTAGGGATGTGCAGTAGAGTGAAGTGATTTAAAGGTTAAAAGAAGGGTATTGAATATGATTCTTTGATGGACTACAGTATCGAGGTTCTCTTTTAGGGGAGAGTGAGATGATCCGAGCTGCCAAGTTTAAGATAGACTGGAGAGGAGAGAGATGACAGGCTGGTAGTCCAAGTGGAAGAATATTCCAGTAGTCAAAAGGGGAGATTATAAGGGCATGCATGAGCATTTTAGTCGTGGAGCAAGAGCGGAAAGGGCGGAACTTGGCAATATTACGAAGGAGAAAACGACACCTCCTAGTGACATTGTTAAAGGGGAACTGTGGTCCAAAAATGACGAGGTAAATTGATAGGAATTGCTCCCCTGAGAATTTTTGCAATTTATTTCCATTGTTTATTTTGCATAGTTTTCAATATATTTACATTTTTGTGAGTGATTTGGCAGCAGCATCACATGGCCCCCTGCACTTCCTGCTCTGAAACTGTCAGTCAATCTGTCCTGTGTCTCCTGCTCCCCTGGACCCTCCCACTCATGGTCCCTCCAGTTGCAGGCCCTCCATGACCCATTATCTTACAGCCCCATGTGGCCCCACCCACTTGTGGGTTCCGTGGTCCTGCCCACTCGCTGGTGCCTAAGCCCCGACCACTCACTGGTACCCAAGCCCTGCCCACTCGCAGGTGCTGTGGCTTACTCAGACCCCCCTCTACCTTCTCTGTCAGGACTTCACACAGCAGAGAGGAGGAGGGACTTCCTGTCTCCCTCACACACTGAAGGAGTCTGAGGCTGTGCTCGCCGGTGGCACTGTGCAGAAGAAGCCTCAGGAATGTCACAAGTCAGCCTCCCACCCATTAACTTTCTGGTCCTTTATTTCTGTATATGTTTGGCTGTGGAGCACGTAGAGAGGTGGTTGATGGCTCGTTTTAAAGGTAAGAAACTGCCCTTTAAATCCCCTAAATTCCCTTTAAATCCCCTTTAATGTGATGATGGAAGGAAAGAGAGGAGTCAAAGGTAACTCCAGGGCAGCCTGCAGATTCAACTGTGTTTATGACCATTTTGTCAACAGTGGACTAGGTCCTGGTTTAGGGGGGAAATTATTAATTATGTTTTAGATAGATTGAGTTTAAGACATCATCCAGGAGGAAATAGAGGGCAGTCATTTCGAGATTTGGGATTGAACTTCAGGGGTTAGTGTGAGGGTGGACAAATAAATTTGGGTATCATCAGCATATAGGTGAGATTTAAAGCCAAAAGAACTGATGGTTTCTCCCAAAGAGATGATGTACAGGGAGAACAGCAAGGGTCCTAAAGGGGGCCCCCACACCAAGTGGAAGTCTTTATTAGCAGGGAGACAGATCTGTTATAGATAAGAACACAACCACACGGTAGCTTGATTTCAGATGCCCAGATACTTTTTTTTTTTTTTTTTTTAACTGTTTATTGAGAAATTAATAATGAACAAACCGGTATAAACTTAGTCATCTGTAAATCAGCAGTATAGTCCTATATTGATATTACATTGACATTGCGTATATATATATATATATATATATATTGATTATACAAAGTGCAATATTTATACTGATGATAGATAAAACCGGGGTAACGGGATTGTTACATTTGGTTATGTCATGATATCATATCTATAGGTATAAGGAGTACAGACCAATTTATGTACATCCCTTATCCCTTATATTATATAAATACATTTATAAATTCATGGGGAATACATTGGGTTTTTCCGAGGTACTATGTTGGTGGGGGTGGATAAAAGTAATATACATAGGGACAGTGTTTGTGTTATGTGCACTAAATTAATAGTTATATCCTTATTAACAAATATGTAGTAATGACTTTAAAGTATATAGAAATGTAAATAAGGCAAAATATATAAATAAAAATACTTGCATAGTCCCCACACCTGTTTTGTAATGGAATCTTCAAAATGGAGTGTTAAGCACACCTCCAGAAGTTTTACATGGAGGCAATTTAAGCTTTAAAAGGAACATATTTATCACTAACCTTTTAGTGTTGTATCCAATGGTGTGCTTAATATTAGATTGACAGCAGTGTTAGCCAATCAAAAAAAATTCTGAGTGTTAGTAGGGAAGTAGGAAGTTGCAAGTGAAATATGTCACTTCCTTTGTAAAACATGTGACACTCACCCCACCCCTCCCAATAGAAAAAAGGAGAGATGCTGTTAGCTGGACAGTAAGTGATATCTATATATGATAGGAGGAGGGGTCTCAGGTTTCCCAATGGTGCTGTTTGGCTTGAACTGCACAATGTGACAGAAATGCCAGGGTCTATTCTCAGACTTGCAGGTTTATTCCATTGACATTCTATGGATTATAGCTGTCAGATAGATGGTTGGATATGTGACTCCTACTGCCTGAAGGGACCTGAATAATCCTTCCCTAAACCAATAATGTAATTGCTATGGAAGTAAGGGAAGGACAGATGAATCACTTGCATGTTCAAACCCTTGGGTAGGAAAATTTTTTCCAGCATTCTGTGCAGCCAGGTAATGCTGGGAGTTGAACTTTTCACTTGTTTAAAAACTACAACACCCTATCGTTACACTGTATTGCATTTTAATACATTCATTAGCCGATGGACATAAAGAAGAAACTTACTGCTAACAGAGAATGCTAGGAGTTGTAGTTTTCAAACATGTGCATATTCAAACCCTTTGGTAGGAATCGCTAAAGCATGGGCTTTCAAGGTCAGTAAAAGGGCTTTATTTCAGGATGTATGAAAAATAAAATTTCCAGCATTCTGTGCAGGCAGGGAATGCTGGGAGTTGTAGTTTTTAAACATGTGAAAAGTTCAACAACCATGCTCTATACCATTACACTGTATTGCATCTTAATACATTCATAAATGGATCCGGATACCTACTAGCTAAAGACATGTAAGTAGCCTCTCTCTGGCCCCCCAGCTTAACCGCTATATGCATAAGGGAGAGCAGACAGATCCCGAATCATTTGCATGTTTGTGCACTTTGTGTTGGTATCACTGAAAGCATGACCCCAAGCTTTAAATAAAAAAAACAAAACATAACTACTGTGCACCAACGGGCACACTTGAACTTGAGCTAGTCGTGTTATATATATATATATATATGTGTAGTAATTATAGTGTTAGTTTGGCATATCATAGCGATGTATGTAATATTGCAATTACATGTAATATTGCAATTGATTATGGGTTTATATAAGGAGGGGTGGGGGAATTGGTTTCCCCTGGTGCTCCTGGCGTCAAATGCAACAATTTAAAAAAAAAAAAATTTTAATTGCTTCATTTTGTCTTTATTTCTTATGATGTCTGCCATACAGACCAAATAGACTTATCTAGGGTTCCTCTTTCTATATATATAGGTTTGAGCATTTGTAGCATTTTATCTTATCATGTTTTTCCATAATCTGATTTTAGGAGAGTCTGGGGACATCCAGGATAACACTAAAGTGCGCCTGGCATAGAACAAGGTTTCTCCAAGGAATGTAAATTGGTAGTTAGTCCAATTATCTAGTTCTGGGATGCCTAGTAGGCATATTTTAGGGTTTGGGATAAGTGCATAGTAATTTTGTTCCAGAAGGGTTGTATTTTACTACTAAAGGTTAATCCGTTTCCAGATTTTGAATTGTTGTATGTGAAGGGGTGTGCCTCCTCCCTGTACGCCGATGCTGCGTACTAGGAAAATGATGGGATGTGTTGGTAGGTATGCATGTATGTAAGAGTACTTCTGCGTCGTATAGTGTAAATGGTGTATCCGAACGGGTGTCTGGAAGGTAGAGGAGCCTGGATTTAAAGAATTTGATTAGCTTACCAGGTAATATAAATAAAAATTTGGCATTGCAAGTCCAGCTAATGACTTGGATCTTTGAAGTATTTTAAGGCAAATTCTACTTCTGCTCGCTCTCTCTAGAGAAAGGGTATCAATATGTTTTTTAAAGAAGGAATCTGGAATATAGCTCAAGCTGTGTTGAAAGATATACAATAGTTTGCAGAGTATTATATTTTGGTCTATAGGAAATATACATAATTTGTTCCAGTTAATGTATAATCCGGATGATGGTCCATATTGGGAAACTATATTGTATACAGTGTGGAGGAACTGGTCAGGATCCGCTAAATATATAATCATGTCATCTGTATATAGGCTTGATAGTGATGTATGTTGTCCAAGTGTAAGGCCAGATATATCTGGGTGGGAGCGTAGTCTCATAGCTAATGGTTCTATCGCTAGGGCAGAAAGGTACAGAGAGAGTGGACAGCCCTGTCTAGTGCCTCTGGCCAGTGGGAAAGGTTCGGATAGGGCGCAGTTAGCTTTGATGAATGCTGTGAGGCATTTGTAAAGTAGCTGTACCCATTTAAGGAACTTTAGACATGTCATACCCATTTAAGGAACTTTAGACATGTCATCCAAAATCTTCAGTAAAGTACACTCCAGCACACCTCAAATGGCACGGCCTTTGGTTTGTAGGTGCAACCCTCCCAGCCCTCCACCTCAAGGGCCACTGCAATATGGCAACTGCAAAAAAGTTGGAGGAGCACACTACTACGTTTTCAGTGTTTATTTCAGCAAAATGCAAACATACAACGTTTCGGGGGATACAAATTCCCCTTCCTCAGGTATACCCACAATCTGTGGGTTTTTTCTCCGGGTTTTAGTAAGAGAGTAATATGTGGTTCATACATAGATGGTGGGAGTTTATTTGTGTGGAAGGTGTACGTGTCTAATAAGCGTTGGAGTATGTGTTCATCATATTTTTTATAGCTTTCTGCTGGGATGCCTTCTGGACCATTGGTCATACCTTTAATAGCCTGATTAGTAAGTGGTGAAGCACTGTAGTATTCCTTTGGTGTGTTTAGTTGAGGGTCTATGATTTGATGTATAGTGTGTTGGTCCATTGGACCATGCAGGCTAGTAGTTTGGATGATTGGTGGCCATGTTCAAAGTAGTTGTGTTTGTTGCATAAGGAGCAAGAACTGGCCCATGGCTTTGTAGGTCATTTGAGACTTTGCAAAAGGCAGTTTCAGTTGAATGATGAAGTTAGAATCCTGACTGCAATGAGTAAAATAGGTTATGAGCAAGGGGGTAATTAGTAATGAGTGTAGAGAGTAACAGAGATTCAATAAAAGTTCTTATCATTTAAAATGGTGCTAATTTTGCCCCATCCAATCAGATGTTAGCTTTCAAATGTTACATAGTTCTGATTGGTTGGGGCAAAATTAGCACCATTTTAAACTATGAACTTTTATTGAATAACCCCCAAGATGTTTTAAGAGTTTTGACACAAACAGTAAAAGGGAGACATGGTGGTAGTTTAAGACGGGTAGGGTCCAAAGAGTTTTTTTTTTTTTTTTAAAGGATATGTATACCTAAATAGTAACCTAAACTTATTAGCTAGCCACCCCGCCTCAGTGTTGTTTTGCTCCTTGGTCCTCCCCCACAAGATCTGACTTTCCCTTCCCATCCATTTGGTCCAAGGATCTTGCTGCTATTTGCGCTTTTTTGCGTGCCTGGTGACATCACTGGATGCGTGTGATGTCAGTGTGTGCAAACAAAGAGGTTTGACCCACACGTTTAAAGGCAGAAGGAAAAATCCGAGGTCAGGGAGGAATTAAAAATGTGAGCAAGAACGGGGGGAAAGGATTTTATGGTCCAAGTAAAGAGGACATAGGATCAAGGGTACACTTTGTAAGTGGCGAGGACAAAAAAAACTAGAGCACTAAAGCTTCGTACGAAAATATTGCATCAACGATTGTCAAAGAACAACGACCGTCGACTGTTGTCGGCTTTTTCAGACGATCAGTCTGGCGTATTTGTTCTGCCGATTTATTGTATGGAAAAATATATAAAAGGTGCATACGCTGCTTTTCGTAATTGTGCGTTGATATCATGGTGACTTGTTGCTGTGTGTACAGATGTCATTTCAGTTATGCGGATTAACGATAATGTCGAACGTTCGTCGGCTGCATCTTAGGAAAATTATCCAGTGTGTGTGCAAGGCTTAAAGGAGAACTAAACCCAATTTTTATACTCCAGAATCGGAAAACAACTCCCCTAAAAACCCCAATAAGCTATAAAATATCACTCCAGTAAATTGTATTAAAGTAAATGTAGGCCAGTTAAGAACTGGATGAAGTATCTGTGTGTATGTGCAGTGTCAGACCACACCTCCTGACCTCAGTCACATGCTTCCTTGCTTTATCTGTCTTGTACAAGGATTGGCTAGAGATTATTAATGGGTGTGACCAACTGTAACTAGTTTCTGCCATAGCTAAGGACTGAGCATGTGCAGAACATAATGGTCGTTGACCAAACTTTGTGATACTAGAATGCTGTGTAGTAAAGCACAAACCATATGTTATTTAGGTAAATTTCCCAGCGCCCATATCAAAATGAGGTAAGACACAGATTACTGGTTTTATATCAAGGTGTTCTGCATTCTAGTTCAGTGTTATTCTCTGGCTTTAGTTGTCCTTTAAGGGGGCGATGCAATGGCGGCCACTAAACAGTCAAAATAGTGTAAAACCCAAACTACACAATGGATTATTGGGTTAATGTGGATTTTGCACTGACTATGGGGCCTGCACAATTTCCAAAGGGTTTAGAAGCATAAGAACAGCTTACCTGACCACAATCCAGTATGGGATTACTGCATTGCTGTGTTTCAAGCAGGTACATAGTGCAGGGTTTGCATTGCACTATAAATTGCAAATGCATTTCCTTTAAAGGGTAAGAAGACAGAAGCCTGCTATTAAGTTAATGTTGCCTATGTTGTGTCCTCAGTTGCTTAGGGCAGCATCCATTCCTATATATATTGTACTGCATACCCTCCCACCCCCAACCGCTATATTGCCACTTTAAAAAGCTTTCAGGGCTAGGCCACACTGCTGCGTTTTTTTTTGCGTTTGCGATTTTTCAAAATTATTGAAAACGCGGCAACGCAAAAAAAACGCGCGTTTTTCGATGCGATTGCGTTTTGCGTTCTGCATTTTTAATCGCAATCGCATGCGTTTTCCTATACTTATTGAAGAAATCGCAATCGCAACGAAAATCGCACATGAAATCGCATGCTATTGCGTTTGCGTTTCAGTGTGGCCTAGCCCTTACAAACTCCTACTTAAAGAACCTTGATCCAGCTCTGTTCTGTATTACCGGCAGCTGTGGTTGGCTGCCTCCCAGTCAATCACAGCTGCCTGTAAGACCCCCCCCCCCCCCCCCCGCTTGTAGTTCCGGAAGGCAGGGGAGCTGGAACAGAACAGCACTGGATTAAGGAGCTTTAAGTAGTTTGCAAAAGCTTTTTAAAGTGTCAATATAGCAGTTGGGGGTGGGAGGGCATGCAGTACAATATATTAAAAGTTTTTTTACTAAGGGTGGAGGATGCCTATAATTCCTCATTAGCAATGTTCCCTATTTAATACTGGTTGTGAAATTGTATGTACTACATACTACAGTGCTTATATTCCAGCATATTTTTGTGTGCAAGCTCAAATGCAGTTTAGAAGAAACTTTTTTTTTTGCATGTATCATATTTTAAACCAGCATTAAGGGCAGTTAGGCCAGGTTCTGGTTTTGTATTAGTTACCTCCCCAAACACAAAGGAAAGGTTTAGCAGTCAGTACAGTCTTTGCTCCACATGTAATGGAAGAAACATGGGTAAGGCAGAGAAGCCCATCGTGAATCTCCTTCCTTAAAGAATAATGATGGATTAACGGATGTTAAGAGGTGTAATGCTCATCAAGCACGACAGCCCTCTGGTGCTTCTTTAGTGCAGTTACTTCTGGCAAATACAGCTATGGCTGTTACTGCTGTTTAAATCCGTGATAGAAGCATTTTCTAGTGTGTAGAAACAAGACTAAATCCAAATCCTGGGGATGTCTAAACCCAGAACAGGTTGCCACAAACCTACACTCTTCTCCATGAGGAAAGTTCAAGCCCACCTTAAAAAGTAATCAACACATTTCTCACACCAATTGCCTTAAAAAAAAAAAAAGCTACTCTTATCAGATCTTATGGAATTCCTTGGCCAGACATTCCATATGATTTAAGACCCCATGAGTCTTGGGAACAGTCCCCTAAATAAAAGGCTCACTTCTAACAAGAGCAGTGGCAGTATTTTATAGGGTATGTACACTAAAAATACCTAGCTTACTAGATAGTTGTGCCTTTAATGGGTAACTGGTCTCGAATTCTTCCAAACTAGTAAGAATTACAAAATAAGTCTTTCATCACACCTTCAAAATAAAACCTAAATCACATCTCTAGATAAAATTTGTGAGAAGTTATTGCTGGAAAGGTTTAGCCATATTACTTGAACACTTCCTGTTCTTAGCCATGTGACCAGCTTGTAGTGACGTGAACAGCCTCTGCCTGCATTAATAGGTTCTCCTTCTCAACAGTCAATTTTTCCCTAGGTACGTCTTGATTTCCCCAGCATTAAGTCTTAAAGGGACAGTTCAGTGGTAATTATCAATATTTGTTAAATTGTTAGTTTGTGTAACGGTCCTTCTTCCCAGGGTGCACCACTTCCTTGGAATGTTCCTAACAGTTATTTCTACGGATTGGCTGTTGGATGGGTCAAAGATGCTCAGATCTCTACTGAGCAATTGAATCAACCCAGGCGCTGGGTCAAGGGCAAAACCATAACGGTCTCTACTAGGGGTTCTGCAAACAGGTAGTCAGTATTTCGGTTGCATTTATTTATACACAGACAAAATGCTGAATTGGCAGATTAAGGTTATTGGGATGAAAAAATACTGCTCTTTTTTTCTCAAAAGCATATGTATTTGCACTGGACTTCCTTTAACTGAGCATGCTTCTCCCCCATGGCAGATGCGCAGGGCAGGTCAGGTGATGTCACTCAACCTACTGGAAGCAGGAAGTTTTAACATTCTCCCCAATGTAATGTCTCACAGGCTCCAGACAGAGATGTGATTGTCAGCTCATTTTAAAGGAAAAACTGCAGGCATTCCTTTAATCCCAACTTGTCCTGAGACCACAGTTGCCCTTTAAATGTAAAGTTTATAGTTCTAATAGCCTTTCATACCCTACCTTTACTGCTTGAATCTTGCTGGCTTCCTGCTCCACTCTAATCACATTTTTGGGACTGCCCCATGAGATGGTCCAAATGTACATCATTTCCTTTGCCAAGTAACATCTACCACAGCTACCCAGTAAGCTAAAATTATTTGTGTACGTATACCCAGGTAGAAGTCCTGCTAAATCCATTCTACAAGCTTTTTTGGCATACATGCGATCAGATCGCATGTTAAACCACTCTAGTGTGGTCTAGCCCTAAAGTACAATATAATGCTCACTAAGCCTGAAGCTTTCAACTTGAATACTTTTGCCATGTTTAGGTGGTTTAGGTGGTTACTGGGTCCAAAAGCCTATTTTTGGTAGCTTTAAATGCCTGTGGTAGGAAGGGATAATTCTAATGTAGGTGCCTCCTACATTTTTGCTCTTTGCCAATTTCACTAAAACAGCCCACTCAATTGTTCCCTCTAATTTAATATTGGTTGTGTGTTCAATATACATTGCTTGCACATACAAAATTAAGTATTGGGCACTGCGCACCACAGTGTTTAAAAAACAAAAACAAAAAAAACCTGAAGATTTATGAACAGGATTTTATTGAACAGATACTCAGTGTTTCTTGTTGGCTGCTGCAACCTGGAAAAAACAAAAAACAAGTCATACACAAATTTGATTTTGCCACAAGCAATTAGTGGCAGTAATTTATCTTTTTTTAAAGAGGAATTCTAAAATATATTTTCAACCTTCAAAAAATGCAAACAAAATAACTGGATTGTAATGGGTCATTAAGTTGTGAATGCTGTATTGCTGGGACTTAAAGCGTATCTCCACCGGTAAAATACATTTTTGTATTTGGTTTTATTGAACAGGAGGTAAAGGAGCCGTTTTATTCAATAAAACATTCAGGAGTGGGGAATGAAGTTAGAGAGCTTACCCGATCTCTTGCTCCTTTTGCGTCTTCTGAAAAGTCCCTTCGGCGGAGCGAGAGACCAGGTAAGCTCTCTAACTTCATTCCCGGCTCCTGCACGTTTTTTTGAAGGGGAGGCAAGACCACTCCTTTACCTCCTGTTTTTTCAATAAAAAGGACTTCAAAAAAATGTATTCTACTAGTGGAGATACCGGACATGTCCAAAGAATAAACTTACACTATAAATAAATCAAACCCCCCCCCCAACCCCACTTTCGCATTAACAATAATTTCCAATTGTGCCCCTGAAGGGACTTTCAATGACCCGGCCCATTGCCGCCTCCTGCTCCTGTTTGAAGCATAAACAGGAGTAGAAGTCTTCTGCGTCGACAGCCACTCTCCCCGGTCGCGGCAGACATCACGTTTTTACTTACAGCAACAACCAGGAAGTGCAACAGGTGTTAGCCGCAGAGCTGTGGGGGAGCGACGAGGGACTGGAACAGGTAAGGAACTTCAGGGGCATACTTTGAAATTGTTAATGCGAAAGTGGAGTCGAGGTGGGGTGTAGATCATTTATAGCTAGTTTTTTGCCTTGACACCCTTTAAAAGCAGGTTGCAAGCACAGTGCAAGAGATGTAATAGGTTTTATTTAAAGGGATAGGATGGGGCTTACACACTTCTCTAAATTAAACTTAGAAATAAAACTTCCTTTACAATGCATCACAACTTAACCAATGATTAGAACATTCAGATGATTTAAATGTTTTTTGCACCTGGGTACTACAGGCCAAGGAGCATTCCTAACAAAATACGTTATCGCTATTTAAAGTTAAAGAACAGGAGGTGCATTTTACTTTTACAACAAACAAAGTTTGTTTTTACTAGCAAACAGTGTGAATGAGCATTCTCTAATTAGGGGTGTTTTTTTCTGTCAACAGATCCATACCTGCCCGGCAATTCTATCCAAGTCTCTCTGTCCCTGGGGAGTCAGTTTACGACCACTGCAACAGAAATAAGACTGAAAAACCTGTGTGGCATGCTACACAAAAAAAAAATTACAGCAAACTTTGCCTCTTTTATATTGACTTCATAATTATATTAAAAAAAAGTATTGATTGATACTGCAAGCTGCTTGTAGTCTAAGAAGAAAACGCACTATTCATAGAAAATAGACTTAATATACATAAACTAATGGGAGACTAGGGATGGCCGAAACTCACTGAAGTTTGGAAATTAACCCATTGAAGTCAATGAGGGCACAATAGTTTGAAGAAAAACTAACGGCGGTAACTTACTGTAAATTGCAGTGACTCCTGGAAAATGGTCTGGGGAACATGTCACTGCTGGAAGAATAGCATTAATTCAAACATCCGAGGATCCTCAAATTTGGCCGTTCGAAGAGAATCAAACGGGCGAAAATCCCATGGCTGGACGCTCAGGGGGTACTGCAGCTCAACCCGGGATGCCCTCCCAGGTCCCTAGGACCACTGTGGCCCTAGGAAGGCCCTTTTGGGGCTTAAGGGGTCCCGCAGCATGAACGGGGACCACCCTCCCTGGCACTTAAAACATGGGCAACATTTATTTCATCAGTTTCTGCAGTGTCACTGGCAGCCCCCAACCACTCAGCGTCAGGATTTTCAGACATTCGATGATTCTCTCATTCGGATGTCCAAGGATTACTGAACATCCATGAGTTTGGAAAATATAACTAGTTTGGACAGTTTGACTTCATCACCAATGGACTCCAGCAACTTAACAAAAACACCCCCTTCTAAACAGGCTCTCATTAAACCATTGCCTTAAAATAAAGATCACTTCTCCTGTAAATCATTTTTCCCAATGCATTTGCACCGAAACATTTCCAGATCACGCTTTTTTTTTTAACCAGAACTGGTATTTACCAACTTATACTGGCAGAGACCAGTGTCCCCTCTAAGCTGTGCGCTTATGCATTAAAGTACAATACATATTTAAGTTTAAAAAATGTTTAACTTAAAATGTTTGACCACGTGTTTTGTGCCTTTCAAGGGGCTAATAAATATTCCTGTATATGCACATTAATTCATACCTGTTGGTTTCATAAATTAAAAAAAACAAACTAATATTTAAAGGGCAAATCCACCCCCAAAACTATAAATTTATGTTATTGGCCATGATTTGAGCTTTAAAACAAGCCATCCCCCATCAAAATCCATTCAGCCAATTTGAAGATACATACGTTGTTCCAACATGCTTTTTTCAGACCAGGAGCATCTCAGTGTAATCTGATGTCATCTTTCCTGTGCCTTTTGCCTGCCTTGGCGCCATGAAATCCTTTTAGGGTGTGAGGACCCCTGCCCAGACCCAAACGCCGGATTATTTTTTTAAAAAAAAGTTTGTAGCCTTACTTACAAGGCTTCGTTCCCGCAGCGCTTTATTGGGAAGTTAGCCGCGTCCGTTCCAATCAAACACGGCTGACGTCATGAAAGCACAAACATTTTTTAAAAATCCGGCGTTTGGGTCTGGACAGGGGTCCGCTATCACACAAAGGATTTCATGCTATGATGCAGGGAGAACGAGGATGGATCTGGATGGTGGGAGGGGGCGCCAAGGGAGGCAAAAGGCACGGATTGGATTACAGTGAGCTGCTCCTTTTCTGCAAAAGGCAGAAAACTTGTACAAGGAAAAACTTGTATATCTTCAAATTGGCTGGACGGATTTTGATGGGGGATGGCTTGTTTTAATGATAGAATCGTGGCCAATAACACAATTTGAGTTTTGGGGGTGGACATGCCTTTTAAGAATCAGAGGCTAAACAAGTAAAAAAAAATACAGTAAATTGATTACAAGCAGTCTAGCAATTCCATTTAGAAATGTTTTTGTTCTCACCCATTGGGGTCTTTCTCCACCATCTTAAGGTTCTCCAGAGCCTGTAGCACTCTCCTAGCCACACTCTTGGAGCCACGGCTAAAGTGACTGGGCATAACACCATTACGCTGTCTTCCTCCATATATTTTTGTCATGGAGCCAACACCAGCACCCCCACGGAGGTACAAATGACGAACTGTAGAAGCTGTAAGTAAATTTTGGAAAAAAAAAAAAAACATTTAGCAAATGGAGGTTTAAAGTAGCAGATTGAGTGCTCAAAATAAATTTAACTTGATTTACACTCAAAAAAATAAACAGTATTTCAGTACAAAGATCGCTTATATGGTTCAGTATAAAGAAACTTTGGCACACTAGAAAGGAAAAAGTTACTGTGAAAGTAATCAATTGAACTAGCATAGTCTAGAATTCCCTATGATCACAGTAGTTAGTGCTTTAAAATTGATAAAGATTTTCCAAGCTTGGAATCTAATCACCTGGTCCTGCACAAATTGGTTGCTCTCGTCAGCAGAACAAATTCAAACATTTGCCTTAGGAGAGGCAGAGACAACTAATCTGAGACCTCCAAGCCACATAGATAAGTATACTGAAGCAGAATTAGTGCAGTGGCTAGCACTGCTGCCTTGCAGTGCTGAAGTCCTGAGTTTGAATCCACCCTTGGACACCTGCAAGGAGTTTGTAGGTTTCCCCCACAATCAAAAACATGACAGGTTGTATGCGTCAAATAAATATGTTTAGATGTATACAAGTAATTAAAGCTGTATACATATATAAATCCACAATAATCTGCCAATCATGATTATTGATTGGTATTAGGCCCACAAGAGAAAACCTATTTGCAAACATGCCTGCTCCTAGCAACTACAGAAAAGTTAACTGGAGCTTAGTATTTAGCTGTGGCTTTAAATATAAAGGTGTCTTCTATTCCCCTCCCATAGCCCACCTTAAGGGCAGGCCACACTGCAACGCAAACGCATGCAATTTCGTTGCGTTTGCGCATGCGGTTTTTCATCAACTATTGAAAACCACATGATTGCGGTTTAAAATACGGAATGCAAATCGCAACGCACACGAAAACGCGTGTTTTCGGTGCGTTGCCGCATTTTCAATGATATGAAAAAACAAGCGCGAACGCAAAAAAAAAAATCGCAGAAGTGTGACCTAGCCCTTACTCCTTAAAAGTTACTCTATTCCTCCTCCTTTGAAATGGCATCTAAAGCTCCGCCTCTATGAGATTGCGGATTTGTGCAACAGCTTCCTGTGTCAGGCAAGTTTGAATGACTGCGCATTCGAGCTGCAGCGACATTGCCCTGAGTGTGCAATGACGTCATATGCGGGCTATCACAGCAACGTAGCTGCAAGCATTGATGTCATGTCAATTCAAACTTGCCTGACCGGAAGCTGCTGCACATAGCCACAATCTCGTGGGGGTGGAGATCAAGATGCCATTTCAGAAGAGGTGTAGAGGTAGGCTATGGGGGGAGAAAAAAAACCTTTATATTTACAGCCACAGATAAACACTAAGCTTAAATTGTTTTTACATATCCTTTAATATATTAGTAGTTATTTTCTCTTGCTGAAAGTTACTTCCCCAATATTCCTCTAACAGCCTAATTCTCTAGTAATCAAAAATACATTAGACAAAATATTCCCTCAAACAAGTTAATAATCACATTAATATGTCATAACTAGTCCATAGGGGACATAAAATTAGCAATTTAACAACCTGTATGGTAGCGGTGATACATCTGTTGATGCTACACAGAAAATAAACCTGCAGAACACAAATCACATGCAAAGAAGCCATAGAAAATACAAAGGGGAAAATGATTTAAGCAAGGAGAAGCATATCTAATGCAAAAAAACAAACACCACATGGCTCTTGTATAAACAGGGTGAGATTGCAACCATTTACAGACATTATCAGGCTGTAAATGCTCCTTTCACAATTCAATATCTCGTTTGTGAATGCGGGTACGTCCCGGTAAGGGATTTAAAGGGAGTTAAAATCCTGTGCTAAAATTAGCGCAAGTGCGATGTTAAATCTCGAGCATCGGATGAGAGGGTGATTTTTGCACAACCCGAGCATCCAAAGATAATATGTAGTTAAAGTCGCACTAACCAGTAGCGAACCAGTTAGCGCAACTTAACTCCACATATTTGCCCAGCGTGGTGTAAAAACACCTGACGATGGGGGCAGAGCGTTCCCCGAAACGTTTGTGATGCAGAAATAAAAGGAATTTCCTAATTATAGTGTGCACCCTAGTCCATTTTTTGCTTGTATTATAGCTGGTCCCTGGACCGACTAGGGTAGCACTCTGTAGGACTCTACATTGTGAAGGACTGGGTAAATCGGCCCCAATAAGTCAACTGTCAATTGTATTGGAGTGCATAGCCTGAAATCTTAATTCTGCAGATGAGACTAAACTTAACCAATGGTGGGGCAGGAGTAAGAACAAAAGGTACAATCATAAAAGTCTGAATTTAGACAGATCGACAGGTCATTAAAACTAAACTTCAAAAGATATAGGAATGATTATTACACCAACATGAAAGGGAACCCACTATTCATACCACTTTCTAATACAGTAACCTTAAAATAAATCACCACAATTTTTTAAGTTTTAAGCAGTTTTAAGCAGTCTTAAAACAAAAAGGTACTTACCAGCTCATGCTATAAAATACAAAATCACAACTAATCCAAGAAATTAACATTTTCTCTGCCAGACTTCCCATAACATTGGACAGACACACAAACTTAATTATTTATGTCCTTGTGGCTATTGCATGTATATCTGAAACTGCAAGTACAATACACAAATAAAACCTAATTGTACAGAGTCATTTATCCAAATTACAAACACGTTTTACTCTTGTTAGAACGCATCAGTGCAAGGATATGGACTAATGACTGACTTGTGAAATAAAATGCCTAGAAGCCATAAAGGTTGAGGCAATGTAAGCTCAAAATTTCCACACCATAAAATGCAGCCTTTTTTTTTTTATGCTTGTCCAACTAATCCAAGAAATAAGGAGAAGGGTGCAAGTCCTCTATATCGATGTAGCTAAAAACTGATTAAGTACCTACTTTTACAGTTCCTAACTTTTAATGATGCTGCATTAGAATGGGTGTGGTTTATCTAAGGGATATTGTTGTGAAATATGCATAAGAGAATAATGTTGACACTTTCGTAAAATTGTTTCTTTATGTTTTAATGCTTGTGAGGTTGATATATTTCACAATGGTACCGAAATAAAACTACAATGCGTTACAACAATGCTCAAGTGTAAGAATAGGCGATATACTTATAAGTAAGCCTGTGTACACATGGTCAATATTTCAGCCTCATCAACCATGACAACTGAAATTTCGTCTGACCAGGCCAAAATATTGTTTGTAATTTTGGCCATAGCAGACAGGCCAGTAAATTTCAGCTGATCAAGTGGTCATAAATGGGCCGCACGATGGGTCATTGCGAAATTTCATCTGCGGTCCATTTTTTTTAAAAATCATTAAACTTCAGATCAGATACATAAGGAAATAGGGGACAAACAACAAAACCGTACAATGATAGTTAGGAAGAATTATAGTCTCCATTAACAAGCAATTGTTAATGTTTCCATTAAAAAGCTTTTTCCACTGAACATACCCATTAAAGGACAACTACACTCATAACAATACGTTCCTGAAAGAATGATCCCTTTAAAACAAGTTGAAATATCCAACCTTGTCCTCTAGAAACACCAGCTTATGGGCTGCTATGCTCCTAAATGCCTTGTGGAAACTAAAGGTTCGTACACACCTGGCAATGTTCACCCGAGCGCCGGCGAACGGCTGATAGTTGTGCATGTGTATGCGCTCGGTCGACTAAACACATACACACGCTCAACCATCGGCCGTTCGTCGGGCTCGGATGAACATCACCAGGTGTGCATGAACCTTTAGGGGTGGTGTGTGTTAATGGCTGTATTTGTTAACAATGCCTTTGGCTGTGATATCAACTGTCATACTGATGGTTGCCAACAAAGAACTAGGAAGCAGAAACAGGGGTAACAATACATTGTGCAGATTTTTAGGGCAGTCTTACATCTTTCAGATTTCTAAGTTTAGCAGTTTGGGGTTGTGATTTACCTAAATAGATTTTTTGATTTGAGGGATGGATTTGCCTTTTAACAAAAGACTTCTACTAAAAGCACTAAAATGAAAAACAACGTCCAATTTCAAGATTCTTACCAGCACGTGTGTAAAACCAGTTTTCATCATATGGTGCCAATTCTTTGTGTTTTGCCAACTTAACAGTGTCCACCCATTCAGGTACCTTGAGCTTCCCAGACCTGCAAACATTAAACATGTCAACACAAGTTCAAAAACAAATGGGTAAGGAGAAAGGCACTTAAAAAGTGATTTCTCACAATTCAAAATAGTAGGTAAACTACTAACTAAATCCCGAGGGCTGCAAGTTTGGGGTGGTTATAAGAGTGTCCCAGGCAGGCAATGTGTGTCCCCTAGATGTCTTACCTCCCATTTTCCAGTAGCCAGGATTGCTGTTTTTAAACTAACTCGTGAGCACGCTCCCTTAGCCACCTCTGACATTTCCCGGCAATGTTATTTTACGACTGTATATTTGTACTGCATTACATCTTTTGCCCGAGTGTTGAAATAAAATAAGTATTCTGGCACAATTGTCAAACCTACATACACCTAAATTGCAATACCAGTTATGTGCCAGGAACGAAGGGCAAGTTGGGAAACCAGTAAAGAACATGTCTACTTTGCTCTAACTTTTGTTACAACGACATACACATACAGGACTAACTAATGCGTGTAACAGTTTCCCTGCTTGCTCTTCATTCACAGCACACGTGAGCTGATCTCCTGTGGGCAGAAGCGGGTCCAGTTCAGACTGATGCTTTTCAACTTGCGATGACAACCAGGTGCACATCTAAATTAGCCAGGTGGAACACCGAGCTAAAAGGTTCTAGGAAGAACACTGCTTGTACACAGATATCGTTTTCAGTCTTCCACACAACTGCACTCCATGCTAATAGAACTTTGCAAAACGTAAGGAATGATACATTACTTTAAAGATCTCAATGTGAACTTACTTTTTAAGGAAAGCTGCCAGGGCCCTGACAAACTCCTGCTGGTTAACGTCCTTCACTGTTACACCAGGCATCTGCAAAGAGAAAAATGTTGCAATGCCAATCAAATTTGACAGATTTTGGAGCAGCTCATATACTCTACATTCAACTAGGGTTTGTGTTATGACCACAAGTTCAAAACAAGCACAGCCTAGAACCTCACTTTGCAGGTTTACACCATGGCAAGAACATGTACCCAATGCAAAACAAGGTATAACAAATCCTACATTTCACCATGTATCCAATCACCTTGCAATAGCAGTCACCCCTTCAAAAACAAACATGGCCCCAAACTGCCCATTTAAACCAAAGGCCAATTAAATGAAATGTTCAAAAGGAGAATTTTTTTTTTTTTTTTTTAAAGTATACTACACTGGGGTCGGAAATCCACATTACACTGACAGTCTGGAGATATTGCTTACAGTACAAGTCTAGGGGTCACCACCTTTCCATTTAAGAACCAAATACATACATAATCTACATGACAAAAGTTTGGTTAGCATTTTCATTAGTGTAATGCGGGCTGCATGGATTTCAGTGTAGCCATACAGCATGTATTTTATACAATGGCATATAGCACCATTGTTGATATTATGTGCATCTTGAAATGAAAGCCATCAACCCCAACAATGTCCCTACAGCACATTGCTGTGCACCAACATAGACTACATACATAACATGCAAAATGTGTTCAGATGAACTACACAAAAGCACAGGAAATCCATGTTCCTTTAATGGCAGTTCTAGTTGGGGTTAATTTCAATAAAATATGGGCTCACACACAGGCCTTCATCACTACACATTAAAGGGCAATTCTAGCACTAAAATAAAAACCTATATAGTCAATTCACCCCCCAAAATCCTAAACTATTAGTTTAAACTCTGAAATATATAAGTCCAACCTGAATTCCCGCACAATGCCATTTCCTGCATCTTTCAGTTAACAACTATCAGTTATGGATTTGACAGTTGACTTCACAGCCAATTACTGAATGTTAATCCCCTAGCTGCCTCTTCTGAGCATGCCCAGGCTCAGTACAGGTTTCTAAATTGCTCAGTTTCCATGAGGCATCCAGAACCAAAGCAGCCATACAGTAACAAATTCAGAGGGCAAAGTATGATATATCAACATATTTTAAAGAGGCCATTCTTACTAAAAGATGTTCTTATGAGGGTGGAGTTTCCTTTAAACTTCAAATAAAGATATTGTACAAGTGTCATACAGTCCCACACAATAGTTTAATTTCTAAGTTAAACATTGTATTTCTACCACTCTTCCATCCAATGGCAGCTGTTGATGGACATGATGGAATAATTTTCAAAAGCCTTTACATTTACCAGACACCAACCAATCCGATTGTAGACGTTTCCTAAACCACACGGGAGTAAGAAGAATCCTGGGTAACTAGAATATGATTGGGCAGGGCTCTATATTACATGAGGTAAGATTGAATGAATATGATTGGACAGGGCTCTATATTACATGTGGTAAGATTGAATAGGATTGGTCAGGGCTGTATATTACATGTGGTTGCATGAAGTCCGTACAATTTGATTGTAAGGTGCTTAGGGAGAATTTCTATGCTCCAAAGCAACCCCACTCCCAAAATGACGGCCCATCGACACAGAGGGGAAACACGAGGCGGCACTAGGATACCCAGTCCGATAGACTCTGCCCTCAGTCCGAACGCGCATATTAAGACCCAACCCCTGTCCTATATATATTAATCCGCCTAGCACCATAGCCGGAGGAATGTGCCCCGTATAAAGGATGAAATGTAGGCCTCTGTACATAGCCTAACTGCGCTCACCTTCTCGCTAGCTTCTAGAGAAGGGAAAAGGGACCGACGGGGTCTCCCTCACGCTCAAGAAGGGGGGTGCGCGGCGACGTCACCACGTAAAGTGACGTCCAGACACGGGATTGGAGGAATAACAGCTTTTTTTTTTTTTTTTTTTTTTTTTTTTTCCTGCATTGACAGTGACCGCCTTCCTATGTAGAACTAATCCTCCCTAGCAAGATGTGCGCTCTCTATGGTGAATCTCGGACGCCGCTCTTTCTAAGCCCTCCCATCTCTGTTGTACATGGTGACTACCTTTCCCTTCCTGTCTGTGGATTTGGGTCTTCCGGATAAACACGCGTGTAAATGGGTTCTTTACGCTTCCACGAATTGGGGCTTGATGACCGTCTCTTAAAGGTAAGGGTAAAGTACTTTACCTTTTACTATAAAGGGATAATACAGTGTACACTATAGACCCTTAGTGTTCTCACTCCATCTGACACATAGTAACAAGTGCAAGTTTAAAGTGATATTTCAGTTTAGCTGAGGATTCTGGGAGTGTTGTAGTGAGTTAACATTGCCACTTGATTGTGAACGTTGATTTCTAAGCCAGCCAGCAATGCTATAATAAACAGCTCCAATCTCCGGCACCGCTGTATATGCTAGTGGGTGTTGTTAATAAATATATGCAACTTAATCGGAAACTGAGGATGCTGGGAGTTTTAGTTGGCAGTCCATTTCACTCAATGGCAAAATTACAAATTGAATGATATATTTGGTAAACCTGTCCCTGTCTGCACATTGTCCTTATGTGTCTTTCTAGAAATCTTCAGGAAGTATTTATTATTGTGGGTAATGTATTATAGTTTTAAATCAAATGTGTTTTTCAATCTGTAGGCCATAGCTGATTTGGGATGGGCCAAGCCAACGTTAATCCAGGAGAAAGCCATACCATTGGCAATGGAAGGGAAGGATCTACTTGCCCGTGCAAGGACAGGATCAGGGAAAACTGCAGCTTATGCTATTCCTGTTATCCAGAGTCTTCTTCAGGCAAAAATGGCAAGTATATTACTTACACTGCTACATGCTATTAATATATCCCACAATTAAATATTACTTCATAATCTGTTGTTCTTATCCCTATCTTTATGATTTTAAGTATTGTGAGAGTACACCTTTGTGTCATTTTTGTCTCTTATTTGGGGACTGAAGGCAGCCTAGGTCCTCATCCTTAGCGAGTGCTTGACAAATGTAGATACAAGGGTGCAGAGTGCACTCTGATCCAACAAGGGTGCAGACACCTCAAGGTTCCTCCCTTGGGAACTAGAAACTCCAAAGATAAAGTTCAAATGAGGGTCGCATTCCAAATAACAAATAATTCTTTATTAGTAACCACAAATCACTCACAACATTTTTGGGGGGTTATTTGCCCTCTTCTTCAGGTGAGTACAGCGAGTACTTGGAATACTTGCTTTCCAGCTTCAATCTACATTTCACTCTGTTACAATTTTGAGGGGGGTGAACTTGGATCTAATGTGCCATCCAATGGGAGGACACACTTTGCAAAAACATTTCCTCCCATTGTCAGTGCACTTAAAAAGAAATTGGTGGCTGCCGAGAGGAGGCAGGCCCAGATCAGAGTGGCTAGGGCACCTAGAGGTTTAGTACCCAAAATAGCTCAAGGGAAGGGCAGATAATATATCCTATAGTTCCCCTTTAATATTTACATAATCTATCATGGTTTTTTTGCCCATCTTTCAAATAGTCTGTTTCAGAACAAGCCATTCGTGTTTTGATCCTTGTTCCTACAAAAGAGCTGGGTCAGCAGGTCCTACAAATGATCCGACAGCTGACTGTTTATTGTGCACGTGATATTAGAGTTGCTGACATCTCTGGTCATGCTGATATCTCTGCTCAGAGGTGAGTGTTGTGGATAATGGGCTAGTGATTAAAATGTGACAGTTGGTACTTAGGACTAGTTCACATGAGCTTGGTTCAGCCTGATTATTTTTGTCTTATTAAAGGCCAACTGTAGTCTCCAAACAAGTTAGGGTTAAATGAAAGCCTGCATTATTTCATTTAAAATGAGTGGACAACCACATCTCTGGCTGCAGCCTGTGAGAAATTACATTGGGGTGAATGTTCAAATTTCCTCTTTCCAGTAGGTTGTGTGACATCACCTGACCTCTGCCATGCCCTCCGCCCCATGGGGTGAAGCATGCTCAGTTAAGACTAAGGGCTAGGCCACACTAGCGCGTTTTTCGTGCATTTGCGCACTCGTTTCGCGCTCGCGTTTGCGCCCGCGATTTTCGCTAAAATGGAAGTCGCGGGAACACAAAAATTCCTGCGATTTCCGATGCGATTGCGCGTCCGTTCGCGTTATGGTAACGCATGCGTTCACCATTTTTGGTGCGTTAACGCATGCGTGTCCATAACGTGAAAAGGCGAAAACGCATGCGCAAAACGTGAGCGCGAAACGCGCAAGAATCGCGCACAAATCGCGTGCGATAACACTCGCGATTTTGTGCGCGATTCCTGTGCGTTACAGTGTGGCCTCACCCTTAATGCTGGGAAAAACAGGAAGTACCTAGAAAATGACAGTTGAGAAGGGGAGCCTTTTAATGCAGGCAGAGGCTGGTCACATGGCTGAAAACAGGAAATGTTCAAGCAGGAAGTAAAATTGCTAAACCTTTCCAGCAATAACTTCGCACTTTATCTAGAGATGTTATTTAGGTTTTATTTTTAAGGTACATTGGAATGCTTTTTATATAATCCTTACTAGTTTGGAAGAATTGGATACCACAGTTACCCTTTAGCTAATTGATATACAAATGACATTGCTGATGTTTCAGCCCAACCAATCGTGGAACCTATTAAATACCATACAATAGCCTGTTTTTCACCAATTGGTGAACCAAAATTAACATATTAAATCTCCACCAGTCACATGGCCAATTTGACAAAATGTCAGTCTAAATAATTGATTGGGCCAAATATTGTATAGAAGGGCAACAAAACTTTAATCACTTTACTGAGCCAATTAGGGTTATTTTAATTTGTTTAGTAATTTTATAGATATTTATATTTTTTTAAAATTTATATATTTCAGTAGTGGTGGGAGTTGATTAGGAAAAATTGCCTTGAAAAATAGGATCTCATTAGCCATGGAGACCTAATTTACCCTATATCTTTGTCAAGTGTAACCTTGCTGCTGTTAAGCCAACTGCTTTGTTTAATCACTTTTGTACTTTTAGACCCATCCTGATGGAGAAACCTGACATTGTTGTTGGAACACCTTCCAGAGTGTTAACTCACATGACACAACAGACAATCTGTGTACGGGACACTTTGCAGGCACTGGTAATCGACGAAGCTGACCTTGTCTTTTCTTTTGGGTTTGAGGAGGATTTAAAAAACTTGCTTTGGTGAGTGATATTCTTCATTAGAGAAAAGAGTGTAGAACAGTAATGAACTGACTCTTTGCAAATAAAGTAAAGGTGCCTATACATTATCAGGGTTATTCATTAAAAGTTCTTATTGTTAAAAATGGTGCTAATTTTGCCCCAACCAATCAGATGTTTGGATTCAAATTTTAAATAATATCTGATTGGTTGGGGCAAAATTAGCACTATTTTTAATGATGAGAAATTTATTGAATCTCCCTGTATGAACTCGCCTTCCGACTTTCAGTGAAGCTGAAGGAACAGCCTGACCTGCTGCTTTTTTCCCTTGCATTTGCAAAATATATGGGCCAGGTGGGAACGTTGGAAATTAGACTAACGTCTAATCTGCCTTGTATCTAAGTAGTGTATGGGCACCTTTTAGATACTTAATAGACTAGATAACTTTCAAATGCAAATTTCTTTATATTAAAAGGATTTGGGTATTTGATTTCGAAAATCTGTTATGAGATTGTGACCATAGAGAGAATTTGAATGTCCTTGTGTGTGTCTGAGTGGAGCAGTGACTTGGTATGGACTGCTAATAATATACAATAAAGGGAGTGAGGGAACCATTAAATACTATGGGGGTGCTACTGATCTGATCAAAAATATACAAGCAAAAGATGATCAATGCGCATACCAAGACCCCATACAATGTGCTCCAAACAGTGTGCTTGCATACGATATAAGCAATAGCCTATTAGTTACATGTTTATGAGGATGAAAACCTTCCAACCACGAGATTGTCCTAACTTGATACCATTTTTTGCTTTTTCTGAAATTGCATGTTCACACTCAAAAAAACAAACAAAACATCAACAACAAAAAGAAAGGTCACTTGTCTGTTACTTGTCCCCAATTCCAACCAGTATATCCAGCACATTTTGAGATATATTTTTAACCAGATATTTAAATATAATTATTGTCTCCATACTGGCAGAGTAAGGTGTCTCCTTTATGTAGTCAATCAAGGCTGTGACTGCTGACATTATAGCCAATGACTGACTGTTTTTTTTCCCCCTCTATCTCCTCTACACATGCTCAAGTTCCTAAAAGCTCATTGAAAAGCAGGAGGAGCTGACAACCTGTGCCAAAAATGGAGAGAACAAGGGCAAAACTAATCTGGTTAGAAAGGCATCTTATGTTAAAAATAGCAGTTGGGGTTAGAAGTGACCACTATTTTGTTTTAAGGGTGGACTTACCCTTTAAGGGAGAATAAACAACTATTGCATTATATCAGTGTAACAGGTGTTAGAATAAATATCCTCACTAGTCCCCCGGACTCTGATTGATGCCTGTCAGACCCACTAAGAGACCTTTTTACAGCGCCGGGAGATAGAGTTGAACTACACATCTTTGTAGCAAAAATCTAACTCCGTTTATTTAGTTGTTACATTCGGTTTTCACAAAGAGAAAAAGGGGGCGTGGCCAGACAGTGTCTGCCGATGACATACTAAAACCTTGGAATATGAAGATATAGCCAGGCTAGACCTTGAGCTCAGAACATTTGGAAACAAAACATCTGCAATAACACGACAATAATATAAGACAAAATGGAGTCAGAGAACAAAATGGCTGCTATTAGGCTAAGTGAATATAGAGAATATATAAAAACCTAACAGGCTTACAGGGATTCAGGTATTTGAGAATATGTATTCTGACTCTTGGTTTTGTATCCTTAGCCAGCTCCCGAAAATATTCCAGTCATTTCTCATGTCCGCTACATTCAATGAGGATGTTCAAGCTCTAAAAGAACTTGTCCTGCACAATCCTGTAAGTAATTTTTGCAGGTGACCGGAATATGCAGCTGTGTTTCTCTAGTGATGTTTAAAGGACATCTATACTCTAAAAAATCGAATTTTCAAAATTTTATTATTTTAATCACAGCATTTCCAGCGAAAGACCTGTCACCCTAGGAGCAGAAATTGTAATATTGACCCATTAATGACCTCTTACTATTATCTTTAGCTGCCTGCCAGTACACTTTCTGCAACAATTAAGAGAATCAGCAGAGAAAAGAAGGCAAGGGGAGGGAGATGTGTAAGCAGAGCAGTGTCCATGGTGAGGCTGTGCAAAACTTATAACGTATATACTTGAGTATAAGTCGATCCCAGTATAAGTCGAGGCACCTATTTTTACCTGAAAAATTAGTAAAAATCGATTGACTCGAGTATAAGCAGATGGTAGAAATTAGTTGCCATTTAAATGGACAGCAGAATTCCCATACATGAAGCCCATACAGTAATAGCCAAATCCAGTAACCATAACCCCCAATTCCTTGGCACTCCAGATGTTTGGAAACTACAACTTCCAGCATGCTTTGTTGCTGGGAGTTTCAGTTTCTAAACATGTGGAGTGGCAAAGTTCAGTAAACTTTTAATTAAGCTTACCATCATTTACAATTCTCCTGAACCCCATATTGTAAATGTCCCTCTGACCCCATATAGTAAAGGGCCCTCTGACCCCCATATAGTAAAGGACTTTCTGATCCCAATAGTTAAAAATGTCACCTGAGAGTTGTAGTTTCAAGCTGTCATTTGCACTGTACTAGCTGCTGTTTTTTGCCACAAAATGAGGAGACCCATCAGATTTACAGCATCCAGATGAGCAGTGACAGTGCTGAGTGAGTCCAGCAGCCAGACTACAGGAAGCAGGAACGATTGTAAAGGCAAGAACATCTCCTGTAACTTTCTATGCAGGTTAACACAGCGCCACCTACTGGTTACTATCAGCTATTGCAGAATTTGGATCTAAATTCGGACTTGACCCGAGTATAAGTCGAGGTTAGGTTTTCAGGCTAACTTTAAAGCCTGAAAAATTTGACTTATACTTGAGTATATACGGTAAGTTTCACAGACACTAAAAGAAGGCAGTGAGTAAGGGAGGGTGGGGGCAATTAGGAGCACTCATTAAACATTAATAATTTAATGACAAAGCAAGCACAGATAAATATGTGTGTACCACCATTTTACTTCTCTCAAATTGTAGTTTCAGATAATGTAAAGTTGTTTCAGTGAGTATAGTGACACTTTAACAAGGTGATTTGTCAACAACTCCATGTTCAGTGTAGATTAATTCTTCGCTGTGCTTTACTACTAACCACTACCATCTAGATCAGTGGAAATTTCCAAAATTGAGCTGCTATATTGTTTTTGATAAGATGAACATGCATTAGGTAACGCCAATAACTTTTTCAAATCCAAAATTCAGCCTCATAATAATTAAAGGGCATCTATACTGAACAATGGGCTATTTTAAATTGACCATAACCGAAAACTATAATTCTTCCCAACAACCACTGTATGATTTTTTTGTTGATCTGCCCCCTATTTCTTTAGATATCCAATCAAAAACTTGCTCTCAAAAACTATTCTTCTGTGAGTAGTTTTACTGTAGCTGGAATGGTGACAGAGTTTAGACAGTTGGAATGCTGTGTGCTGTGTGCAGCCTTGAAAGTTGGTTTGTGGGGAAAAAAAGTCAGGTCTGGTGGGAGGGGGCATACTGCTCCTAAACAAAATGTGTGCTGGATTGAAGCATGCTTCAACACACGCAAATCAGAATAAGTGCTACTTGCATGTATTCAATTATAGATTAAGATGGGGCAAAGTCATTTTTTCAGTATAGTGTCCCTTTAAAAGATAAAATAGTACCCTAATGCTACAATGAGATTGGAATGTATACTTTTTCATGCAAACTGGTTTCAGATTTGTGAAGTATTCCACCCCTTTTATCTCCCAGTTGTACATCAGGTCCCAGTTTCTGCATCCTGATGTTAGAGAGGGGGAGAAGTGGGAGAGCTGTTGCAGACTGCAAGTTCAGCAATTTTTCACTTTGTAGATTCTAGATTTTAATTTCTTCATATATTTTTTTTTTTGCACAAAAAATGATTTTTTAATTGAAAAAACATCACTAAAAATGAACATTTAGCTTTTGTTTTCTGCTCCATTAAAGAACCAGCTCTCCCCAAACACCCGAACTTTACATGAGCTCTTCCCACTCTTAACCAGGAAAACTGCACACTTTTTTTAATATCCATCTTTGACCCTTTCCTCCTCTTTCTCAAATAATTCCATTAGTGAGATAAAGTCAATAATATATAACATGACTTAAGCATAGTTTTCATTGCTGTTAGTTATAAAATATTTTGTTAAAACTGCTGGTTTTACAATAAATTGGTTTCTGGGCATAATTATTTACATGCTTGGTAATGGTTTTTATTTTTTCACGGTGACGATATCCCTCCTTTTTAGATAAACTTGGCAATGTAGATTTGATGTATTGTGGAAAAAAATAAAATTTACCGTAGACTGGTGAAAATATCCGGTACCAAAATTTAGTGACCCATCTCTGGCTCTCCCATAGCACACCAGTGTGTCCTGAAAAAGGATGAGGTTGAGCAACCTTTATTCCAGTGTCTCTTTTTCATTCTTATTTTTTTCACCTAAGGTAACTCTCAAACTTGAAGAATCTCAGCTTCCCGATTCGTCACAACTGACACAATATCAGATTCAGTGTGAAGAGGAAGATAAATTTCTACTGCTCTACACCCTTCTGAAACTCTCGCTTATTAGAGGGAAAACCATCATTTTTGTCAATGAGGTAGAGAAGAGCTATCGTCTCAAACTTTTCCTGGAACAGTTCAGTATCCCGGCTTGTGTTCTGAACTCGGAGCTCCCAGTGCAATCAAGGTAAGAGTAGTTGCCCATTGTTATCATGGTGCTTTTTGAGCCTTGTTTATTGAGAACTGTGTTGTGTGCTTTCCTGTCTTAAACTCTTGCTAACACATTTAGCTTCACTTTAATATTTTAATTTAAAGGGCATGTCCACCCCCTAAAACCAACTTTGGGGGTAACCCCTCCCCACCCCCAACCTCCACAGTACAATTTCATTAAAAAAAAAGAAACCCATTTCTACTTACAGTGCCTTCTCTCCCGCAGCGATCCAATCTGAGAGGCTGACGCGGCTGATTCATGTGAAACACAGCGGGAGAGAAGGCTCTGTAAGTAGGGATCTGGGTCTGGGTTGGGGGGGGGCAGGGGTTACTTACCTTACTTCCAAAGCATTACACGCTAGGTGCAACGATGGCTGAGGATGGATCCGGACGGTGTGGGGGAGGGGGGTTCTGCACATGCCCCAAACCTTGATGAGGATTCAGCACGCATTGGAAGCCTCACAGACAGCTTGGACTCTTCAGTTTCCTGGACTTTGAAAAGGCATATCTTGGGAACCATAAGGAGCAGAGATGTAGGGTAAGGTTTATTTTAAACTACAGAATGGTGCCAATAGAGGTTTAATTATAGTTTTGGGGGTGGACTTGCCCTTAAAGCAGTTTTTGAAAGAATAGCAAATGAGACCATTAGTGTATTTAGAATTGAATTTAGCAAAACTGTACATTTGTTTGGAACTTTGAGTGGAAAGGTAAGAAATTATTTACTAAGAATTTTAGTGGGAGTATTATACAGATAAAGGCCGAAATTACCACCATTCATTCTCACCACCCCATCCTTCCTAGAGGGCATTTTCAGTACACCCAAATCACCCATCATATTAATAAAACCCTACGAGGCAAATCTAACTGATTTTGAACATCTGTGTGGCTACTGCACATCAGCAAAAGGTCTATTGTCCTCAATATATCAACAACTGACAGACAAATTCCAAGTAGCTTGGAAACGAGACCGGGAAAACCATAGAGCACTCTCAGTGGGAAGGCACTTTTGAGAATATTAACCGGGTATGTTTGAATACAAACATATGTGACCCTTTCACGGTAGATGGCAGCAACATTTTTGTCCAGGCGCTCTTTGCAACGGTCACACACTTTATTTAAGTAACGCCCATTTTTAAGCCCACTATTAACATTTTACATTGTTGCAAGTGTAAAACAATTATTGTCCTAAAATTTCCCCCCTTACAAGTATTCAGGGTGAGGACCTGAATTACCCCTGGGTCAAGTTTTACTTACCCAAATTTTACTTTGTTCCTAATGAAGTGGAGGGCTGACTAACACCAACTAATGAACTGGAGGGCTGGTAAACGCTAATTAATAAACTAGAGGGCTGACAAACACAGGCTAATGAACCGGAGGGCTGACTTGCACTGGCTAACCATCTGTAAGACTAAAACCCTAGCTAATGAACTGGGAGACTGAAAACACTGGCTAATGAACTGGGGGGCTGACGACACTGGCTAATGAACTGGGGGGCTGACGACACGGGCTAATGAACTGGGGGGCTGACGACACTGGCAAATGAACTGGGGGGCTGACGACACTGGCAAATGAACTGGGGGGCTGACGACACTGGCAAATGACCTGGGGGGCTGACGACACTGGCAAATGACCTGGGGGGCTGACGACACTGGCAAATGAACTGGGGGGCTGACGACACTGGCAAATGAACTGGGGGGCTGACTTGCACTGGCTAACCATCTGTAAGACTGAAAACACTGGCTTAATGAACTGGGAGACTGAAAACACTGGCTAATGAACTGGGGGGCTGACGACACTGGCAAATGAACTGGGGGGCTGACGACACTGGCAGTGTGAAGAGGAAGATACACACTTCTGAAACTCTCGCTTATTAGAGGGGGGCTGACCGCACTGGCCTGGCTAATGAACTGGGGGGCTGACTGGTAAACAATCTGAAGGAGGAGTTTCCTGTTCCTTGCCCATGTTAGAGCTAGAGGCGTGTGCTATGCCTTTCAAGCACGTAACTTACTAGTAACTTCTTTGGCAGCCCAAATTTTTCATTGGAGGGGGTTGCCCCTCAGCCTAGTGGGCCAGTCCTCCCCTGCCTAGAAATCTTTCATATCATTTCTGAGAATTTAATGAGAACAATCCTATGTCCCCACAAGTTGCCTTCCTAGAAGAGGAAATCCATATCTATAATATGTAAGTAACTTGTGCAGATTACCAGGAACCATAATTATTTAAGGACAATGTTTATTGATTTTCAGATCCTTATTTGTCAAAAGGTTAAATAACCACACCATTCACGTATATGGTTATTTAACTAACTGTTAAATAAAAATCTGTTAACACAAAAACTAAAAAAACACAGAGCTATTCAATAAAAGTTCTTATCGTTAAAAATGGTGCTAATTTTGCCCCAACCAATCAGATGTTGGCTTTCAAATGGTAAATTACATCTGATTGGTTGGGGCAAAATTAGCTTAATTTTAAACGATAAGAACTTTTATTGAATAACCCTGTAAATATGTACAATCGATTGCGGTCTTTTAATGAAAAGTTCCTAGTGCTGAATTGTAGTTTTTGAGCTTTCTCTGCTCTTTGCTTGGCATCTACTTCCTCCCACCAACTCTATGAAGGAATCTGCATTGACCTTCACCAATCTAACTGTTGGATAGCCGAATGACCCATCACTGACAAAGTGTCTCTTGATAATTAAAAAATCCTAGAAATATGCCTGTCATTAAGTTTGTAGGATTTATTATTGGAATTAACAGGGTCTAACACTAACCTATTTTTATCATGCATGTAGTGTCTCTTATATGGAAGTTTGCAAGAATATTAATGGAAAGTCTTACAGATTTTTGTTTGTGTTTGGCAGGTGTCATATTATCAGTCAGTTTAACCAGGGCTTTTATGATTATATTATCGCTTCTGATGAATATGCATTGGCTGATCCTTCTGCAAAAGGAAAAAGACCAGAGGGGAAGAAGAAGAAAGGAGGCAGAGGAGAGAAGTAAGAAATAACTGCCTTGTTTGTTTCCTTGTAACAGTTGCTGCTTCAGCTCCATGTTTGCATTTTGAAAAATATAAATCCTGCTCTTGTTGCAAATACAGCTCCCCTAGACAGTGATCTAATTATTAGTCTAAACATCATTCCATCTATCTCTATTTACTGCTCTATATCCTATCCTGCTAGAACTAGCAGAATGTAAATATCAGGTTTTTATTTATATATTTATTTTTCTTCTCTGAAGGGGTCAAGATAAGGAATATGGGGTGTCCCGTGGAATAGATTTTCAGAATGTGTCGACAGTGCTGAACTTTGATTTTCCCCAGTCGGTGGATTCATATATTCATCGTGCTGGCAGGTATGAATACAAGGGGACATTGGGGTTTAGATAAAAGTCTTTATTTTATTTTTATTAATGTAACCTTTTGTTTTTAGGACAGCTAGGGCCAATAACCCAGGAGTAGCTCTTACCTTTGTGTCACACCCTGAGCTCCCCTTACTTACTAAGGTTGAAGAGGCTTTAGGGGGTGGTAAGTGTTTTATCTACACACTTATTGTAATCTTTGAAATGGGGGGGGGGGGGTGTAAATATTCTTGTGTGACATGTTTTTAAATTAGTTTTTTGTAACTTCCCAGGTGGTACTGAGGATTGTGTGCTACGTCCCTACCGTTTCCGTATGGAGGAGGTTGAGGGGTTTCGCTATCGCTGTCGGGTTAGTCCTAGTCATAATAACATTTAGAAGGCTTTGTGCTTGCACATTTCTAGATAAGTTACCTGCAGTAGTCACAGGTGAATATGAAAATTAAAACCTAAACATTGGTGACTCCTGCCATAGGGGTTTTATTGGAAATATATGCAAAATTCTGAAAATGTGTGTGTTCTATAAATGTAACAATACCAACTTCCGGTGGTGTTTATAGCCAATAAAATGGAGTTTTACATAGTTGAAATATTATAATAAATGATTTGCTCAGGATTTTTTTTAAAGGATATCTCCACTGGTAAAAAATTTTTTTTGGTATTCGGGTTTTTTGGGGGAAGAACAGGAGGTAAAGGAGCTGTGCCTTACCTCCTGTTCTTGAATGAAATCTGCAGGAGCCGGGAATGAAGGTAAGGTCTCCCAATCGCTCGCTCCCCCGCCGTGTCTTCTGACAGGTCCTGACCGTCATGGTACTCTCTGCGCAAGTGCGATGCGCATAGAAGAGTCCGTCAGGACCTGTCCTAGAGCGAGTGATCGGATAAATACCTTACTTTCTTTCCTGGCTCCTGCAGTTTAATTGAAGATGGGGAGGTAAGACGCATCTCCTTTACCTCCTGTTCTTTAATAGAACTAAATACCAACATTTTTTTTACCAGTGGAGAAACCAATTAAGGTGACTTGTCTGTTATCTGCCTGTTATCCAACTGCTATTTTTACCAGTTTATTACATGCATTTGTAACCAGATATTTAATTATAGGTTCCTTTTTAACTGCCTCTTCCCTCTGCTCAAAGAGCATTTTATAATTTTGAGCATGTGCAGAGGAGGCACTAGTTGAAACAGCAGTTAGTCATTGGCTGTAACGTCAGTTGTCACAGCCTTGATTGACTTCATGCCAGATTACTCTGACAGTTATTATCCTTAACTGGTTACTAAAGCAAGTAATAAAAATAAATATATCAGTTGGGGGCAGGTAACTGACCTTTGACCATTTTTTTTTTTTTGTATTAATGGTGGACCTTCCCTTTAACGTTTTTGTCCTGTGTTAATCAGTTAAGTTACATTGTACTTTCAACAAACCCTTTTAAAGCAAGGTGGTATATTTAGTTTTTTTTGCTTTCATCAAAACAGGCAGGGGTTAAAGTGACGCTAACCTATTCATTGGTTAGCATGATTGTAACCCCTTGAATAAGTATTTCATAAGCTATTCTATAGCAGTTCTGTGTCTTTTTTACACAGAGCAGCATAGACACTTTAGAATCTCCATAAGGGAGATATACCCAGTGGCTACTGCATATTATCACAGAAAACAAAACCCAGAAAGCCCTGGAGTGGAGATATAATTTAAGCCCTACTATATGGTATATATACCCCCTTGGTATATAACTATATACCAAGGGGGTGGTGCAATTTAAAGGGGCAAAAGTTTGCCTGTGCTATTAATCGGTAGCAACCAATCATATGTAGTATAACTGCAGTATCCCAGAAAAGACTAAAATCTGATTGGTTGCTGCAAACTAATACCCTGGGCAAACTTCTGCACCTTATTGCATCAGTCCACTAAAGGAGTTTTTAAAAGTCCACAAATGTTAATAAAATGTGATGACCAAAGTCTGTTCTCCTTCCCTTTTAGGATGCCATGAGGTCTGTAACTAAACAAGCCATAAAAGAAGCAAGGCTAAAAGAAATAAAGGAGGAGCTTCTAAACTCTGAGAAACTAAAGGTGAGCATCCCCTCTACTCTAGATTGCCTGTTTAACTTTAGCTACAAATGCTCTGCAAATTGTCCTTACTTGATAGAATGTAACTGTTTCCATGAGTATTGCTACATGGAATCCTGCTCTACACTTTATACCAGAAATTTATACCACTTACGAGAGGTCCCAGTGTCTGACAGGGGCATGCAGCCAAAAGACTATACTTATAAATAAATACAATGTCTATATTCAATACCATTGCAGATCACAGCAATGGAAAATACAGTGTTGTCCCCAGAAGGTATTTGGAATCACAGAACTGATTTTCAGTATTCTTGATTCTCCCTTATAATGGGCCGAAATCTTTCATACATGTAATGGCCAAAGAACCTCTAACTGTAAAATTTTAAACATCAAAAATACACCAGTGAATTCCAATATTCTCTTAAAGATTGTGACTTAGGGTTTTAGTTTCTTAGAAAATATTTACATTTTGCCACCATAAAGGAAAAAGAACAGGATAAACACATCTGGTTACTTATCTAAAGATGAGTACACACATTAGCGATAAAGACTTAATCCAATGGGTAGCCACAGGATTGGTCATTTTTGTGTGCGCTGGTAAAACCAAACATTTATCTGCATCAGGATTGGTCATTCCATACCTTTAATTTCCCTCTGTGGCGGTCAGATCCCTGTACTGTAGTATAGGGAGCTGATTGCGATTGTTAGGTGTATGGCAGCCCTGAACTATGTTCCCTATGCCAGTATAGGGAGACCATTCAGGACTGTGTAACCACATCTTTAACAGATAAGTGTCGGAATCTTACAGATTATTAGTAAGCATGTCCAGTTTAAGGGGGAATCCTGGGTGCCTTTCCCTATCCTGTATTGTATAGTTCCTCCTTTGTGTCAGCAGGGAAATATAGTGCAATATACATAGATATTATTATATCAATGTTATGGGGTAGTATAGACAGTGCCACAAGCAGGATGGGAAAGGTGATATTTCTGGAGAGTGTTTGCCAGTCTGTGTACAGGCAGTGGTTATACATAGGATTAGATGGCTGCGTACAGGATAGCAATCAGAACACAGCATTATCAATCTCAATCCTATATCTCTAGCCCACCATTTATCTGGAGATGCTTTCTTATCTATTGGTTGAACCTTTGCTTAGAGATAATTTAACAACTGTTGTTGCCTTTTCTTAGTATCGGCATTAATTACCTAGGCACTAATGTGAAAGTGCAATAAAGCATTATATAATAGATCTTCTCTGACGATCCCATGTATAAGAAAAGCAAATGTACCTTTACCTTCATAAAACTGATTTCTGATGCCTTCTGAGTGATCAAATCTTTTGTTGTTCTCTGCTGTATTTAAACCTTGAAACAGCATTATATTATGTCTGTCACTTTAACGTCTATTGCTTTACTTGAATCTTCAGGAGGCCATACACATAACAATCTTATTTTACAATAGTCAATAATCATTTTGTGTATGTTGTCTGACCAAATTGGACAACTGCCAGCCATACACTAAAAATACATAGGATAGATTGAACCTTTTATCGTTAAAAATATCTAATGGCTTTGCCCGCCAGCTGGTGTGTCAAGCCAGCAGTTCTTTTCAACATTCCCTCAATGTTCTCATCTGGCACATTCATTTTGCAAAGACCCAGCCAGGCATTTTTCAGACATCCCACAAACATCGGGGTAACCTCGTTGAACATCAAAAGGTCTGTTTGTAGTGTATGGGCACCTTAAAGGGCATCTCCGCCCCAAACAATTTAACTGTCAATTGTCCGTTTCCTGCCCCTAATTCCCAACCAATATATTTAGCACTGTATAGAATGGAAGAGAACATCTCAATAAATATCTGGTTATAATGCATGCAATAAACTGGTACAAATAGAAGTTAGGTTTGCGGCAGATAACTATTAAATCACCATTTTTTTGTTTTAAGGATGGACATGCTCTTAAAGAAAATCAATACTTCTAACCATGAATGGCACGGAGGAAAAGTTTTATCATATCTTTAAAGGCAGGGGAGCAGATTCAGATTGATATTTGTCCTAGTCCATATAAGCATGTAATCCTTCATTCCAACAGGAGGAGCATATCTTTTACAGTTTAGGGCAATGCCCTTTTGATCCCTAACATTTCCTGCAGAAAATTTTGAAATGTGATGAAATCCTTTTTTTCCTCTGATGGAAATATATGTAAAAAATCTGACCCCTGAATTAACCAGTAGATGGACTTCGCCCTCCTTAATCCTATTTAGCTCAGTTGAAAACTTAACCTTTTGCAGACAGTTTATTTGTGACCATCCATCTCCATACTTGACTAACAGCCCTTTTTACTTACATTAACTTGCATTCATTTTAAATTAGATCAACTTCCTGAAAGCAAACAGCCAATTATGTTACAGCTCCGAGATCATCCCTCCCTCTGACAACACAGATTAAGGACTGGGCCACACTAGTGCGTTTTTAACGCGTTTTAGTTTGTGATTTATCGCTAAAACGGAAATTGCGGGAAATCGAAAATTCACGCAATTGCGCATCCATTTGCTTTTTGCGTTCAACCATTTTTTTCACGCAATCGCATGCGCTTTTTCTTTGTAAATAGCAAAAACGCGAAACAGCGAGCACACAGAAATCGCGCACATGTGCGATTATGTGCGTTGTATTTTTGTGTAAACGCATTACAAATGCTCCTGTCCCCAACAGTGATAAATGCCTTCTATTTTTCATACAAAAAAAAGTTATTTTTGTAAATGTCCGTAAAATCAGTTCACTATTTTGTATTCCAGTAAAGGCTGTCGGCAAATTCAAAGCTGCTATATAGAAAGTTTGTGTACATGTAAAAACAATATATTTTTCAAGAAACATAATGGAAACAATAAAAGCAATTAACACAGGAAGTAGACTGTTGTATTGTTTCATAAGTAAACTAGGGGATTTGAACTTGGGAATTCTTGGGCTGTGTGTTCCTAAAAGCATGGCATTTAATCCTGGGGTCGGGGGGTGTGGCTCTATGAAGCCAAGATGGGCTATGAGTTGTATTGGCAACAACATGGAAACCTTCTTTGTTACAGAATCTAGTACTTACATGTACTAAATTCAACTTACTAGAGAAGAACTTTTCAATATATAGGTGTTCTGGGGAGAAAAGCTTTTTCACATTAGTTCTTCTTTAGTTTTCCCCCAAAAAATGGTTATATTGTAAAGAACCTTGGGCAGGGAGGTAGGATTGGTACTTTTTTACCTCTCAATATAATTTATATAAGGAGCAGCATCACAAATAAAACTGCTTCTGCCAGTCTTCCTGAGTGCTTCAGCACTATCTTTAGTACATGAAGGCCCAGTGCACTAACCTGGCAGATGAAAACTGTATGTGCTGAAGTTTCTTAATGAAACAATATTAGAAGGTAATAATAATCAATCCTCCCTCACCCAGGTACCTTTCATTTTTAAAAAGTACATTTTTAAGTTATAGTTGCCCATTTTACAATTTTAAAAAGTGCATCAAGGGAAACTGTTGCTTGTACAGGCAAATGTGCATGATGCTACCAATGGTGCTGGATTACATTAGTTCTCTTTAGCCTCATAACCAATTTAGCTGAAACCTAAAGAAAATATTGAAAAGGTAAAATGTTCACATCTGCAGATACAGGGTGAATCCCTAACAAATCCACCTCCTTGTAATAATTTGCTAAGAATTAGACTGGCTTTGTGTCAGCATTACCTACAAAGTTAGTTAATGGACTTGGGTAGATCCGAACCTTTTCAATGTACCTTGTTTCTCACTCATCTACCTTTCCTTTTATTTCTGCTTGGGTCATTTTTGTTCTTTAAACCATTAATTCTTCTTTCACCCAGACATACTTTGAAGATAACCCCCGGGATTTCCAGCTATTGCGCCATGATAAGCCTTTGCACCCTGCCATTGTCAAACCGCATCTCAAAAATGTCCCTGACTACCTTGGTACGTAATGACAGCTATGTTTTACTAGTAGAGTCTTTCTTGATCTTGCAACCCTTCATATATTTGCTTCTAAACTCCCCATTATTACATTTCTTTGTTTTGAATTTGTCTTGTACACCCGCAGTCCCCCCAACTTTGCGTTCCATCGCTGATCTTCGTACGGGGAGAAAGGGGAGGAGAATAGGAGCATCCAGGTTTCATGGGACAAAGTCAAAGGTGAAAACCAATAAAATATTTTTCTTAAAGGGAAAGCACTCTCTCATACCTTTCCAACAAGTCTAGGTTGATTATGATAGGCTTGTAAAGTTTCACTTGCTACTCTGCACTGTCTCTGCAACAGGCATTTGTTATGAGCTGTGTCTTAAGCCCCACTCCCAAAAAACTATCTTTTGTGACGCTAGTTACAGACTTAAGGTGCCCATACATCTATAAGATTTTACTTACCCGACCGAGCGCTCACCCGATGTTCATCGATGCTGCCGGAACCGCTTCTCCCAATCTTACATTCTGCTGACATGCGATCGCAAAATCCCATTCATTTTGCGATCGCATGTCGGTCCAATGTAAGATCGGTAGAAGCGGTTCCGGCAGGATCGAAGGAACATCGGGTGAGCGCTCGTCGGGTAAGTAAAATCTTATAGATGTATGGGCACCTTTACAATCAATATCTGTGCTTTCACTTAGATTGTGGATCCCTTTCCTAATCTGTCAAGGCACACCACACTTTTTATATATGTATAGATATATATTCTTAAGCTTTGAAAATGTATTTATGTAAATTGAATTTATCTGTATAATGGCTTGCACTTAACATAACTTAACTATAACATGTAAAGTTTTAGTAGAAGGGGTGGACATGCCCTTTAAGCCCATTAGGCTCATATTTTGTAGCTGTAAACATTTTGATCTCTACATGTGGATATATGGCAGGTATGTCCAACATTGGGCCCTTCAGATGTTTGAAAACTACAACTCCCTGCATTCTTTGGCTGTAGAATTTGGGTGGTTGTAGTTTTCGAACATCTGCAGGACCAGTTTGGATATCCCTGATATATGGCAACTGTTAGCTATGCTCGGATAGACCAGTCTAAGTCTGGCCTTAAGTAAAACTCTAAGATCTATTACTTCATATTCTAATAATTTAACATATTTCTTTCATCTGACAGGTAAGAAGAGGACAGAATCCCCTCCACAGCTTCAAATACACAAAGAGCAAAAAACAATGAGATACTAAATAGTGTTCTGCTTTGTTAAACTGCCTTCCCTGGGATGTAAAAGGATGGAGACATATCTAACAAACCATTGATTGCTGATCCCTGAGGTTCAGCGCTATCACTGTACCCCTACATTAAATCCTTTAGCAAAGTTAAGGGGTGTTTCTCTCGTTCAAGGGATTTACCATCTTTCCATGGAATCCTCGCATACCCAGGGCTTCATTCTGTAAATGGTGTATAGCAACCAAGATATTCTTCTAAATAGAGTAATGAGACTATGGCACGAAAGTTCTGTTGGCACATCGGTGCAATTGCACATTATAAACTCATTAAAACATTTTTTTAAGTGAAAAAAGGAAACCTAATCTTACATTCACTCTTTTATTTCTCCTTTAAATAAAATGTATATTTCATCTCATATTAGAATTGCGCTATGTGGTGTAAATCCTATTTAAGTATATTGTATTTGATCATCAGACATCCGTTGCCACCATATTGTCCTAAGGCTTATATTCTAAAATGTTCTGAGGCTTTTTTATTTGACAAGAGCTTTTCTCAGAATAAATTGTCTTTATACAGATGCCTGAGCTCATGACTTAAATCTATGTTGTAATTAAAAATTAATAAACTAGGCATCTTAATAAACATTTACAGAACAGGCTTCAATGCAAATAAAGGTGGATTCTTGCTGACTTTAGTGGAAAGCAGCCTCGGGCCTTATTGAGAGATGGCGGAAGCAGGAGTTTTGTTCCAAAGCCATCATCAGGTCATTCCGATTGGTAATTACAAATGAAAACTGGCTTATTTATTTAGCAGAACCAGAGACAATTTCTTTTTACAGTTTGAGAAAACCTAAAGCTTGGTACACACCGTGGGATCCCTTTTCCCGATTGACCGGTTGCCACTTGCGACCAGTATTCCAAGATGAAGGACCTTTGGTCACAGCAAAAATCCCACACGATCGGCCATGGTTTTCTGATGTGTTTGATTGCACATTTGTCCGATTTATACAAACAAACTATTAAATGTTGATTGTGGGCCACTGAATTTTCGGTCGCTGGAGCCCAAAAATTGCATGTTGTGCATATAGCACAACATAGACAGATCCCAATGGGCTCGGTCTTCTATGCGCATCACACATGCGCATAGAAGACAAAGTTCGTTGGGACCTGTCCGACTACGCAGCGGAGGAGAGATCAATCGGTTAAGTTCCTTACCATCTCTCATGGCTGTTGAAGAATGGGAGGTAAGACACAGCTACTTACCTCCTGTTCTTCAATAAAATTAAATGGACAAACTTTATTTTTTCAGTGGAGATACCCTTTAAGGTGCCTATACATTAGACGTTACCTGTAGACCGATCCCGCAACATTCAATTCTTCAGGAACCGCTTTTCTGGTTATTCTTCGTGATGACATACAATCGCAAATTGAATGGGCCAGGAGGGACCTCACGATCGGATGTCTATCGCCAAAAAAAACTGGAAAGTAGAGTCCTGAAAAATTAATTGAATGTTGCAGGATTGGTCAGCAGGCAAGTTATAATGTATGGGGACCTTTAATGTCCTTCATCCAATCAACTTACTGGTTGTATTCCGAAAAGCTAACTCTGAACTACTTTGCCCAACTCATAGTATAATTGTTTTCTATCTGCTATATAATTATGTAGTAAGGTTATGATAAGCCTGTCCCTGCTACCTGCTTATCTGTTCTGCTTATCTCTCCAGATCATTTGTGTTCTCTGTTTTCTTCTGTTTCTCACCTTGTACCAGAGTGCTGGCAACACACACCATCTCCATAAACAATCTTATCTGCGGCTGACCTTGGCCTGATGTGCTAAATACCTACAATCAATCTACAAAGGGTCCGAGTTGTTGGGTATTCAATGACTGATAAAAGATACCCAAAGCAACAAAGATTTGGACAATACTTAATTTGTCCAGTCACCAGGGCCTAATAGGTGACACTGCTCACAAGAAAAACAGTAAATAGTATGATATAAAATAGTATAATTTAATCAATTATATGCATACGTTTATATATACAATCAATACTTATTTTAAGACCATAACCTTTTCTTATACCTATATATCTCTGACTCTGTTATAAGATTGTCTTTAACCATAAGAATAAAGTATTCATTGTATACATATCATAAATGTATGTATATGACTGATGGAGTTTAGAATCATTTATGCTGTTCTGCTATTAGTCCTATATCTTATATGATATAGTAGTTGGTAAGGAAGTGTGTGTTCTTGGTTGTCGTAGTTTAATGCCTTCATCAACTTATGGCCCTACAGATGTTTGTAAACTAAACCTCCCAGCATTCGTTGACTGCACAGCTAGTGAATGCTGGGAATTGTAGCTTGCAAACAAATGGAGCACTGCTTGATACTGATAAACTGCAATACCTCGTTTTTTTTTAATCCTATTTTGCGGGTGCTATTTCTATCCTATGTTTTAAAGCTTAAAGGGTATGTCCACCCTTAATTCTATTTTTTAATATAGCCTTCCCCTAGCCCCAACCGCATGATTTTTATTTTTAGAAAGTGCCCCAAATTCCTTCGCCGCGCTGCCGGCCCTCTGCTTGCGAGGAATGCTAGGGGGAGGGAATCCAGAGAGGGAGTGATGGAGATGGAGAAGGGCTGCAGTACGCATGCCAAACTTCTCCCGGAGGCCAGGTAGGAGGCAGAGTCCTATATGGACTCTGCTATCCTCCTGGTGGGCAGTTTTTGGGACTTTGGGGGGGGGGGGGACTACAGGAGAACCATATGGAGCTGGGAAAAAGTGATGGTAAGGATTACACTACACTACATGATGGGGCCAGTAGTGGGGGGGTTATAGTTTTGGGGGTGGACATGCCCTTTGAAGTGTATCTATACTGGAAAAAATGGTATTTTAAATTGACCCAAGATAAAGAAGCAAACGGAGGAGCACACTATAGGGAGTGCTATGTCCCATCTGGTTGTTGAAATCACACCTATAGGGTGCTCCTCCATTTGCTTCTTTATCTTGGATTACTTAGGCTCATGGAGTAGAGGGCTGGAGGATTGCACCTATCTATTATCTGGCAAACAGCCTATAGCAGTGTTCTGGAGTGTTCCTGAACTGTATTGCTATTTTAAATTGACCATTACTGGAAACAATCATTCTTCCAAAGCACCACTGTCCCATATTTATTTAGATATCCAATCTGAAGCATCTAGCATTTCCGCTGTCAATCAAGTGCCTTAGTATGGTAAACTTCTTCTGTGAGCAGTTTTGCTGTAACTGGAATGGTGACAGTGTTTTTACCCTCTGCCTCGTATGAATGACTGTGCTGCCTCATATGTATAACTGAGCATGCTTGCTTACAAAAAAGTCTGGTCAGATGGAAGTGGAAGGCTACATTCACACTAGGGTCATGTAATGCTGCAGGGAATATTGCACTTCCCCTGTTATCGCATAGCGGTGTCCGCTGATTTCAATGGCACTGCTATGCAATAATGCACCACAACGCATTGAATAAATGGTACTACTCACTCCCATGAGTACCGGGTTTTGGTGCAATGTCAACACTTGATATCACACCAAAAGCCCATAGTGTAGCCGTAGTTGTTAAAAGAGGAAGGGGGGGGGATATTGGGCCTGAGCAAAACAAATACTGGATTGAACACTCCCACACCTCAGAGTAAATGCTACTTACATATTTATTTATAGTTTAAGATAGTTGCCCTTTAATTTATTAAATCAATCAATTTTTCTTACTCTGTTCGTAGAATCAGTGCATAGATTATGTATTGCAGTGTCAGCGTTCTGTTTGCAGCTTGATTATATAAAAGAGGACTATGTCACATAAGCTCCCAGTGACCTGTTGATGGCACTTTCCTGGTGTCAGATAAGCGACATGTAAGAAAAATACATGGACATAATGGGGAGTATATGGAGGATTAGAAGGAAACAAAAATGAAATGACTAAGCACCAATAAACAGTTCGATTCCAAAGGTAATTTACTTGGTCTGCCATAAGCTGTCAGTACATCAGGAAATTGCATTAAGTAAGTGACTTTGGCCTTGATAAACGGATGCTAATGGCATAAATAAGAGCTAAATCGATTTTGTTTTGAGGCAAACTACGCCAGTCATCTAGATAAGTTATTAGACAACGTAGGGGAAATGTACAAGATGGCCAGCCTTCTGTTTCTGAAAAACACTAGAAAAAGGTGCCAAACAGACCAGTAGCAGGCCAAGGTAGGAAATTCCATTGAGAACCAAGCAGAACTCTATAGAAACGTCTTAATGTCACCAGGCAGAGAAACCCAAGGATGAAGGTTTTTTAGTGCTTGTTTAGAATTTCAATGAGCTTTGTCCCTCCTAGCAACTCTGTGCAAGCAAACAAAAAAATATTTGCGATTATAGTTCAGGCTAAATACCATTTTACTTGTATAAAATGGTTTCAGCCATAAATGGCTGAAACCATGTGTTACATGGCTTTTTACTGGTGCACACGGGCAGATTTCTGCCTGATATTTTGATGCATAGGTTATCAGTAATGTATAGCTGGGTACACACAGATCGCGGAGCTTGTAACCATAAAATTTCTTGCTGGAAGTTGAATTAAAGGTTAGAAATAAAACGAAGTCCAGGTTTTGGCACTTTTTGCACAATATACTGATTTTTGCAAAGAGGGGTGGACAGTCCCTTTAATAGAAGTAAATAAATCCATATTACTAAGTCGTACACTTCTTACCAAAAATATATAGTAACTGGTATTGATGGTTTTACAAACTATTCATGGTTAGGCTAGCACCTTATCTACAAACACCTTATCTCAAGGCTTCCCTGAAGAAATGCTTAAAGCAACCAAAATACCAATACCTAAACCTGACAAAAAACTAATTGCCAATTACAGACCAACCCTCCTTAAGCCTCATATTGTAGTTATACGTCCGCGGTCGTATAGGATAATTATTGTCTCCATTCTGGCAGAGTAAGCAAGCCCCTCCCTCCATGCAGTCAATCAAGGCTGTGACTGCTGACATCACAACCAATGATTGACTGCTGTTTCACCTGTTGCCTGTTGTGCAAAAACAACAAACTGACAACAGAAAAACAATGGATGGGTGAAATTCTTCTAATTCTAAAGAACCCCTGACACTCCATTAATAGGAATAACATTTCCTGAATGCTGGAGAAAATGTAATAATTATTACACATATAGTGTAAATACCCTAAAATAAAAAAGCACTGTTATAAGGCATAGGTGCCCAATTTGGCCTGGGCTGGGGGCCACACTAGCGCCACCCCAGCCAGTAATCGGGATGCTTGGACCACCCACACCCTGAGGACCAACAGGCCCTTAATTATTATGGATCAGGCAGTGGCGTAACTAGGAATCACTGGGCCCACAGCAAAACTATGATGGATCCCCTAATCTTGCACCGTGGTTTTCTGGAAGAAGGCTATATCTGTCATATGAAAAATTGGGGCCAACTCGGCTGCCTGGCCCCACTGCAGTTGCTCCCTCTTCTTCTCTGGTAGTTACGCCCTTGAGGTCTTTTGTCAATGTTATAAGGCACACGAATATATATACCTATCTATATGCCTAGCTACATAACTATCTATATGCTTATATATATCCCATATATTATATAAATAAAGGTATACATTCAAGGGAATACATTGGATTTTTCAGAGGTACTATGTTGGTGGGTAAAAGTAATATACATAGGGACAGTGTTTATGTGTTGTTTAAGCACTAAATAAAGAGTTATATCAATATTAACAAATATGTAGTAATGACATTAAAGTATATAGAAATGTAAATAAGACAAAATAAATATATGAATAAAAGTACTTGCATAGTCCCCACTCCTGGAATCTTCAAAATGGAGTGTTTAGCCACACCCCAGGAAGTTTTACAGAAGGGCAAAGCTTAAAAAAGAACATATTTATCACTTCATTTTAGTGTTGTATCCAATGGTGTGCTTAATATTAGATTGACAGCAGTGTTAGCGAAGTAAGAAGTTAGTAGGAAGTTGCAAGTGAAATATGTCCCTTCCTTTGTAAAACATATGTCTCTCACCTCTCCCCACCCCTCCCCTCTCAATAGAAAAAGGAGAGCTGCTGTTTGCTGGAGAGTAAGTGATATCTATATATGATTGGGGGGTCTCAGGTTTCCCAATGGTGCTGTTTGGCTTAAACTGCACAATGTGACAGAAATGCCTGGGTCTATTCTCAGATATACAGGTTTATTCCATTGACATTCTATGGATTATAGCTTTTAGATAGTTGGATGTGTGACTCCTACTAGCTGAAGGGACCTGAACAATCCTTCCCTAAACCAATAGTGTAATTGCTATGAAAGTAAGAGAAGGGCAGTTCAAACCCTTGGGTAGGAATCGCTAAAGCATGGGCTTTTAATGTCTGTAAATTACTAAAAGGGCTTTATTCCAGGATGTATGAAAAATAAATTTTCCAGCATTCTGTGCAGCCAGGGAATGCTGGGAGTTGTAGTTTTTAAACATGTGAAGAGTTTAACACCCTATCGCTACAATTTATTGCATTTTAATACATTCATTAGCAAATGGACATTGGAAGAAAGTTACTGCTAACAGAGAATGCTGGGAGTTGTATTTTTCAAACATGTGCATATTCAAACCCTTGGGTAGGAATCTCTAAAGCAAGGGCTTTTAATGTCTGTAAGTCAGTAAAAGGGCTTTATTCCAGGATGTATGAAAAATAAATTTTTCAGCATTCTGTGCAGCCAGGGAATGCTGGGAGTTGTAGGTTTTAAACATGTGAAAAGTTTAACACCCATGCTCTATATCATAACACTGTATTGCATCTTACATATAACAAATACATTCATAAGTGGATCCGGATACCTACTAGCTAAAGACATGTAAGTAGCCTCTCTCTGGCTCCACAGCTTAACAGCTGTTTGCATAAGGGAGAGACAGATCCTGAATCACTTGCATGTTTGTGCACTTTGCGTTGGTATAACTGAAAGAATAACCCCGAGCTTTCAATAAAAAAATATACACATAATTTCCACTGTGCACCAACGGACACACTTTTGCTAGTGTATATATATATATATATATATATATATATATATATATATATATATATATATACTCTCTATCTCTCTCTCTCTCTCCTCTCTCCCTCTCGCTCTCTCTCCTCCTGCCCTCTCTCTATCTCTCTCTCTCCTCTCCTTCTCTCTCTTCTTATCTTTGTTGCGTGCGCCCCCCTTCTTTTAACCGTGACAAAAGTTTATTGACGTTTTGGTGCTACACAGTGCACTTTCTTCAGAATGATGTGAAACACAGTGATACAGAGATTTAAAAGAATAACCTGTGCCACCCCCTCAGTAGTAATCACATGTGACCATATAAAATTAACCCTGTACGTGTTCATCTAAAACTACAACATGATAAGAATTTCAATCTTTCTAAAAGTGCACTGGTGCTCGACACACACACACACACACACACACACACATATATATATATATATATTTTTTTTTTACATTAGTGCAATAGTATCACAATCTTTATACAAAAGTGCATACGTGCTAAAGTGTTATTCAACATATATTATAGAAACTAACTTAAGTCTTTACAACATTTATTACAATTTTTTGTTACCAAATCCTATCTTATGGTAAAAACTTAGTGAATATATGGGCACAATAAAAACCTCTATGGCAGTAAAAATCATCAATAATAATCCCAGTGCTTAAAAAATAAATAAATATATATATATATATATATATATATATATATATGTGCATATAGATAGTTATGTAGCGAGGCATATAGATAGGTATACAGCAGAAGGGAATATGGTTGGACTATTACTATATAGAAGGTTACGGAAGGTTATGGAAAATCGAAAATTACCTTCAAGGTTATACATTATACTATACATTACATTATGTTCGAGGGTTAGCAAGCGATACATTTGAGGGTTAGTGAATGGCCTGAAAATTCGATAATTATTGAAAATATGTCAACCGAACTAGTTGAACCCAAACTAGTTCGGATAGAGTTTGGATAGTTTGACTTCGTCCAAACTCATTCTCAAGCTCGGTCTGAACTTGGATTCGGGTTCTGATCCATCACCACTACTAAGTGTTTCTTCTCTGTTAAGTATGGGATTTCTGCTGTAGAGATACAGTAGGTATACTCTTTTTCTTGGCTATTTTTGAACAAAGACTATAAAGTACACAAGAAAGACAGTAAACCACCTTTGTGCACATTGAGATAAGAGAACGTATTGTATCTGAGCAATTCAAATTACAATTTCAAGGATTCTGTCCCCATTTGTCCCCTAAGGAAATAAGCTGATCATGCACTGTCCTTATATCTTATAAGCATTGTAAACATTCCTTTCTCTTGCTTCACTTGTTATGCCAAACTTACTGTATTTTACAGACCCCTCCGGGTACCCCCATTGCAATTACTTCCGCCATTTTTTCTGACCCTTTCTCTTTTTATATATAAGGAAATTTCCGATTGCGTTTCCAAATTGCATTGCCAAGTCCGTCATCAGAACGCATATGTGCTCAATTATTCATGCATAACCCATGCACTTAAAGGGCACGTCCATCCTTAAACAAAGAAACCGTTCAAATGTCGGCTACCTGCCCTTAACCCTAATATATTTTGCAGATTATTAGATGTTTTGTTCTCGCAAAGTAAGTTAGCTCCTCCCTCCATGCAGTCAATCAAGGATGTGACTGCTGACATCACAGCCAATGATCGCTGTTTTCCCTGCTGCCTCCACTGCAAATGCTCAAGCTTATAAAAAGCTCATTGAGCAGAGAAAGGGGGCAGATACCATTGCCAGAATAGAAGAGAACATAAATAAATATCTAGTTAAACATGCATGTAATAAACTGGTAAAAATAAAAATTGGAGTTGCAGGCAGATAACTGACAAGTCACAAGTTTTTGTTTAAGAATGGACAAGCCCTTGAAATAATACAATTTTGTATGTATAAATGCAGCGCATTACAAAGATTATGCATGCATTTTCGTCTACTTCCATATTTTTATAAAGCCAATCTGTTTTACTAATCAGTGAAAAAGACACCTATGGGTTTGTCTATATGAATATCAAAGAGCAACTATAAAGAAAAATGCCTCATCCTTATCTTTTAATTTCTACATAAGTAGCAATTAGTTTGAGTTGTGTGTGTTGCTGCATGTCTTCAATCCAGTACTTGGTTTGCTCTGGCTCAGTATACCCCCCTCCAGCTTGAGTGTTGAAATTTTGACCATAAAAAAATCCAGTATGGCTATTATGGTATGACACTACTGTATGGGAATTCTGTTGTGCAACTAAAGCCTCAAAACAATACAGAATGTATTTTTAATAATAGATACCATCCTTCTGATTCTGTATTGTTTGATGCATTAGTTGCCCTTTTAATGGCCAGTAATCCCATACAGTAACCCCAATTCCTTGGCACTCCAGATGTTTGGAAACTTTAACTCCCAGCGGGAGTTGTGGTTTCCAAACATCTGCAACGGCAAGCACCCTCAGGTGTACATCCCCCCTCCCCTGAGAGCCCCCCCAGTTCAGTGGAGGTAAGTGTTAACTTTCTGAAATTCTGAAATCTGGCTACTGCTCACTTCGCATGCACTGAAATGCTACCTAGTGCCACTACACAGCACCGGGAAGTGAGAAAGGCACAGAGTAGTGACGTTAGCCGGTGGAGCCAGCGGCAGCCGGATTGCAGAGTGACCCAAGTATAAGCAGAGGTTTGGTTTTCAGGCTATTTTTAAAGCTTGAAAACCTCAGCTTCTACTCAAGTATATACGGTAATAAGGTACTTGATTGATAGCTGAAATGTCAGATGGATCAGATTGGGTATCTAAAGGTATAAGTATGTATAATTGTATTTATAAAGTGTCACTTGGGTACGTAGCGATGTACATTATAAAATACAGAGTATACAAACAAGGGGATAAGTGCAAGCCATTATACAGATAAATAAAAACGAAATACCATTTCATACATCAGTTAAGAATACATATATATAAATTATGGATAAATTGATATAAGAACAGCATGCCTTGAAACATTAGGAATGAGATCCCTGCCCGGAAGAGCTTACAATCTAAGTGAGTGTGACAACATACAGATACAAGTGGGGGGATGGGTACAAAGTGCTTACAAGGGCTAACAATCATATATATGGATGAGCTCGGGTATAAAGAGGATGTCAGATGTTGTGACCCCCGTGGGCCAGCTGATACCATGGAGGGATGCACAAAAGAAACTTAAACTAACTCACTCATTATGGTTCCCATACATGAGAATACTATCAGAATGCACAGAACAAAGACCCACCTCTTTCGAGATTTTTAGCACCAGCTCAGGACCACAAAAGGGAGCAATTTCCTTTTTATATAAAATAATATGGCATGAAAGACAGACACTAAAAATCCACCCAATACTGAAATGGGAAACCAGACTCACAGAATCACAAAATATTTCTCATCTCTGCAAGATGCTCCTCTAACATAATTATAAAGTAAGAGGCATACAAGATATTGTACGATTGGTATACCACCCCGGCCTTCCTAAACAAAATCTCCCCCACAACACTACCACTGTGCTACCGAGGTTGCCAATTAACAGCAGACCAACTCCACTGCTGGTGGGAATGCAGAGAAGTTAAGTCAATATGGATCATATGTGAACAAATAATTGGGGAAGTTTTCACACAACCCTTCACACTAACACCGCTGACAGCATTAATCACCCAGTAACAGGCTGCAATAGCCATGGTAATAAACTAATAGCAATGATTTGCGGGGTAACAAGAAGCCTAATAGCTAAAACATGGAAAGGAGGAAACATAACAAAGACAGAATTAATAAATAGGATATGGTGGGTACACGGGGCGAGTACACGGCCAACATGCTTATCAACAATTTAAAAAACTGGTCCAAAATATGGGACATAAGGGACATTGAATGCAACCCCACAAACCCACTGCTTAACCATTTGGGTGTAGAAATAAGCCGGGGATGCTGGATAGCCACAGGTCACTGAAGCGCATGGGGTTATGTTTGGATACATAGAATCTATACTGTTTAATCTGGGTCTAAGCCCAACTTCAGGAATGACTACTAGGTGTGTAAACCACTAATTGTTATGTCCAACGAATAAGATTGATAAAAATGAGTCAATATACCTGAGTAAATCCTAAACTCAACAATAAGGACTGTTATATTTTGTAATAACTTCACTCTTACAATGTTTTGTTAAACGTTTATTGAAAAATTATCTAATAAAAACCAAATGAACAAAAAAAAGGGGCTAACAATCATTAGTTATGCTGATGCTCAGAAAGGTAGGAGGACAGTCTAGATTTGAAAGCATTAATGGATGTCACCAGGCGAAGCAAGAGAGGGAGAGAGTTCCAAAGGTAGGGAGCAGCAAGAGAGAACGGTTTAAGGCGGGAGGCAGCAGTGTTAGTTGGGGGTCTGTGGAGAAGATTTCCTTGAGAGGAACGGAGGGCACAGCCAGGAACATAAGGGACCAAGAGAGAAGATAAGTAGGGAGGTGCAGTAGAGCGAAGGGATTTAAAGGTTAAAAGCAGGGTATTGAATATGATTCTTTGATGGGAAGCCACCCTAAGGACTGAAGTATCGGGGGTTGGGGGTTCTCTTTTGGAGGAGAACGAGATGATCCGAGCTGACAAGCTTATGATACACTGGAGAGGAGAGAGATGACAGGCCGGGAGTCCAAGTAGCAGAATGTTACAGTAGTAAAGATGGGAAATTATAAGGGCATGGATGAGCATTTTAGTAGTATGTATGTATTTATATGTTTATTTATATAACGCCACTAGAGGTTGCAGCACTATACAGTATAGAATACATAAAAAATACATAAAAATATGTATGAGCATATAAATAAGAATGAGCATAGTGGAGAAAGGAAAGGTCAGATATTGGCAATATTGTGAAGGAGAAAACGTCCCGTCCTAGTGACATTGTTAATGTGATGATGGAAGGAAAGAGAGTCAAAGATTTCTCCAAGGCAGCATGCAGATTCAACTGGGTTAATGACCATATTGTCAATAGAGATGGAGAAGGGTGGACTAGGTCTCAGTTTAGGGGGGGGAAGTATTAATTCCATTTTGGATAGATTGAGTTTAAGGTGGTGGTGCGCCACCCAGAAGGAAATAGAGAGCAGACATTTAGAGATTTGGGATTGAACTTCATGGGTTAGCGCGGGGGTGAACATGTAAATTTGGGTATCATCAGCGTATATGTGATTCTTAAAGCCAAAAGAACAGTTTATTTCTCCCAGAGAGATAGTATAGAGGGAGAACAGCAAGGGTCCTAAAACCAAGCCCTGAGGGACCCCCCCCACCAAGGGGAACTTGAGAGGAAGTCTTAAAGAGACAGAAAAAGATCTGTTAGAGAGATAAGAAGACAACCATGCCACAGCTTGATTTTGGTCCACAATATCAAAGGCAGCCGATAGGTCAAGAAGAATGAGGACCAAGAACTGGCCCATGGCTTTGGCAGTTTGTAGGTCATTTGAGACTTTGCAACGGGCAGTTGAATGATGCGATCGGAATCCTGACTACAATGGGTGTAATACGTTATTAGCATGGAGATATAAAGTAATGTGTGTAGAGATAAGATGTTCTAAGTGTTTTGACACAAACGGGGTTTGTGGGTTTTATAAGAAGAGGTTTGATGGGTGGAATTAAAAATGTGAGCAAGAACGGGGGAAAGTATTTACTTCTGAGTAAGAAGGAGGGCACGGGATCAAGGGTACACATTGTACGTGGCGAGGACAAGAGGAGGTCGAAGACTTTTTTCTGAATAGGTGACATGGGTAAAAGATTCCAGAACAGCAGGAGGTGGGGTAGGCTGTAGAAAGTGTGAGTTGAGGAAGAGGATAAAGCCAGAAGGTCTATTGCTCGGGTGTAGATAGAGTATCAGAGAAGAGGGGACAGTAAAAGTAATTAGATTGTGATCCGAGAGAGGGAAAGAGGTTCTGGCAAACTGTGAGACAGAAGGATTTTTAGTAAAGACCAAGGAAGTGACATCCTTATGGGACAGATCAACAAATAAATTACATAAGGGGCAATTTTCAGTATAGTTGCCCTTTAAGTGAATATTAACAAGCCAGTTATCCAGACAATAAACAAACTATATTGTGGCCATAAGGAAGGAATTTTTTGTGAATAAATAAAAACGTGGGTGATGGTCTAGTTGGCAGTCAGAGGTGTCAATTCAACCTTAGCACATCTACTGTTCTACGAAACACAAAAGGTGAATTGTAAATGAGTTTCATTGTGTCATGTTCGCTGAAAGTTTTTATTTGTCTTTTTAATTAAATGTCAAATATTTAACACGAAGGAGTTTCCAGACTTTTCCAGAGCTTAATAATAGCAGATAAAAACTCCCACAATTCCTCAGTAGGCATGGGGGAAAATCCGACAAAGAAAAATCCCCTAGAATTTTTGTTTGTTCCGTATTGTTGATGTAGAAGTAAAACTGAATTGACAGAACCCTCATTCCCTATTGTTGTTTATCAGTATCACTGCTGTCCTGCAGCAATGTGGGGAATTTTTTTTTTTAGTGCTAGGACACCCGTATGATTAACAATAATGTACCCTGTTAGCGCTAGGACACCCGTATGATTAACAATAATGTACCCTGTTAGCGCTAGGACACCCGTATGATTAACAATAATGTACCCTGTTAGCGCTAGGACACCTGTATGATTAACAATAATGTACCCTGTTAGTGCTAGGACACCGTATGATTAACAATAATGTACCCTTTTAGTGCTAGGACACCCGTTATGATTACAATAATGTACCCTGTTAGTGCTAGGACACCCGTATGATTAACAATAATGTACCCGTTAGCACTGGACACCCTATGATTAAACAATAATATGTACCCTGTTATGCTAGGACACCCGTATGATTAACAATAATGTACCCTGTTAGCGCTAGGACCCCGTATGATTATAACAATAATGTACCCGTTAGTGCTAGGACACCGTATGATTAACAATAATGTACCCTGTTAGTGCTAGGACACCCGCATGATTAACAATAATGTACCCTGTTAGCGCTAGGACACCCGTATGATTAACAATAATGTACCCTGTTAGTGCTAGGACACCCGTATGATTAACAATAATGTACCCTGTAGCTGAGGAACCATGATTAACAATAATATACCGTTAGTGCTAGGACACCCGCATGATTAACAATAATGTACCCTGTTAGTGCTAGGACACCCGTATGATTAACAATAATGTACCTGTAGTGCTAGGACACCCGTATATTAAAATAATGTACCCTGTTAGTCTAGGACACCCGTATGATTAACAATAATGTACCCTGTTAGTTTTCGGGACACCCGTATGATTAACAATATGTACCCTGTAGTAATAGGACACCCGTATGATTAACAATAATGTACCCTGTTAGTGCTAGGACACCCGTATGATTAACAATAATGTACCCTGTTAGTGCTAGGACACCCGTATGATTAACAATAATGTACCCTGTTAGTACTAGGACACCTGTATGATTAACAATAATGTACCCTGTTAGCGCTAGGACACCCGTATGATTAACAATAATGTACCCTGTTAGTACTAGGACACCCGTATGATTAACAATAATGTACCCTGTTAGCTCAGGACACCCGTATGATTAACAATAATGTACCCTTTAGTACGAGGACACCCGTATGATTAACAATAATGTACCCTGTTAGTGCTAGACACCCGTATGATTAACAATAATGTACCCTGTTAGCGCTAGCCACCCATATAATTAAACAATAATGTACCCTGTTAGTGCTAGGACACCCGTATGATTAACAATAATGTACCCTGTTAGTACTAGGACAACCCGTATGATTAACAATATGTACCCTGTTAGTACTAGGACCCCTGTAATTATTACAATAATGTACCCTGTTAGTGCTAGGACAACCCGTATGATTACAATAATGTACCCTGTTAGTACGAGACACCGTATGATAACAATATGTACCCTGTTAGTGCTAGGACACCCGTATGATTAACATATTGTACCCTGTTCGCTAGGACAACCCGTATGATTAACAATAATGTACCCTGTTAGTGCTAGGACACCCCGTATGATAACAATAATGACCCTGTTAGTGCTAGGACCCCCGTATAATTAACAATAATGTACCCTGTTAGTGCAGGACACCCTATGATTAAACAATAATGTACCCTGTTAGTGCTAGGACACCCGTATGATTAACATAATGTACCCTGTTAGTACTAGGACCCCGTATAATTAACAATAATGTACCCGTTTAGCTGAAGGACACCCGTATGATTAACAATAATGTACCCTGTTAGCGCTAGGACACCCGTTATGATTAAAATAATGTACCCTGTTATTACTAGGACACCGTATGATTAACAATAATGTACCCTGTGGTATAGGACACCCGTATGATTAACAATAATGTACCCTGTTTAGTGCTAGGACACCCTATGATTAACAATAATGTACCACCCTGTTACGCTAGGACACCCGTATGATTAACATAATGTACCCTGTTAGCGCTAGGACACCCGTATGATTAACAATAATGTACCCTGTTAGTGCTAGGACACCCGTATGATTAACAATAATGTACCCTGTTAGTGCTAGGACACCCGTATGATTAACAATAATGCACCCTGTTAGTACTAGGACACCTGTATGATTAACAATAATGTACCCTGTTAGCGCTAGGACACCCATATGATTAACACTATGTAACCCTGTTACGCTAGGACCAAACCCGTATGATTAAACAATAATGTACCCTGTAGTGCTAGGACACCCGTATGATTACAATAATGTACCCTGTTAGCGCTAGGACACCCGTTAATTACAATAATGTACCCTGTTAGTGCTAGGACACCCTAGATATATAACAATAATGTACCCTGTTAGTGCTAGGACCCCGTATGATTAACAATAATGTACCCTGTTAGTACTAGGACACCCCGTATGATTAACAATAATGTACCCTGTTAGTCTAGACACCCTGATTAAATTAACATAATGTACCCTGTTAGTGCTAGGACACCCGTATGATTAAACAATAATGTACCCTGTTAGTCTAGGACACCTGTATGATTAACAATAATGTACCCTGTTAGTCTAGGACCACCCTATGATTAACAATAATGTACCCTGTTAGTGCTAGGAAACCCGTATGATTAACATAATGTACCCTGTTAGCTCTAGGACACCCTATAGATTAACATAATGTACCCTGTTAGGCTGACAACCCGTATGATTAACAATAATGTACCCTGTTATGCTAGGCACACCCTATGATTAACACATATGTACCCCTGTTAGTGCTAGGACAACCCGTATGATTACAATAATGTACCCTGTTAGTACTAGGACCCGTATGATTAACAATAATGTACCCTGTTAGTACTAGGACACCTGTATGATTAACAATAATGTACCCTGTTAGTACTAGGACCCCGTATGATTAACATAATGTACCCTGTTAGTGCTAGGACACCCCGTATGATTAACAATATCATACCGTGTTAGCGCTAGGACACCCATATGATTAACAATAATGTACCCTGTTAGTGCTAGGACACCCGCATGATTAACAATAATGTACCCTGTTAGACTAGGACACCCGTATGATTAACAATAATGTACCCTGTTAGTACTAGGACACCCGTATGATTAACAATAATGTACCCTGTTAGTGCTAGGACACCCGTATGATTAACAATAATGTACCCTGTTAGCGCTAGGACACCCGTATGATTATAACAATAATGTACCCTGTTAGTGCTAGGACACCCGTATGATTAACAATAATGTACCCTGTTTAGCTAGGACACCCGTATGATTAACAATAATGTACCCTGTTAGCGCTAGGACAACCGTAATGATTAAACAATAATGTACCCTGTTAGTGCTAGGACACCCGTATGATTAACAATAATGACCCTGTTAGTGCTAGGACACCCCGTATAGATTAACATAATGTACCCTGTTAGTGCTAGAGACCCTGTATGATTAACATAATGTACCCTGTTAGTGCCTAGGACACCCGTATGATTACACTAATGTACCCTGTTAGTACTAGACACCTGTATGATTACAATAATGTACCCTGTTAGCGCTAGGACACAAGTATGATTAACAATAATGTACCCTTTTATGGCTAGACACCCGTATGATTAACAATATGTACCCTGTTAGTACTAGGACACCTGTCTGATTAACAATAATGTACCCTATCGGCGCTAGGACATCCCGCTTGGATTATAACAACATAATGTACCCTGTGTTAGTTGCTATGACACCCGATTATTAACATACTGTACCCTGTTATCGCGTAGGACACCCGTATATTAACACTGAATGTACCCTTTTGCGCTAGGGACAACCGTATGATTATAACAATAATGTACCCTGTTGAGTGCTTGGACCCCCCCTTTAACAATATGTACCCTGTAGCCGCTAGTCACACCCGTCAGATTAACAATATGTACCCGTAGTTAGGGCCCCTAGATACTAGGAACCCTAGCGTAACAAATTAATGATTAACAATAATGTACCCTGTTCAGGCTTAGGCACAGTATGTAACAATAATTACCCTGTTAGTGCTAGGACACCCGTAACATATCCAGTTATTGCAGACACCGTAATGATTAACAAATACACCTAACTATCAACCTGTACTGATTACCAATAATACCTGTAGCCAGGAGTGCACCATAACAAATGTACCTGTGCAGCAATCCCTACAACACGACAATGAATACCAAAACTGATCAGACAAACCAAACCCGATAAATACAACTGACCATGTCATCACGAAACAACAGAAGCGTGACTTAACACGACAGTATAACACAAGTAGTGCAAACAAAAGAACAGATACAACCACATCAACGAAAACAACAACTCCAAGGACAAAGTCAGATTAAACCAATAAACTTACCACTGTACGATAGACAGCCTACGGACTTAACAAACACAATGTACCACCACAGTAAAGCGGCTAGGACCAAAACAACCAATATAAAGAATGTACGTAAACAATAGAACCTATTAGCTAGTCACCCCGTATGATAACAAAATGCCCACGACCCCCTAACAACAGCGTACAAACCGATACAACAAATGGACCCACCCTGTACCACTAACCCAATACCTTACGCTCAAGGAACAATATAACAAGTACAAACAACGAAGCAAAGAAAGACGATACAAAGACAATACAAACAGAACACCACACAAACACCAATAACACAAATAACAACACCAACAACCACAACAACAAAACAGTACATTACAAACAAACGAACGAAAAAAATTCAAAAACTAGTTTTAGGACTAAAGCAAAACAACCAACAACACAACAAAAGACAACACAAAGACCCGCATGATCACGTAGATTAACATTATAATGCTAACATGAACCGTATGTCACATATCCCACCCTGTTAGTTTACTAGGACAACCGTATGGTTAACCATAATGGTACACCCTGTTACGGCTAGCATACAGTACACCTTATGAATTAACAATACTGACCACTGTTAGTTGCTAGGACACCCGTGATGATTTAAATATGTACCCCTGTTATGATCGGCTAGGACTAAAACCCAATTAGGATTAACATAATGTACCCGTTAGCAGCGAGGAACCACCGTAATTAACAAATGAACCCTACTCCACCCATCAAAGTAACCTTTAGTGCTAGGACACCCGCCGATGATAACATATGTACCCGGTTAGCGCTAGGACAAAATCACCGTACATATGTACCTTCGTAAACAACAACCCTATATATTGTACCGTACGCTAGGACAACCCGATGATTTAACAATAATGTACCCTGTGCGCTAGGACAAACCCGTATGATTACATATGTACCCCTTTAGCGCTAGGGACACCCCGTATTGATTAACAATAATGTACCCTGTTAGTACTAGGACAAAACCCTTATGATTAACAAGAATGTACCCTGTTAGTGCTAGGACACCACGTATGTTAACAATAATGTACCCTGTTAGTGCTAGACAACCCGATGATTAACAATATTGTACCCTGAGTGCTAGGACAACCCGTATGATTATAGACCAATATGGTTACCCGTTTAGTGCTAGGAACACACCGGTAATTAAACAAAATGTACCGTGTTGTGCTAGGGACACCCGTATGATTACAATAATGTACCGTGTTAGGCATAGGAAACACATATGATTAACAATAATGTACCGTTAATGCCTAGGACAAAACCCGTATGATTAACATAATTTAACGTGTTAGTGCTAGGACACCCTTAGATTACCAATAATGTACCCCCTGTTTAGTGCTATGACACCCCTATGAATTTACAATAATGTCACCCTGTTAGTGCTAGGACAACAAAAACCCGTATAATTAACAATATGTACCGTGTTAGTAACTAGGGACACCCGTATGATAACAATAATGTTACCGCTGTTATGCTAGGACAGCCCGTATGATATAACAATAATGTACCACTGTTAGTGCTAGACAAAAAACCCGTATGATTAACAATTGTACCATGGTTAGCGCTAGGACACCCGATAATTAACAACTACCAGTACACAACACCCTTATGATTACGAATAATGCCGTGTTAGTGCTAGACAACCCCTTATGATTAACATAATGTACCTGTTAGTTGCTAGGACAACCCGTATGATTAACAATAATTACCCTGTTTAGTGCTAGGACACCCGTATGATTAACAATATGTGTCCTGTTATTGCTAGGACACCATATGATTAACAATAATGTACCCTGTTAGTGCTAGGACACCCCGTATGATTAACAATAATGTACCCTGTTAGTCTAGGACACCCGTATATTAACAATAATGTACCCTGTTAGGCTAGGACCACCCCGTAAGATTAACAATAATGTACCCCTGTTAGTGCTAGGACAACCCGTATGATTAACAATAATGTCCCCTGTTATTGCTAGGACAAACCCGTATGATTAACAATAATGTACCCTGTTAGTGCTAGGGACAAACCCGTATCATTAACATAATGTCCCTGTTAGCGCATAGGAAAAACCCGTTTATTAACAATAATTACCCTGTTTAGCTTAGGAACCCGTAGAATTAACAATAATGTCCGCTGTTTCTAGCTGGACAAACCCGTATGATTAACAATAATGTACCTGGTTTGTGCTAGGGACCCCTATTTAACAGTCCTGTAGGTACCGTTTATCCAATAATGTACCCTTTAGTGCTAGGACAACCCTTAATACTAACATAATACGTCCCTGTTAGCGATAGGGACAAAACCCGTATGATTAAACAATAATTCCGTTACCCCTGTTAGTGCAGGACACCCTTGATTAACAATAATGTACCCTTAGCGTGCTAGGACGACCCCGTATGATTAACAATAAGTACCCTGTTAGCGCTAGGACCCCGTATGATTACACTATATGTACCCTGTTAGTGCTAGGACACCCGTTTATGATTAACAATAATGTACCCTTGAGTGTAGGACACCCGTATGATTAACAATAATGTACCCTTTCGATTGCGTAGGAACCCGTATGATTAACAATAATGTACCCTGTTAGGTAGGAGCCAACCCTTATGATTACACATAATGTACCCTGTTAGTGCTGGACACCGTATGATTAACAATAATGTACCCTGTTTACTGCTAGGACACCCGTATGTTAACATAATGTAATGTATGTTAGTGGTAGGAAGTAGATTAACATTCGCCTGTTAGTGCTAGGACACCCCGATAATTAACAATAATTTACCCTGTTAGCGTCTAGGCCACCCTTATGATTATACAATAATGTACCTGTTAGTGCTAGGACACCCGTATGATTAACAATAATGACCCTGTTAGCGCTAGGACAACCCGTATTTTATACAATAATGTACCCTGTTGTGGCTAGGACACCGTATGATTACCAAAATGTACCCTGTTAGCGCTAGGACAACCCGTATGATTAACAATAATGTATACCCTGTTAGTGCGGACACCCTGTGATGAACAATAATGTACCCTGTTAGTGCTAGGACAACCCGTATGATTTAACAATAATGTACCCTGTTAGTGCTAGGACACCCGTATGATTAACAATCATGTACCCTGTTCGCGCTAGGACCCCGTATGATTAACAATAATGTACCCTGTGGTGCTAGGACACCCGTATGATTAACAATAATGTACCCTGTTATGTACTAGGACACCCGTATGATTAACAATAATGTACCCTGTTAGTGCTAGGACAACGCCCCGTTGATTAACAATAATGTACCCTGTTAGTCGCTAGGACACCTATATTAACAATAATGTACCTGTTAGTGCTAGGACACCTGTATGATTAACAAATGTACCCTGTTAGTGCTAGTGACACCTGTATGATTAACATAATGTACCCTGTTAGTGCAAGGACACCCGTATGATTAACAATAAGGTACCGCTGTTAGTACTAGGACACCCGTATGATTAACAATAAGTACCCGGTAGTTGCTAGGACAACCCGATGATTAACAATAATGTACCCTGTTAGTACTAGGACACCCGTATGATTAACAATATTGTACCCTGTTAGTGCTAGGACACCCGTATGATTACAATAATGTACCCTGTTATGTACTAGGACAAACACCCGTATGATTAACAATAATGTACCTTAGTGCTAGGGAACACCTGTATGATTAACACTAATGTACCGTTAGTGCTAGACCACCTTATGATTAACAATAATGTACCCTGTTAGCGCTAGGACACAACCCATTAATAACAATAATGTACCCTGTTGAGCGCTAGAACAACCCGTATGATTAACAATAATGTACCTGTTAGTGCTAGGACACCCGTATTATATAACAAATGTACCCTGTTAGCGAATAGGAACACCGTATGATTACAATTGTACCCTGTTCGCGCTGAAACAACCCGTATGATTAACAATATTACCCTGTTAGTGCTAGGACACCCTATGATTAACATAATGTACCCTGTTAGTGCTAGGAACAATCCCCGTTATGATATGAATCAATGTACCCTGTTAGTGCTAGGAACACCCCCGTATGATTAACAATATGTACCCTGTTACCGCTAGGACCAACCCTTATGATTAACAATAAGTGACCCTGTTAGTTGCTAGGACACCTGTATGATTAACATAATGTACCCTGTTAGTGCTAGGACAACCTGTATGATATTAACATAATGTACCTGTTTAGGAAGGACACCCGATGATTAACAATAATGTACCGTGTTAGTGCTAGGAAACCCTTATGGATTAACAATAATTTACGTTTTTAGCTAGGACAACCCATATGATTAACAATAATATACCGTTAGTGCTAGGACACCCCATGCTTAATAACAATATGTACCGTGTTAGTGCTAGGACACACCGTATGAGTAACAATAATTACCCTGTCGTGCTAGGACACCCGTATGATTACAATAATGTCCCTGTTACGCTAGGACACCCGTATGATTAACATAATGTACCCTGTTGCGGCTAGGACAACCCGTATGATTAACAATATGTACCCTGTTGCGCTAGGACAAAAACCCGATGATTAAACAATAATTGTACCCTGTTAGTGCTAGGACACCCGTATGATAACAATAACGTACCCTGTTAGTGCTAGGACACCCGTATGATTAACATAATGTACCCTGTTAGTGCTAGGGACACCCGTATGATTAACAATAATGTACCCTGTTAGTGCTAGGACAACAACCCGTAGATTAACAATAATGTACCGTTAGTGCTAGGACACCCGTTATATTAACAATAATGTACCCTGTTAGTGCTAGGATACAAACCCGTAGGATTAACAATAATGTACCCTGTTAGCGCTAGGACACCAGATGATTATAACATAATGTACCCTGTTAGCACAGGACAACCCGAATGATTAACAATAATACCCTGTTATCGCTAGGACACCCGTAGATTAAACAAAGTACCCTGTTAGCGCTAGGACACCCTATGATTAACAATAATGTACCCTGTTAGTGCTAGGACACCGTATGATAACAATAATGTCCCGTGTTGTGCTAGCACCCGTATGTAACAATAATTTAACCTGTTAGCGCTAGGACCACCGTATGATTACAATATGTACCCTGTTGCTAGGACACCCGTATGATACAATAATGTACCCTGTTAGTGCTAGGACACCCGTATGATTAACAATAATGTACCTGTTAGTGCTAGGACAACCCTAGATTAACAATAATGTACCCGTTTATGCCTAGGACACCCGATGATTAACAATAATGTACCCTGTTAGTGCTAGGACACCCGTATGATTAACAATAATGTACCCTGTTATGCTAGGACACCCGTATGATTACAATAATACTGTACCGTTAGGCTAGGACACCCGTATGATTAACAATAATGTCCGTGTTAGTGCTAGGACACCGTTTGATTACAATATGTACCTGTTAGTGCTAGGACACCCGTATGATTAACAATAATGTACCCTGTTAGTGCTAGGACACCCGTATGATTAACAATAATGTACCCTGTTATTGCTAGGACACCCGCATGATTAACAATAATGTACCCTGTTTGTGCTAGGACACCCGTATGATTAACAATAATGTACCCTGTTAGTGCTAGGACACCTGTATGATTAACAATAATGTACCCTGTTAGTGCTAGGACACCCGCATGATTAACAATAATTCCGTGTTAGTGCTAGGACACCCGTATGATTAAACATAATGTACCCTGTTAGGCTATGGACACCCGTATGATTAAACAATAATGTACCCCTGTTAGTGCTAGGACACCCGTTATGATTAACAATAATGTACCCTGTTAGTGCTAGGACACCCGTATGATTAACAATAATGTACCGTAGTGCTAGGACACACTACTCATATGATTAACAATAATGTACCTGTTAGTGCTAGCACCCTTATGATAACAATAATGTACCCTGTTAGCCTAGGACACCCGATGAGTAACAATAATGTACCCTTTAGTAGATAGGAAACACCCGTATGATTAACAATAATGTACCCTGTTGCGCTAGGCAACACCGTATGATTACAATAATGTACCCTGTTAGTGCTAGGACACCCGTATGATTAACAATAATGTACCGTTTAGTGCTAGGACACCCGTATGATTAACATAATGTACCCTGTTAGTGCTAGGACACCCGTATGAGTAACAAATGTACCTGTTAGCGCTAGGACAACCGTGATGATTAACAATAATGTACCCTGTTAGTTAGGACACCGCTAGTGATTAACAATAATGTACCCTGTTAGTGCTAGGACACCCGTTATTATAACATAATGTACCCGTTAGTGCTAGGACACCCGTATGATTAACAATAATGTACCCTGTTAGTGCTAGGACACCCGTATGAGTTAACAATAATGTACCCTGTTAGTGGCTAGACACCCGTATGATTAACAAATAATGTACCTGTTAGTGCTAGGACACCCTATGATTAACAATAATGTACCTGTTCGGCTAGGACACCCTATGATTAACAATATATACCTGTTAGTCTAGGACACCCCGATGATTAACAATAATGTTACCTGTTCGTGCTAGGACACCCGTAATGATAACAATAATGTACCCTGTTAGTGCTAGGACACACCGTTGATTTAACAATAATGTACCCTGTTAGTGCTAGGACACAACCTCCGTATGATTAACAATAATGTACCCTGTTAGCGCTAGGACAGAACCATTGATTATAACAATAATGTACCCTGTTAGCACTAGGACACACAGTATATTAACAATAATGTACCCTGTTAGGCTAGGACACCCGTATGATTAACAATAATGTACCCTGTTAGTGCTAGGACACCCTATGATTAACAATAATGTACCCGTTGTGCTAGGACACCGTATGATTAACAATAATGTACCGTGTTAGCGCTAGGACACCCGTATGATTAACAATAGTACCCTGTTGTGCTAGGACACCCGTATGATAACATAATGTACCCTGTTAGTGCAGGACACCCGTATGTATATAACAATAATGTACCCTGTTAGTGCTAGGACAACCCGTATGATTAACAATAATGTCCCTGTTAGTGCTAGGACACCACCGTATGATTAACAATATGTACCCTGTTATGTGCTAGGACACCCGTATGATTAACAATAATGTACCCTGTTTAGGCTAGGACACCGTATGATTACAATAATGTACCTGTTAGTAGTCTAGGCACCCGCATGATTAACAATAATGTACCCTTGTTATTGCTAGGACACCGCATGATTAACAATAATGTACCCTGTTAGTGCTAGGACCACCCGTATGATTAACAATAATACCCTGTTAGGCTAGACACCCGTATGATTAACAATAATGTACCCTGTTTGTAGCTAGGACACCCGTATGATTAACAATAATGACCCTGTTAGTGCTAGGACACCTGTATGTTAACAATACGTACCCTGTTTGTGCTAGGACAACCCGTATGATAACAATAAATGTACCGTTTGTGCTAGGACACACCCGTATGATTCAATAATGCCCCTTAGGCTGGACCACCCGTATGATTAACAATAATGCACCCTGTTAGTGCTAGGACACCTGTATGATAACAATATGCCACCCTGTTGCTAGGACAACCTGTATGATATAACAATAATGCACCCTGTTAGTGCTAGGACACCTGTATGATTAACACTAATGTACCCGTGTTAGCGCTAGGACACCCATATGATTAACAATAATATTACCGTAGTGCAGGAACACCGCTCATGATTAACAATAATGTACCCTGTTAGCGCTTGGACAACCCCGTATATTATAACATAATGTACCTGTTAGTGCTAGCACCCGTATGATTAACAATAATTACCCGTTAGTGCTAGGACACCCGCTATGATTAAAATAATGTACCTGTTAGCGCTAGGACAACCCGTATGATTAACAATAATGACCCTGTTAGTGCTAGGACACCCGTATGATTACAAAATGTACCGTGTTAGCGCTAGACAACCCATTTAACAATAATGTTACCCTGTTGTACTAGACACCCTGTATGATTAACAATAATGTACCTGTTAGCGCTAGGACACCCGTATGATTAAACATAATGTACGCTGTTAGTGCTCAGGACACACCTGTATGATTAAATAATGTACCCTGTTAGTGCTGGGACACCCGTATGATTAACAATAATGTACCCTGTTAGCTGCTAGGACACCCGCATGATTAACAATAATGTACCCTGTTAGTGCTAGGACACCCGTATGATTAACAATAATGTACCTGTTACGCTAGGACACCCGTATGATTAACAATAATGTACCCTGTTTGTGCTAGACACCTGTATGATTAACAATAATGCACCCTGTTAGTGCTAGGACACCTGTATGATTAACAATAATGTACCCTTTTAGTGCTAGGACACCCGTATGATTAACAATAATGTACCCTGTTAGTGCTAGGACACCCGTATGATTAACATAATGTACCGGTTAGCACTAGACACCCATATGATTAACAATAATGATACCGTTAGTGCTAGGACACCCGAATTACAATAATTACCCTGTTAGCGCTAAGACTCCCGTATGATTATAACAATAATGTACCCTGTTAGTGCTAGGACACCCGTATGATTAACAATAATATACCGTTAGTGCTAGGACACCCGCATGATTAACAATAATGTACCCTGTTAGCGCTAGGACCCGTATGATTTAACAATAATGTACCCTTTTAGTGCTAGGACACCCGTATGATTAAATATGTACCCTGTAGCATTAGGAGACCCGTTATGATACAATAATGTACCCTGTTAGTGCTGGACACCCGTAGTGATTAACAATAATGTACCCTGGTTAGTTGCTAGGACACCCGTATGATTAAACAATATGTCCCTGTTAGTGCTAGGACACCCTATATAATTACAATAATGTACCCTGTTAGTACTAGGACACCCGTATGATTAACAATAATGTACCCTGTTAGTGCTAGGGACACCTGTTGATTAATAATGTACCTGTTAGTACTGGACACACCCGTATGATTAACATAATGTACCCTGTTAGTGCTAGGACACCCGTATGATTAACAATAATGTACCCTGTTAGCGCTAGGACACCCGTATGATTAACAATAATGTACCCTGTTAGTACTAGGACACCTGTATGATTAACAATAATGTACCCTGTTAGTACTAGGACACCTGTATGATTAACAATAATGTATCCACATAGATGGATATGATTGATGCACTGTCACTTTGTTAATATATGGCACTTTGTACTGTATGAATAGCACTATTGGCACTTTGTATTCGGATGCTCACTATTGGAACCAGGGCATCAATCAATAGCCACATGGCATGTGGGTGGACCCAAGGGTATATAGTTTGTAACACTTGATACAGTTACTGAGGAAGGGACGCAGGTCCCGAAATTGTTATGCTGTTTTTGCACTATTAAAGAATTTCACTTGCATTAGTGTGCTCCTCTACTTTGGATACCTTGCTAACATAATGTACCCTCTTAGCGCTAGGACAATCAAAACAGCCCGTATGATTAACAATAATGTACCCTGTTATACGAGACACCGTATGATAACAATAATGTACCCTGTTAGCGCTAGACACCTGTATGATTAACAATAATGTACCCTGTTAGTGCTATAGCACCCGTATGATTAACAATAATGTACCCTGTTAGTGCTAGGACACCCGTTAGATTAACAATAATGTACCCTGTAGTGCTAGACACCCTATGATTAACAATAATGTAACCCTGTTAGTGCTAGGACACCGTATGATTAACAATAATGTACCCTGTTTGACTAGGACACCTTATGATAACAATAATGTACCCTGTTAGCGCTAGGACACCCGTATGATTAAGTGAAAATCCATTCACTTGCCTTGAATATTTACACTTTTTCTGTATTTTGGTCTCTTCCCACAATTCAATTCCGATTTGGTCTATTGTCCCATGGAACTTTAACTACTTTTACTTTGCCCCAACTCATAGTCTAATTTGTTTGCTATCTGCTATATAATTTGTAGTAAGGTGATGATGCCTGTCCCCTGCTACCCACCATGCTTATCTGTTCTCTGCTTATCTCTCCATCATTTGTGTTCTCTGTTTTCTTCTGTTTCTCACCTTGTACCAGAGTGCTGCGCAACACCACAACCATCTCCTAAACAATCTTATCGTGGGCGACCTGGCCTGATGTTGCTAATGACCACAATCATCTACCAAGGTCGAGTTGTTGGGTATCATGCGACTAGAAAGATACCCAAAGCAACAGATGTGGACAATACTTAATTTGTCCAGTCCCAGGGCCTATAGGTGACACTGCTCCAAGAACAAGTAAATAAGTATGATATAAAATAGTAGTGAAATTTAAATCAATTATATGCATACGTTATAGTATACAATCAATAATCTTATTTTAAAGACCAAATAACCTTTTCTTATACCTATATAATCTCTGACTCTGGTATAGATGGTCTTTAACCATACGAAAATAAGTATTCATTGTATACATATCATAATGTATGTATATGACTGATGGAATTTATAATCATTTATGCTGTTCTGCTATTAGTCCTATCTCTATATGATATAGTCTTGTAAGGAAGTGTGTTGTTCTTGGTTGTCGTACTTAATGCCTTCATCAACTTATGGCCCTACAGATGTTGTAAACTAAACTCCCAGCATTCGTTGACTGCACAGCTAGTGATGCTGGGATTGTAGCTTGCAAACAAATGGAGCACGCTGATCTGATTAACTGCAATACCTCTGTTTTTTTTTAATCTATTTTGCAGGTGCCATTTCTATCCTAATGTTTTAAGCTTAAAGGGTATGTCCCCCTTAATTCTATTTTTTAATATAGCCTTCCCCTAGCCCCAACCGCATGATTTTTATTTTGGAAAGTGCCCCAAACTTTTACTTACCTCCCTCTTTCCTTCCCGCGCTGCCGGCCCTCTGCTTGTGAGGAATCAAGCCAGAGGGCGGGACTGGCAGTCGCGTCTGTGATTGGCTGAGCGGCAGCCAATCACGGACGCGGCTGCCGGTCATTCAGTGCAGCGGAGGAAGAGGGAGGTAAGTAAAAGTTTGGGGCACTTTCTAAAAATAAAACATGCGGTGGGGCTGGAGACCAGGGGATTACTATATAAAGGGGATTAATGCTAGGGGGAGGAATCCGGAGAGGGAGAGGGAGAAGGGCTGCTGCAGTACGCATGCCAACTTCTCCCGGAGGCAGGTAGGAGGCAGAGTTCTATATATGACTCTGCTATCCTCCTGGGGGCAGTTTTTGGGACTTTGGGGGGGGGGGGACAACAGGAGAACCATATGGACGGGGATGCGAGGTAAGGATTACATTACAACTACATAATGGGGGCCGTATTGTGGGGGGATTATGTTTTGGGGGTGGACGGCCCTTTAAAGTGTATCTATAACTGGAAAAAACGGTATTTTAAATTGACCCAGATAAAGAAGCAAACGGAGGAGCACACTATAGGGATTGCTATGTCCCATCTGGTTGTTGAATCACACCTATGGTGCTCCTCCGTTTGCTTCTTTACTGGATTACTTAGGCTCATGGAGTAGAGGGCTGGAGGATTGCAAACCTATCTATTATCTGCAAACAGCCTATAGCAGTGTTCTGGAGTGTTCCTGAACTGTATTGCTATTTTAGATTGACCATTACTGGAAACATCATTCTCTCTCCAAAGCACCACTGTCCCATATTTCTTTAGATATCCAATCGAAGCATCTAGCATGTCCGCTTCTGAATGGAAAGAGATTTGGGGGTTCTGGTAGATAACAGACTTAGCTGTAGTAAACATTGCCAGGTAGCACAGCTAAGGCTAGCAAATATTGTCTGTATAAAGAGGGGAATAGATTCAAGGAGAAAAATATTATTCCCCCTTTCCAAGGCACTGGTAAGGCCTCATTTGGAATATCGGTGGCAGTTTTGGAATCCCAATACAAAGGACATCTTGGAAATGGAAGCAGTCCAGAGAAGGGCCTACTTATAAGGGGAATGGAGGGCTTGAATATGCGGCAGATTGAAAGTTAGGGCTGTTTACATTGGAGAAGCTGGCGGTTGCGTGGGGACATGATAACCTTATACAAATATTTAATGGCCCATACAGTAACCTCTGGTGCATTGTTTCACTAATAGGTCATATCAGAGGACTCGTGGACATCCTTTAAGGTTGGAAGAAAGAAGTTTCATCTTCAGTTGGGAGAAGGTTTCTTTACAGTGAGAACGGTGAAACTGTGGAACTGTCTTCCAGCGAGGGTGTAATGGCAAGTTCATTGAATAACTTTAAAAAGGCCTGGATAGTTTCTAAAACGAAAAATATTGAATTACTGGTATTAATGCATATAGATCTTTGATCCAGGGATACTTTCCGATTGCCGTTTGGAGTCAGGAAGGAATTTTTTCCCCCCTTTTTTACTGGGGTTTTTTGCCTTCCTCTGGATCAACTGTTAGTGTAGGGTTAAAAAAAAAAAAGTGAATAGGTTGGACTTGATGGACAATGTCTTTATTCAACCTTAATTACTATGTTACATGTTTACTATGTAATCAAGTGCCTTAGTATGGTAACTTCTTCTGTGAGCAGTTTGCTGTAACTGGAATGGTGACAGTGTTTTTACATTTAGTATTATGAAATTCCCTCTGCCTCGTATGAATGACTGTGCTGCTCATATGTATAACTGAGGCATGCTTGCTTACAAAAAAAGTCTGGTCAGATGGAAGTGGAAGGCTACATTCACACTAGGGTCATGTTAATGCTGCGGGAATATTGCACTTCCCCTGTTATCGCATAGCGTGTCCGCTGATTTCAATGCACTGCTATGCAATAATGCCCCACACACGCATTGAATAAATGGTACTACTCACTCCCATGAGTCCCGCGTTTTGGTGCAATGTCAACACTTTGATATCACAACCAAAAGCCCATAGTGTAGCCGTAGTTGTTAAAGAGGGAGGGGGGGGGATATTTGGCCTGAGCAAAACAATACTGGATTGAACACTCCCACACCCTCAGAGTAAATGCTACTTACATTTATTTATAGTGTAGATAGTTGCCCTTTAATTTATTAAATCAATCAATTTTCTTACTGTTCAAGAATCAGTGCATAATTATGTATTGCGTGTCCGCGTTCTGTTTGCAGCTTGATTAATAAAAGAGACTATGTCACATAAGCTCCCTGACCTGTTGATGGCACTTTCTCCTGGTGTCAGATAAGCGACATGTAAAAAATACATGGACATGGGGAGGATATGGAGGATTAGAAGGAAACAAAAATGAAATGACTAAGCACCAATAAACAGTTCGATTCCAAAGGTATTTACTTGGTCTGCCATAAGCTGTCAGTACATCAGGAAAATCGAGAACCACAGAGCGATTGCTTATTAAGTGACTTTGGCCTTGATAAACGGATGCTAATGGCATAAATAAGAGCTAATCGATTTGTGTTTGAGGCAAACACGCCATTCATCTAGATAAGTTATTAGACAACTTAGGGGAATGCAAGATGGCCACCTTCTGTTTCTGAAAACACTAGAAAAAGGTGGCCAAACAGACCATAGCAGGCCAAGGTAGGAAATTCCATTGGAACCAAGCAGAACTCTTAGAAACGTCTTAATGTCACACAGAGACCCAAGGATGAAGGTTTTTTAGTGCTTGTTTTAGAATTTCAATGAGCTTGGTCCCTCCTAGAAACTCTGTGCAAGCAAACAAAAAATTTCGATTATAGTTCAGGCTAAATACCATTTTACTTGTATAAAATGGTTTCAGCCATAAATGGCTGAAACCAGGTGTTACTGGCTTTTTACTGGTGCACACGGGCAGATTCTGCCTGATATTTTGATGCATAGGTTATCAGTAATGTATAGCTGGGTAACCACAGTCGCGGAGCTTGTAACCTAAAATTTCTTGCTGGAAGTTGAATTAATGTAGAAATAAAACGAAGTCCAGGTTTTGGCACTTTTTGCACAATATACTGATTTTTGCAAAGAGGGGTGGACAGTCCCTTTATAGAAGTAATAATCCTATTACTAAGTCGTACACTTCTTACCAAAAATATATAGTAACTGGTATTGATGGTTTTACAAACTATCATGGTTTAGGCTAGCAACTTATCTACCCACCTATCTCAAGGCTTCCCTGAAGAAATGCTTAAACAACCAAAATACCAATACCTAAACCTGACAAAAAACTACTTGCCAATTACAGACCAACCCTCCTTAAGCCCATATTGTAGTTATACGTCCGCGGTCGTATAGGATAATTATTGTCTCCATTTGCAGAGTAGCAAGCCCCTCCCCTCCATGCAGTCATCAAGGCTGTGACTGCTGACATCACAACCAATGATTGACTGCTGTTTACCTGTTGCCTGTTGTGCAAAAACAACAAAACTGACAACAGAAAAACAATGGATTGTGAAATTCTTCTAATTCTAAAGAACCCCTGACACTCCTATTAGGAATAACATTTCCTGAATGCTGGAGAAAATGTAATATTATTACAATATAGTGTAAATACCCTAAAATAAAAAGCACTGTTATAAGGCATAGGTGCCCAATTTGGCCTGGGCTGGGGGCCACCTAGCGCCACCCCAGCCGTAATCGGGATGCTTGGACCACCCACACCCTGCGGACCAACAGGCCCTTAATTATTATGGATCAGCAGTGGCGTAACTAGAATCACTGGGCCCACAGCAAAACTATGATGGATCCCCTAATCTTGCACCGTGGTTTTCTGGAAGAAGGCTATATCTGTCATATGAAAAATTGGGGCCAACTCGGCTGCCTGGCCCCACTGCAGTTGCTCCCTCTTCTTCTCTGTGGTAGTTACGCCCTTGATGTCTTTTGTCAATGTTATAAGGACACGATATATATACCTATCTATATGCCTAGCTACATAACTATCTATATGCTTATATATCTCCCATATATATATAATAAAGGTATACATTCAAGGGAATACATTGGATTTTTCAGAGGTCCTATGTTGGTGGTAAAAGTAATATACATAGGACAGTGTTTATGTGTTGTTTGCACAAATAAAGAGTTATATCAATATTCCAAATATGTAGTAATGACTAAAAGTATATAGAAATGTAAATAAGACAAAATAAATATATGAATAAAAGTACTTGCATAGTCCCCACTCCTGACTTCAAAATGGAGTGTTTAGCCACACCCCAGAAGTTTTACAGAAGGGCAAAGCTTAAAAAAGAACATTTATCACTTCATTTTTTAGTGTTGTATCCAATGGTGTCTTAATATTAATTGACAGCAGTGTTACGAAGTAAGAAGTTAGTAGGAAGTTGCAAGTGAAATATGTCCCTTCCTTTGTAAAATATGTCTCTCACCTCTCCCCACCCCTCCCCTCTCAATAGAAAAAGAGAGCTGCTGTTTGCTGGAGAGTAAGTGATATCTATATACGATTGGGGGGTCTCAGGTTTCCCAATGGTGCTGTTTGGCTTAAACTGCACAATGTGACAGAAATGCCTGGTTATTCTCAGATATACAGGTTTATTCCTTGACATTCTAGTAATTATAGCTTTTAGTAGTTGGATGTGTGACTCCTACTAGCTGAAGGGACCTGAACAATCCTTCCCTAAACCAATAGTGTAATTTGCTATGAAAGTAAGAGAAGGGCAGTTCAACCTTGGGTAGGAATCGCTAAAGCTGGGCTTTTAAAATGTCTGTAGTTACTAAAGGGCTTTATTCCAGGATGTATGAAAATAATTTTCCAGCATTCTGTGCAGCCAGGGAATGCTGGGAGTTTAGTTTTTTTAACATGTGAAGAGTTTAACACCCTACGTAACAATTATTGCATTTTAATACATTCATTAGCAAATGGACATATGGAAGAAAGTTACTGCTAACAGAAAATGCTGGGAGTTGTATTTTTCAAACATGTGCATATTCAAACCCTTGGGTAGGCTCTCTAAAGCAAGGGCTTTAATGTCTGTAAGTCAGTAAAAGGGCTTATTATCCAGGATGTATGAAAATAAATTTTTCAGCATTCTGTGCAGCCAGGGAATGCTGGGAGTTGTAGGTTTAAACATGTGAAAAGTTAACACCCATGCTCTATATCATAACACTGTATTGCATCTTACTATAACAATCCATTCATAAGTGGATCCGGATACCTACTAGCTAAAGACATGTAAGTAGCCTCTCTCGGGCTCCACAGCTTAACAGCTGTTTGCATAAGGGAGAGACAGATCCGAATCACTTGCATGTTTGTGCACTTTGCGTTGGTATAACTGAAGAATAACCCCGAGCTTCCAATAAAAAATATACACATAATTTCCACTGTGCACCAACGGACCCACTTTTTGCAGTGTATATATATATATATCTATATATATATATATATATATATTATAATATATAATATTATATATATATTATATAATATATATAATATATATATATAATATATATTTATTTATTTATTTGTTCTGAGCACACCTTCTTTAACCGTGACAAAAGTTTATTGACGTTTTGGTGCTACACATGGCCCTTTCTTCAGAATAGGTGAAACACAGTGATACAGAGATTTAAAAGAATAACCTGTGCCACCCCCTCAGTAGTAATCACATGTGACCATATAAAATTAACCCTGTACGTGTTCATCTAAAACTACAACATGATAAGAATTTCATCTTTCTAAAATGGCACTGGTGCTCGACACACACCACACACACACACACCACCCACCACACACATATTAATATATATAATTTTTTTTTTACTTAGGTGCAATAGTATCACATCTTTATACAAAGTGCATACGTGCTAAGTGTTATTCAACATATATTTAGAAACTAACTTAAGTCTTTACAACATTTATTACAAATTATAAAGTGCTAAAGTGCTAATTTTTTGTTACCAAATCCTATCTTATGGTAAAACTTAGTGAATATATGGGCACAATAAAAACCTCTATGGCAGTAAAAATCATCAATAATAATCCCAGTGCTTAAAAAAATAAATAATATATATATATTAATATATATGTGCATATAGATATTTATGTACGAGGCATATAGATGGTATACAGCAGAAGGGAATATGGTTGGACTATTACTATATAGAAGGTTACGGAAGGTTATGGAAAATCGAAAATTACCTTCAAGGTTATACATTATACTATACATTACATTATGTTCGAGGGTTAGCAAGCGATACATTTGAGGTTTGTGAATGGCCTGAAAATTCGATAATTATTGAAAATATGTCAACCGAACTAGTTGAACCCAAACTAGTTCGGATAGAGTTTGGTAGTTTTGACTTCGTCCAAACTCATTCTCATCACTCGGTCGTAACTTGGATTCGGGTTCGGATCCATCACCACTACTATGGTTTCCGCTCTGTTAAGTATGGATTTCTGCTGTAGAGATACAGTAGGTATATTCTTTTTCTTGGCTATTTTTGAACAAAGACTATAAAGTACACAAGAAAGACAGTAAACCCCCTTTGTGCACATTGAGATAAGAGAACGTATTGTATCTGAGCAATTCAAATTACAATTTCAAGGATTCTGTCCCCATTGGTCCCCTAAGAAAATAAGCTGATATCGCACTGTCCTTATATCTTATAGCATTGTAAACATCCTTTCTCTTGCTTCACTTGTTATGCCAAACTTACTGTATTTTACAGACCCCTCCGGGTACCCCCATTGCAATTACTTCCGCCATTTTTTTTCTGACCCTTTCTCTTTTTATATATAAGGAATTTCCGATTGCGTTTCCAAATTGCATTGCCAAGTCCGTCATCAGAACGCATATGTGCTCAATTTCATGCATAACCCATGCACTTAAAGGGCACGTCCATCCTTAAACAAAGAAACCGTTCAAATGTCGGCTACCTGCCCTCAACCCTAATATATTTTGCAATTATTAGATGTTTTGTTCTCGCAAAGTAAGTTAGCTCCCCCTCCATGCAGTCAATCAAGGATGTGACTGCTGACATCACACACAGCAAATGATCGCTGTTTTCCCTGCTCTGCCTCCACTGCAAATGCTCAAGCTTATAAAAGCTCATTGAGCAGAGAAAGGGGGCAGATACCATTGCCAGAATGAAGAGAACATAATAAATATCTAGTTAAACATGCATGTAATAAACTGGTAAATAAAAATTGGAGTTGCAGGCAGATAACTGACAAGTCACAAGTTTTTTGTTTAAGATGGACAAGCCCTTGAAATAATACAATTTTGTATGTATAAATGCAGCACATTACAAAGATTATGCATGCATTTTCGTCTACTTCCATATTTTTATAAAGCCAATCTGTTTTACTAATCAGTGAAAAGACACCATGGGTTTGTCTATATGAATATCAAAGAGCAACTAAAAGAAAAATGCCTCATCCTATCTTTTATTTCTACATAATTAGCAATTAGTTTGAGTTGTGTGTGTTGCTGCATGTCTTCAATCCAGTACTTGGTTTGCTCTGGCTCAGTATACCCCCCTCCAGCTTGAGTGTTGAATTTTTTGACCATAAAAAAATCCAGTATGGCTATTATGGTATGACACTACTGTATGGAATTCTGTTGTCCATTAAAAGGCAACTAAAGCCTCAAAACAATACAGAATGTATTTTTAATAATAGATACCATCCTTCTGATTCTGTATTGTTTGATGCATTAGTTGCCCTTTTAATGGCCAGTAATCCCATACAGTAACCCCAATTCCTTGGCACTCCAGATGTTTGGAAACTTTAACTCCCAGCGGGAGTTGTGGTTTCCAAACATCTGCAACGGCAAGCCCCCTCAGGTGTACATCCCCCCCCCCTGAGAGCCCCCCCAGTTCAGTGAGTAAGTGTTAACTTTCTGAAATTCTGAAATCTGGCTACTGCTCACTTCGCATCCACTGAAATGCTGCCTGGTGCCACTACACAGCACCGGAAGTGAGAAAGGCACAGAGTAGTGACGTTAGCCGTGGAGCCAGCGGCAGCCGGATTGCAGAGTGACCCAATATAAAGCAAGGTTTGGCTATTTTAAAAGCTTGAAAACCTCAGCTTCTACTCAAGTATATACGGTAATAAGGTACTTGATTATAGCTGAAATGTCGATGGATCAATTGGGTTCTAAAGGTATAAGTATGTATAATTGTATTTATAAAGTGTCACTTGGGTACGCAGCGCTGTAACATTATAAATACAGAGTATACAAACAAGGGGATAAGTGCAAGCCATTAATACAGATAAATAAAACGAAATACCATTTCATACATCGGTTAAGAATACTATATATAAATTTGGATAAATTGATATAAGAACAGCATGCCTTGAAACTTAGGAATGAGATCCCTGCCCGAAGAGCTTACAATCTAGTGAGTGTGACAACTACAGATACAAGTGGGGATGGGTACAAAGTGCTTACAAGGGCTAACAATCATATATGGATGAGCTCGGGTATAAAGAGGATGTCAGATGTTGTGACCCCCGTGGGCCAGCTGATACCATGGAGGGATGCACAAAAGAAACTTAAACTAACTCACTCATTATGGTTCCCATACATGAAAATACTATCAGAATGCACAGAACAAAGACCCACCTCTTCCGAGATTTTTAGCACCAGCTCGGACCACAAAAGGGAGCAATTTCCTTTTTATATAAAATAATAGGCATGAAGACAGACAACTAAATCCACCCAATCACGAAATGGGAAACCAGACTCCACAGAATCACAATGCCAAAATATTTCTCATCTCTGCAAGTGCTCCTCTAACATAATTATAAAGTAAGAGGCATACAAGATATTGTACGATTGGTATACCACCCACCCCGCCTTCCTAAACAAATCTCCCCACAACACTACCACTGTGCTACCGAGGTTGCCAATTAACGCAGACCAACTCCACTGCTGGTGGGAATGCAGAGAATTTTAATCATATGGATCATATGTGACAAATATTGGGGATTTTCACACAACCCTTCACACTACACCCGCTGACAGCATTAATCACCCAGTAACAGCTGCAATAGCCATGCTAATAACTAATAGCAATGATTTGCGGGGTAACAAGAAGCCTAATAGCTAAAACATGGAAAGGAGGAAACATAACAAAGACAGAATTAATAATAGGATAGGTGGGTACACGGGGCGAGTACACGGCCAACATGCTTATCAACAATTTAAAAAACTGGTCCAAAATATGGGACATAAGGGACATTGAATGCACCCCACAAACCCACTGCTTAACCATTTGGGTGTAGAAAAAGCCGGGGATGCTGGATAGCCACAGGTCACTGGAGCGCATGGGGTTATGTTTGGATACATAGAATCTATACTGTTTAATCTGGGTCTAAGCCCAACTTCAGGAATGACTACTACTGTGTAAACCACTAATTGTTATGTCCAACGAATAAGATTGATAAAAATGAGTCAATATACCTGAGTAAATCCTAAACTCAACAATAAGGACGTTATTTTTGTAATAACTTCACTCTTACATGTTTTTGTTAAACGTTTATTGAAAAATTATCTAATAAAACCAAATGAACAAAAAAAGGGGCTAACAATCATTAGTTATGCTGATGCTCATGCTCGAAAGGTAGGAGGACAGTCTAGATTTGAAAGCATTAATGGATGTCACCAGGCGAAGCAAGAGAGGGAGAGAGTTCCAAAGGTAGGGAGCAGCAAGAGAGAACGGTTTAAGGCGGGAGGCACAGTGTTAGTTGGGGGTCTGGTGAGAAGATTTCCTTAGAGGAACGGAGGGCCACAGCCGGAACATAAGGGACCAAGAGAGAAGATAAGTAGGGAGGTGCAGTAGAGCGAAGGATTTAAAGGTTAAAAGCAGGGTATTGAATATGATTCTTGATTGGAAGCCACCCTAAGGACTGAAGTATCGGGGGTTGGGGGTTCTCTTTTGGAGGAGAACGAGATGATCCGAGCTGACACATCTTGATACACTGGAGAGGAGAAGAGATGACAGGCCGGGAGTCCAAAGATAGTTACATGTAGTAAAGATGGGAATTATAAGGGCATGGATGAGCATTTTAGTAGTGGTGTATGTATTATATGTTTATTTATATAACGCCACTAGAGGTTGCAGCACTAACAGTATGAATACATAAAAAATACATAAAATATGTATGAGCTATATAAGATGGATGACATGTGGAGAAAGGAAAGGTCATATTTGGCAATATTGTGAAGGAGAAAACGTCCCGTCCTGTGACATTGTTAATGTGTGTGGAAGGAAAGAGAGTCAAGATCTCCCAAGGCAGCATGCAGATTCAACTGGGTTATGACCATATTGTCAATAGAGATGGAGAGGTGGACTAGGTCTCAGTTTAGGGGGGGAAGTATTAATTCCGTTTTGGATAGATTGAGTTTAAGGTGCGCCATCCAGAAGGAAATAGAGAGCAACATTTAGAGATTTGGGATTGAACTTCATGTTAGCGCGGGGGGGTGACAAGTAAATTTGGGTATCATCGCATATATGTGATACTTAAAGCCAAAAGACACAGTTTATTTCTCCCGAGAGATAGTATGAGGGAGAACAGCAAGGGTCCTAAAACAAGCCCTGAGGGACCCCCCCCCCCCCAAGGGGAACTTGAGAGAAGTCTTAAAGAGACAGAAAAAGATCTGTTAGAGAGATAAGAAGACAACCATGCACAGCTTGATTTGGTCCACAATATCAAAGGCAGCCGATAGGTCAGAAGTGAGGACCAAGAACTGGCCCATGGCTTTGGCAGTTTGTAGGTCATTTGAGACTTTGCAACGGGCTGTTTCAGTTGAATGATGCGATCGGAATCCTGACTACATGGTGTTAATACGCTATTAGCATGAGATATAAAAGTATGTTTGTAGAGATAAGATGTTTCTAAGTGTTTTGACACAAAGGGGTTTGTGGGTTTTAAAGAAGAGGTTTGATGGGTGGAATTAAAAATGTGAGCAAAAACGGGGGAAAGTATTTACTTCTGAGTAAGAAGGAGGGCACGGGATCAAGGGTACACATTGTACGTGGCGAGGACAAGAGGAGGTCGAAGACTTTTTTCTGAAAGGTGACATGGGTAAAAGATTCCAGAACAGCAGGAGGTGGGGTAGGCTGTAGAAAGTGTGAGTTGAGGAAGAGGATAAAGCCAGAAGGTCTATTGCTCGGGTGTAGATAGAGTATCAGAGAAGAGGGGACAGTAAAAGTAATTAGATTGTGATCCGAGAGAGGGAAAGAGTTCTGGCAAACTTGTGAGACAGAAGGATTTTTAGTAAAGACCAAGGAAGTGACATCCTTATGGGACAGATCAACAAATAAATTACATAAGGGCGCATTTTCAGTATAGTTGCCCTTTAAGTGAAATTAACAGCCAGTTATCCTGACAATAAACAAACTATATTTGTGGCCATAAGGAAGGAATTTGTTGTGAATATAAAAACGTGGGTGATGGTCTAGTTGGCAGTCAGAGGTGTCAATTCAACCTTAGCACATCTACTGTTCTACCACAACACAAAGGTGAATTGTAAATGAGTTTCATTGTGTCATGTTCGCTGAAAGTTTTTATTTGTCTTTTTAATTAAATGTCAATATTTAACACGAAGGAGTTTCCAGACTTTTCCAGAGCTCAATAATAGCAGATAAAAACTCCCACAATTCCTCAGTAGGCATGGGGGAAAATCCGACAAAGAAAAATCCCCTAGAATTTTTGTGTTCCGTATTGTTGATGTAGAAGTAAAACTGAATTGACAGAACCCTCGTTCCCTATTGTTGTTTATCAGTATCACGGCTGTCCTGCAGCAATGTGGGGATTTTTTTTTTTTAGTGCTAGGACACCCCGTATGATTAATAAAATGAACACCTTAGCCTAACCCTATGATTACAATAATGTACCCTGTTAGCGCTAGGACACCCTATGATTAACATAAATGTACCCTGTTAGCGCTAGGACACCCGTATGATTACATAATGTACCCTGTTAGTGCTAGGACACCCGTATGATTAACAATAATGTACCCTGTTAGCGCTAGGACACCCGTAGGATTATAACAATAATGTACCCTGTAAGTGCTAGGACACCCGTATGATTAACAATAATGTACCCTGTTAGTGCTAGGACACCCGTATAATTAACAATAATGTACCCTGTTAGCGCTAGACACCCGTATGATTATAACATAATGTACCCGTTTAGTGCTAGGACACCCGTATGATTAACAATAATTACCTGTTAGTCTAGGACACCCGTATGATTAACAATAATGTACCCTGTTAGTACTAGGACACCTGTATGATTAACAATAATGTACCCTGTTAGCTAGGACACCTGTATGATTAACAATAATGTACCCTGTTAGTACTAGGACACCCGTATGATTAACAATAATGTACCCTGTTAGTGCTAGGACACCCGTATGATTAACAATAATGTACCCTGTTAGCGCTAGGACACCCATATGATTAACAATAATGTACCCTGTTAGTGCTAGAACACCCGTATGATTAACAATAATGTACCCTGTTAGTACTAGGACACCCGTATGATTAACAATAATGTACCCTGTTAGTGCTAGGACACCCGTATGATTAACAATAATGTACCCTGTTAGCGCTAGGACAACCCGTATGATTAACAATAATGTACCCTGTTAGTACTAGGACACCCGTATGATTAACAATAATGTACACTGTAGTGCTAGGACACCCGTATGATTAACAATAATGTACCCTGTTAGCGCTAGGACACCCATATGATTAACAATATGTACCGTTAGTGCTAGGACACCCGCATGATTAACAATAATGTACCCTGTTAGCGCTAGGACACCCGTATGATTATAACAATAATGTACCCTGTTAGCGCTAGGACACCCGTATGATTAACAATAATGTACCCTGTTAGCGCTAGGACACCCTATGATTAACATAATGTACCCTGTTAGTGCTAGGACACCTGTATGATTAACAATAATGTACCCTGTTGTACTGGACACCCGTATGTAACAATAATGTACCCTGTTAGCGCTAGCCCCCGTATGATTAACAATAATGTACCCTGTTAGTGCTAGGACACCCGTATGATTAACATAATGTACCCTTTAGTGCTAGGACACCCGTATGATTAACAATAATGCACCCTGTTAGTACTAGGACACCTGTATGATTAACAATAATGTACCCTGTTAGTGCTAGGACACCCGTATGAATTACAATAATGCACCCTGTTGTACAGGACACCTGTATGATTAACATAATGTACCCTGTTAGCGCTAGGACACCCATATGATTAAGTGAAAATCCATTCACTTGCCTTGAATATTTACACTTTTTCTGTATTTTGGACTCTTCCCACAATTCAATTCCGATTTGGTCTATTGTCCCATGGAACTGCAACCAGACACGTTGTCTAGAATAAATGTGCTTATAGAAACCATGTGTGGTTGTCGTGCAGAAAGCGACTGAATGTGCACCATCTGATTTCCATGAGATTAATTCAATATTCATGATAACGTTATTGTTCTTCCTGCTTGGCTCAGAGCTAATCTCAGTCACCCCATACGTATCATATGTGTCTTAACCAGTTACAAAAGGATGAGCAGACATACGTAAGCATGGGTAGATTACCTTCTCTTTTTAAACGGATCGTGGTTGGCTACCATTAAAAAGACTTACTATAATACATAACTCTATCAGCACAGCCGCTTTCAGTGAGCCTCAACATATTTATCTAAATTCACCATCTAAGATATAATTCCTTGTCATAAAATATACAGCCTAGGTAGTAATGATAAAAAATCCTTAAAGACTGTTTACACCTGGTTATACTAACACAGAACCAATAAATTAACTAAAAACAAAGGTCCTTCGGGTTCAGAACCTGATGTAGAGAAAATAAGTGTATTCTTTACCCTAAGGCTGGTTACACATGACTGATCCTTTGACCCAACTGAACAGTCACTGATATCAAGGCAACCAGTCGGCTTATTCGAAATGTAGCCGGTCATATGGAAAAGGATGGTAGACAATATTTTGATGCAAACAATCGTGTGGTCCATTAGAGACCACCTGACAGCCAAAATTTACAGGCCTGTCCAATCGAGAAACATTTGACCAGCTTGAGAAAGCCAGTCAGATGACTAGTGAAATGTCTTCAAGAACTAAACTTTAAGTCCAGTTGATCTAACTGAATACAACAGAAATTTGACCAACACATTTCCATTGCAACGAATCATTTCAGCCACATAGAAATTCTGTCAGCCCGAAATGTGGTGCTGTGTGTACACAGCCTAAAAGAGGTATCTAATCTGCAGCCCTCCAGATGTTTAAAACTATAACTGCAGTGCCAGGCAAGGATTTTATTCGTTTTTTGACCCACTGTTAAATTAAATGCATACAGTCTACCTTTATAATTAGCCCTGGGTCACATTTCTAACTACAGTCTGTTAGAAGTTATTTTGCTGTAAATGTTAACACCAACAGTTGAGAAGGGGAGCCTATTAATGCAGGCAAAGGCTAGTCACATGACTACAAGCTGGTCACATGGCTAAAAACAGGAAGCGTTCAACCAGGAAGTTACATTGCTGAACTTTTGCAGCAATAACTTCTCACAAATTTTATCTAGAGATGTGATTTAGTTTTGTTTTGAAGGTAGATGGAAGGCTTTTATATAATCCTTACTAGTTAGGAAGAATTTGAGACCACAGTTACCCTAAAGAGTCCCTGACCCAAATACATCACTGCACATGCTCAGTGAATTCTTTAGTCCCCTCGTCAGAGTTACCAAGTAACAACTATGAGATGACCTGCTTGTGACCTCTCTGTAATCAAGCTGATCAGTCAGAAAAGCTGTTGTTACTTACTGGAAACCAGAGCTGCAGAAAGAATCCTAAACCTGCAGGATTAAATGAAAAATTGTTGCTCATTTGTTATTTATTAATATTTTAAGATTAATCTCCCTGCACTATTTCCCCTATGTACACCTTTAAATTTACAGCATTTACAGATAGTGCCAACGAGTGCCAATTCCATCCCCTTTGTATCATAACACACTCCGATACGTTAAGTTTTCTGTGAGGTGCTACTTTGGGGGTGGCACTCCTGATACCTGATGGTCTTTAGAGATTTGATTGGAAGGAAGGGAATTGACACAGATGACGTGGTGTGGGGTGACTCTTATCAACTCCTGGAATTCTGTACTTATTGATGAAAGCCATATAAATTAACCTCTCTATGGACAGTGCCTTGTTATTGCAAACATTCTGTATAATCCTACCACAGGTATCTAGACTGCACAGGCTCGTTTCCTGGAATCGTCAGCCACAGAAAACAGATAAGTGTTCCACCTGCCTTTGGGAGATGCAGTTTACGGACCATAATTGTTCATAGCACATATATGACACATATTGCATATATATAGGCGTGTGTGCTTATATATCGGTTTTATTATATCGGTGTACTTAAACACATCTCATAATGTTTTGACACAGTTCATGTTGTTTTTTAAAGTTAAAATGAAATATGGTTCTTACCCCTCGGTGAACCTTGGTATTGATCAGGATAAGAAGCCAAATAGTATTATTTATATTAACAACAATTATGTCAATAGCAAAAACACCAGAGGATTACAAAGGAATCCCCTATGAAGAACCTTGAAAAAAAGTTTGCCAGCAACCTGTGTAAGGACAGCGGGACGTGGCCACTGGGCCATGACAGGACACCGTTTTGGGGGAAAATGAAAGGAATTTATTGGTTAGGACATCTTTTGGCGGGGGATTTTCAAACTGGGAGGGGAGAAAGCAAATTCAATTTCAATCTTTGACAGGATTGGCACAGAGCAAGAAGTTTTGTTGTCCCTCCCCCCAAGAGGTGGTTTATCAAGTTTACATGCGATTGATTGTATGTGTTAAAATAAATAAATAAATAATAAACAAAATAAATAAATAAATGTTATTTATAGATATACTGCAGAAGGTATTTTTGTTAAAAGTGTCATGTTTGTGCAGCTATTGTTTTCCTTTGTTATGTCACAGCTAGAGATGGACTAGAACTTGAACTCGAGTTCAAGCCGAACTTTACGAGTTTGAACGAATTCGAACTATTCTAACTACTTCGTTTTTCCAGACTGCGGCTGTATTTTCGATAATTATTAAAAATTCAATAATTATGGAATTTACAGGCAGTTCGCCTACCCTCGAAAGTATCGTTCATTTTCGGTAACCTCGAATGTACAGACGTTTTCTAACCCTCAAATCTATCATTCGCTAACCTCAAAAGTATTGTTTGATTTCGGTAACCCTGAATGTATGGTTCTATTTTCAGCAACCCTCGGAATAGATCGTTCAGTAACCCTCGAATTGCTGTAACCCTCGAATGTAGCTTGCGCAAAACCCGACAATTGCCCGCTGTGTTCAACAAGTTACCATTGTTAGTTTAGCTGTAAATCACTCAGACTTTTCGAACTATCACTCTCATTGACTTGAATGGGTCCGAATTCGAACTTTCGAACTTTCTCTGAAGTTCGAACATGGACCGACTTTATATAGTTCGGCCATCTCTAGTCAGTGGTAGTAGTGGTGAGTTAGCAGCCAACGATCCCCAGGAGACTCCTGGATTACGCTATAAGGATTCACACCTACTGGTGTTTTCTATCTTACGGACCAGTAGCTGGTGGAAATAAAAAGTTTAATAAAGCTGTGGCCTAATTTACCTCCTAAAAGGTTGTCAGTGTCCTTCTTTTATAAGGGTTGTATTGTGGAGTAAGGTCACAAGGAAAGTTAAGTGTGTGATTTAAAGGTAAAGCTTATTGGCCATGCGACCAAGGCCCAAGCCACTTGTAAGGTCAATAGAATAAAGCTATGCGTGTATTTGTGTCCACATACAAAACATCCTAATAAATCTCCATTATATGCTGATACATGGAGCCGATGTTAGTTCACAAGCTGCCATTATGTCTCACCAGCAGGATCCATTTGTATCATAGGAATTACTTTCAGGGAGATTCAATAAAATTCTTATGTTTAAAATGGGGCTAATTTTGCCCCAACCAATCAGATCTTATTTAACATTGAAAGCTAACATCTGATTGGTTGGGGCAAAATTAGCACCATTTTAAACGATAAGACTTTTATTGAATACCCTGTTTGTATTTTAGGCTCTTGCCCTATTTTCCACCCAAGATTGTTTTTGGAGACACATTGGGATGGGCAGCCATGCGAGTTTACCTTATCCTGGAAGTATAGTGGGACTTGTCAGTAGGAGGGCTCTACCTGTGGGACTATTTATTGGTCATAGGGATGTCTGATACCGTGTAAACTGCATTATCTGTATATTATATCTGAATGTCTTATGGGTTTTTTATACATTGTAGGAGTGATTATGCTTTTTATATATATATATATATATTATAATACTAGAGTTGGTGATAACGGGCACTCCATCAAAGACATCCGCCTGGGTGCTCAATCCAAATGAATACAATGTGCAAAAAAACGGAGGCACTCACAGGACTTCTCCAGCAGCAAACGTGTTTATTAGAACGTGCGAGTTAACATGTTTCCGCCCGTCAAAGGGGCCGTCTTCAGAACATCTGTGAATCAAGTGCTATAAGTATTTAAACTTGTAGCACTTGATTCACAGATGTTCTGAAGACGCCCCTTTGACGGGGGGGAAACATGTTAACTCGCCGTCTACAGGCTGGAGAATCCTGTGAGTGCCTCTGTTTTTCTGCACATTATATATATATATATATATATATATAATATACATAACAGTAATGTATCTAAAACCCCTTTGTTTATAAAGTATGCTAGTGTGTAGATAATATGATATTGTAGGGAATACAAGGAACGTGCATTGATTCTTTTCTATGTTTTTATATATATATATATATATATAATGTTAATTATTCTTTCCTAGATATTTTGGAGTTTTCTCTTTTGAATGTTGTGACGCAGACGAATTAAATGTTTGTACGTGGACGTAATTCTCTTAAAGGTCTACATAGGGGCATCCTTTGTAATCCTCTGTTGTTGTTTTCGCTATAGATTTTAACCCTTGTGGGCACCACTGATGTTCAGTAATCCACATGGTCATATTCTATGGATTGTGCGTTTCCAGATCTATGCTTTTAACAATAAAGTCAATGTAACGTCCCTTATGGACCACAATGCACAGAGGGTATTATTTACAAAGGCAATGTGCCCAGATAAAATATATAAATAACTGTGGTCTCCAAAGGTGTTTATAAAAGCGGATATTCTACCCTTAAAATGTTCTTTGAATTGCATATCTGCAGACTGTCAGTTATAGTGCTATAAGGTTAAACTTTTGGGGCAGCAGGCAATGATGACATCACTTATCAGTTGTCAGTGCAGGTATTTTCTGCATTTCACACGAATTATGTCTTCAGTGAATATGCTCAGACCTCATTGAAAGGAAAGAAGGGGAGGGAGGTGCAGATGATGTCATCTAAGCTACCACCAGGAGTGTTAATTCTAACTACAGTCTGTTAGAAGTTATTTTGCTGTAAATGTTAACACTTCCTGGTGGTAGCTTAGATGACATCATCTGCATCCTCCCCTTCTTTCCTTTCAATGAGGTCTGAGCATATTCACTGAAGACATAATTCTGTGAAATGCAGAAAATACCTGCACTGACAACTGATAAGTGATGTCATCATTGCCTGCTGCCCCAAAAGTGTTAACCTTTATAGCACTATAACTGACAGTCTGCAGATATGCAATTCAAAGAACATTTTAAGGGTAGAATATCTCGCTTTTATTAAACACCTTTGGAGACCACAGTTATTTATATATATTTATCTGGGCACATTGCCTTTGTAAATAATACCCTCTACGCATTGTGGTCCATAAGGGACGTTACATTGACTTTATTGTTAAAAGCATAGATCTGGAAACGCACAATCCATAGAATATGACCATGTGGATTACTGAACATTCAGTGGTGCCCACAAGGGTTAAAATCTATAGCAGAAACAACAACAGAGGATTACAAAGGATGCCCCTATGTAGACCCTTGAAAGAAATTACGTCCACGTACAAACATTTAATTACGTCCGCGTACAAACATTTAATTATGTCTGCGTTCAAACATTCAAAAGAGAAAACTCCAAAATATCTAGGAAAGAATAATTAACATTATATATATATATATATATATATGAACAACATTCGAAAAGATAATCAATGCACGTTCCTTGTATTCCCATACAATATCATATTATCTGCACACTAGCATACTTTATAAACAAAGGGTGTTTAGTATACATTACTGTTATGTATATAAATATATATAATATAATATATTAATTGCGAAAAACAGAGGCACTCACAGGACTTCTCCTGTGCGAGTTAACATGTTTCCGCCCCGTCAAAGGGGCAGTCTTCAGAACATCTGTGAATCAAGTGCTACAAGTTTAAATACTTATAGCACTTGATTCACAGATGTTCTGAAGACGGCCCCTTTGACGGGGCGGAAACATGTAACTCGCACGTTCTAATAAACACGTTTGCTGCTGGAGAAGTCCTGTGAGTGCCTCCGTTTTTCTGCACATTGATCATTTGGATTGGAGCACAGGCGGATGTCTTTGATGGAGTGCCCGTTATCACCAACTCTAGTAATATAATATATATAATATATATATATATATATATCTAATATATAGGTGATCAGACATCCCTAATGACCAATAGAATAGTCCCACAGGTAGAGCCCTCCTTACTGACACAGTCCCACTATACTTCAGGATAAGGTAAACTCGCATGGCTGCCCAATCCCAATGTGTCTCCAAAAACAATCTTGGGTGGAAAATAGGGCAAGAGCCTAAAATACAAACAAGGTTATTCAATAAAAGTCCTTATCGTTTAAAATGGTGCTAATTTTGCCCCAACCAATCAGATGTTAGCTTTCAAATGTTAAAAAATCTGATTGGTTGGGGCAAAATTAGCCCCATTTTAAACGATAAGAATTTTATTGAATCTCCCTGAAAGTAATCCTATGATACAAATGGATCCTGCTGGTGAGACATAATGGCAGCTTGTGAACTAACATCGGCTCCATGTATCAGCATATAATGGAGATTTATTAGGATGTTTGTATGTGGACACAAATACACGCATAGCTTTATTCTATTGACCTACAATGGCTTGTGCCTTGGTCGCAGATGGCCAATAGAGCTTTCACCTTTAAATCACACACTTAACTTTCCTTGTGACCTACTCCACAATACAACCCTTATAAAAGAAGGACACTGACAACCTTTTGGAGGTAAATTAAGGCCACAGCTTTATTAAACTTTTATTTTCAACCACCAGCTACTGGTCCGTAAGATAGAAAACACCAGTAGGTGTGAATCCTTATGCGTATCCAGGAGTCTCCTGGGGATCGTTGGCTGCTGAACTCACCCAACTGACTAGAGATGGCCGAACATATAAAGTCAGTCGGTCCATGTTCGAACTTCAGAGAAAGTTCGAAAGTTCGAATTCGGACCCATTCAAGTCAATGGGAGAGTGATAGTTCGAAAAGTCTGAGTGATTTACAGCTAAACTAACAATGGTAACTTGTTGAACACGAGGGGCAATTGTCGGGTTTTGCGCAAGCTACATTCGAGGGTTACAGCCAATTCGAGGGTTACTGAACGATACTTCCGAGGGTTGCTGAAAAATAGAACCATACATTAAGGGTTACCGAAATCAAACATACAAAATATCTAGGAAAGAATAATTAACATTATATATATATATATATACAAACATAGAAAAGATAATCAATGCACGTTCCTTGTATTCCCATACAATATCATATTATCTGCACACTAGCATACTTTATAAACAAAGGGGTTTTAGTATACATTACTGTTATGTATATAAATATATATATATATATATATATATAATGTGCAGAAAAACAGAGGCACTCACAGGACTTCTCCAGCAGCAACGTGTATTAGAACGTGCGAGTTAACATGTTTCCGCCCCGTCAAAGGGGCCGTCTTCAGAACATCTGTGAATCAAGTGCTACAAGTTTAAATACTTATAGCACTTGATTCACAGATGTTCTGAAGACGGCCCCTTTGACGGGGCGGAAACATGTTAACTCGCACGTTCTAATAAACACGTTTGCTGCTGGAGAAGTCCTGTGAGTGCCTCCTTTTTTGCACATTGTATTCATTTGGATTGAGCACCAGGCGGATGTCTTTGATGGAGTGCCCGTTATCACCAACTCTAGTATATATATATATATATATATATCATATCATATAAATAATCATATATATATATAATGATATAGTAGGTGATCAGACATCCCTATGACCAATAGAATAGTCCCACAGGTAGAGCCCTCCTTACTGACACAGTCCCACTATACTTCCAGGATAAGGTAAACTCGCATGGCTGCCCAATCCCAATGTGTCTCCAAAAACAATCTTGGGTGGAAAATAGGGCAAGAGCCTAAAATACAAACAGGGTTATTCAATAAAAGTTCTTATCGTTTAAAATGGTGCTAATTTTGCCCCAACCAATCAGATGTTAGCTTTCAAATGTTAAATAAGATCTGATTGGTTGGGGCAAAATTAGCCCCATTTTAAACAATAAGAACTTTTATTGAATCTCCCTGAAAGTAATTCCTATGATACAAATGGATCCTGCTGGTGAGACATAATGGCAGCTTGTGAACTAACATCGGCTCCATGTATCAGCATATAATGGAGATTTATTAGGATGTTTGTATGTGGACACAAATACACGCATAGCTTTATTCTATTGACCTTACAAGTGGCTTGTGCCTTGGTCGCAGATGGCCAATAGAGCTTTCACCTTTAAATCACACACTTAACTTTCCTTGTGACCTTACTCCACAATACAACCCTTATAAAAGAAGGACACTGACAACCTTTTAGGAGGTAAATTAAGGCCACAGCTTTATTAAACTTTTTATTTCAACCACCAGCTACTGGTCCGTAAGATAGAAAACACCAGTAGGTGTGAATCCTTATGCGTAATCCAGGAGTCTCCTGGGGATCGTTGGCTGCTGAACTCACCACTTAACTCACCAACTGACTAGAGATGGCCGAACTATATAAAGTCTGGTCCATGTTCGAACTTCAGAGAAAGTTCGAAAGTTCGAATTCGGACCCATTCAAGTCAATGGGAGAGTGATAGTTCGAAAAGTCTGAGTGATTTACAGCTAAACTAACAATGGTAACTTGTTGAACACGAGCGGGCAATTGTCGGGTTTTGCGCAAGCTACATTCGAGGGTTACAGCCAATTCGAGGGTTACTGAACGATACTTCCGAGGGTTGCTGAAAATAGAACCATACATTCAAGGGTTACCGAAATCAAACAATACTTTTGAGGGTTAGCGAATGATAGATTTGAGGGTTAGTGAAAACGTCTGTACATTCGATGGTTACCGAAAATGAACGATACTTTCGAGGGTAAGCGAACTGCCCGTAAATTCCATAATTATTGAATTTTTAATAATTATCGAAAATACAGCCGCGAGTCTGGAAAAACGAAGTAGTTAGAATAGTTCGAATTCGTTCAAACTCGTAAAGTTCGGCTTGAACTCGAGTTCAAGTTCTAGTCCATCTCTAGCTGTGACATAACAAAGGAAAACAATAGCTGCACAAACATGACACGTTTAACAAAAATACCTTCTGCAGTATATCTATAAATAACATTTATTTATTTATTTTGTTTTATTTATTTATTTATTTTAACACATACAATCAATCGCATGTAAACTTGATAAACCACCTCTTGGGTGGGAGGGACAACAAAACTTCTTGCTCTGTGCCAATCCTGTCAAAGATTGAAATTGAATTTGCTTTCTCCCCTCCCAGTTTGAAAATCCCCGCCCAAAAGATGTCCTAACCAATAAATTCCTTTCATATTTTCCCGCCAAAACGGTGTCCTGTCATTGGCCCAGTGGCCACGTCCCAGCTGTCCTTACACAGGTTGCTGGCAAACTTTTTTTCAAGGTTCTTCATAGGGGATTCCTTTGTAATCCTCTGGTGTTTTTGCTATTGACATAATTGTTGTTAATATAAATAATAACTTATTTGGCTTCTTATCCTGATCAATACCAAGGTTCACCGAGGGGTAAGAACCATATTTCATTTTAACTTTAAAAAACAACATTGAACTGTGTCAAAACATTCATGAGATGTGTTTAAGTACACCGATATAATAAAACCGATATAATAAGCACACACGCCTATATATATGCAATATGTGTCATATATGTGCTATGAACAATTATGGTCCGTAAACTGCATCTCCCAAAGGCAGGTGGAACACTTAATCTGTTTCTGTGGCTGACGATTCCAGGGAAACGAGCCTGTGCAGTCTAGATACCTGTGGTAGGATATATACAGAATGTTTGCAATAACAAGGCACTGTCCATAGAGAGGTTAATTTATATGGCTTTCAGTCAATAAGTACAGAATTCCAGGAGTTGATAAGAGTCACCCCACACCACGTCATCTGTGTCAATTCCCTTCGCTTCCAATCAAATCTCTAAAGACCATCAGGTATCAGGAGTGCCACCCCCAAAGTAGCACCTCACAGAAAACTTAACGTATCGGAGTGTGTTATGATACAAAGGGGATGGAATTGGCACTCGTTGGCACTATCTGTAAATGCTGTAAATTTAAAGGTGTACATAGGGGAAATAGTGCAGGGAGATTAATCTTAAAATATTAATAAATAACAAATGAGCAACCATTTTTCATTTAATCCTGCAGGTTTAAGGATTCTTTCTGCAGCTCTGGTTTCCAGTAAGTAACAACAGCTTTTCTGACTGATCAGACTTGATTACAGAGAGGTCACAAGCAGGTCATCATATAGTTGTTACTTGGTAACTCTGACAGAGGGGACTAAAGAATTCACTGAGCATGTGCAGTGATGTATTTGGGTCAGGGACTCTTTAGGGTAACTGTGGTCTCAAATTCTTCCTAACTAGTAAGGATTATATAAAAAGCCTTCCATCGTACCTTCAAAACAAAACCTAAATCACATCTCTAGATAAAATTTGTGAGAAGTTATTGCTGCAAAAGTTCAGCAATGTAACTTCCTGGTTGAACGCTTCCTGTTTTTAGCCATGTGACCAGCTTGTAGTCATGTGACTAGCCTTTGCCTGCATTAATAGGCTCCCCTTCTCAACTGTCAATTTTTTCCTCAGGTACTTCCTGTTTTCCCCAGCAATAAGTCTTAACTGAGCATGCTTCTCCCCCGGGGGGAAAAGGGCCTGTAGAGGTCAGGTGATGTCACTCAACCTACTGGAAGCAGGAAGTTTGAACATTCACCCCAATGTAATGTCTCACAGGCTCCAGCCAGAGATGTGATTGTTGGCTCAGTGTAAAGGAAATACTGCAGGCTTTCATTTAACCCTAACTTGTTTTGAGACCACAGTTGCCCTTTAAGATCTAGAAACCTACAGAATTAAACAGATTTCTGCTTATTATGAATGAACATAACAATCTGATAATTGTAGAACAGTGAATTACATAATTGTGTTTTTTTTTGTTTTTTTTTAACAACATATGGTAATTTTTGAGCATATGTTTAGTGAGATTTTATATGTAGCTGTTTTTATTTGCATTTGTATTTAATAGGAAAAGAACAGTACTCATTACTTAATGATTTAATTGAAAATAGTAGTGCCGAATTTATTTGTTCATGTGTTCATGGAGTGTATGTTTATAATGTACTTAAATATACATATACTAGCAAACCCCACGGCGCACACACCCTGCGAGCACACCCCCGCTCCCACATCTGTACGCTCCTCCTCCATCCCTCCCACATTGTGACGCGGTGCTTGAGCTTATGAGTCCAGCATCCGTGCATATTTACAAAAAAAAAAATAAACACAGTATGTTAAATCATGCAAAGTGACATCATGTCTATGTATGATGTCACTTAGGTGCCCACACTTATAACTGTTTATTTGCAACATGTACATAAGGGTTTCATGTTGGCTGAGCCCTTTGTTGCAACAATATTCACTATGTTAAATTGACAATTTATTTCCCTTCTCACGACCAGGTTTTTTTAAGTCAGGTCTGAGTAATGTTCATTCCATGTAAAGTCATTGCCTTGGATAGGCAAAGGAGATCCGTACATTAAACAAACACTAAATTGCCCACATCGGATTATTAAGAACGTTCCCCCTTATAGAATAATTGGGGGAGGGGGACATTTGGACAACACACATTGTTCTTCCTAAACTGTTGATCCTTGACAAACTTTAAAACAGGCATTAGCCAAGCACAATTATCCCTCCTACTGTCTGGTTGGGTCAGAAGCCGCAGGGAAATGTGTGGGCGCAGATGTGACTCTTTATTGGGTAAATAATCATTCTATGTAAACATTTACCGAACACCAGGTTATCAGTAAAACTGTGGAATTCGAACTTGATGCTGCACCATGTACAATGCTCTCACCTGTCCCCAGCCTGTGTGTACATTATTGAAAAGGAATTTCCTTTGAGTGATCTGTAAATACAGCTCCTGGTTTCAGTCTAAATACTAATGCGGAAAGGATTTTGTCCCCCTAGTTTGTGGTAACATGGATACAGCTTCATCCACTACATCAACTGAGAGACAAATTGGTATTTTATGTAGGCTAAGAGCTGAATTTGTTTCTTTCCCCAACCTTAATACAGAGGAATGAGTGATATAGAACCATATTCTCGTTAAAGGGGCGTACGGGACGGTTTGATTACAGCAATAGTGAATCCAGTCTACATGATTCACCTCGGGCATAACGAAGCAGTTCTAGGAATACTTTGGCTGCCTACCTTGCTTGAGTCCTTGATTTTTTCCTTTATCAGCTACTGAGCCCTGCACCCAGAGATAATCTGATGGGAATCTCTTATTACGGTCAAATATCAAGGGCATCGTCAGCAAAGACGAAGGTGCAATGTCACATCAACCTCCCAAGACACTAATTTGCATGCAAACCCAGCTGACGAGCTGCATACATCTGTAGCTATTTTATTCTTTTTAATACCTGTTTATTTTTCTATATAACGTTTACATTTTTTAATACTGTTTTCTAACAAACTTGATTGAATTTTGTTAATTTTCACATTTTTAATATGATTACTTTAAAGGGCAACTATATGAAAAAAAAACAGTATTTTTGACTTGGAGGTAGGACACATTTCTCCTACCTCCCTCCTGCTTTCTTGCAGAAACAGTGAGCTGTCAAAGATTACACTCATACCTCGCTGACAACTTCGAGGCTTCTCTACCCTCCCTTATTACCTGTTACTACCCTCCCTTATTTAACATAGTCAGGTATGCCTACTACGTATGAAATGGAGACTAGCGAGGTTTTTTTTTGACAATTCACTAATTGTGTAAGAAAGCTTATTAAAAACAGCAATACTGTCTCCTACCTGCAGTTTATAGAATTTATATTTAGAAACTTGTTTTTTTGTATAGATGTCATCTGATCTTGATTTAGTACAGAGTAAGGAAAATAAGGGGCAGGTTTTCATACCCACTACCCATCATGTTCTTTGTCCCACATGGCTTTGCCCAACATGGGTTAGGGGCTTGGGCATTCTGTGGCGTGGCTGGGGTGGTCTGTGAGGTGTGGGTATAGTTTTAAACAGTAGTTTTTTTCCAAAGAAAAGAAAAAAAATTCAATAAAAAGACACACTTTTATTTTATTTTAACCAAGTGAATATAAACAAATTGAATGAATTTTTAAAAAAACTTTTATTTACTATATTTCCACTGGATGTAAATTTCACTAACTCTACATTACAAATATATTTATCTTTTACCTTTTTGTATGCTACATGATACATACAGTAAAAAGCAAACCAGGGTTCTATAAATTATATTATATATTTTTGTGCCTAAAAAGGTTTCCCTGTAAAATCATTTTGTGAGTGTCAAAAAATTTCTTTAAAAAAAAAAAAACAATTTCAAAAGCTGTTTTTAAGGAAAAATAATTCTATAACCCAAAATATACTTTTGTTAAATTAACGAACTGACATTTATAAATTTAGTAAAAGATTATTTTAAATGTTGATTTATTTATTTTTATTCTAGATATTATAACAAAGTATTATAACTGGTAAAACCCTGACAATAAAAAAATTTTAATGATTTTTTTAAAGAAAATAAAATGCAAAGATTATTTTTAAATCAAAGTTTAAAGAACATATCCACACTTAAAACAAAAACTGGTGACTTGTCAGTAATCTGCCTGCAACCCCAACTATTATTTTTACCAGTTTATTATATGCTATGTGCATTTGTAACCAAATATTTAATGAAGTTCTCTTCTGTTCTGGCAAAGTTATCTGCCTCCTTCCTCTGCACATTGAGGTTTTTATGAGCTTGAGCATGTGCAGAGGAGACTGCAGAGGAAACAGAATTCAATTATTGGTTGTAATGTCAGAAGGGTGTGGCCAGGGAGACAATGTCCTCATGTTACTCTAATTGAATTTTAGGTTCCCATTTCTATACATCCAGGCTGGGCCTACCCCCACTGCATCCATGTCTGCTAGACAAACGCCAATCATGCACACTACCATGACTCCACCTTATAAACAGTTCCCATTGTGCATGGCTTTTCTCCTGACCAAGTTATCTTAAACAGCCACCATATGGGATTACACTCATCTAATGTTATATTTAACTGAAACTGACCCCTGGTGAATTTCCACCCAACCCTGTGATTACATCATAGCTCCAATTTAATTCTTCCATAAACAATATACTTATCTCCCAAATACACTACTTCCCCATACCTCTGTACCAACCTCATCCAGTGCAAACCTGACACTAATCAATACATTCGGCCGTTTACCTTCTTCTTCCTTCCCTAGTTCCACAGGAAGCCCCTCTATATAATACAGTGCACAGTTCCTCCAATGATCCTGCACTCTTTGCTTTGACTCTGTCAATGACATCACTCTTAAAGGGTCTACAGAATTCCAAATCTAATATTTTACATTGCTTCGTTTCATTCTCTTAATCCTATTGTCTTTATTGAGAAAGGAAATGGTTGAACGATGCTAGAACAGGTATTAGTTCATAGCACGTAAAGGATGAAACCCAAGACTGAATCCTTGACCCCCTCCCAGTTTCTTTCTGTTAATAAGAAGCAAATCTTTATCACTTCTGCTGCTTACGATTGGCTCCTGTACAAGATAACAGCCACAGAAAAAGACAGATCAATATTATGTTGCTAACTCTGCTATTCACAATCTTCTTCTTTGCTCTAGGTGCAATTCCACCCTGCTCCTGGCTTTCTGACATATAGATCTGGAACTGTATTGGTGCATTAGGATGCTGCCTAGAATCATTCCCACCGTGATACTGTGGGCAACCTGTTCTCATCATGTAAGTAGAATCTGTTTCATGGACAATCTATAATTCAGTTTTAAATACAAGTATCTATTCTGTCTGTCTATTCGGTCTGTCTGTCAGCAATGGTGTAAATAGGAATCACTGGGGCCCCCAGAAAAACTATGATGTGGCCCTCTACCTGCTTCATCTACAGTGGTTTTCTGGGGGGAGGCTATATATGTTATAGGGAAAATAAGAAAATGGGGCCCCCCTAGCTCCCAGGCTCCCTGTTCTCCTGGTAGTCATGCCCCTGATCATCAGCGATTGTCTGTATTAAACAGTGTTTCCATAGAATCCTTATTTCCACTGGCAGGTTAAAATATCTCTGGCAATTGAAAGTTTCCTACAATTCAGTGTAGATGCTCAGAATGATAATGTAATGATGTTAATTTGCCTTTAATTGTATTCTTTTAGATAACTTTATTAATTCACATTAGTACGGGCAGTCTCAGGGTTATGAACCAGATCGGCTCTGTAGGTTTGTGGAATTAGTTTGTAAGTTGGAACAGGTACATATAGTAAATATTACTATTGAATGCAACTTAGAGAGACGTTTACAGCTGTTTTGAAAATTAATTGCAGTGCCGGTCGGCTTTTGCGATCAGCTGTTCTTAACAGCACATTCTAAAGAGCAAGGTGGGTAAAAGGGAGGGTTGGGGGCCAATTAAACAGTTGTGGGTAGACAACCACTGGTAGACCACCTGGTTGAACGCTCCTGTATAGTATTTACCCTTATGTCCCTTCATTTGTAGGTAGGATTTGTATGTAAGTCAGATGTTTGTAGCCTGGGGACTGCCTGTAGTGATAATGTAAGTTACCATAATATGTTCCACACACAGTAATAAATAGATTATCTCCGATAGATTGTGTTATTGCTTCTTGCAAAATATTTTCCTTATTTAAAATGTTGAGGTTATTTACTTATTTATCTTGTTAACTATTTAATCTTTTTCCATTATACAAACTCCAGAGAGACTATTTCCCAGGGTTTCATTCTGGTTTAAGATTGTATTGTTCACTTTCAAATATTCTTTTTGCTCATGATCTAAGATGAAACATCTTTGTCTGCTCCGGAGTTTAGATAATATTACATTTGAGTTGGAATAAAGACTGATTGCGGTTGGTATATTTTATGGAGTAGGTAGATATGATATCCCTTGATGTTGTTATAAAACTATTTTATTTAACTTGGAACTAACAGGATTCTGTTTTGCTGCCATCATGTTTCAGGTCTTTGGATTTACCACAGTTCACCAGAATGGTTACTGCGCCTTGTACGATGAGTGTGGCAAGAACCCAGAGGTGACAAACAGTTTGATTCCGGCTATAATGCCATGTGAGTCCAACACCCCTGCCAGAAAATTAAGTGGTGCCTACCTGGCATTATTTAAAGATGTGTGCCCTGGACTGGTTACGGGAGATAACAGCACATATGCCTGTTGTTCTAACAAACAGCTGAAGAGTATGCAAAAGAGCTTTGCACTTTCCAAAGTTATTTTGAACCGTTGCCCATCCTGTGCGGAAAATTTTGTCAACATCTACTGTCAAAATATCTGCAGCCCAAACCAGAGCACTTTCATCAATGTCACCCGCACCCACCCATCTACTGTCATTGGAAAGCCCGAGCTGGGGGTTCTTGAGTATAAATGTTATTTTCGTCGCCAGTTTGCAGAGGAATCTTTTAATTCCTGCAAAAATGTACGTCTACCTGCTACAGGGGGGTATGCTATAGCTACAATGTGTGGTAAATATGGGGCAGAGTTGTGTAACAGCCAACGTTGGCTGGATTTTCAAGGAGACATAAGCAATGGGCTAGCACCATTGGTGATTGAATTTCTGTTACAAGACAATAACACTGAGGTTGGGGACGGTATTGTGCCCCACTATAGCAAGGTTTGGAGCTGTAGCGAGGGCCCAGGAGGTGTCACAGAAAATGCCTGCACTTGTCAGGACTGCAAGGAGTCATGTCCCAAAATACCTTCTCCGGAACCCTTGCCTGATTCATTCAAAATCGGAACTTTAGACGGTTACTTGATAATATGTGTGGCCATTTTTCTAAGTTTTTTGCTACTTTTCCTTATATTTCTAGTCATAAGGAGGATTACTAAATGCCACAAGAAAAAGGAAAAAGCCAAAGAATTGCCACAGGTGACATATGCCAGTCTGAGCTGCTCAGAAAGATTAAGTGCAAGGACAAATAACGCAATGGCCAAATCATTCCAGTGGTGGGGCACTCAAATGGCATCTTACCCAAAGACAGTTATTGGAGTATCACTAGTTATTGTCATTGTCCTTTCTGCTGGCATGTTTCTCATTAAACTTACCACCGACCCTGTGGAATTGTGGTCCGCACCCAATAGTCTAGCAAGGACGGAAAAAGACTTTCATGACTCTAACTTTGGACCGTTCTTCCGCACCAACCAGCTCATCATCACAGCAAAAAAACATCCTGGATATTCCTACAACTCTTTGTTTTTTGGGAAATTGAATTTTAGTGGTATCCTTTCTTCTGAAATCCTTCTGGAAATGCTGGATCTACAGGAGAAGGTTCAGAACATTGTGGTAAGTGGAATTAAAGGGCCCACAAATGAAAACTTATAGACAGGTTAATCACCCCCAAAGCCCTAAATGGTAATAGTTTGAAATCTGAAATATAAGTCTAACCTGTTGCCCCTGTTTCTGCTTCCTGGTTCTTCCAGCTAGCAACTGTCAGTTATGGATTTGACAGTGAACATGACCAAATGTTAATCCCCTATCTGCCTCTTCTGAGCATGCCCAGGCTCAGTACAGGTCACTAAATTGATCAGTTTCCATGAGGCATCCAGAAACATAGCAGGCATACAGTAATGAATTCATAGGACAAACTATGATATATCAACATATTTTAAAGAGGCCATTCTTTCTAAAAGATGTTCTTATGTGGGTGGAGTTTCCTTTAATTTTGACATTGATGAAACTAATGCTGCTATAGATTAAAAATTGAAATTTGTTTTTTGACTTTACAACACCTACCTGCACCTCAGGAAGACCACAAACACTCCTTTTCATCTATTCAGCCCTTACAGCAAATTCTAGTATTGTCCCTCTAGCAAAAAATTTACAGCAATGTTTCTTTTTGCTTGATCAATAATACAGTGAAGATGGTCAATAATGTCATAGTCTTTCCACTACAACATCTGCCCAGTTTCAATTCTTGGAATGCCGGATATTCATGTGAACAATCTCCATTCTTTCTATTGAGGTTTAGCTCATAATGGTTTCTCCTTGTATGTATGTATGTATAGTAGTGATGGACTAGAACTCGAACTGGAACCTGAGTTTGAGCTGAACTTTATGAGTTTGGATGAACTTGAACTATTCAAACTAGTTCGTGTTCGGACTCGCGGGACTATTTTGGAAATCCTCGAACATTCGAGAATTCAAGAATTCGGCGTCTTCTATCTTCCATCCGGTGAAACCAGCTCTGCTGAGGCCACCTACCCCGAGAAGTACCCCTGCAGCCGCCAGTGCAACCGGTGGCCGGAGGTTGTTGGCCGTTCGTCACTCTGCGATTTCGGTAATCTCCGGCCATTTGGGGACTTTCGGAAGCGGGCGTTCAAGTTTTGCCAAACGTTTGAAAATCTTCGAACGTTCGAGGATTACCAAAAGAAGCAAGCGGAAAACGGAAGTAGCGCGCGTGTGCGCTACGTCCGGTTTTTATGCTGTTCCCCGCACACGGACGTGTTCCCCAGACCATCTTCCAAGTCCCAGGGGCCTGTAAGGTAAGTTTACACTGAAAAATTTCGGAAAGCTCATTCAAACTTTCCGAACTAATTACCCCCCATTGACTTTAATGGGTCCATTTTCTGACTTTCGAACTTGCAAACTTTTTTAGAAGTTCGAAAGTTCGAAGACGGACCGAACTTATGAAAGTTCGGCCATCTTTAATGTATAGTTTATTTATAAAGCGCCACTTAGGGATGCAGCGTTGTACAGTAATAAAATATAATGAAGTCATGCAAGGGGGGCAAATACATAAATAGTTCAGTACATAAATATATAAATATAACTATATAATACTAGAGCCTTGCCACAAGCCTAGCACCTTAAAGCTTACAATCTAGTTAGGTGGGTAACACACAGTACAATGGAATGGGTATAAGTGCTGGAGTGAGACAAATGCAGTACAAATTAAACAATCATATACTGTGCTGGGTACCAGATAGGTAGGATGTAAGGATAGATTGAAACCTGCTAATTGAGGTTTCTTGACGTAGTGAGAGGGGAATAGAATTCCAGAGAATGGGAGCCACAAGAGAGAAGGGCAAGAGGAAGCAGTACGAGTGGGGGTCTTGTAAAGGAGCTGGTGCTGTGATGATCGAAGGGTGTGGGCGGGAACATATGGGGGCAATAGAGAGGAAATATAAGGAGGTGCAGTAGAGTGAAGGGATTTAAATGTTAGGAGAAGGATTTTATATACAATGCGCTGTTTAACAGGGAGCCAGGTTGTTGTCCCATACAGTGGAGATTTGGGATCCTGTTTATTAGAGAGCAAAACAATACGTGTAGCAGAGTTGAGTATAGACTGAAGGGGAGAGAGGTGGGAAGCAGGAAGACCAGTAAGTAGTAGGTTACAGTAGTCCAGGTGCGATAGGATGAGAGCATGCATAAGTATAGCGGTAGTTGGGAGAGAAAGGAACCAGCGGATTTTGGCTATATTGCGAAGGAAAAAAGGTTTTAGCAACATAAAGTGTGGTTAGAAAATGAGAGAGAGGAGTCAATTATTATTAGCCGTAGGCAGCACGGCGATTGGATAGGAAAAATGGGGGTTGGGTGGCCACTTTTGCTCTGTCTTTGCTTGCTCACTTACTCCTTTCCATTTCTTCCCATTCCTCAGGACTTTCTATGTTTCTGTCATAATGTTTAGCCACAGTCTTTACCTTCTTTTTCCTATTCTTCCCCATATGAATAATTTTCCCTTCTCCCTACTGTGTTCCCCTACCCAATGGCAAAGCTAAACTGTAAAGGTTCGTACACACGTGCGATCATGGGTCCCGACCCACGATTTGTATGGGCACTTTATTGTCCGAAACGGACGTTCGGCCAGGGATCAAACAAATGTGTACACGTGTGTACGAACCTTTAGTCTTGGTCTGAAGGAATTAAAATAAATGATCAACTGTGTGAAATAAAAATGTGCTGTGACTGTAGATGGACCAAGTGTATTACAGTCTGGAAAAGTCTAAGAACCCCATGCTCTATGCCCATAATGCTAATGACAGGTGCTGTAAGGAGAAAGTCAGATTCAGTGACCTAATGGGGCCTTATGGGCAAGTCTCAGCAGATCTATGATTTTTGACCTTGAAAAACTGATGATTCATGTGGAAAACTCTGGGAAAGTCGATAACTTCTTTGTTTACCGCTTTACTTACCAAACCCTGAAATCATTAATACAATGTCTGTCTGGGCAACTTCCTTTATGTTTCTATTCTGTTATTTCCTGTAGTATTTTGTTTTTTTATATGAGTTTCTATGGTCCATAAACATTATTACTAAATGCCGAATTCCTTGTGCACACTCCATCTAAAAAACCCATCTAACTTGGTTCAGTGCATGTTCACCCCAATGTGATACTAATTAAGGGGGGGGCTCCCTCAGTTTTGCATGCACAGAGTTTTCAGTTGTTTTTAGGTTATAACACAGGAAAAATGTGTTTGTGCTGAAGATCTCCTGACATCTTATTAAAATGCCTTATAGAGTGAATTGTCCGTTGGCTTCTGCAGATAGTTACTGTCTATCCTTCCCAACAGTCCTGGATTCTGCAGGACAGTCCTATGTTTTAACTTCAATCTCCCTTCTGCAATATTCCGATATCTATTGGAGGGGTGAGCTGTAAATGAAATAATTGGTGTTAGTAAGAAGTTTAGACACCTGATACATCACTATAGTAACTGTAGTAACACCCCTCAGATCTTATTTAACATTTGAAAGCTAACATCTGATTGGTTGGGGCAAAATTAGCACCATTTTTAACGAAATAACTTTTATTGAATCTCCCTGATAGTTTCTTAACTCAGGAGACTCTTGACAGCACTGTCTGTCTGGGATTACAATGTCTTCACATTTCCTATTGGTTTTTGCCTTTCTAGCATTTTATATGTATCAATACTTCAGCCCCCACTAGTCATATAATGATGTTGAAAGTTATTCTCTGTATTAATTTTGGACAATATCTAAGTTAATCCTATTGGGACTTGCCTATGATACACATTTGTGGCATTGCTTTTGCTGCCCACAATTTGGGCTGCCATCCTAGTAGGGACAACACTTTTCAGTTGTATTGCTAGCTGTGATTCTCAATAGATCCGTGTTGAGATGTGCTGGATTAAAAGTGAAGACAAGATCTTACTGTAAAATAATTCTTACACATGGTTGCAATGTGCATTAGAAATACTACTCTGCATGTGAAGACTGAATTACATGCAGTAAATGTGAACATTCAGTACAGTAATGTTTATGGAAAAGAACCAAACAATCCAGGTAAAAGTGGAGCTGAAGTATAAATGAAAGTCTGGGGCGAACTGACTGTGTATTGGTTTTATCTTCTCTCTGTTGTTTCACTTAAGGTTTGGTCTGAAAAACACCAGATCAATGTCACTCTGAAAGACATCTGCTATGCTCCTCTGAACCCTTCAAACCCTGCGTCCACCGACTGCTGTGTCAACAGCCTGATGCAGTATTTCCAGAACAGCCGCACTAAATTCAATATGGAAGTCAACCAGACGTTATCTGGACAAAAAGGGACCGTAGGGTGGAGGGATCATTTTCTGTACTGTGTTAAGTAAGTGCCATTAAATCGCTTAACGACGGAAAAGTGCCCAGCATAAATGAAAATGAGCCTGAAAGTGTGGACAGCTATATTAAAGGGCATGTCCTTAAACTATAAAACTGATAACTTGCCAGTTATCTGCCCACAACCCCAACTGTTATTTTTACCAGTTTATTACATGCATTTGTAACAAGATATTTAAAGGGGAAGTTCAGTGCAAATACATATACTTTTAAGAAAAAAGAGCAGTATTTTTCTATCCTAATGACCTTAACTTGCCCATCCAATATTTTGTCTGTGTATAAATAAAGGCTTCCAAAATATTGAATTCCTGTTTGCAGGACCCCTAATAGAGACCGTTATGGTCATGTCCTTGACCCAGCACCGGGTTGATTCAGTTGCTCAGTAGAGATCTGAGCATGTTTGACCCATCCAACAGCCAATCAGTAGAAATTACTGTTAGGAACATTCCAAGGATGTGGTGCATTCTGGGAAGAAGAAGGACCGTTAGAACCTGTAATGTCAGCTCACTAATGTCAACAGCAGGAAAAAGCAAAGGGTATGTTATATACTAGGTATGCATAATACAAACTAAGAATTTGAAAAAAAATTATATTTTCCACTGAACATTCCCTTTAATGATAACTTCTATTCCTTTATGGCAAAGGTATCTGCCTCCTCCCTCTTCTCAATGAGCTTTTTATACATAATACATTATATATAAGAGGTAGCAGGTGAAACAGTGCTAAATCATTGGCTGTGATGTCAGCAGCCATAGCCTTGATTGACTTCATGGAGGAGGGGCCAACTTACTTTGCCAGAATAAGAAAATAATTATCCGTAAATATTTGGTTAGTAATGCAGGTAATAAAGTGCAAAATATATCAGGTGGAGTTGCGGGCAGTTAGCTGACAACTGACCAGTTTTTTGTTTTAAGGGTTAACGTGCCCTTTAATTCAATATTGCATCTATTAAAGGGATGAGTGTTGATTAAATTTGAGGCTTGAAGATCAAAACAGAGGGGAAGTAAGGGTAATGCATGGCAGGCAAGAATACTGAGTGAGGGCTAGGCCACACTGAAGTGCTTTTAAGCGCAATCCGATTGTGCTTTTAAAAGCGCACACTAGTATGGCCCAGTTAAAGTGGCCACACTAGTCCGCTAGGGAGCCCTGTGTGTGCTATCCGTAAATCAGAGTGCATGCGATCAACTTTTTTTGCGCAATCGCATGAGCTCCAATCGTGAATCAAGGGGATCATAATCGCCCATTTCAGTGTGGCCTCAGACTAAGTCAGGCTTTTTCGAGCATGTAGGAGTAATCATTCTGTCAGGACAGGACCTTCAGTATAGAGCTTACGTCTAATTGTCCTGCATATGTTCTCCCTCTGCAGTTCTCCTCTCTCGTTTAAGGACATTACGGACCTAGAACTGAGCTGTATGGCTGATTATGGTGCACCTGTGTTTCCCTTTCTTGCTGTGGGTGGATATAAAGGTAACACCTCTAGCCATCTTGTCCTGTCATTGTATTCTTGCACAAAAAATATTTTAGACATTTACTACATGAAATATCCAGTCATCTTTGTACATGGTAGTTTCTTCATAAAGCCTAAAACTCTATAATCTACTTCAATTATCTTCTCTCCAATCACATTGAAATCCCTACCCCACAGTATTCTGGGATTCAATCTTCCTTTCCATTAGTAACATTCTCCCTCCTTGGTTAACCATGTTCCCTCCAGATGGGCGATATTCCAAATCAGAAGCTTTGATTCTCACTTTCTCGCTGAACAATTACCCTCGTACTGACCCTCACTATGACTTTGTAATGCTTTGGGAGAAGAGATATTTGGAGATCATAAAGGAATATAAAAAAAACCCAAAGAGCAACCTGACGTTTGGTTTCATGGCTGAGGTGAGAGGTGCAAAAAAAATAAAATTTTTATCTTTTGCCTCATTCAGTTTCAGTGTCTATTCCAAAGAGCATGTTACTGTCTATAATTAAATTACTGCTCTGTCTCTGATAAATGTGAGTAACAGGCATGTGTGGAACACTTTCCTGTGCTAGGTATTTAGGTTTCACCTTTAGGTTCTACATAATGATTAACTCGGTCATTACTCGGACCACTCTACTAGGGCAGAAAAACAGAACAATGAGCCTGTAAACAGGTAGCTGTGGTCTCCATAAAAAGCCCTTTATTAAAAAGAGACTCTCATATCATTCAAACAAGCCTTGTGTCTCTAGCTACTCTGGATCTTAACATTATAACCAATGTTCCCCCCAATGTAATGTTGTCTGTGTGCACAAAATGTACTTTCTGTGCACGTACAAAATGAAATGTTGTCTTCTACACACAGCAACACTTACCCATATACTGTATACTCGAATATAAGTCGATATAAGTATAAGCCAAGGTATCTATTTTTACCTGAAAAATGAGTAAAAACTGATTGACTCTAGTATAAGTCGAGGGTAGAAATTTATGACCACTACTGCCTTCTGATTCTGTTTTGTGGCTTTAGTTGCCTTTTAAATTGACAGCAGAATTCCCATACAGTAGTCCCATACAGTAATAGCCAAATCCAGTATGGATATTACTGTATGGGACTACTGTATGGGGATTCTGCTGTCCATTTAAAGGGCAACTAAAGCCTCAAAACAATATAGAAGTTTACCCTTTAAATGGAATTATCCAACAGTTACCCCCAATCCCTTGCCACTCCAGATGTTTGGAAACTACAACTCCCAGTATGTTTTAGTTAGTTAGGTTTCCAAACATCTGCAGTTGCAAGCACTGCACACAGTGGAGAGGACTTGCCTGTGTGTTGCTCAGGTAATCCACACGTACAGAGCATATGGTAGTAAATTCAAATAGACAGACAGATAGATGTATAACATAAAAGATTTTCACTATATACAGCTGTTTAGTACACATACTTGTGAATCCTGTGTGTCGTGTATGTACATATATTCTGCAAAGTGTGTCTTACCAGGAGGCATGAAGCATTCATTGTTCATTGTATTGAATGCAATAGCAGGCAATCCAGCAATCTGGCTCTGCATCCACTCCTTCTGGCGCCTGACGTCACTACTCACTTCCCGGTGCCTAGTAGTGACATCAGCCGCCAGAAGGAGTGGATGCGGAAGCAAGCCGCAGCAGGATTACTGCATCTACAGGTGAGTGACTCTAGTATAAGTCGAGGCCTTCTTTAAAGCCTAAAAACCTTGATGTATACTCAAGTATATACAGTATATTACAGATTTTTGTGCATGCACCACTTTAAACTGTGTGTGCAGGTCTGCAGACCTGTGTGCGTGCATGAGTTAACAGGTTAGAGGGAACATTTGTTGTGATGTTACACTTTCCAGACTGCCCTTTCTTTGTGTCTCTGTGACAGGCAGCTGTGTCATGAGCTCCACCCCCAAAAAACAATCTTTTCTGAAGCTAGTTACAGACCTGTCCATCTCTCCCTATGGACACATTAGTGTTCTTTTCAGGCTTAAGGCTATCTTAAAAATAACTAACGAGTTCAGGAACAGGGCTCATGATGCAGCTGATGATGCTCAAGACTGAGACTTGGGGCAGAGCAGTGGCGCTGGTGACGTCACAGATAAAACACCCTATATACTGCTGTAACTTTGAATAGACTGCAGTTAGAAGCATGATCCTGGAGTCATTTTAAATAATAATAATTCATTATATTTAAAACGTATTTATATATATTTATAGGTCACTTGTATGGGGACCATAAATTCTAAATATGTGAAAAAAACAAAACAAAATCTCTCAAATTTCTTAACTTTTCCCTTTAATTACAGCGCTCCCTTGAGGACGAAATCAACAGAACCACAGCAGAGGACATCCCTATCTTCACCATCAGCTATGTGGTGATCTTCATTTACATAGCTCTGGCTCTGGGCGAGTACAGCAGTTGTCGAAGGGTGCTGGTAAGGAACACATTTACTATTCCCCCTTCTGCATCACAATGTTCTCATTTTCTACATTTAATGCGGGTCCTCTTTCCTCTTCTGTTCAGGTTGACTCCAAAGTGACACTGGGTTTGGGAGGAATTCTGGTGGTTCTTGGTTCAGTCTTTGCCTCCATGGGATTCTTCTCCTATGTGGGGGTTCCATCCTCACTAATTATCGTGGAAGTTGTTCCTTTCCTTGTTTTGGCAGTGGGAGCCGACAATATCTTTATCTTCATTCTGGAATTACAGGTAAAGTCAATGACCTGCAGAATATAAACGTTTAGCAAACACCTATGGATGTAAACAGAACTGATCTGTTATCCAACATGACACTGATTTAAAGAGCAATGCTTTATTTTTCTGCAGAGAGATGAACGAAGGCCTGGAGAGAGGAGAGAAGAGCATATTGGACGAGTCCTTGGCAATGTGGCCCCTAGCATGCTACTGTGTAGCGTCTCTGAGTCCCTCTGCTTTTTCCTTGGTAAGGGACTTTGTAAAACATGAGGTTTCTGGAATTCATCACATACCATATCCCTATTTCTCAAGTCAGTTGTGTAGCTACCAGGGGTGCAGGGAATGCAACTGCACCAGGGCCCTTGGCCAAGAAGGGGCCCCATTTTGTGCTAAGGTTCCAAAACTACCAGTCTGTATGCCAACTGTTGTACCAGTGGTCTGTATTACAAAGCATTTTGACCATTGTTTGTTTGCCAAGCATTTAACCAGTGCCTGGCAGTGTGTAGTGCCAGTTTCCCAACCAGTTTATCAGTGTCTGCATGCCAAGCATTTAACCAGTCTTTGTGCCAACTATTTTACCAGTGGTTATATACAAAGCATTTTACCAGTGATTTTTTGGTTTGCGGTGCCGATTTGTGTTTGCGGCACTGTTGGGGGGCCCATGCCCAAATTTTGCATCAGGGCCCATAAGTCTGTAGCTACGTACGCCACTGCTCCCAGCATTACAGGCCAAGGAGGGCCTGTACCTTGCAAACTAGGGGGAAACATAGTAAAGTGTAGTAGGCCAAGCACATACACAGGCCTTTTTTTGTGTGAGCAAGTGAAGGAATCTCACTGTAAATTACATTGGGGAGCTTTAAGATACATAGGAGTAGCCAGAGAGCTTTAATAATAAAGGACAATAATACTCACCTCTCCCTTGCTCCTCTTCCTCCATAGCTGCATAGAACCCAGGGCAGTGTGAGGACCTGAATCGCTAAGTCTTAACCTATGGGTCCTTTACCTAACTGCTGGAATAATTACCCAAAGTCTCCCTCTGCACTCTAGTCCGATCCTACTTTCTGCCGCTGTCAGTGACAGTTTGTGATGCAGTCAATGGGAGGACAAGCAAGGAGGCATGTCTTCCCATTGGCTGCATAGCTAACTGTCACTGACAGTGGAAGAGAGGAGGATCAGACTGGAGCACCGAGGGAGACTTTCAGTAAGTATTCCAGCAGCTAGGTAAAGTACCCAGAGTATAATTGACCTTTAGTAGGACCAAAATAAGATTAGTCCTGTGCAACCTCTTGGCATGATGTTATACCAGCAGCCATGGCCAAATAGTGTCAACCTTCTGGCCCAGTCCTCCCCTGAGTACAGGTAGATCTGCAAGAAAGTTCTATGGAAATTATAGACCAATTGCAATGTGTGACGGTGAAAGGATAGGTATATATTGTGCGGTTTTATATACCTTAACTTGTATTTTCAGGTGCCCTTACCAAAATGCCTGCAGTACGCACATTCGCCTTGAATGCTGCCCTCGCCATCCTGCTGGACTTCCTGCTCCAAATCTCAATGTTTGTTGCTCTTGTATCTCTGGATGCTAAAAGGCAAGAGGTAAAATATGGGAGATATGTACTTGTCACCTGCACCATTCTAAACCCCAAATGGAACCTTTCACTTTTTAAACTACAGATACAGCAAAATGGATTCTCAGATACTAGGGAAAAGTCTATTTATAACCAACAAAGGCTTAGAGTATGGGGAAAAAACTGCAAATGTATGTAAAATGGAACCAAGCAACCAAACTTACTTGATTAAAGCCCCCTGCTACCCTAGTAGTTAAATTGGTATGGAAAGACATTGCAGCAAATAATATTGACCATGTGTCTCTCTATGAAAATATGTTATAGGGTAAATGAAGTCATGCTATATAAGTATAAGTGCCATGACTATCCTGTAAATTATATCCCTATAAACTGTGATTAGCTATGTCATCAGTTGTAATGGGCAACAATACTGAAACTTTGGCCCGGGTGCATTGTTTGTTGCATTACACTGAAAACATTTTACCCGTTCGTGAAGCCAAGTTTCTTGCAGTCGAATGCAGCATTTAAGCTCCACCTCCCTACAGAGTCCTGGACATGCATTTGCAAGTTCCATGTTATTGGGCAGGGAGAGTGTATCAGATCTAAGTTCTCTCCCCGGCCTTTCTTGTACTGTACAACAGCAAGCGTCTTTTTGCTTAGATACGCCTACCGTTGGCAGACTAAGCTACAGATCATGCTTAGTTTTTAAAGAGCTGTTTCTTGGAAAAAATACCTATATGAAAAGTAAAAAAAGGTAGAATATATTCCTCCTATACTTTTTATTTTAAGTTCTATAGCTGAGATATAGAAGGTCATGGAACTTCTTGGTGACCTCATTATTTACTATATACAGTGTAGAACAGGATGGGCAGCACTTCAGCTCAAATTCAGTTCTGTTGTATGGAGGAGGCCAAGTAAAAAATGCTCTTTCATAGTGGTTATAAAGCGCACTCACAGAAGTTGACATGGCATTGTGGGTCTTGATGGGAAATTCCAAGCGGGATTCATTTACAATGGGTCCGATTTCTCTCTCACACTACACTTTATATGCTGAACCACAATGAATTGAAATTCATTTGTTTTCCCATTCATTGTGCCCATACATGGTCTGGCAGTGAATTCTGGTGCCACATTAATAACATTTATTGTCTGTCATCTTCTAATCCTTCAGGGCTCTCGCTATGACATCTGCTGCTGTATTAAGACCAAGGCTGAAAAACCCAAGAAGAAATCCAAGGGGATTTTGGTTCCATTCATGAAGAAGGTGTACTGCCCCATTTTGCTTAACCCAGTCAGCAGAGTCCTGGTGGTGAGTACAGACTTAGCTCTATTTACGTGGAACACAGAACCCACATTCCCATGTTTCTCCTACTAACAGCTGCTGTTTTATCTTTGACACAGATGGTGGTATTTATTTTCATGTTTTGCGCTGGCATATACTTTACAATGCATTGCCGAGTGGGCCTAAATCAGGAACTGTCTGTGCCAAGGGTAAGTACTACATAGGTTGAACACATAAGCCTGGGGTATCAGTCTTTCTGAGTATCTGTTATAGCCTGCGCAAAGTTCTAAACACTTTAGTTATTTATTATTATTGTGGCTTTATAAAGCACCAACATCTTTCGTAGCGCTTTACAATTACGTGTATACATTCACATCAGGCCCTGCCCTGAAGAGCTTACAATCTATGCACATTTATTTGACACATACAACCTATCAGTCTTTATGATTGTGGGGGAAACGTTTTGCAGATGTGTCCAAGGGTGGATTTGAACTCAGGACAGCAGTGCAAGTTATCAGTGCAGGTCCTACCCCAGCATTAACAGACCATACCCCAGACCTCCCCTAGTGCTGGAGATACTGGCCAAAATAGATGGAGGTTGGACCTTCCAGTTAAGTCCATATTATTAGTCCATGGTTTTACCTTTTGACCATACACTACATCTTACTGCCAATGTTCTGGACAATCACTTTACGATCATTGAATGTTGATTGTAAACTTGGATCTAGTCAGGAAACACCACAGGAACATCAGCAAGACCCATTGGGGCAATAGACATTACAGCTGATACGATGTTTGTCAGATCAAACGTTGAATCTGCTGTAATGTCTAATTAGTGTATGGCCACCTTTATAAACAAAAATAATCTTACAAGCACAGAGCCTGGGGATTTGGCGCAAGCAACGGTGTATTGTACGAACAAGCTGTAACATTCTTCCTTTTCAGGACTCTTATGTCCTGGACTATTTTGATTATCTTAACAGGTATTTTGAAGTTGGAGTCCCAACCTACTTTGTCACCACTTCCGGGTATAACTTTTCCAGTGTAGATGGGATCAATGGCATATGTTCCAGCGTGGGATGTGATAATAATTCTATGACACAGAAGATCCAGTATGCCACAGAGTTTCCAGAACGGTAAGTGTAGGCACAGCCACCTGCTTCACAACATTCTGTTTTCTTCTCCGTTATGATTGTAATGTAGAAGGGTTTATTTTTTTTTGACGCCTTAATATCATGGTCGTTCTATAGTCATGTTGTCTATATGATTCCGTTATATCTGGAGATTTATCTCAAGCATATTAGCACATTGCTACTGTGGCATGGGACTTACACACTAATTTTTTTCTCCCAGTTCTTACTTGGCCATCCCTGCCTCCTCCTGGGTGGATGACTATCTGGACTGGCTTAATCCCACAGGCGATTGTTGCCGCATCCTGTTGAATGGGACATTTTGCTCCTCAACAAGCAGTGAGTATCCTATGTTTTATAGATTAGGTGGGTGCATGATTATTAACAGGCCAGAGGGTAGTGACAGCAGCAGATGAGGGACTACCATCGCTTTTGAGACAGCTGTCCTTGCATTGCTTAGAGTGAGGATACATTACTTTATCTAATGCCAAGACAAACATTCTAGATTCTGCTCTAGATTATAAAAAGAAAACCTTTTCTTTTAATGCATAGATTAGCCTCTCAAAGGGAAGTGACGTCATAGACCATGGTTTGAATTTATAAGTTGTTAATAAGGACCTGCCATGCTGATCATAGGATTCCCCATCCTCTAGGGACCCCAAAGGCTAAATTAAAAACTTTTTGAAAAAACTTAAAGGGCATTTTGTGCTTTAACATACACCCCCCAAATGTCCATTTTCGCGATACTTACCTTTCTTTCCGGCACTTCTGAGATATCTCACCTTGATGTCCGCCAGTCCCTCAAAATTCTCTTGCTGTGCTGTCAGTCAAGGCCATGATGGTGACGTCATGGCCAATGACTTGCAATTAAAGGTGGCCAAACTCACTGAAAATAAAATTTGCAACCAGGACCCAATGAAGTAAATGGAAGGTAAAAATCCAAAAGTTCTGCCTAAAATTAAGGGTTAACTAACAATTAAAACGTAATGTAAATGGCTCAGGGACCTGGAAAGTGGTCTGGGGAACACGTATCAATGTGAACATGCCCTTTAAACATTTGCAGATTCGTGGTACAAAGCCAATACATAATAACAAGGAACAAGGAGATTGTGGCTAAGGTCCATATTCGTAAACGCATCTCTAATGTACGACGGCGGCCATAAATGTACAGCTGCAGTTGTACATTTACAACGAACGTTCATTAACTAGTAACTACCTCAATGGTATTCCATGGGGATCGTAAATCTATGATTGCGTATTCGTAGATTTACAATCGACATCGGTAATTTAGAATCGTTATCATTAATTTACGATAACGATCATAAATTAATGATCACTAAACCATTTGGGAATTATTGATCAGTTAACCGATTGTTAAAGGCGCTGTATCGCTAAAAAGGGGGAACCAGACAACAACAGAATCAAACATCTCTGACCAGGGTCAATTGCACAAACTGACATAATCAAGACTTATAATAGTAAATTATATGTGACTTTAAATGTTTGAGACTTAAATTTTTCCTTTTTATATATTTGTCTTGTGAGCATTTTTATCCAAAACAAGGGTGTTGTTTTTCTGTCTCGTCTTGTCCTTTACTTAATGCTTTAGTTCTTCTACAAATGATAAAAAACATATAGTTGGTACAATAACACAAGGATTGCCATGTAGCTGGTTAGTGCCAGGCCCTGCAATGCAAGATGCTCTATATAGAAAGCATGCCCTATACTAAACTGTGCGTATTATTGGGTCCCTCCATTTCTGTTAAAGGGTATCTCCACTGGTTTTGGTAAGTTTTCGGAATCCATTTCTATTGAAGAACGGGAGGTAAAGGAGCTGTGCCTTCACTTCCGTCAATAGAACACACAGGAGCCAGGAGAGAAGGTAAGAACTTACCCGCTCGCTCGCCTCCCCCGGCGGTATCTGACAGGTCCCGACGGACCTTGTCTTCTATGCGCAGAATCGCGCATGCGCATAGAAGACAAGGTCCGTCGGGACCTGTCAGACTACGCGCCGGGGGAGCGAGCGAGCGGGTAAGTTTCTTACCTCTCTCATGGTTCCTGTGTGTTTCTATTGAAGAGGAAGGTAAGGCACAGCTCCTTTACCTCCCGTTCTTCAATAGAAATATTCCGAAACTTACCAAAACCAGTGGAGATACCCTTTAAGAGAAACAAACGAGACTGAATTGCAAACTTCCATTTGATTCAATCGAATCATTTATCTGCCAAGAAATGTTACAGCGCCATTTTGTATCTCTGTCTCTCCTACTACAGCTTTGCCAGGTTGTTTTAGAAAGTGCATCAAAAATTCTAATAGCGCCCTGAGACCAACCCTGGAGCAGTTCAACCAGTATTTGCCAATATTCTTGAAAGATCTTCCAAACCTGAAATGTCCCAAGGGGTAAGTGAGCTAATGATTTAATAATCTGAGATGAAGTTAATGCTGACACATGTGACATTAGTGGACTTACAGACATTAAAGGGTAACTCCAGCCCCCAAATAACATTATAATCTTACGCTCCCATAGCTACTTACACTATAAACCTCCTTCTCTCCAGTGTAATTACTTAGGGGCATATTTAAAAAGGAACGAAAATAGCGGCCGCGAAAATAGCGCTATCGCCGTATTTATAATGGCGAGCGCCATTCTGCAATATGTATCGCGGCCGTGATGTGTTTGCGGTAATTTTAACCCCTTCACGGCATACTGTATAGTATCGCCGCGAAGGGACTTAAAATCCCTTCCCGACGCATCTCCTAGGGACGGGGCAAACGCCACCCCGCCCACAACCCCCCCGCGGCGCGGAGACCACCCGCCGCCGCTTCCCAGCAGCCCCTCCCAACCCTTCCCCGCTCGCTGCAATCTCGAACGGGAGGCTAGGAGGGGCTGCCGGGAAGGGGCCGCAGCAGGTTTGCGAAACCCCTAATCATTTCTGATTGGTCAATTTTTTAATGCTTGGTTTGCATGCTTTACATTAACCAATCAGATTTCAGAACTTTCCAGTAATCTGATTGGTTAATGTAAAGCATGCAAACCAAGCATTAAAAATTGACCAATCAGAAATGAATTAGGGGTTTCTGCAAACCTATATAAAGAGTGCACTCCGCTGCGGAACTCAGATCCATCGCAGTAGATGGCTGAAAGAAGAAGCGGCTGGCAACATCGGCTCCGCTGAGGCCGCGGTGCCAGCGGGCTCACTGGCTGCCACAGTGAGTCTGCCTGGCATCGGCGACCTGAGTGGGGTTGGTGTTGCCATCCGAGATGTCGCCCAAGGGCTCTTTTAAGAGCCGCACACTGGGGGTCCCGGTTCGAGCTGCGGGACCCCCCCAAAGGCACTAGTCATGCCGCAAGGGCCCTTTCAAGGGCCGGGGAGGGGGTCCCGGTTCGAGCTGTGGGACCCCTAAGCCCCAAAGGCACTTATCAGTGCCGCAAGGGCCCTTACAAGGGCCGGGGAGGGTCCTGTTTCGAGCTGCGGGACCCTAAGCCCCAAAGGGCTCTTGTTAGAGCCGCAAGGGCACTTGTAAGTGCCGCAAAGGCCCTGATAGGGCGGGGAGGGGGGTCCCGGTTCGAGCTGCGGGACCCCTTAAGCCCCAAAGGGCTCTTGTCAGAGCCTTAAGGGCACTTGTCAGTGCCGCAAAGGCCCTTACAAGGGCCAGGGAGGGGGGGTCCCGGTTCGAGCTGCGGACCCCCTAAGCCCCAAAAGGCCCTTCTCAGGGCCCCGCTGGGGTGCCTCCATCCCTCCCAGCGGCTCCCTCCCTTCCCTTCCCCGGAGCGGCCGGGGGGCTTGTAGGGGTTGCCAGGGAGGGGGTGCGCGGGGGTGGTCGCGACCACCTCTGCGGCCCCTTCCCGGCAGCCCCTCCTAGCCTCCCGTTCCGAGATTGCCGCGAGCGGGGAACGGGTTGGGAGGGCTGCTGGGAAGCGGCGGCGGGTGGTGTCCGCCACCACGGGGGTTGTGGGCGGGTGGGCTTGTCTCCCGGGGCAGGTGCGACCACCCCGCCCGGTTGCCTGCCCATCCCCGCCGCGGGAGCTAGTATCGGCTGACTCCGCCACCTTTAAGGTGGCGAAGTAAAAACGCCGATATTAGCAGAGCGTAACCAGTACCGCCGCTTTATAAATAGAAGCAGCGGACAGGTAAGTATCGCCGCGAAGGGTTAACGCTTTTAACTTTTCGCGGCCGTTTTCGGACATTTATAAATCGCGTTAGACGTGATTTATGCGTTAATGTCCGCAAAAACGGCCGCGAAAAATTAACGAACCTTTATAAATATGCCCCTTAGTCATGGCTGTGACAGTGATGTCATGGCCAATGTCTGACAGACATTATCGATCGAGCGGTTCTGAGCGCTCGTGACCAGTTCGCAACAGAAGCAGAGGAGGAGTGACTTCTGGTGAGGGATCGGCTGTGTGTAAGTAGCTATAACTCAGCGTAGGATTGTCGGAGAGAGGTAAGATTATAACAAAAGTGGCCTTTTGAGGGGTAATCTTTCAAAAGTTATTTTGGGGCTATATTTACCCTTTAAAGTAGAAATATGCTTATGCAGTAACTGACTTCTTTCTGGCTCGTCCCACAAGTCATTGTCACTGACGAATCTCCCATCTTGGACATCTAAACAAATGTTAATGAAGGAGGAGGAGGAGGTTGAAAACTGTCAGTTGCCGCTTGAGTATAATTCTCCTTTAAAGTTGTATTAAGGGCCACAGACTGTACCATCCACTGAATATAGGAAACGTGTCACTACATACAATTCTCTTACAAACCAAATCTGATCTTTCTGCAGGGGGCTGGGAGCTTATGATAATGCTGTGAAGTTAAACAATCGTGGAGAGATTATGGGTAAGACTGTAACAGCAATATAATGTAATATTAACACATTTCCTGAGTTTGACTTGATAAAGACATTCCATTCAGCAAGTAGTTTAGCCAACCAGACACTATTTTACTGTCCAGGCTGCTATAGATTAAATGCAGTGCTAAGCTCTGCCCCCCACCCACCCCCGTGCCAATGCCCGTTTTTTTTGGTCTGCATATATGGTAGCAGTTGGGGTTTAAATGCAACCCATTTATATAAACTGTATGTATTTATATCTATAGAAAGAGAGAGAGATATAGGGGCATATTTGTAAACAATTGCTATTTCGCTATCGCAGAACATCGCAATGGCAAAATCGTTATTTTCACCATATTTATAGAACCACTTGTCTTCACGGGAAAGGTATCACTGCGGCGATGTGTGACGGTAGTATCAGTGATGTGCACTGACAACTTTGCCTTATTCGTTGCATTAAAAAGGGGTCTTCAGCAAAAAAAAAAATTTATTTGTTGAATTTAAAGGCATATGTATAAAGCTGAGAAGGTGAAATTTCAGAGCTATTTTTGACACTTTTTATTTAACACTATTTATAAATAGGTAAAAATTCCACCTTTTTGACACCTTTTCTGCCTTTTGTTGCATTTTTTGCAGTTTAAGATTTTCGCCAAACATCATTAAAGGGTAACTGTGGTCCCAAATTCTTCCAAACTAGTAATTATTGTATAAAAAGCCTTTCATCATACCTTCAAAATAAAACCTTAATCACATCTCTAGATAAAATTGGTGAGAAGTTATTGCTGGAAAGGTTTAGCAATATTACTTCCTGCTTGAACACTTCCTGTTGTTAGCTATGTGACCAGCTTGTAGTCATGTGACAGTCTCTACCTGCATTAATAGGCTCCACTTCACAACTGTCATTCCCCCCCCCCAGGTACTTCATGTTTTCCCCAGCATTTAGTCTTAACTGAGCATGCTTCTCCCTGGGGGCGGAGGGGCAGGACAGAGGTCAGGTGATGTCACTAAACTTACTGGAAGCAGGACGTTTGAACATTCACTCCAATGTAATTTCTCACAGGTTCCAGCCAGAGATGTGATTGTTGGCTCATTTTAAAGGAAAGACTGCAGACTTTCATTGAACCCTAACTTGTTTAGAGACCACAGTTGCCCTTTAAGGCATTTTTTTACTTACTGGAATGTTGCATTAACATGACTATTTCTTATACAGCAATATGTTATGTTCCCATATTAATGTAACTGGCTTGATAATTAGCTGTAGTTTGCTGAAAATAAGCAATACTAAAAAATGTGTTCTATTAAAGGACAATTACTCACCTCCCCTGTTCCTTTCCCCCCACTCCTGCAAAGTACCCCGGGTGGGACCTAAAATGCTAAAGCTGGGTACACACAGTAACGATAAAGCCCCGATACACGTCGGATCCGACGGTATCGGGGCTTTATCGTTACTGTGTGTAAGTTCGTTTCCGAACGAGCGCGCGGCCGCGAACGATCGGGTCGGCCGTACGCTCGTTCGGGAAGGCCGAAAATTTATCGGCCGCGCTAGACTCATAGGAGTCTAGCACGGCCGATGGAAACACACAGTCTCGAGCGTTCTCCTATGAGTTCTGGAGAACGTCGGGACGTGTGTATGCAGATCTTTGAAAGATGGCAGACAGGATCTTGCAGATCCTGTCTGTCATCTTTCAGAAATCGTTACTGTGTGTACCTGCTTTAGTCCTCACCTCTGGTACTTTACAAAAAGTCCTGCACCACTTACTTGTAATCTCCCTCGTCGTCTCTAGTCCAATCCTCCCCACTGGCACTTTGAGTGACAGGTCGCGAGGCAGCAATGGGAAGACGGCTCTGAAGGGGCGTGTATTCCCATTGGCTGCCTCCTGGACTGTCACTGACAGTGCCAGTGGGGAGGATCGGACCGGAGCGACGAGGAGATTACAAGTAAGTGATGCAGGACTTTTGTAAAGTACCCGAGAGTGAGGACTTAGCATTTTAGGTCCTCACCGGGTACTTTGCAGGAGTGGATCGGGGAAATGGTAAGTACAATTATCCTTTAATAAAAAAGAGAAAAGGTGTTCAGTGTATATTATCTGAAAAGCTACCAGGGAGTGTTACCTATTTTGCACCGAACATATATGGTAGCAGATGGGGTTTAACTTTTCACACATTATCAGTGCTACTTTTTGATACATAATTTTCGCCTTTTTAATAACTATGACAAATAGAAAAGTTGACGGTTTAAAAAATTGAAGGGAAAAAATTTCGAAAATAATGCCCCTTTACAAATATGTCCTTTAGACCCCCATTTGACCTTAAAAAAGTGTTCCTAAGAAAATCAGAAATCTCAGATCGTATTACAGTAAATGCTGGAAAATAGTCTAACACCCCCCTGAGTACTTAAAAGTATTGAGAAACACTCCACAATGTACTGACACCTCCATGGACCCATTCATATAAATAAATGGCCCCTTGTGCGTTTTCGCCACCTCAGACTTGGCAACTTTGAATGGCTGAACTTAACACAATAAAACACTTTTCACCATTTTATAAATATGATAGAGTGGTAACCACAGCGATGTATGGCGAAAAGCGAAATGTGGCGGTAAGGTCTTTCCCCCCACTGGTTATTACTGCTTTATAAATTGGCAATATTCCAAATTTGGCAAAAGGACAGTTGATAATGGAGGTGAAAAATTTAACAAAGCTCTATATATGCTCCTTAGTCCTAGCCAATCACTGATGCCACTGCCGGTCCAGTCCCTTCTGCTGCTGCTGTGCACAAAAAGACATGAACAGCGACAGCAGAGAGACGGGGGAACGGGTCTAACTAAATATATTTAGGAGCCAAGGAAATTAACCTAGTGAAGTCTAGGTTTTGGGGGGTGTTTTATTAAATGTGATCTATTTGTTTATGGGGTGGACATTCCCATTTAATAGATATATTAGTCACATTTTCAGAAACTCCAACACATGGAATATAAAAATCCTATAAACAACATTCATCACCGACAGAGAACACGAAGAGGTTATCAGAATGAACTTGGTGTCATCAGGATCATTAGACATATGCAAGGAAATCCTGCACTTATAAACAAACCCAATCATGCTTAGATCACATAGCTGGATCATAAAACAGAAATATCACCTTCATGTACATCCTGAACTGCATCACATAGAGGGGGGTGGTCTCTTTATTTGGGGTCTGTTATTTTGGAGTAAAGATATATATTAGTGTTACGCAGCACAAAAATATGAAATGATCATTTCTTTTCCCTGCAAACTTAGTTCTAGCTCCCACCTTTACTTTACATTAGGCAATGAGGAATGAGCTATCCAGTCACTAGAAAATGTAACTTATGTACCTAGCCCAACATTTCCACTAGCATTGAATCAGTAGAATGTCAGCCAAATGTAGGGTCAGCAGGCCTTGGTTAAATATATGCTCCTTGTTTTTTTGAAAAAATGGTATCTCTTTAACAATGGGAATGCCAAAATTACACCACATTTTAATGTCATGTGCCGTGACCGCTCAATCTGTGATTTGTTGGTAATCTCCTAGAATTCTCCATTGGCAATGTTAAGCTAGAAGCTTGGGAAATTACAATTAGGGGCAATGGGTGAACCTAGCATGGCTTACATGTTATTAAGAATGACATTTATTAGTAGGTTTTATATGTTTGCTATTGGCTTTCCTACCAGCAACTCGGTTCATGGCCTATCACACTCCTCTGAAGAACTCCCAGGAATACACAGCCGCCCTGAAAAGTGCACGAGAACTTGCTGCCAACATTACAGAGACACTGAGGAAAGTGCCAGGCACTGATCCGGATTTCAGAGTCTTTCCTTACACGTGAGTGAATTCTTTTCTTTAACTTGTGCCGACCATATGTTGTCCGGATATTTGGTTAATTTGACAATCGATTTACCTGCACAAACTCTCTGGCCTTGACAGTTCATTTTGCAAATATCAGTAGCTTTGTGAATTTTTGATCAACAACCAACAATTTTATTGAATATCTCACTGAAATGTAAATGAATTGAACACAAGTGAAAATGGTGAACATTGTGGCAAAACTTTTTTATTCTGGTAACAATGTGGAGGAATAGATTTCTGGTGAATTTGCATTTGCTGGAACCAAACCAAAGTAAAATCAACTGTATACAAGGTGCAACCATCCTAATGCCAGGCATAATCATATTCAATATTTCCTGGTTTTGAGGTTTGTTCTTTAATTCAATCTAATATTGCTCGGGGTGGCAGACACAGGTCTGGTTCACCCACACAGTTAACAGGGCAAATGCCCAAGGTCTCTATAAGTAAAGGCCCCCAAACCATATAGGTACAGTATACAGCTGCTGTTAGATGTTGAGGGTTGTTGGGGTCTCAACACCATATTTTGTCAACCACCCCCGACTTTAAACCGGCCCTGTCCTCTTGTTACTCTGTCACTAAGCCCATTTTCATTTGAACATGTTCTACGTTTGTCTTTCCCCCCTACTTATTCATGCTTTCTCTGCAGGATCACTTATGTGTTCTATGAGCAATACTTGTCCATTGTAGAGGAGGGGCTGTTCACGTTGGCACTCTGCCTTGTACCAACCTTTGCTGTGTGCTGTATCCTGTTGGGCATGGACCTGCGCTCTGGGCTGATTAACTTGATTACTATTATTATGATTATTGTAGACACGGTTGGTGTCATGACCCTCTGGGGCATTGATTACAATGCCATCTCTCTCATCAACTTGGTCACGGTTAGTAAGTCTTTATAATGTAGCCTAACTCTGCGGGTTTATTTCCTGAAACCCACTGTTACCTTAATATTCTTTTCCTTTGTGATGTTTGATTGGTTATTAGAAACACATTCTGTCATTCTGTGTTATTTCTTTTCTCCAATCCAGTTTTCCCAGTCCAATCATCTTCCCTGCGCTTGATCAGTCTAATTCCTAAAATATTGGAAACGTTACTTCTGGTAATCTTCTTTTCTTATTTCTTCCCGTCTCACAGGCTATTGGAATATCTGTGGAGTTTGTCTCACATCTCACCCGCTCCTTTGCAATCAGTTGTAAGTCCTCCAAAGTGGCTAGAGCGAAAGAAGCAACAATCTATATGGGCAGTGCTGTAAGTCCAACAGTTCCACTTAATATGAAGCTGCATATGAAATGGCTGTTGCCATTAGGGTTAAGGAAATAGATTCTGTTAGAAGAGGTCACATGGGGTTTTGGGTAAATTAGTAGTTCAGTGGTTTGGATTAGAAACACTATGAGATTCCAATTGGCAACTTTAGTTGGAGCAAACAATCAGGGCCGGATTTATACTTTTTTCTCCCCTAGGCCAGCTAACTTGTACTTCCTGTTCCCCTCACCCCCCCCCCCCCCCGTACGTGGTCATTCATTGGCTGAAGCGGAGCGGAGAGGGACCTGCTGCCCCTAGCAAATCAGCAATCACTGCCCATTACACATTTAACATGTTGTTTGCATTTAACAATATATACAATTTTGTACAGGTTTTTGCTGGAGTAGCCATGACCAACCTTCCTGGAATTATTGTCCTGGCATTTGCCAATGCACAGCTCATCCAGATTTTCTTCTTCCGTCTTAACCTAACCATCACTCTACTTGGTCTTGTGCATGGACTTATTTTTCTACCTGTGGTACTGACCTACTTTGGTAAGTAAAAAGAGTTATAGCTGATACGTATTAGAACACACGTGCTAAATCTGGCCCTTCTGGCCATTGTGTGTGGCCCCCGGTAACTGTACAGCATCCAAGACTTACTACTTTGCTATCCATTTGTGCAGTCCCAAGTAATGGCGTAACTATATATCTGCCTGCTAGATACCTCAATCAGCTCTTTTTAAACAGCTGATCACGCACACCTTTATAAGATAGGTGCAAACAGCTGTTTAAAAACAGCTGATCGAGGTATCTAGCAGGGAGATCTACAGTTACAACACTGCTTGGGACTGCACAAATGGATAGCAGCGTAAATAAGGTTTAGATACAGTCAACGCTGTAACAAACTGTTTGCGTATCTAGCCAGGCACTAGTGAGTGAGGTGTGACAAAGGTCCTTCCATTGGAGTTGGCCATTCTATTACCATGCCAGAAGAGTAATGTTGGTGTTCCACATTAACAGATGATCACTCCATAGGCAGAGGTCACAGTCCAAAACAGTGTACTTCACATCCTTTCCCTGCCGAGACCCAGCACTAGCAACAAGCGTGACAGAGTCCCAATCCTGTACCTGCAAAATATCTTAAAACAAAAATTTGGCCCACCACATGGTCAGTCAGTCTTTTTGGATTTTGGCCCCTTATGTGATTGAGTTTGACACCCCTGTATTTTAGAATTCTCAGTGTCACTAGTAGACAGAATGAAGCCAGGTAAGTAAGCATGCACACCGTACCGCGCTCAGCAGCATGTCTGGGGAACTCCAGGCAGTAATCACCAGCATGATTGGTAGTGGGTTGGACATAGGCAGGTGGAGGCATCAACACTCCTGGCTTCATTCTGGATTCTAATAACACACTGAATTCTAGAAGCGGAGTGGTGGGAGTTTACACTGGATAAGGAGAAAGTTTTGGGGGCGACATACTAAGTAAAGCGATTTACAATTTTTTTTACCAGAAGAAAAAAAAACAAACTTTGAACCAAAGAAAGGTAGATTAAAGGAGAACTTGCTAATCTTAACCCCCCCACCTCAGGGAAGTCAGTTTATTACTATTATTATTTGAGTTTACTATAAATCTGTAGAATAGAATGAGCTGCAGGAACAAAGATTAAAGGGAATGTCCACCCCCAAAACTATAATTTTATATGCTATTGACCATGATTCTAGCTTTAAAACAAGAAAATTCTACCATTAACATTACCAACCTGGCATTTGCAGGTCCTGGCATTAACCAAGCGGTATTATTGAAGAAGCAGGAGGAAGAGAACAAAGCATGGAACAGACAGGACAGTGAAAAAAATGCACACAGCAATCCTAGCTTTGAAGAGGAAGAGACAAGGCCACCAAAATAGGCCAAATATAGAACTCACTAATAATGGACACCAGTCACTGCAATATTGCACAAGCCTCACAAGTACCTCATGGAACTTTCACAGAAAGTCCAACATGGCTACCCTGCACTGAGAGACAATCATGTCCAGCTCAGTTACAGGACATCACAGGACCTTCAGCACATACATCCCATGATGTACCAAACTTAAATAAATGGGACTCAGAAGATTTTTCCCACTGAATTAAACACAACAAGGTTCAAACAATGGTTCTTTATGACGGCCACACAAGGGCCGGGTTTTAAATATTTCAATTAAAGTATGCTAACGTCTAGCACATTACTGTCAGGGATTGAGAGCACCTTGTATGGGACCAACCAGGTCTGGATTGAGGAACCCAGTGGTATAAAACCCCACTAAATAGGCAATAACCATATTTATACGACAGTTAATTTCTATTCTTTATTCCTAAAACGAATTACTGTATAATAAATGCTATTTATTACTAATACTGTACAATTTATTCAACTGCCAGCTGAACAACATTTCCAGTAAATGAATCTTTATGCCTGTCTGGGAGAACCGGCAATGGGGCAGATGTTTAACCCCCAACAATATTTAGCATATAGGAATGTTTTCATATTATTCACAAAAATGCTGGCAACACTTCCAACCACCAGGTGAATTTAGCTATACACAATTTTCATTTGAGGGGTAGATTTGCTCTTTAAGAACCCCAAAATTTTCTCCTTTGACTGCAAATATTAAAGTGAGTGGTCACTTTTTCCCATTCAAAGGAGTTCTGAGAAAGGAACGCCATCATATTTTCCCATGGCAAGTGGCCAATCACACATATGGCCCTCTTTCTTAAAGGGACACTTAACTGGATTTAGTAAGTACATTGCATCTGAATCTATTATTCTCAACTCCCCGTGAATAATAGAACGCCCTGGGAACAGTGCAAGACTTACCTTACCGGCGCTCCGCTCGTGTCTCCTTCTCAGCTGTCAGGCACGCTGTCCCGATCATGTGCCTATCTTTTGCATTGGCGCACATGCCCCGAAGAGAGGCGCTCGGTCAGGACAGCGCGTCTGATAGCCAAGAAGTGGAGTGCCGGTAAGGTAAGTGTTACAGTGTTCCCGGGCATTCTATTATTCACAGGGAGGTGGTTATTAGCGTTCTAACCTCCCTATGAATAATAGATACAGATTTCATGTACTTAAAGTGTAAACGGATTACAAAACACAATCATAAGCGTGCTTGGCCTAGCATTAAATTATTGTACACCAGTGCGCCCACCAGGCCAACCAGCGATGCACGATGCGTACCGAGGCATTTTGGATGATTGTTTCATGTATGGGGGCTCTGTTGAACAAACTGGCCTTTCCTTTGGGCATTGTTAATGATCTGGACCAAGCGCCCAAAGATCGTCAGCCGGAACAGACATTGGGTACCCCATAATGCGTTATGGGTCAGCCCGATATTGCACGTGTGTATGAGCCTTTAGCAGTAAACCAGATCCTAACATGATCATTTACAGCTGCTTTTGTGATTCAGACATTACCAGATTCCATTTAAATGGCATATTAAAAAGATATTTAGATTCATTGGTAGGTATAAGAGTAGTTCCCTTAGTGCGACCTTGTAGGATTGTTTCCTACAAAAGAGCTCACTTAATCACACTCTGCCAGGGGAAGTTGTGTGTATATTATATTTCTTCTTGAAAATACATTTTGATGCTGAATAGGAAGGTATGCTGGGAAAGAATAGAAACAAAAGTAAACATATATATTTTATTTTTTATACAAATATTTTATATATATATATTGTATTATATATATATACACATATATATACACATATATATATATCCCTTATATTTTATAAATATATTTATATCTTCATAGGAGACTGCATTGAGTTTTTAGGAGCTACCAATGTGGTAGGGGTATAGGATATTACACATAGGAAAGTTGTATATGTATGTGTGTACTATCTCACTATTAACATTTAAATGACCATCAATAAATGTATATAAAGTATAGCACTGACTTATATTAGGTACAAGACAAAATATACAAAATACATAAACTCACTTACAGAGCTGAGATCCCTATTTCAAAATGGAATGGTCAAAATGGGAGGTTAAACCACACCCCTGGCTCTGCTCCATGTGAATACTGAAAGGAAGTGTAATCCAGAAAAAGCTTCTGTCTGCTACATAGGACGTGATGTGTACTGTAATGGACATATACACCAATGCTCCTTTATATACCACCTCCAGCCTGCAGGTGGCATTAGTGTTTAAAGGGTATCAATACCCTTTATTTTCAAAGATTATACCTTTTGATACAGCAAGATCCCACTGCTTCAAAACTTTTTTCAGATTTTAAATCTGAGCTGTAGCTCCTGAGAAATCATCATTTTAATCACAGCATTTACAGGGAAAGACCGGTCACTCCAGGAGCAGAAATAGCTGCCTGCCAGTACACTTTCTGCAACAATTAAGGGAATCAGCAGAGAAAAGAGGCAGGGGGAGGGAGATGGGTAAGCAGAACAGTGTCCATGGTGAGGCTGTGCAGAACCGCAGACACTACAAGAAGGCAGTGAGTAAGGGAGGGTGGGGCAATTAGGAACACTCACTAAACATTGTCAGTTTAGTGAGCACTCACTAAACATTGCGATGCACCAAGCGCCGCTATCGGCAACCGGTGCAAACAGCCGATGTTATATGCCGATAGTGGCGCTCGGAACATCGCTACTTGGTGCTGTTCTGTTTAGGCACTTTTAACGCCAGCTATTAGCTGGCGTTGAAAGTGCGGCAATAAAATGCCGATTTCGGCATATAATATCACTTGCGGCGGCTCCACTGTTAACTTTCGCATTAGCCACGCAGCCGCCGCAAGGAAGGAGTTAAGAGTCACGCTAACCGCAACTTTAACTCCAAATCAGGAGCGATGCGCCCGTTGGTGCATCGCCCTGTGATAATTTAATGACAAAGCAAGCACAGATAAATATGTGAGTACCACCATTTTACTTCTCTCAAATTGTAGTTTCAGATAATGTAATGTTGTTTCAGTGAGTATAGTGTCCCTTTAATAAAATATAAAACATCCCTAATCTCTATGATAGGAGAGAAAATGAAAGTAAATTGTGGTGTGGGACTGATCTGTGATATTGAATGAACACAATATCCTGTGTATAAGACCCTGTGTATAAAATCCTAAGATTACCACCTGTTGGGAGGACAGATTATTGGACAGACAATTTACCTTATTGGATACACACTCTGAGGCAACAGATAAGTGTAAACCAACTTACAAGGACAAGCACAATATACAGGCCTGGTCAATATTTAAAGTGGTGCACCATAGACTGGGACTACTCCATTACTGCACGTTATGTGGGGAAACTGTTTTGTTATTAAATCATTACAATACTTACTGTTAAATGTAATTAAAACTGGTTTATATTGTTTAAAGAAAAGGGACTGAACCTGGGCCTTGGCAAACTATAGAGAACTGCCAGCATCAAGACAGAAATACAAACATCTGCAGAGACATTGGGACAGTTAGTTACATGGAATTCCTTTTACTTCACACTTCAGTAACTTACCACTATTTATATCAGTCACTTTGATCCACAGTATCTTGTACCTTATCTGTTTGTCCCTTGCAGACCCCTTTATATTACTTTAACACCTTCCACACCGATATTCCTTTTTTCTGGTTATTTGAACAATGAGCCTAATGTTGTATATATATCAGAGAGCACCACAGCTTCACTGTATTCAGCTTGAAATAGGAACTAGAATGTTTTGAAAGCTTGCTATAACTATCTTAGTTAGCCAAGTATCACCTTTATACCACTTGTTATTTTTTCAAAAGGGTAAAGGTGGCCATACACCAGCACGATATTACTTACCCGACCGACCGCTCACGCGACGTTCCTGCGATCCTGCCGGAACCACCTCTCCCGATCTTATATACGACCGACATGCGATCGCAAAATGAATGGGATTTTGTGATCGCATGTCGGTCGTATATAAGATCGGGAGAGGTGGTTCCGGCAGGATCGCAGGAATGTCGCGTGAGCGGTCGGTCGGGTAAGTAATATTGCGCTGGTGTATGGCCACATTTACCCTATAAACATAAGAAAGTAAGTGCACTGTCTGCTTTGTGCTAGACATTAACCCACTGTGTGCCATGCTACCCATAATCCTTCCATAAAGCAGTGATCTGGTATAAATTGGTGGCAGCAGAGCTGGTAATACCATTTATTCTCGTTTTCTCTGTATATTTGTTCTCTGTATTAAAAGGGCATCGCCACCCTCGATATTACTTTTTGATATATTGCAGGGAGTCCCCTCCCATCCCCAACCGCTATGTTAGATGTGTAAAAATAGAATCCAAGCTCTTCTTACAGCCCCTCGCTCCAGCGTCGTTCTGATCCAGCTCCCTGCTTGCCAGAAGTAAAAGCAGGGGGCCGGACCGTCAGCCACGGCTGTGATTCGCTAAGAGGCAGCCAATTACAGCCACGGCTGCCAGCAATTGAGAACACAGTGGGAGCAAGGATCTGTAAGTACAGTTTGGATTCTATTTTTACATTTCCTATACAGCGGTTGGGGGTGGGAGGGGATGCCCTGCAATATGTATATAAAATATTTCATGCTACATGAAGGGCAGCCAAGGTGGGATCAGGAGGGTGGGAGGGAGGGAGGGAGGGGGGATAGGGCTCCCCTGTGCATGCCACTATCTTCTCAGAGGGCAAGGAGGAGGCAGAAACCTTTTGGACAGGAAGACAGCTACTACTACTACTACTACTACAGGGGAACCATAAGGAGCAGAGGTGTAAGGATTTTCTAAATTACTCAGTGGGGCCAGTAGTGGGTTAACAGTTAGTATGGGGGGTGGACATGCCCTTTAATCTATGGAGGCTGCTACTGATAGTATTGATTTAAATCCTCCAGTCCTTGTACCTGCTGATGAAATGCCCCAATTAGATTCAGTAGCTCTACCAGGCCCAATTGCCAAACCTTTTTTTAAAACCTGATCCAATCAGTATCCTGTGCTCCCAAGTCGTAACATAAGCAGCTATAAATGTGGCACTTGCAGTGATGAATACTAATAAGAACCACATAGTGTGACAGGATTGCCTGGGTCTATTCTCAGACCTGCAGGATTATCCTAATCAGGTTCCCCAGATCTTGGTGACTGTATGAGCAACAGTTTAAAACAGACCTGTGTAAGAGGGACTCCAGCTTTTAGGGTTAGGTCCCACTATGTGCGTTGCATTTTCCATTTTGCGAATCACAATGAAATTTAAAATATATTAGAATCCGTTCCCACTATATAATTTTCCAAATCTATTTGGTCCGTTTTTATCCTATTTGGTCCGTTTTTATCCTATCAGCCTTGCAATTATACTGCGTTATAGTATATATTATTGTATTATATAATACGGTTTCCAGCCTTGCTATTGTACTGCGTTGTAGTATATATTATTATATTATATAATATGGTTCCCAGCCTTGCTATTACACTGCGTTGTAGTATATATTATATTATATGGTTTCCAGCCTTGCTATTATACTGCGTTAAAGTATATATTATTGTATTATATAATATGGTTCCCGCGTTGTCTACCCTATGTCAGAATGTCAGAGAGACAGCACAAATAAAATTAAAGCTTAATTCTCTCAACGCAGATCATCTGTTACATAAAAATTAGTTGATTTTCCTGTTGCTAAAGATTGTAATGATGTATGTATGGTACTTGAGATGGTCCCAACACCCCCAAGAGGGGGAAGCAGAAAGCTTATACAAAAGCTTAGGGATGTGAGGTGGATTAGGCCCCACTAGTGTGTTTCTGATTGTGCTAGTTTGAGCGCATTCCTGTGTTAGCCTATTGGAGCAGACCCACTACATGCGCTGCTCTTCCATTAGTGCACATACAATCGCAATTTTTTCCCCATATTGCATGCGTTCCGATAGTGTTAAATTACCAGCATCACAGTGTGATCAAGCAAGCTTCTGTGCGCTGCTAGTGGGGCTGTGTCCTTCAATATCTGCCACCCTCAGGTCTCCATAGGGACTACGATCTTTACTTGTTTGGTGAAAACCTGTATGTTCATGTATCATAAATGGCTGTTTCGGATTGTTCCTTTTTTAGTCATATGATGTTAACATTTCCTTTAAAGGGAAGGTAGATAGTGTGGAGTCACTTCCTGTTTAAATTTATTTTTAAGGTTGTTATAGTAGTAGATAATTGAGCATAATGTTTGATGTACCTGCCTAGCTTGACAAAGGGAATCACATTTCCTGAAACGCTGCAATATTTGGACTTGGTTTGACATGTTACATTTGTGATATGCAATAAAGATGATGAAAAGAGCAGTGCCTGGACCGTGTATAGTGTATTATGTAACAATTGCTAGTGAATTTACCCAGTAGAATTAGGGCTTGTTCACACTAGATGGAAAAAAGTGACATTTCCCCATCATGTGGAACACATTGTAGCTTTACCACTTGTGCAATGCGATACAATGAGTTTATAAAACACACTGCTACACACATCCATTTTTAAGGGGCATGTCCACCCCTTTTTATGATTTTTGGTATAGTGTAGGGCTCCCTCCCCCAGCCCCAACCGCTATATTTGTTTTTACAGAAACTCCCCCGATCATTACTTACCTTCCCTCTTTCCTCCGATGTACTGTCCCGGCCCTCTGCTTGCAAGCTGGGGGCCGGACATGCAGCCGCGTCCGTTATTGGCTGAGAGGCAGCCAATCACAGATACGGCTACTGGCAGTGGAGAAGGCCAGGGGAGAAAGGTAAGGTAAGTAGAGTTCGGGGGAGTTTCTGTAAAAACTAATAGGAAGCCCTACACTATACCAAAGGGGTTTAATGCTAGGGAGAGGGAGGGGTTTAATGCTAGGGAGAGGGAGAGCAAAATGGGAGGGAGAGGGAGGGGAAGGCTGAACTGCGCATGGCAAAATTCTCCCGGAGGAGAGACTGGAGGCAGAGTCTTATATGGACTCTGCCAGGCTCCTGGTGGCCAGTTTTCTGGACTTTAGAGGGGAATTGCAGGGCAGCCATTTGGAGCAGGGATGTAAGGTAAGGATGTTATTACACTACACAGTGGGGCCAGTAGTGGGTTACATTATAGTTTTGGCTATAGCACTGAGGTCCTGAGTTCGATTCCACCCTTGGACACATCTGCGAGGAGTTTGTATGTTCTCCCCGTGCTTGCGTGGGTTTCAGGACAGGGCCCATGCGAATGGATAAAATAATTATAAATTGCTGTGAAATATGAAGCACTATATTTTTCCTGTGTGTTTCCATGCATTTTCTAGTGTGAACGTAGCCTTTAGTGAGAAATGAAACGCCGTCTACATATTGAAAGGCAGGTTAATAGGTGTCAGGTCCGTGTATTTTAACCTTCAGACCCAGTAACCTACATTCAGCTCTAGTGTCAACAAGTGGGAATCTGTAGACAACCACCTACAGTCAGACAATGTTTCCTTCTGTATGTGTATGTGTGTGTGGCTTTGCGTGGCTTTGCCATGTCAAGTTTCACTGTAGTAACTTGTGTGTTTGTTTTCAACCTGTCCTGTGTCTGTTTGTCCAGGATATTACACACACAGCTGCAGTACAATATGGGAGCTTCTGCTGATTTGAATTGTACATATGAATAGGATGTATATGAAGCTGGTGCTTTCATTCATTCATTTCAAATGGGTTACATGGTCTACGCTATCAAAAGAGGGGGATAAAAAGTTTGATTGTGCTATCAACCAATCAAATGTAGAGATGGGCAAAGCTGCTAAAATCCATTCTGCCTGCGGATTCGCAGATTTTTGAAGAAATTTGATCATTCAAAAATCTGCAGGCAAACCCATTAAAGTCAATGGGAGAAAACAAAATCTGCACAGATCTGCCCACATATAAGGTAAAATAGCAATAATAACTAACTGTACATGGCTTTGGGACCTGGGAAATATATCCAGGACTTAAAATAAAAAAAATTCTCACAATTTTTTTCCAGAAAGAATCTGATTGTTATACTAACCAATTAGATTATTTTCCAGTCAGAATTGGTTACAATCAGATTCCTTCAGAAAGACTCTGGTTAGTATACCAATCAGATTATTTCGGAAAGAATCAGATTGTAACCAATTCTGATTGGAAAATAATCTGATTGGTTAGTATAACAATCAGATTCTTTTTGAAATAATTTGATTGTATCCAATCAGAATTGGTAACAATTAGATTCTTTGATTGGTATACATCTCTGTGCTGCTTTTATATATACGCAAGTGCTATAATTCTCCTACATCTCCATGTTTCCCCAGCAAAAAAAAATTTGCAAATGATTTTAATTATCCACTTTAATAGAATTAATAGAATTCCTATTTTAGTACAAGGAATTCCCAGCACTTTACCTTATATTCCACATTTTATTAAACATAATCTGTGAGGGTTACAGATCTTTAATACTTTCTTTACATTGTCAGAAATTGGGCGTCGGGTAGTCTAAAGACTAAGAATTGACTTGTCTTGTTTGTTAAATAATGTCACACTGTATGACATCACTCACTTTAGAAATCAATGGAACCCCCAAGGAATACTCTGATTAGCCACCAGACTGGGTAGGAAATTAATATTACTGGTTATCACTGTAATAGTTGTGAATCACTGTACTTCAGAGGACTGCAAATAACTAGCTCATTAATGTGAACAAATAAACAGGCAGATTAGGTGGACACTGATCTGAAACGGCACAATCTCTGTTGCAAACAGCAAAAAAAAATCCTCATATCCAAACTATTACCTGCACCCTCCAAGGCCTGTTACACTTTCCTACAGAAATAAAAGTGGACTAGCCAATCTTTTGGCCTGATCAATCATGCAGCTTATTTAAACACACGTGATTGGTTGGGATTTACCGGCATACAAGTTTGCACACACACACACCCCAGAATTTTACTTTAGAAGTAAAGAGATGAACGAAATGCTTGGCATTGTCAATCGGTCGAGGGGATAATGTCGTCGATCCTGTGTATGGGGGGGAGGGGGGGGGTTCAGATTGAATCTCAAAACAAATTACAAACCAAGACATGGTATATGGCTATTTAGTCTTTATGGGGCATATTTCAAAATGGGAGGCAATTAAATAAATATTTCATGTGTTTTTCTATCTGTACATTAATGCTGTTCATTAATTCACCTCTTCTATGGATCCCTATAGGACACAACTGTAAAAAATATCCCTATAAGAACGCTGAAGAGAATGAAGAGTTCCTGCCCCCAGACCTCGAAGTCCTTGGTGACTATTAATATTCTTATAATTTACAGTAGGGGGTACATTATCCAATATATGACCGGTATTGATGAAATGCAGCCTTCCAGTACCCATAAGATAGCTAATATGAATTATTTTTACAACCATATATGCAGGGTGAACTAATCAAATCAAGAACCATGGAACTCTTTGTCTTTTTAAATATATACAAATAAATACTTTGCCAAATTCTTAACCATACTTAAAAACACAACACACAGAAAGTCAATATACTGAATGGTTACAATGTAATAATCCACTGATCATTAGACACAGGTTCAGACACCTTGACTCCAGGTTAAAGATGGAAGGCCTGACGTACAGTGACTGGGCAGCCTAATAAATGAAGATAAAACTATTATTAATTGCTAGGTAAACTTTACATCAGAGTCTTTTCATCTTTGATGGAGGCGATTAACCGTTTCACCTTGCTTTATTGACATTTAAAGATCTTACTATCAATCAGTGTAAACAGACTACTAATAATTGTGTTGGTGCATCGATTGTGTAAATGTTACTAGAGCCAGAAAGATATTGCCTTGTATAAAGAGAGGTATGGATTCAAGGGAGAAAAATGTTATTCTCCCTCTTTACAAAGCATTGTAAGGCCTAATTTGGATTATGCAGTGCAATTTTGGAATCCTGTGTACAAAAAGGACATCTTTGAAATGGAAAGGGTTCAGAGAAGGGCAACTAAATTAATAAAGGGAATTGGGGGGGGGGGGTCTTGAATATGAAGACAGATTGGAGTTGCAGTTATGTACACTAGAGAAAAGGCGTTTGCGTGAGGATTTGATAACTGAGTATAAATACATTAATGAGCCATACAATAAACTATCTGGGGCATTGTTTACCAATAGAACATGTCAGAGGACACGTGGACATCCCTTAAGACTTGAAGAAAAAAGGCTTAGGCTTCAAGTTCGGAAAGGGTTTTTCACTGAAAGAGAAAGGTGAAACTATTAATCTGTCTTCCATTGCATGTGGTGATGGCAGGTTAAATGGATAGTTTCAAAAAGAAAGCTGGATGAGTTTCCGAAAACAAGGAATGTTGCAGGTTACTGGTATTGATTCATAAAGTAGAGTTGATCAGGAAGAAGTTTTTTCCCCCTTTATAATCCTGTTGGGTTTTTTGCCTTCCTCAGGATCAACAGTTAGGCAGAAAATGTGGAACTGGATGGATGGATGTTTGTCTTTATTCAACCTCAAATACTATACGATACGTTGTGTTCTAACTGCAATTACATTGATCAGCGATACACCAGGCTGTAAATATAATTAAGAAATGGAGGGTTTTCCACTTTTGCTAAAATTCTCGTGAGGTTTAGATTGTTCCATAGAAGTAAAAAAACTAATTTCTGCATTCGGTGACATCGGTAGTTACCATGGACCCTGTGTATTAGGTGCACATTGTTATTGTGTTGTGCATTTGGCTTGTGTCGAGGTTTTTACATGTCTGTATAACATCTGTTTATTAATAACTAAACTAAAACTCTTTTTAAAGGATAACTATAGTGTGTTTAAAGTTTTTTTCAAAAATACTTAAAATGAAAAATACCTGGGGCAGGTAGGTAGAATTGGTACTTTCTACCTCCCAATATTATTTTCTATAAGGAATGGCAGCACAAATAAAACTGCTTATGCCAGGCTTCCTGAGTGCTTCAGTGCTATCTTTAATACAGGAAGGCCCAGGGCCATAACCTGGCAGATTATTGTGGGAATAATCAATCCTATCTGCCTGCCCCAGTTAATTTTTCATTTCTAAAAACTAAAAAGTTTCATATTTAAAAATATAATCATGTATTTATCCATAGGGTCTGACTTCTGTTTCATCATTGTCCAATACATTTTAATACAAACTATCATTTAAGTGAAATGTTTGAAATGTCAAAAAATTCGAGCACAATTCAATTTATTCAGCTGAACGTGAATCTGTCACCATCATGGGAAAACATACAGGATGCTAAATTTATTTTCTCTTTCCTTAGGTAAGACGAGAACAAAAGACAAATATCGCGTGGTATATACCGACCACCAACGCCTTGAACTGGAAAAGGAGTTTCACTACAGTCGCTACATAACAATCCGCAGGAAGGCGGAACTGGCAGCAACGTTAGCGCTAACAGAGCGTCAGGTAAATTGATTGAGATTTTCAAACACTTCTTACTATTTCTGTGTTAAGTAAAAACTGAACATGATGGAATATTTTGCTTGTCGGCAAAGAGTGTGCCGGAAAAACTATCGTTCCTAAGGCAAACAAACACGCTCCCTGACTTTCACAATCAGTACTGACCAGAAATTTCCCTCAGCCACTGTCAGATCCATGTACTGTAATATAGGGAGCTACGGCCACAATAGATAGGGTGTTTGGCATCCCTGAAGGGTCTTCCCTATACTATAAGGAGACCGATCAGGACTGTGTGTAGCAACATCTTTAACAGATGACAAATGGAATCAGTACTGTGTGTACCCAATTTAATATTGATAACTGAGATAAGATTGTATGGAGATTGTACAATTTGGTTGTAATGTGTGTGACCAGCTTTATTTATATGACATTAGCATATTAAGTTTGATCTGACATTGATTTTCCATCTATACTGCTGGGGGGAAAAAACAATAGACTCTAAAGAACTAGCACCCCTAGTGGCCAAAGAGAAAATAGTAAAGAATCTGTTTCACTTTAATCCCACAGTATTATGTTCTTTAGAAAATTTTAATTGATATCTGTACAGAAATACAGCATGATAAAGCTTATCTTTTTCCACAGTAGACAGTAGTTCTTCGTCTTCCCAGAAGTCCCCAGGGACAGCGTGTCTGCCCACTTCCCTTTTTAATGGTCCGGGCATGCTCAGTGTGTTTTATTCTGGCAGCTGCAGTAACTTTGTATCCCACTGTTTATTTCTTTATAATGCTGCATTTTGTGTGACTTGCATGTTGGGTAAATCATAAAGATGTTCCACGATTACCATAATGCTAAAATTCGGGATTTTTTGCTACTTTCTACAGGTAAAGATTTGGTTTCAAAATCGCAGAGCAAAAGAAAGGAAGGTTAATAAGAAAAAGATGCAGCAACAAAGTCAACAGGCGACAACTACCACCCCAACTCCTCCATCGGTCGGTAGCACTGCCGGAATGGGAGGCCTTTGTAGTAGCAACAGTGATCTGGTTTCACCTTCTTCACTGACTATTAAGGAAGAATATCTTTCCTAATCAAATGAGCTGAATGAAACCCCTTTAACTCTGTCAAGTCAAGTTTGGACAGTTCCCTCCCTTTCTCTGCTGAAGAAGCTTGCAAGAATATAAGGATTTGCAGCATTTAAGGGGTTAACAGCTGCACCCCCTTTTTGCCACTAAGGCAATATCTTACTATCTGTACATACAAAGAGAAGATTTATGAGTGCAGTGCTATATGACCACAGACTGGACTTGGCTTTTATTCTATCCATGTTACTATATAAATATATTTAAAAGTTGGAATACTAAAGGTTTTTTTTGGCAGGTCTACTAGTGGTCTATATAAATATGTATATTTTTTTCTATTTGAGATAACAAGCCTTTTTGTATTATAATTTTGTAGTATTGGATCTTTATGATCGAAAATGTTTAATTTGAGGATCACAACAAACTGTAAATTGTGACATTTACCTGTAATTTGTCAAGTTGAATAAAATACTTCCTAACTGTACAGTAAAATTGGGACAGTCCCATTTTTCAGGGTCATGGACTGCTGCCCCGGATCTGAAGACTTCATCCCGCTATGGGTGGGGCTTAGGCAGATGATTGGATTCGGCTGTTGAACATGTAATTCAGGATCTGTGACCTACAAATTTAGAACCAAATCATCTAATCAATTGAATGAATACAGGGTCGAGATAAAAAAAGTTCACCAGTGATGACCTGCACTGTTTACCATTTTAATTCATTTATTTGCCCACTAAATATATTGCGTTACTACCCTTAAGCCAAACTTAACCAATTACTTGAAAAACTGATTAAGAACCTTTGATTTGATCGAAGAACGAGTTTAAAAATGGCGGCCAAACGTGCAACACAGGAAAGGAATTTCCAGAATATTATTAACCAGCAAACAAACTTTTCTGTGATAATGTTGATTTAATGTTGAAAAATAATCTTGTGCATCCTAAAGATTTTTAATGTTTTGATTTTTTTTTATTTTTATTTTTGGATAACTTTTCAGCTGACCAATGTCAGGAAATAAATCTATTTATTTTTTGGTGTAACATTATTTGGTTTTTATTTGTGTTAGATGTAGATGTTGTTTCATGTAATTTAGATCTTTTTATTAACATCGATCTAAAATTAACTTGAAGAGATTTGTTTTTGTATTTTTAAAAATCTTATTGAGATGGTTCTTTTTACATCAGATGGAAACTAAAGTTTTGTACATATTTACGATCTTACCATAAACGACACATGACAACCGACTGATAATCGCAGATGTGTATCAGATATATGTTCTTACCAACGTTTAATCAACTTTAACAGTGGTTCTAATGTTGGGAAATCCCATTCGGGGAACATAGCAGGAATGCACAGATGAGTTACTAGTGTATGGCAATCTTTAAGAAGTTATAAAATCAATGTTCAGCCAGAGCAGATTACAACATATTACTGCATGGGGATTTAAACTAATGTGGGAGGTTTTTATTTTATAGGTACAGTATGTCATCAATTATAATTGGAGATAGGAACTCCCGGATCTGACCTTCGGATCAGATCCATTAGGAACCGATCGTAACTTTCAGATTGTATTCAGTGCTTAGCTATGTCATCAGTTATAATCAGTGCTTAGCTATGTCATCGGTTATAATCAGTGCTTAGCTATGTCATCAGTTATAATCAGTGCTTAGCTATGTCATCGGTTATAATCAGTGCTTAGCTATGTCATCAGTTACAATCAGTGCTTAGCTATGTCATCGGTTATAATCAGTGCTTAGCTGAAAGTATATTCCGTTTTCAGATCTTCGGGATTTTCCCGAGATTCGTAAATTCAAAAATGGAACAAAACTTTACAGTTTGTTCCATCTCTACTCCTTAACCTGCCATTCTTCAATCAATGCCTTAAAGGAATAATTCACTTTTCCAGTGAACCATTCCTTTAAAATGATTGTGTTCTTAGTCAGGTCTTAAAGGGCATGTCCACCCCCAAAACTAAAATTTAACCCCTTACTGGCCACATCAAGTAGTTTAAAACAATCCTTACCTTACATTCCTGCTCAAAATAGTTCCCCTGCTGTGCCCCTCCAAAGTCCAGGAAACTGCTGTCTAGGAGCAGTGTGTGACTCATGCTGTGCCTGAGACTTCCTCAACCTCATCAAGGTTGAGGCATGCTCAGTGCAGCCCTCCCTGCCTCTCAGCCAATCACAGACGCGGCTGCCGGTCCCGCCCCCTGCTTTCAATTCCATGCAAGCAGAGGGCCTGAACACTGCAGCAGAGGAGAGAGGGCAGGTAAGTAACAATCGGGGGACTTTCTAACAATTATATTAATGCGGTTGGGGCTGGGGGAGCATGCCCTATCACATATCAAAAGTTAAATTTCGGGGTGGACATGCCCTTTAAAGGTAAAACATTAACTTAAGAATGAATGTGCCTACAGTAGAAAGTATCCCAGGGATGTTCTTGGCAATTTATAATAATAATACATAATGAAAAGTAAACCCTAGTTCTAAATCATAGATATTTAAAACTGGAATCTCTGGATATAGACATCCACATATGATTCCACAGCATGTGCCAATAGATCACATTGGTATTTGTCGGCACACATGCTATGGGAACAGCACACACGGATCCGCCCAATTTTCCGTCATTCCCGATCGATTGAAGTGGCGACTACAGTTGTCAATCGTTCATTGGCACTCTGATTGGTCGGGAACAGCCCATACACACTGACGATAATAGGAAATCCCATCGTTCCCCCGATAGGATTTACCCATTATCGTTCATGTGTATGGCCACCTTTATAGACCCCACATAGTAACACTACCTTGTATCAATAACCAAAAGTTACTCAAACATGTACTTTATTATACCAATCATAATGAAAACCTTTACAAATTGTCACTAAAAATCCACAAATCGTCAAAAGCTGGGTACACACTGGGTACACACAGTGCCAATTCCATCAGATCCACCAGAATCACCCTTTTATCGGTAAAGTGTGTTCTGCAGTTTAATACAGGGAGCCAAATGCAGCAGAAGGAATGCTCGGAACAGCCCTAAATGTGGGAAATGTGCTGTCCTAAATATTCTCCCTATACTTTATATGCTATACTTTATAGAGGGAGAACACTTTTTAAGAACTTTAGTTTGTACCCAGCTTAACCATAGTGGGGCGTCCTCCAACCTGGTGTACAAAATTTGAAAATCCTGGAACATTCGATAATTAACGGAAATAGTTTTGCGAGTTTGAAAATTACAAAGTCCGAAAAGTCTGAGTTTGATTTGAGTTCGAGCTCGAGTTTTAGTCTGTCTCTAGTTGACAGAGTAACAAGAAGGCCATACACCTGTAGATAAAGGTCACGTTCACCTTTAAACGGACACTATACTGCAAAATAACTTGTCCACCTCTTAATCTATAATTGAATACATATAAGTAGCACTTAAACTCTGATTTGCGTGTGTTGCTGCGTGCCTTCAATCTAGCACACATTTTGTTTAGGAGCAGTATCCCTCCGTTTTTTTTTTAACCACTCCCACTTCCATCTAACCTGACTTTTTCCCCACAAACCAACTGTCAAGCCTGCACACAGCATACAGCATTCCAACTGTCAAAACTCTGTCACCATTCCAGCTACACTACAACTAATCACAGAAGAATAGTTTTTGAGAGCAAGGAACTTGATTGACAGCTGAAATATACAAAGTTTTAGATTGGATATCTAAAGAAATAGGGGGCAGATCACCAAAAAAAAAACAATACAGTGATGTTTGGGAAGAATTATAGTTTCCAGTTATGGTCAATTTAAAATAATCTATTTTTCGGTATAGATGCCCTTTAAATAAAAAAATGGTCAATTGTCAGTTTACCTGCCCCCAACCCCAACTGATATATTTAGCACTTTATTACCTGCATTACTAACCACATTGTATGGATAATTAATGTCCCTATTCTGGCAGAGTAAAATGGCCCTTCCCTCCATGCTGTCAATCAAGGCTGTGACATTACATCCAATGATTGACTGCTGTTTCACTTGCTGCCTCTCCTACATATAAAAAGCTTTTAGAGCCAGAAAGGATTAGAACTAATTATATATCTGGTTACAAAAACATATAATAAACTGGGAAAAATAGCAGTTAGGTTGCGGGAAGATAACTGTCAGTATTTTGAAGGACATGCCCTTCAACAAATTAAGAAATATAAAGTTATTTAAATAAAAGCATGTTCATAACTTTTTAGAAAATTACCTATTTCTTGCACTTACTTTAAAGGGAAATTAAATGAAAGGGGGTCCTAATCAGGGGAGGACTCCAGATCCTTAGCCAGTGTTATCCTCCAGCTACTACCAGGCAGTCTGTCTGTATGGCGATTATCAGATAAACTGTTGTTGAAACCATCTGTCATTCCTTAAGATATTTAAGTAAATCAAAGCTTATGCTAGGCAACACTATATAGAAGTTTTAGAAATTTGACTTCACATTAGTTGAATGTATAAAACATCTAAATATAGTGTTTTGGCTGACGGGTTCTTACCATATGACGTTCCCTGCATGGCCCATTCAAAAAAGATTGGGTCAGGCAGTTTCTCCTGACGTTGCGCAAACGTTGGGAGAATGTTGCTGGTTCATTGGAAGGTAAGCGTTCTGCATATGGACGCCTATAAAAAAAAAACAATTGCTCCAGTGATTGACAAACTACCACTGCCAGACTGGCCAAGGGAAACATGCGCATATTACAGAGCTTTTTTTCCCATTGAATAAGTGTCAAACTATTTGGAGGCATGGTCAGACCTGCCATACGTTTTTATCCTATTTGGTCCGTTTTTATCCTATTTGGTCCGTTTTTTATACTATGCACGTGCTTATGTACTAGGAGATTCAAACATTTTCCTGTGCCCATAATCTTAAACGTTAAGGTGGGTACACACACGAACAAGAAAGACAATACGAATGTATCATGGTTGCTGCAGATTCATAGCACAGGCAAACTCTTACACTACTTTGTACATAAGCCCCATTATACCTTTTCCTGCTCTGAAAAAAAAAACAAATGTCCACTGGTGTGCAACTTACAATCATAGCCAATGTCACATTCCCTGGGAAAATGTGAAAACCCAATTAGCAAGACAGATAATCGAGAGACATTTTTGCTAGTAAATCCCCTTTATTTACAGTATGTTCATACCATTTCATTCACACATCGCAACATATAGAAAATAACACTCAACTAAAGTACAGCCGTAAAAACATTGATAATTGTACTTTTCATGTAGGTGCTTCCTAGATAGACATACAGTATTACCCACACAGTACTTCTGATCATTCACACCCCCATCAGCCCACGTAGCCGTCACAGTGTACAAAGGTTTAGCCAAGGCTACATTGCTTTTCAATATTTATGCAACTTTATTGTTCACACTAAACAACCCCAATTCACCACAGTAGATGTCAAAATATAAAATAAACACAAACATAGTAACACAGTGATGTGTATGTGCTGGGTTTACAGACTAAAGATGAAATTGGCAGTAACGTCTACTGCCCCAATGGTTTCAACCTGCCGACGCTCCAGGCCAGATAGTGGTCTATGTTTGGCATTATGATCTGGTGGGGTGGTTGTCTGAACATTGCGGGAATGTCAGCAGGTTAGATGTAGTGTAGGGAACATTTACAATGACAAACCAAAAAAGCTTCTTCAGATTCTAAGGCCTCATTCACACTAGGTCCTCTTTTTAATGCGTTTTTTCAAGGGGCCGTTTATAAAAACGCAAGGACACAAAATTTAAAATTGAATAGTACCATTCACACTATTACATTTCAATTTAGTCCGTTTGCATTCCGCTGTTAAAAAAACGCACTGCATGCTGCATTTCTTTTAGTTTTTTGCATGCATTTGCTATATAAATATATGAAAAACACAAGCCTCCACACATCACGTTGTTTCTTATCAAATATGGAACGTTGGTACAGAGCTCATCACTGGATTCCATCATCTTTCTAAACATGGATGCCATGACACCTAAATGCCATTAGTTTCATTCGACTGCATAACAAATAAAAAAGGTTTGGTTACAATTAGTGCAAACTGTGCATGAACGAACCTAAAAATCTATCAACAATTTATCATGTAATTCCTAACTAGAAATACACCTGTGTAAAGACAATCTTTCCAGTCATTTTAACCCCCTGTTCCTAGCTAAGCTATGGACAGACATTCTCAGTTCTGCATAGGATGTAATGTGCAGGGTTTTCTTCGAACTACCCAAAATAACAAACAATAAATGCAGTTTACTGCCTCCTTGAAAGTCCTCTCAGAAGGAATCCCTGAACAAATATGGCAGCTTCTATCCGTGGGACTATAGGTCACACAGCAGAGAGAGGTTTGTTGGGTTCCTGAGTGGTGGGGGCAGATTTCTTCTTCGTACGTTTGCCCTTCCTGTGGTAAAAATGAAAGACAATTAAAGGAGAATAAGTCCTTGCACACCATTCAGATGTTAATGATACTGGGTAGAACCTCAGAAATAACATTTAAAGGGTATCTCCACTGCTTAAAATTTTTTTTGTTATTCAGTTTTATTGAAGAACGGGAGGTAAAGGGGCTGTGTCTTACCTCCTGTTCTTCAATCAAACCTGCAGGAACTGGGAGAGAAGGTAAGGTACGAACTCTGTATTCTATGCACATCGCACTTGCACATAGAATACCTTACCTACTCTCCCGGCACCTGCAGGTTATATTAAGGAATGGGGGTAAGACACAGCTCCTTAACTCCCGTTCTTCAATTAAACTGAATAGCATTTTTTTTAAGCAGTGGAGATATCCTTTAAAGGAAGAGAAGAAGAGTATAGGTGGGTACACACATCAAAGATGTTTGAAAGATGGCAGACAGGATCTGCAATATTCTGTCTTTCATCTCTCACAGATCAGGGTACACAGCCCTGAGCATTCTCCCTATACACAGCAAATACACAGCAGAAGGAGAATGTTCGGGACTGCATGTTTACCACAACCGCGGCCGACTCTCCCTATACTTGAGCACAGGGAGATGCCCATGGCCGGGGGAAATTTTCGGTCTTTTCTGAACGATCGGCGCTTTAGCATTACTGTGTGTACCCAGCTTAAGGGTTGTATTTGTTGCCCGTCAGTGAGTGCATTACCTGTTAGAATGCGACACCATGCACTTCCATAGTATCGTGTAAAGGCATAGAAGGAAAGCAATAAAAATGGTTGCTGCAATTAAACCTGAAATGAAGAGAAAGGCAAATTGAGATTGGGTAATGATGGCACCAAAATACATTTTAAGATAACTGTACTGATTTCTGTTAAAGAACAACTATACCCTGCAAGGCATCACCTCTTCCAATAAAAGTCCCCAGGATGAGGACCTAAATCGCTAGGCTCTCACCTATTGGTTTACTTACCTACCACAGATTGTGTATGTTTGTTTGTAATATAGTTGCCTTTAATAAGAAATCAGTAAAAACCAAAACACAATCTTAGTACCTGGAACTAGACCACTCTTATGCTCAGGGCCATAATTGCTGCTGTTGGTTGGCTTTACTGGGGCTCTCCATGTTTGGGTAGTCCTTAGCACATTAGAAAGTCCATTGTTTCCTGCTGGAGTCACCTGAAAAGAGTAGCAAACATTGGATGAGAGAAATAAAGCTCAATAAACTAAGCTATGGAAAAATCTAGGACTAAAGCTGGGCACACCCAGTCCAGATTTCTGAAAGATGACAGACAGATGGCCTGTCTGCCATCTTTGAAAGATCTACATACACACAGTCCCGAGCGTTCTCCCTATGAACTTCATAGGAGAACGCTTGGGAATGTGTGTTTCCATCTATAGGGAGTCTAGCGCGGCCGATGGAAATTTTCGGCCTTTCCCGAACGAGCGTTTGGCCGTCCCGATCGTTGGGCGGTCGAGCGCTCGTTCAGGAAACGAACGTACACACATAACGATAAAGCCCCGATACTGTCGGATCCTACGGTATCGGGGCTTTATCGTTACTGTGTGTACCCAGCTTAAGCTTATCTGCTAGAATAGACTTGATCATTGACAAAGGACATTTTGGGGTGGTTTGAAAAAACGACATCAAATACACATCCCAGAGACACCATCATAATACTTTATTGGGAAGTAAGACATGTGCCCCACTTTATCCAAACTCCTCATCAGGTGGTTCAATTATGCAAATTACCCAGTCTAATTATGTCCACATCCAAACTCCTCATCAGGTGGTTCAATTATGCAAATTACCCAGTCTAATTATGTCCACCTCCAACCTAAAACACCCTCCCAAACCCCAAGTAAGTAATACCCCCCCCACACACACACACACTAAAAGATCTTTGCATCTGTTATCATGGCCATGATTCTGCAGTCATTGGCCATGACAACAGGTGGACAGGTGGTTGGGTTTTTCTATTTGCTGTTCTCTCATTAATTCCTCAACTATTTGTTTAAACCTGTATTTTGGAGAACTGGGATCATGACCATTTCTCAATGGAGATTGCTTAGTGTATGTGAAACATGAAGTTTTTCCTCCTTGAAAAGAGTTAAGTGATGTACACAATGCTAGACTGTCCGCATACAGACAACCCACCATCTTCCCGGGGAACTTTTTTTTGCCTGCCTGACGCAGCAGAAAAGCATGGGATGCTGGTTCAGTTGCTCAGTTACCTGTATCTATGGGTAGCCATATACCTGGACCTCATCTAGTATAGTTTTATCTACAGTACATCTATAATTCCCTCCCAAATCCATTATCCAGCAGTAGCTGTGAGACTACACATGAAAATCATGATTGTTCCTTAAACAGATCCATAGGAATACAGATCATTATTTTTGAGATAGCAGTTAGTGTGTGTGTCTACTTATCTACAAAATCTTTGTAACTTGATGGACGATTTCCAACCTGCCTAACTGTCTTTTTATTTAAAATGCAGGAAACAACTTCCTGGTAAAATGTTCCATAAAACATAGGTCCATATATCTGGGTATATCAGTGGGCCTGGACACACAGGAATACGATAGAAAAGCAAGCGGTGTACAACTACAATTTAATTGTGAATGTATTTTTGCAACTCATTTTTAATTTTTTCCATGGTAAATTCCATCTCTCAGATTTTAGATGGAAATCTGCCCAAGATACTGCAGCTGGGGATGGGAACAATTGCCGATAGGTATGATCCTTCTCTGCTCGATAGACTGACAGATATCGCAGAGCATAGAGAACAATGCCAAACTATACTCCATTTTTATAGAATTTGATTATAACCAATGTAGGGAAACTACAGGAATTATCCACACTCTAGAACAGGGTTGTCCAACCTGCAGCCAACATCTGGAGGGTTTGAAATTGACAATACAACCTAGGAATGCTTGGAGTTGTCACTTTCAAACATCTGGTCAGACACCCTGCTCTAGGACAACATGCACAGAAAATTAGAAACACAATGTTGCAAGATAAATTTGATTTTCCCAAGTGTGTCACAGTCTAAGAAAGTCTACATTACACTGAAATAGATTATTGCAGAATTTCAGCCCTGTCAGCTTTATAATACAAAGGGAACCGTATCATTTTTGTACGCATTAAAGGGACATTATACTGAGAAAATTACTTTGCCTCATCTTAATCTATAATTGAATACATGTAAGTAGCACTTACTCTGATTTGCGCGTGTTGCTGCATGCCTTCAATCCAGCACACATTGTTTAGGAGCAGTATCCCCCCTCCCACTTTTAACCACTCCCACTCCCATCCGACCTGACTTTTTCCCCCACAAACCAAATGTCAAGCCTGCACACAGCACACAGCATTCCATCTGTCAAAACTCTGTCACCATTCCAGCTACAGTAAAACTACTCACAGAAGAATAGTTTTTGAGAGCAAGGAACTTGATTGACAGCTGAAATATACAAAGTTTTAGATTGGATATCTAAAGAAATAGGGGGCAGATTTACAAAAAAAATCAAGGGTAAACTCTGGTGGGATACCTTGGACACTTCTATGTGAAGAGGATTGTGGGGGGTTAATTCTCCTTTATTTCACTTTACTCAAATTATAACCAGAAACTGCTTTTAGAAACTAGAAAGAAATCTCATGTTTGAATTTACTAATGAGTGTGCTACTAGTTTTAAAACCAAAGAACATAAAAATGTTTATTTTCAAACTTTATTTACTAAAGTAAATATATATATATTTGTGATTCCCCCCCCCCCCCCATTTTTAGGACTATAATTTTGCTATTGTGTATGTTTTTGTATAAGGAAACCATAGGGCACTTCTTCAAATTATTTGGCCTGACCAACACAAGAAAGTATTGTGCCGAAACATCTGCTTGTGTGTACCCAGCCTAACAATGACTAAAATAAGCCAGCTTATCAGGGCCACTACTAAGCTGAGGTCCTGAGTTCGATTCCACCCTTGGACACATCTGCAAGGAGTTTGTATGTTCTCCCTGTGCTTGCCTGGGTTTCCCACCGAATCATAAAGACATAATGATAGGTTGTAAAGTGATTAGATTGTAAGCTCTTCGGGGCAGGGTCTGATGTGAATTGAGTAAATAATTGTAAAACGCTGTGGAATATGTAGTGCTATATAAAAAATAAAATACAAACAAACATGAAAATAATGTGTTTTTTGGCATTTTTAACCATAATTCTGGCTACTTCTGTTGAGGACACTTGATGACCCCAAAACCCACAAAAATTGGAAATTGTTGTAGTGTTGGAATGCACACATGGTAAGTAATTGAAAGTTATGTGGTTGGGGGGGGAAGTTTCTTAACAGATTCTTTAGGTGGTCGGAAATATTGTATGGTGTGTGCCCAGCTTTAATGTGTGGCCTGAGACTAAATCAAGGCATTTTACATTACAAAAAAAACAATTGTTACCAATTAGAAAGGACAAATACATTCAATAATGACCTCTGCCTTACAATATTTTCACAGCCAAACCTTTTTTCAGGCTTAACATGGTGTAACCCCCTTTGTTTTGCTGGATTATTAGGGAATATATTAATGAATTCCAAGTTTACTAGGTATGAGCATTGCCTTGTGCCCTGTCATTGTTCAACACAGCCTAATGTACCAGAGTTCTATAGGGCCACTAAATACTTTTTAATTCAAATTTGACTTTAGCCACTTTAGATACCCTTTAAAGTAACGGTAAACCTAGGAATATACTGGGCACTGTCATTACATTTCATTTCCGTTACTGAAAAGCTTCATTGTTCTGACACCGATGAATTAATTCAGCAAATTCTTCTGAACAATATTCTACATTCCTCATCATACACAAAGCGATGTTAAGACATGTCTCCGAATTCCAACCTAGTCATTAGCGTACATACATCTCATTTTGTTTCCACACTGTTGCATAAGTGGAATAACAAATAACATGTATAAATTGGAGAAGAGGTTTAGTGACATACAGAAGCTCAGTATCATTTTATAGCCCTATTGAAACACTGATATACCATGATGGGGTATAATAATGCCAGCCTAGTTAAACAGTGTGCAGCAATGGCTTGGTTAGGTAATCTCAGGTGATTCTGTAGACAAGTTTAGCTATCTGAACCCCAGGACCCCCAGACCCAAGATTGCAATACTTTGTCTCTAACATTCCTGCAGAAAGATATCCAGCACAGACTATGCCATCCAGTCTTCCTGAATGCTGATAGCGGACGTTAAAGGTGCCGAAATACCGCCACTTATCGAGAGCCACTGTCGGCATATACCATTGGAAAACAAACAGGAGCTGGCAGACAGTAGTTGAAACTTACCCGTAATCGCGCCCCCCCACATCATCTTCTGACAGGTCCCGATTACAGCCACACTCTCGCAGGTTAGCTTTAACTCCTGTCTGCCAGCTCCTGTTAGCTTAATTGAAGAACGGGATGCTAGACATACAGTAGCTTCAATTATTGTGGAAAAAGGGTATGTTCCTTTTTTAGTACAGATAAATAACCTTTAAAGGAGAATTTAAATATGGACATAAGTTAAAGTAAATGTTCAGAATGTTTTTGCAGTATATTTTAGGTGCTTCCTGCTAATGAAATGGAAGATACAAAAGATTATATTATGCAAATGCTTTCTCTAATCATTTACGCAGAACTTCGGAGGTTTGCATTCATTATTTCAATATACATCATACCACAGACTGTTTTTTTCTTTGCCAAATAACCTGCTTATACTGTTAGAGAATATACATTGGTTACTAAATCAGAACTTCTGTACTTCAAAGATGCTAATTGACTTATTAACAAGTCCTTCCCATTTAAATTCAATATCTACAGAACAGGTAGACAGATTTGTAAAAGGGAGGCATGTGGAAAATGAACATTTATGGCTGGGTACACACGGACCAATATTTCAACCTGGCCGAAATATCAATCGGCTGCGAACAGACCACAGCCAAAACCCGTTGGCAGACCACAAGCATCTTATTTCAGCCAATAGTGTCCATTCAAAAACCTATAAGGGCCAGGCTACTGTATCTTGTTCCACACATCAGGGATTCATAAAGGGTGTGCCTCCAGAAGTTTGAAAACTACAACTTCCAGCATTCCTCAACTACATAGGGCATGCTGGGAGTTGTGAATCCCTGTGGAGGAGATTTGTCTATCTCCTCCACTGAGCTATTCATGCAGTACGAGATACAGCTTAAACTTAATAGCAAACGTAAATCCACCCCTATGCTGTGGCAGACTAGGGCAACACCAATAAAACAAACTTTGACCTTTATAAATATTCCATTAAGCAGCTCACATGGTTATGTGTTTGCTGTGAGCTTTGATTCACTGGCCTCAACTGATCCTATGCATAAAAAATGTGTAAACAATTCTAGCATTTTGTTGCTAGGACCAATGCCCCCCACACATGGGACCGACATTTTGAGCAATCCAATAAATTTATTGAGCTTTCAAGGTTCTCCTGCCATATAACCAGACTATAGCAGGGCTGACCAATGGGAAGAGATGTTCCCTGCAGAGCATGCCTTCCCATTGGTTCAATACTGGTTAATAGAGGTGGCTTTACGAAGACAAATTTAAAGGGCTTGTTTTCAGCAATAAGGTAAGACCCTTTCCCTGTTCTGGCCATTTCATGTTGTGATCGAATGTTGATAACAATATGATCGGGCCAGGAGGTTGTCAAAATCTTGTAATAAGATTGAGATGTATCTTATCCAATACCCCAGGTTTATACGGATGGTTAAGTTCACGGCGGTTAAGTACCAGGACTTTATCACCAGTCGTCGTTTAACAGTTGTAAATGTATGACCATGGTGCAATAGAAGGCAGTTTACACTGGTGTTAAAGACCTGTAATCGCAAACGTATAAGCAGGGCCCCTAGCATATGCACAGAATTAGGCCAGAGAATTACACATCCATTAGCCGATGAGGCAACCTCAGCCTTATATCTTCTTGGTTATGTATTTATGGTTATGCCTGGTTTAGTCTTCTATGTTGTCCTGACTATGGTTGAAGTGTACTGTATTTATTAACAGACCAATGCAGGATTAATGGTGTATCTGATGGTGTATCTTTACACATTTCCAGTGACATTCTGCTGGGCAGATAATTTTGCTATTGTCCAATCAAATATGGTGCTAGTGTATGACCGGTATTACAGACATTTCCTATGAAAATTAGAACCATTTATCTCGTGCAGATATGGAGACCGAGGATCTGTACAGTAGTAGGAGGGGACAGATTTTTACCCCCAATTTATAAGGGTTTGTACCGTATTTTCCTTTTCCACTGGGTCTTTTGAACGAGACCCGCATGTGAAGAGTGGCAGAACACTCACTCTGAATATCTCACATATCTGCATAAAAGTTTGGTCTTTGTAATGTGGTTATTCAAGTTTTCCCTGAAGAGGATGGTCTCAAAAGGAGGGTTAGAAGGATTCATTTGGGGGTGGTAGATTTCCTGACTTATCCTAACCAGCTATGCCAAAACCAACACAGAGGATAAATCTCCATATCTGTATGCTTTTAAACATATCTGTATGCTTTTAAACTCAGAAGACCGTAAATAAAAATACCCTGGCAAATTTAAAAGGACAATTAAACTCTTCCCCCCCCCCCACACACACACACAAAAAGAGTACCCTAAAATGCTAGGTCGGAAGGTCCTAATCCCTGGGTTTGTAGTATTTACCAAAGTGTCAAAGTCCCTACTCCGCCTCCTCTCACAGCCCAGGACTGTTCCCAGACTGGTGTGGAAAACATGCTTGTACAGCATATCTTCAGATTTATGAAGCCTAGGATGTGGGAGAAGGCAGGGCAGGGACTGGCAGTAGCAGGGGAATTTCGTTAGCTTTGTTTAAAGTAACAGTTAGATTTAACCATTAGAACACTGTCACAGTAACACAATGAGTTTTATACAGCGATCCTTAAGGTTCGTACACATGTGCGATCACGGGTCCCGACCCGCAACGCACAATATGTACGAATGTCCATTTCGGGAGATAATCGACCCAAAACATTGTTCGGTCGGGGATCGTTGCCTGACCGGCCAGATCTCCAAACGAACGGCTGTTTTGGCTGATAAAGTGCCCATACATGGGCCGATTATCTCCCGAAATGGACATTCGTACATATTGTGCGTTGCGGGTCGGGACCCGTGATCGCACATGTGTACGAACATTTAACATGGTGATGAAAATAACTGATTATTATTGAATTTTAATACTTGGGTTATTAAAGTGCTGCATCTATGCGTTACAAGTTGGAAGTAGCATCTTAATAGCTCTGTCATTAATCATGTCATTGACATGCATTGCCTTGAGATTTATAACCAAGTGCCTCTACCTTAAATCAGAACTGTGAAACATAATAAAATTGTACATACACACTGGCTCATCCCTCATCATTAGATCATTTGCAGTGGCAGACTGGCCCAATGGTTAAAAGGGGAATCCCCCTGGTGGGCCAACAGCCCATTCCCTCAGGAAAGCTGCTAAAATTTAAATACAGAGCCAAAAGGGACAGCAAAGGTTCGTATACACGTGCGATCGCGGGTGCCGACCCACACAATGCGCATGAACGGCTGTTACGGCCGATAATCGTGCCGTGTATGAGCACTTTATCGTCCGAAAAGGCCGGGGATCTTTACCCGACTGACCGGATCTTCGATGAGTGGCCGATTCGGGCAGATGTTCTTCTGATCTACTGCAACGCTTGAAGTTCCCCAACATGTGCTGCCTGTCTCGATCTTTGGTTTTTTTTGATCAGAAAAATGGCATACACAGGATTGATATTTTGAGCGATTTGATTGAATTTACCGAATCACTGAATATATATCAAACCCATTTATGGGGGGGGGGGAATTAAGAATTGCAATTTAATGAACAATAAAAGCCAGTAAGATATGTAAACGAGTGATCTAGAGAGATGAACTGTTAATGGGCCCCTTAATTCATCCTTGTGGGCCCCTGGTCTCAAATTTTCTGGTAAGCCCCCAACATTCCAGTCAGTGGTATAACTAGGAATCACTGGGCTCCTCTGCAGAACTATGATGGGCCCCCTATACTTGCTTTATCTACAGTGGTTCTCCAGGGTGAGACTACCGTATATACTCGAGTATAAGCCGAGGTACCCGTTTTTGCCTCCAAAATCAGAAAAACATGATTGACTCGAGTATAAGCCGAGGGTAGAAATTATGACCATTACTGCCTTCTGATTCTGTATTGTTTTGAGGCTTTAGTTGCCCTTTAAATGGACAGAAGAATTCCCATACAGTAGTCCCATACAGTAATAGCCAAATCCAGTATGGTTATTACTGTATAGGACTACTGTATGGATAGTCTGCTGTCCATTTAAAGGGCAACTAAAGCCTCAAAACAATACAGAATCAGAAAGCAATATTTTTAACAATATATACCATACTCCTGATTCTATATTGTTTTAGGACATTAAATGTACAGTAATCCCATACAGTAACCCTAATACCTTTCCACTGTAGATGTTTGGAAACTACAACTCCCAGCATGCTTTCGTTGCTGGGAGTTGTAGTTTCCAAACACCTATAGTAGAAAGGTATTGGGTGTTACTGTATGGCATACTGTCCCCCACCCTAGAGACCCCCCCAAGTTCACTTACCGTACCTGGCCAGTCTTCATCTCTCCGCCGGCTGCTGCTCGCTCTGTGCAGAGCCGGAAGTTCCCAGTACTGCTTCGCGACGGCGCAATGACATCATCCCGCCAGCATGCGCGATGACATCATCACGCACCCGTGAAGAACCACCAGGAACTGCCGGCTTTCCTTCCTGACTCGCGGCTGCATCTGAAATTAAGGTAAGTTTTCTCTTGACTCGAGTATACGCCGAGGCAAGGTTTTTAGGTTGATTTTTACACCTAAAAACTTTGGCTTATACTCGAGTATATACGGTATATCTGTCATAGGAAAAATAAGAAGATGGGGCAGCTGCTCCTCTTGTAATTCCACCCCTAAATCCAGTCCGACACTGATCATTTGAGAAAAGTATTCAAAGAGGAAAGTTTCTTTTCCAGTCACAAACACTGTCCTGACTGCAAATTGAACAGAGAACTTTACAGTGATAGTCACATTGGCCTTATTCACAAAGATGATCAGCAGAAAACAGCAATATCAGACAACCTTTCGTGTATCTAAAGCTGGGTACACACCATACAATAATTTGGCCCACCCAACATTTCAGGGTTTCAGTCAGTCGGCCCAAATTATTTTATGGGTTCTTCTTGCAGCTGTGACCGACCGCTTGTTCGTTTGAATGCACGATTGGACATGTTGGAAAACCACAACTGATCATGCAGTCCTCTATGGACCTAACGCTCGGTCATGGCTAACTGTCGGATGCTGCTTTTGCCGTGACTGACAGTCCTTCATCTGGCCGACCGGTCAGAAGTTTAGAACTGTTGGTCAGGAGGAAGGATTGGAACATGTGTACCCAGCTTTATGATTTAAAGGGACACTATACTGAAAAAATGACTTTGCCTCATCTTAATCTATAATTGAATACATGTAAGTAGCACTTACTCTGATTTGTATGTGTTGCTACATGCCTTCAATCCAGCACACATTTTGTTTAGGAGCAGTATCCCCCCTCCCTCTTTTAACCACTCCCACTTCCATCCAACCTGACTTTTTCCCCCAAAAACCAACTGTCAAGCCTGCACACAGCATTCCATTGTATGGGCTTATGTAACAAGACATGCAAAATGTTGCCTGTGCTTTTTATCTGTAGCAACCAATCAGATGTTTTCTAACTGCAGTGGACTAGTATAAAGTGAGCATCTGATTGGTTTTTGCATATTAATAACTCTGGCATCTTCACCTCTTGTTTAATAAGCCCCAAAATGTTGCTCGGAACCACTAATTAATAATACAACTACAAAATCCCTTGCAGTCATCATTGGCTAGGACTCCTGCACCGCATTAAAAAAAATAACCTTGTTATCTCTCTTGGTTTCTAAGGAGGAAATTTCCCCGTTAATGCTGTAGATGTGTCTAGAAATTTAGGGGGTCAATAATCAGGGCTATAACTAGTTAAAGTATACCGAAAAGTACCTGGGGCAGGGAGGTAGGATTGATTATTCCTACCTCCCAATATAATTTAGTTGAGGAGCTGCTGCACCAACAGCTTTCATTTACCAGGTTAGTGCTGGACTATTCCTGTATTAAAGATGCTGAAGCCAAGAGGAAGACTGGCAGAATGAGTTTTCTTTGGGCTGGTGCTCCTCACAGAAACAGTATTAGAGGTAGGAATTACCAATCCTATATCCCTGTCCAAGTACTTTTCAGTTAAATAAACTTTATAGATACAATAGTTTTCCTTTAATGAAAAAGCTTGACCACCAGCAGAACTATATAATTTTTGACATGCAAACAGGGTTTAGGTTGGTTAGCTGAGCATGTTAGCAAATCACTGCCGAACGTGTGGTCTCCTATATCCCGCAAGATCGGTGTTGGTACATTCACCGCAATCGACAGTGATTCATCTTGGCCGAGTGCTCAGTGGTGGCAAACGATTGTATAGGGAAAAGACGAGGTAGGATATCCCAATGAGACTCCCAACCCAACAGGTATTGCATATAACTAAAGTGCATTTAATGTGCACACAACATGTTTCGGACAGTCTAGGTCCTATCTCAAGTGCAAAGCATTCACACGCACAAGTATTGGCCAAAACAGCCGGTTGCTGTGGGTTTATCCGCCGCTTGAGCTTTATCCTTCGTCTGTGCCGTCGGGCGTGTGTACAGACCCTTAAAGCTGGCCATACACCATTTTAGACATTATAGCCAATTGGTAGTTTGAAAAGACTAACACAGAGCAGTTCTTATTTTAGCTGTTCTCCAGCTGGATAACGCTTTATGACCAATGTTACAAACGTAAAGTTGGTCATACAGTTATCAGGCAGGGCAGTTGTCAGGAACATTGAAGGAATATCTGCTGGTAAGCACTAGTGTATGGGCACTTTTAGGCTGAGGCCACACTACAACACGCAAGCGTTACCGTCAGTTGGTGTACACCTTTGTGTGCGATTTGGGTGATCTTATGCGCTCTGATAAGCAGATTACAGAGCAGCGGACACCAACGAAGGTGATGTGGCCACCTCCATACTACTCTAACACTAATGTGTGCTTTTAACAGCGCAATCGGACGCAATCTTAAAAGGGCAGTAGTGTGGCCTAGCCCTTAGACAGCCATATACTAGTTACACCAGATAGACTTGGCATTCGTTAAATCTATCTTGTCTTTCTTGTGTATGGCCTGGCGGTTTTTACCTTGTGACGTTCCTGTCTGTCCCAGAAACAGACCAGTTTTAAGCTAGGTACACACTTGCAAGACGGTATCAGGCCTTTTTCGTTACTGCGTGTACCCACCTTTAGCCTGGAAATAGATAAAACAGACCACTGCACATGGATGGTCTGTATGTTTTCATTCATTTGTCTGTGTGTAGTGTGAACGAAGCCTAATCTGTTAGTTAAATGACAGCTGATATTTTGGCCTGATCAATAATTCTGCCTATTTAAATAGTAACGAATGTTTGATTTACCAGCATGAGATACTTCATGTAAATTGAAGTAAATGCACTTAAAATTCAGATTGCAATCAGTGCAGCCTTGTTAATTATGTTTATTAATGCAATTTAAAAGCAATCCGTTTGCAACCAGTGCAGCCCTGTTAATTAGATAAACAAATGCAATTGAAATAAAATCAGTGCCTTCATTATACATGAATAAACCAATTAGTGTGCATTCTAAACAGTCTTGCTAGTTACATTTAATACAGGAGTTTAGCATGTAGTTTAAATTATGGGATTATCCAATATTATGAATAATAAATAGGATAATACCATGATATATGCTGTACTTATATTTATCCAATGTTTCTGATGAAGGCCCCTGCCAGAGCAGAATCTCATGCGGTTACACAGTGAATAAAACCTTCTGAAATTGGTACACTTCCTGTGAGTATGCACCTGATCTAAAAACTTATGTATGTGTATTATATTATTATAAGTAATGCATTATATATATTATAGGATAACACTGTATTATGTGTATACATATATATATTATAGGATAACACTGTAATAAACATTATATATATGTGTGTATTATATTATTATAATATATTATATAGAGAGAGAGAGGATAAGGCCATGACAAGCCTTGTATCCCAGTACAATTGGTGAGAGGTGTAATTCAGGGCCATCTATGGGGTAGAGTTATTACACAGATTTCCCTCTAATATAGAATGGGAGCAGCTGATGGTAACTGATCATGTCCCAGTCAGGGTGAATTGGGCTCTGGGGTTCCCCATTTCTTACCTGGTACCCAGTGGGGAGGCTTAGCCCGCGGCCCCCAGACATGTCCCACCTCGCTGTCCGGCCAGTTCTAAGTAGAGAGTTGCAGTGGGACGGGACCTCCCATCAGGCAGTTCAGCTCGCAGTGCGAACTATAGTCCGGGTCCTCAACTTCTACCCACTCCCTCCTACAGTGGTAGTGCCCATTCCACCCCCGTGTCTAATGGTTTGCCCCCCTATAGTGAATGGTTCCCCCCCACACACTACACAGCGCAGTTAGACGGTTCCCAGTGTAATACTGACTGGTAACACCCACACAGCAATGTAATCACCTACTGGGGGGGTGGAACCTCCCAGAGCCTGGAATCTGCACAGCACAGGTAGACATGGATCCCAATCAGGGTTACCTACTGAGAGATCTAGAATATAAATCCAATATATACCTATAGACTTCCATAGGTAGATAGAGATCTAGAATAGAAATCCAATATACACCTATAGACTGCCATAGGTAGATAGAGGTCTAGAATAGAAATCCAATATACACCTATAGACATCTATAGGTAGATAAAGATCTAGAATAGAAATCCAATATACACACCCATAGGTAGATAGGGATCTAGACTAGAAATCCAATATACACCTATAGACCTCCATAGGTAGATAGAGGTCTAGAATAGAAATCCAATATACACCTATAGACAGCCATAGGTATGTAGAGATCTAGAATAGAAATCCAGTATACACCTATATACTTCCATGGGTAGATAGAGATCTAGAATAGAAACCCAACATACACCTATAGACATCCATAGGTAGATAGAGATCTAGAATAGAAACCCAATATATACCTATAGACATCCATAGGTACATGGACTGAACCAGATCAGTGAAAGGGCCCTATTAGAAACACATGCAGCATGGCTAAGATAGAATGTTTAAATGCTGTCAGTGCAGCCCTGCTAATTACATTAATTAAGGCTGTGAGCACAATACAACCAACATAAAAATCGCCTTTCACACGCGTTACCTATTTCCCCAATATTGTTATCCGAGCACGGGCTGCACTCTGATAAAGTGTGGCCTCTCACATTTTCGCCTGTGTGACCTAGCCCTAATTCAGCCATGCTGCATGTGTTTTTAATAGGTGTTCCTACATGTCTTTAATGAACTGCTACACAGCCTTACAATATGTAGATTTCATATGTGCTCAGGCTCAGTCTGTCGCAAGCTCCACAAGATTTTAATCTTCTACAGTATCCTAGATCTTGTTTTCAATCGGTGTTTTCGATCGGCAACATCGATCAGTCTATCAAAAAACTGATCAGGAAAGGCAGAGGGGGTGCAAGGTGGGGAATTGTAATAGGTTCTTCCAATCAGATTTTCAATCATTATAGTTGATCGGAAAACCATCCGACCATGTATGGCCTCAGCCATAATTGTTTAATTAATAATAAGTTTAATTGGCCTGGATTTACTGAACATGTGTATGGATAGGTCATGAAGCCGATGAGCTAACTCCGTTGGAATTTCAACCTGCTGGTATGAATATGAAGTTTGAATCGGTTCATTAACAACCTACAGTCCAGTATATTAGTCGACCGAAGTGGCATGTGTATGAGCACATGCCGATCAAAGGTTTTCAATTGGTCACACGATCAGTCTTGCTAAAGTATCATCCTTATCACTTTCATTTTCACCAAAGATCTATCAGACATTAAATTTGCCTTTTGGATTTTTTAGTTCTTGTGTACTAGGCCTTAGGAAGCAAGGGGAAGTCAGGGTTATTTCAACAAAATTTAAAAGAACAGCACTGGTCTGGGGAAAATGCAAGCAACTGGATACGGGTAGCTCCAGCAGAAGAAAAATAATATAGCATCTATCCAGAGCACAAATATCCTGGGCATGTACACCCTTAAAACAATAAACAGATCACATGTAAGTTACCTTCCCCCAACTTAACCTGATATATTCAGCACATTATTTGATGTAATACAAACCAGATATTTAGGCATAATTATTGCCTTCATTCTGGCAGAGTAAGCTGTCTCCTCCCTTAATGCAGTCAATCAAGGCTGTCACTGCTGACATTACAGCCAATGATTGATTGCCGCTTCCCCTGCCGTGTCCACTGCACATGCTCAGGCTTATAAAAAGCTCATTGAGCAAAGGGAGAAGGCAGATACCTTTGCCAGAAATGATTTAAGGGCATCTCAAAAGCCAATCACTGAGTGTCTGCCAGTCTGTCCCCTTCTGCTGCTTCCGCAATTGGAAGCAGCAGCATAAGGAGGGCAATGTAACAGGCTGGAAGTATATTTAGAATCTGAATTGGCAGTTTAACCTAGCGAATTCTAGGCATTTCAAGCATGATCCTAATTTTTTACAAAATTAAAGTTCAGTGCACGGAAGGGCAGCAGGAGGGGGTCCTCCAGTGCGCATGCCAGAAACCTCTAGGAGGAACATAATTATTGTACGATAGCCCATACACAAACCGGTGATCGTATGGGATTAGTTTGTGTATGGTCCCCATTAGAGGCAGAAATGGAAAACACCAGGAAAAGGCTCCTACTCCTTAGTTTCCTTTACTACATTTTAGCCTTGCAGGACAACCATATGCAGCAGGAGAGAAAAGTAGGGTCCATTTAACACTACAGTGTGCTCAACATTGGGGGGGTGGACATGCCCTTAAAATATCTGGTTACAAAAGCATCAAGGGCAACAATCAGAAATCCAATAGGAACAACTGCTCAAAGTTGCCTCGATCTTTCTGTAGATTTCAGCTTCAAACCCGCGGAGAGATTGGGACAGAAGATTTGGCCTGGCCCGATCTTCATTTTTCTGAAAAACAGGTTTTGACATTTGCATGCATTCCAATCGAAATCGCTCAAAATAACAATCTTGTGTATGGGGTGCTTTAGGGCATAAATACAGTAGATAGACCGATATCAAGGTAAAAAGGCTTTGTGCTTATCACAAGGTATGTGGGCGTTTCATTCACATTTATTTTAACACTAAACCAACAGGTTACTGGGACTAACAATTGATTGATAGATGGGTGTGGCCCTCTGAGATTTCATTTAATAAGGACACATCCTCATTAGCAAGTCACTATCCTGGTAGGACAAGTTTTCTTTCTGCAGCAGCCTCGTTATTTACATTTGGGATTTGAAAGTGACATTCATTTCATAACTTTATTTACAGGTATTCTGCTCAGTGTGCAACTATAACAGTTAAAAGATTTATGAATCCCTGACACTACTTCTGGTCTATTAAATGGATGCACATTTCCCTCATGCTAATACTGTGGACCCTTACTAAGTGCAGAATCATAAAACACAGAAATGCAATGACAGTGATCGAAACCACACAGTCAATCCACTGATCACTTAAAGGTGCCCATACATTAGAAATCACCTTCTGACCGATCCCACAACATTCAGTTTTTCAAAAATGGCCTTTCTTGGTTTTTTTTCGCAAAAAGGCAATTCCTGAGCAATGCTAATGGGTACCCAAACACATGCGAGATAGACATTTATCTAACATATGTACAAAGCGTTAGTAGATAACAGTCAAAGCACTGGTAAAGCTGGGTACATACAGGAAAGATTTTTCAAAGATCAGATGCACAGTCCCGAGCGTCCTCCCTATGCACGGCATATACACAGCATAGGGGGAATGTTCGTAACTTTCCCTAGACCGTAGCTGACTCCCCTATAGGGAGACTACCGCAAACAAGAGAAATTTTCAGTCTTTCCCAAACGACTGCACGGCCAATGGAAACGTTCTGGCCCACTTGCTACACACACTGCCGTCGGATCCGCCGGTATCAGGGCTTTTTTGCTAGTGTGTGTACCTAGGCTTCATTTGGAATATGCAAGTGCATCAACACACAAATGCAACTACATAAATAAGTGGAAGCGTGTGAGCTCGATTACAAAGACAGATAAGGTTTAAGGGCTATTTACACTAGAGAAGTGTGGCTTACATAGAAATCACTTTTTCAGACTGTAACACGAATGGCAATGCAAATTTTTCTCGAGTCACACCTGTCTTCTTAAAGGGCATGTCCACCCCTCTTACAAAAATTGAGCATGTAACAGAACATCCCCCAAAACCAAGGTTCTGTTTTACTTACATTTACCAAAGATGCTCCTAGACTGTGTAAAAAACATTACAAACCCATGATCCATCGGCACAGATCCAGCTACTTCCTGGTAACGGCCATGACCGAAGGAGCAGCAGCAGAGGAGTGGACTAAGTGGTGATTGTTTGTAAGGACTAAGTGGTGATTGTTTGTAAGGCTCTCTACACAGTCTGGGAGCATCTTTAGTAATTGTAAGTAAAATGGACACAGGGTTTTGGGGGGTGTTCTGTTACATGCCCAAATTTTGTGGACATGCCCTTTAATGTTGGATTTTATTTATATTTTAATTACCCATGTTTTATGCACTTTTACAGTGTATTTTGTATTCAAATCAATGTAGAGTAATGTTACACTACATTGAATGTGTTAAAATATGTTAGGATAAAATTTCATGTGCAAAATAAAAAAAAAAAAAATAGTATCCTACACCACCAAATTTCTGAGGCACACCTCCTCACACCAGAGCCCCGGCACACCCTTTGAGAAACCCTGCTAAAAGCTGGGTACACACAGTAACGATAAATCCTCGATACCATCGGATCCGACGGTATCGGGGATTTATCGTTACTGTGTGTACCTTTGTTTCTTGAACAAGCGTGTGGCCGCTGAACGCTCGTTCGGGAAAGACCGAAAATTTCCATCGGCCGCGTAGACTCCCTATAGAGGAGTCTAGTGCGGCCAATGGAAAAACACAGTCCCGAGCGTTCTCCCTATGATGTTCATAGGGAGAACGCTCGGGACTGTGTGTATGCAGATCTTTGAAAGATGACAGACAGGATTTTGCAGATTCTGTCTGTCAGCTTTTCCTGATCTGTACTGTGTGTACCTAGCTTTATACAAACACATTAATGGGTCAAAAATCTATCTAGTCCATTGTTCACCCATAGATCATAAGAGAGAAGACATGGAAATCATTTTGGATAGGAAGAAAAGGAGGGTTCGGACATTTGGTTTGTTTGGAGCGAACTGCAGTAGTAAATCAGAGGATTAGTCTTCCAGTAAATGTGGTGATAGAAGGTTTAATGGATCATTTTAAGAGTGGACTGCATGAAATTAGTTCTTGTTGATCCAGGGACTCTGGGATTTTTGCCCTTTTCCAGATGTTCAGGCATTTTGGGTAAGGAAAATATTTTTATTAAATTTACAATACTGTATATACAACCCGGAGCAGTTAAACCCATTTTCCAGTATAGTTGACTTGGCCCATAAAAAAAAGAATGCCCCTTCAAATCTAGTATAAATTTTGGGATTCACAATAACTGCACTGGCCTCATAGTCATTAGTTCAAATATCAACGTTTAAAGTAAACGTATTACACACAGATAGACAACAGAAATACATTTGGTTACGAGTGGATTACAGGCCAGGAGACAAACATAAAAATAAATACATTTATCTAGAGCCAAAAAAAAAAAAGGAATGGCAAACTGTGAATCAGCTCCCTCTAGTGGTAAACTTAAAAAGTGAAACACAGTTTCCCAATACTTGCGGTATATTGAGACCATATTTTTAAAGACATTACTCCATTATAAAGAGCATTATCCTGTGTGTATGTGTACGGTCTGGCAATGCCTCAAACCTCAGTCACACGCTCTATTTCCTGACCTTGTTTGTACAGGGAAATGAGAACACATAACCTGTATCCACAAAGTAGGTGTCCAACAAATGCCCAATCAAGGAATTTTGTTAAACATGGGAGTGGGCAAGTCATGGGCATGGTTACACAGGCAAATAAAACCATCAGTCTGCACACATATAGAAATGTAAATGTTATCACTCACACCAGTATTTGTTACAGAAATGTCCAGCTGATCTTTATTAAAATACAATTTTGCCTGAAAGGTTCACAAAGAAAGGGGGGGGGGTTATATATATATATATATATATCATTGGGAACCGTAAAACAGAGAAAAACAAAACACTGATTTACAATAAGTTATTTATACACTTCATAAGCAGAGTTAACCTTCGTGTTTGTATGCTGCCCCCTGGAGGCCTCTTTTTTTTTTACATTTGTTTGTTTGGAGTGGCCTGAAATAAATGGACCAAAAGGCCATTAAACTGTTCAGGAACTGTAGAACAAATAATCACAATTGTGCTCCCCAAATGGAAAGGTTTATGTACAGGCACGGGCTTATTACATTTGTCTTTCTGTCCCTTTACATAAGAGGAGTATAGAATAGTTCATACCTTCACTACCAAAGGGACAATGAATTGAAGATTTCTCTTAAGTGGTTAAAACAAATACTAAAGGTAACAATAAGAAGCATCAGTTAAGAGTAGAAAGCTCGCCTGTTCCATAACTCCAGCAAGGAGATTGCTCAGGGATTTTGGGAAATCAACAGACATGAATATAAAAATGTTCCCACCCACAGGCTGGACATGTTATAAGGAATTTAATGCTACCTGGTCAAACATTAACATACCCAGAGCACAGAATTACTGTTAGTGAGAGATATCTATAGCACTGGGATTTTCCTGGGTTTTCTGCATCAACAAGAGCCAGTGGGATGGATGTTTGTTAAGAGAAATTCATACATCACACAAGTACAATGTGTACAGAGATACTCTGTATTGTCAGAGAGGAATGTTCCCACTGATCAAAGCTTTCCTCCTGTACTGAAGATCGCTGGTCAGTTAACCGTGGGAAGCTTAGGGCATTTAAAACATGACACAAATCAATAGACAACAATTATTTGACCTGGGGTGGCAATGTTCACAACTGCCACCCCCACAAAAAATGGGATTGATGCTGCAGCCCCTGATAATGTAGATTTTGTCCATTTTCTGGTGTCAGATTGTCTCTGCTGACCTTACATCACATGATCCCACAGCACGAGTTCTGCTTCCGAGCCTAAAAGACAAAGACAAGGATTGTTACGTAGATTAGAATAATGAAAAAGCAAATAAAACTTAAAGGGGAAGTTCAGTGCAAATACATGTATTTTTCAGAAAAAGAGCAGTATTTTTTCATCCCAACAACCTTAATCAGCCAATTCAGCATTTTGTCTGTGTATAAATAAATGCTTCCAAAATACTGACTTCCTGTTTGCAGGACCCCTAATAGAGACCGTTATGGTCTTGCCCTTGACCCAGCGCCTGGGTTGATTCAGTTGCTCAGTAGAGATCTGAGCATCTTTGACCCATCCAACAGTCAATCAGTAGAAATTATTGTTAGGAACATTCCAAGGAAGTGGTGCATCCTGGGAAGAAGGACCATGAGAACCCGAAATGTCAGCTCACTAATGCCAACAGCAGGGAACAGCAAAGGGTATGAAATCAACTGATTTTCAAAATGAAAGAGAATATGTAGAATAACTAAGTATGCATTACACGAAGTAACAATTTAACAAATATTGATAATTTCCACTGAACTGTCCCTTTAACATTTAGATTGTTTGTGTAAATAAAATAGAGGAATCTTATTCTACAGGTATTTTTTTGCAATCATAACATTATTACACATTATTAAAATGATGTGTTCCATCACATGTACAGTATACAGTTAAAAGAAAGTTTAGGAGACCTTACTCCAATCTTTATCCTCTAAACCCTATGGTGTGCTGAAAAAAAAAAAAGACACTTATGCATCAGCTGACAGATTACTGCTCCTTCCCCTGCTGGCTGGTTTGACTCTCCAACTATCTTTACCTCTCATACACACTCCGTTATAGAATGGGGGAGGAGCGAATAACTGTTAGTCACCGTACAATAAACTTTTAAACAGCTCACTTCAAAGCTTGAGGCAAAATGGAAAAGAGGAGTGTTAACTGTATCAATGACACTCACTGTAAGAGTACAAAAAGAACAGGGAAAATTTTTTACTTATTTTAGTGGGGAAAAATTCCCTAGAGCCATTGTTTGTTGCAATTTCAGGACGGTGACTACATTTATGAGGGTTTTTTAAAGAACTGGCTAACCAAAAAGTTATATTAGATCATAAAGCTATCAGACTGGATCCTAATGTGAAAAATAATACATACAGCCATACTGCTTGTGAAGGTTCTTGAAAGTCCAGTTGATCTAATTGAATACAACAGATATACAGCCATACTATGTTGTAACATTTAAGTTCTAATTGTACAATATATTGATTACAAGTCATTATTCAATAAATGAGGGCTGTATAACATGAACCTATTTATCAAGCATGCAGTAAAGATTAAACTTAAAAGTCCATACCCCCCCCCCCCCCCGAAAGGACGACCGACTCCAAGACACCCGCACGTAAAACAGCCGTTTTGGCCAGAAGTTGTGCATGTGTTCCCTTGGACATTGTTTGTTGACCTGTCCATGTCGCAGGGCCCCTAACGGAGACAGTTATGGTCTTGCCCTTGACCCAGCGCCTGGGTTGATTCAGTTTCCCAGAAGAGATCTGAGCATGTCTGGCCCATCCAACAGCCAATCAATAGAAATTACTGAACATTCCAAGGTAGTGTGCAATCTGGGAATAAGAAGGCCGTTTACTAAGAAAACAGCAGGGAATAGCAAAGGATATGAAATACACAGATTTTTCAATTGTAAGGAAAAATGTAGAATAACTAGGAATGCATAATACAAACCAATAATAAAAAAAAAATTATATTTTCCACTGAACTTTCCCTTTAAAGGATAGGTTCCCTCAAAATATCCTTTTGCTTATTATATGAAGAACGAGAGTTAAAGGAGCTATGTCTTACCTCATATTCTTTAATTATGTAACAGGAGTCGAGAACACAGCTTGACAAATTACCCACAAGCACACTTCTTTGCCGACTTCTCTGACAGGTCTTGAACACTTCTGGGTTAAACTATACTATAGAGGGCATATGGTGCCACTTTGAGGTGGATTGTGCTCACAGTGAAGATTTTATTTTGCATTCTCAGCTCCTCTTAGATTAATTGAAGAATGGGAGGTAAGACATAGCTCCTTTACCTCTTATTCTTCATGGAGTGATCAGACATGTGTGTGTAAGTGAACCTATCCTTTAAATAATATTATGGATTCTTACATTACAGTATTGTCAGAATATTTCACATCCTTTCTGCCTGCACAGTAGACAAACAACCTGGACAGAAAATTCTGATCACAAGCAAGATCCAAACCACAACAAGACAGGGTGCAATAACACCAGGAAACCGAGAAGGTGTCTCCACAATGCTTCGGATATTCAGAGGAAGACACAGGTGACTGTCACAGTAATTACATATCACATTCAAGCTTATTTATATTTAGTTCTCCTTTGACAATTCTGAAAAACAAGTCTTAATTAACGTTACAGGACACTGAATATCAGGAGGTTTAACTACAATACAGCTAATAAACAATCATGTACTTACAGTTTTATAAAAGGCTTTAGACTGAGTCCCCAGGACTTCAGATTTACTGACTAAGTCATCCAGTTTTTCTCCTCGCTGTAATAAAGACTCCATAGTGTTGTGCTGAAAAGAAGGGGGTGGGGGGAGAGAGATAATTATAAGTGAAAACTAAGGTGCCACTCTAGCATTTGGAACAGTGCTCTTGTTTGGCACATCTTAAAGGAATAGTTCACTTCAATAGTGAACTATTCCTTTTCTACTTGATTGAAGCCCGGGAGGTTAAGGAGATATGCCTTACCTCCTGTTCTTCAATCAATGTTTAGATAGCCAGGAACGAACTTCAGAAGATCTTACCTTTCATGCGATCCAGCGGGGCTGCTCTGACAGTTTCCGACTGCTTACTGCTTCTGTTCCGCTATAACGCGCATGCCCGATAATGCGCGTTATAGTGTAACAGAAGCAGGAAGCCGTCGGGAAATTCAGACGCGCCCCGCTGGATGCGTGAAAGGTAAGATCTTCTGAAGTTCGTTCCTGGCTATCTAACATTGATTGAAGAACGGGAGGTAAGGGATAGCTCCTTAACCTCCCGGCTTCAATCAATGTAGAAAAGGGATAGTTCACTATTGCAGTGAACTATTCCTTTAAAGGCTATTTATTTAACAATCGATAGTTTAATGTCCTTGAGTTTAGCAAAACATGTAGAGAGAAAATCCTTACCAAGATAATTTTAGTTTCATCAAGCTCAGCCTGTACTTTACTCATTGGATCTGCATCTCGTGGGTTCTGGAAACAAAGAAAACATCAAAACAGTGCAAATAGCTTGAATGACTACAATGCATATGTTACAGTTCAATGAATTCACCACGATACATCAAATTAGGAAGAGGAGGGAGGAAGTACAGGAAACCTAAGGACTCAATCACTACATGCAAAATACCACACCAATATAAACCATACACTGATTGATTTATTAAAGCCTGGCACACACCATTAGGTCCTGCATCCCGACTGACAGGTCGGCTAAGACAAAGGACTGTCTGTTGCAGCAAAGGTAGCCGCGGCAGTCAGTTCGTCTTGACCTAGTGTGTGGTTCATAGAGGCACAGAGAAATCCCAATCACCAAACACCCAATATACTATTACCCCCCACCCCACTTACACACTATTAGGCATATATAAATTTATCTCAAGCTGGGCGTCCCTGATGAAGCTTGAATAAAGGAAATATAGGCAAGCAAAGACAGCATTGACTGTCGTGCAGCGGAGAGATCTGGACTGGCATACAATACCGGGTGAAGCACGGACAGAGGCGCAACCATCGTAAAAGCTACGGGAGCAAGCTCGCCCAAGCAAGATGTACTGAGTGGTCTCTGCAAATCATACACAATGTGTATGCATGGCCATTTTGTAAGATAAGATAATCATGTCGTGTATGAGCACTTTGTCATCCAAAAGGGCTGTTCGGTCAGGGATCGTTGCCCGGCCGGATCATCAACTGAACAGCAGTTTTCGGCCAACAAAGTGCCTATACATGGCACAATTATCGACTGTGCATCGCGGGTCGGCACCTGCAATTGCACATGTGTATGAGGCTTTCGTAAACACTTGATAACATCTGATAGGTGCTGCAGATTAACATCAAACGGAAGATTAACCTCATACTGAAAATAAGTCCCACAGATGAAAATATAATAAGGGTTTTCACGTCTTAAAGAGCATGGACTCTTTTTGAAAATTTTGAAATACAATATGTTTATAGCTGTAACATTTGCAGTTTGTACACTTGTATGCAGAGGTATGTCCTCAAAGCTATTGCAAAACTGCCTAGCAAGCAATGTTGAAAGTATTAAATCTGCTGGAAGAACATGGGTTGTCTGGAGATTACTTACAGTTATATCTCCAACCTGCAGGCCTCTAGATGTTTAACAATCACAACTACCACCGCCATTCTAATTTATGTACTTTATTTAAGTACATACCTAAAACAGACCTAAAAACTGGAATACTTGTATAGCCCAATACTGCTACTCTACACACTCCTGCAGCTCCTGGCTCTTCCATTTATACTCTGCATGTCATGGCCATGATGGATGACGTCACAGCCAATGACTGCAAAGTATTCCTGGAGCTTTCTCTTCTGGGCACGGCAAAAGATCAGTGAGCAGATGTGAAATCTTTTGGAGCTTTCGCAGAGTTCAGTAAAGATGGAGAGGGGTTGTCAGGGATTGACCAGCATAACTTCTTGTACAAGCAGTATTGGGCTATGTTTGTAAACCAGTTTATAGGCTTGGGATGTGTTCTACTGGTAAACAAAATCTGTTTTTGTGGGTGGACATGCCCTTTAAAATGCAACGTAACTTTGCAAGTACCCATAATAGCTATATTAAAGAAACATTGAAACAAAGAATCACATGCAGAAAAACAGCCCCTTAGACTAAAATTGCCCCTTTAAAAAATAAAAATATTTTACACTACATGTGCGTTAATATAAAGGTGTACATAAGGCCACAAGGCTGGTAATCTTCTGTAGAAAATCTTGAGGCAATAAAGGCAATTATTTCCCAATTAATGTTCTTTATTATCTATTTTTGACAGTCTATAGTTTTATTAAGTTGACTGAAATGTATATTTTAAGGGGGAAAAAATCATCTTGCCTAGCTTTGGTGCACAACCATTACAAAAAGGTTACATTACAAAAGATACTCCAACTACTGTACTACAAACATGAATTTTGAAAAGAGGTTGATACCTGATACTTGCTGAGGTAGGAGTCCAAAGCATTGTACTGAATGGTGGTTGGAGACCCTGACGGCCAATCTATCCTGTCCACTTGAGTGGAGAACTCCTCAAGCACCTAAAGAAACATTGATAAAACCGGTCATCAAACCAAATAAAAAAATATGTCAAAACAGCACAGGCAGTGGCTGTGCCATCCTCACATTTACAACAGAAAAGCTTCAAAAACATACTACTGCTGGACTGAAAAGAGCCAATGTAATACCAATATTCAAAAAGGGTAGTCATTCCCAGCCTGGTAACTATAGACCTGTAAGCCTAACATCAGTGTAGGGGGAAGTGCTGGAAACTTTGATATGGGGTCATATCCTTGAATTTATTTCCAACAACTGATCTTAGTAGTACTCAGCATTGATTTATTTGAAATAGATTGTGTCAGACAAATTGACTTGTTTTTTATGAAGTAAGAATTTAGATTCTAGCATAGCAGTAGTACACATAAAAGTTTTGCTAAAGCTTTTGATACTGTGCCACATAGGCGACTAATGTATAAACAGAGGACTGTTGGCTTAGAAAAAAACATTTGTACATGGATAGAGAATTGGATCGCAAACAGAGAGTGGTGGTCAATGGAGCTACAGCCATGTAAGCTAAAGTTAGGAAAGTTTTCTTTACAGTGATAATGGTGAAACTGTGGAACTGGCTTCCAGCAGATGTGGTAATGGCAAATTCAGTGAATAGCTTTAAAAGTGGGCTAGATAAAAATAATAATAATAGATAAGTTTCTAAAACAAAAAAATATTGAGAATTACTGGTATTAATACATATACTGCAGTTCTGTTTGGTACAGGGATACTATATAATATTGAGAATTACTGGTATTAATACATATACTGTAGTTCTGGTTAGTACAGGGACACTATAATATTGAGAATTACTGGTATTAATACATATACTGCAGTTCTGTTTGGTACAGGGATACTATATAATATTGAGAATTACTGGTATTAATACATTAACTGTAGTTTCTGGTTGGTACAGGGATACTATATAATATTGAGAATTACTGGTATTAATACATAAACTGTAGTTCTGGTTGGTACAGGGATACTATATAATATTGAGAATTACTGGTATTAATACATATACTGTAGTTCTGGTAGATCCAGGAATACTTTCCGATTGCCATTTGGAGTTGGAGCTGTTTTTTTTGTATTCCACTGGATCAACTGTTAGGTAGGGTTAAAAAGGAGGGTGTAAGTTGGACTTGATGGACGTGTGGCTAGAGTATAATAACAGTAACTTACTTTTTCAAGAAGGGTGAAGCAGACTCTTGGAGGATACTCATTATCAGCAATCACAACTCCTGCCAGAGAGTCATTTCGTACATACACGTGACACAAATATTCTGAAATGAATTAAAATAGTTACTTTGAGCACAAGAAAAGGTTTCTTACAACAGTGCTCCCATCTAATGTTTTAATAACACATTCCCAGCACAGTATGAACTATGTAACTGCTTCCTGTATGAGCCCTTAAAATATTTAAAACTGTCTGGCAGTTTATTAAACTAAACAATTATAGATGCAGCACATTATCTACATTTTTAGTGTATGGCTAAATAAAGCATTATTTTATGTGTTAACACTTGGCCAGGCACAGAATCTGTGTTGTTCTTTTGTGGATAACAAGCCTGAGGGTACCAATGATTTGGCTTGAAAATATTATACAATGAAAAACCTTTCTAATCATCCAAAAGTCCGGGTCTTTAAATCTACTTTGGTGAACCTGTTTCGTTTTAGTTTTCCTAGAAGAATACAGCCATTGTTCTCTCTAGAGGACTTTTTGTTTAATCCCATAAAAATGTAACATGATGCACATGAGAAGAGCATGAAATACAAACACGGTTGTCATTTTGAATTAGAACTGCACAGCGGATATCTTTGGTTATTTACTGGTATGTTATACTAATATGGAAAATGACGTTTCAATGAAAATGGAGCAAAACTAACTATAAACATGAGAAGAATCTGCATTGCCATAGTTGTCCAAGTACAGTTTGCATACAGTGGTTTATTTCATGTATTGAGCAGACTGCAGAAATGGGGAGATGCCAGAAACCTGTAAAATTACAGGTAAGTTCCCCACAATACTGCTGTTTCTAGAGGGGAAGAGTTAGAGCTTTTAAGCAGGCCATACACATTCCAGTTCCGATCGTGCGATCGGCTGAACGAGATTGGTCAGACAAAAATGTTTCCTCTTTATCTGATGATTGTATGACTGCCCATACACAATCTGACGATTGTATGATTGGGATTGGTACGCGTATGGGCACATTTAGGTACCATAGAATCTCTATTCACTGACATTTTAACTTTAGTTCTCCAAATAACATTTTCCTCTTTCCTGATATGGAAGAAAATTAATTGGCCATCGCCCATACATGATCCAACAATCAGGAATGGTACATGTACTGAGTTGACAAAAAACAGCCATTACAAACTTAACTTGCATTCAGAGTTCATTTAGCAAAGGAATGTGGGAGGGTAACGGTGTTTGTTTTTGTATTGTCCCCTTCAATTTTTAATAATACTTATCTGCAAAGTTGACAACGTTTTGCAAAAAACAGTCGTTATTAAGCAACTTAAAGGCACTTTAAGCTATTTTTTCCATAAACTGTATCAAGTACATTTAATTTTTGTCAGGAGTCATGGCTGGAATGTTTGTATGGATCTTAAGTGTACACAGTACACTTCACATGCTCTCTTAGTGCTCCCACCAAAACAAAGAGGTGGATTATGGGAGCGGACCCCTAGTATTCACACAATAATGTCACAATTCAGCAAACAGCCACAGTAAAGGCAGACATGAGACATAGCTTGTAGTAGGTTTGTGAATGTGCTCGGTCTATTTGGACAATGTTGTCAGGTCATTTTTAAATAGGAAAAAAAATCAGTTCAGAAGTCTTTTACACATAATATCCTTTCACCTTGCTCCTTTACAGATGATCGACTCCCCCTGTCAGATCGTTCAACAATGAGCTGGCTGGTAAAAGTCATAAACTCCTGGACACTGCAAAGATACCAAAAAACAGAGGTAAAAACTGGTGAATATTTTAACACTGCTAGATACATTTAGGATGATGCTTCTACTTTTCCAATCAGTCAATTAGCTTAATTACTCTATTGCAAGTAAAAGGATTGCAATTACTCTATTGCAAGTTGCTAAAGGAAAAAAAAAATTACTGAAAATCAGGAGAACTTGAACGGTTTGTTAGTGTTGGAACACACAGGTAGATACTTCTGCCAGGCTGACCATGACATAATATTGCAGTTCATACGCCTGAAATATCACTAGCAATTACCGATGCAACCATCAAAATTCGTCATGTTTGTACATTTTTATCTGTTCTTGCAGATTGTCACATTTAAAAGGACATTTACAGAAAAAAAAATTACTTTTCATAGAAATGCAGATCACCCCCCCCCCCAAACCCCAGTTTTGCATTATACAGAAGTGCCCCCTGAAGTGCCCCCTTGAGCAAAAACAGGAGCTCTAGTCAAAGGATAACTATTTAGTTTTTTTAAGAAACAGTTAAAATGAAAAGTACCTGGGACAGGGATATAGGACTGGTAATTCCTACCTCCCAATATTGTTTCTGTGAGGAGCACCAGCTCAAAGAAAACAGATTCAACCACTCTTCCTCCTGGCTTCAGCACTATCTTTAATAAGGAATAGTCCAAGACTAACTAATAAAAACTGTACGTGCTGTAGCTCTGCAACAAAACAATATTGTGAGTTAGGAATAATCAATCCTGTCTCCCTGACCCAGGTTTTTTCCATTTATAAAAAGTAGATTTTTAGAGTATAATTATTCTTTAACCGTCAAAGTAATTTTAACTAACATTTGACAACCTTGCATACCTGGATCTCTGGAAGAAGCTAAATGAGGAGACATCATAGGCACTTTTCAATAAATTGACTTTATTATCTCCCTTATAAAAAATGCTCAAACTGTACAGCTTCATGGTGTTGAGACTAGAAGGGGAAAATGAGAAGAATGGATTAAATGATAGATGTAACCAGATGTAATATAATTAAACAGTCTGATGTCCTACCTGAACTGGTCTACCATCAGACCCTGCATGGAAGGGAGACTCCCAATCCCGGGAGGACCGGCACCTCCAATGTGAAAAAACTCCTGAAAGTCACTACAAATGAATGAGACGAGTTTTCAACCTTGTAACGACAGTCTTTATTATAACATGTGGCACCAAAGGTGAGTGAGAAAACACATTCCAGAGACCTCTCCCTGACGCGTTTCGTGACAATAGTCACTTCATCATCACCCTCTGATGAAGTGACTATTGTCACGAAACGCGTCAAGGAGAGGTCTCTGGGGTGTGTTTTCCTCACCTCACGTTTGGTGCCATATGTTATAATAAAGGACTGTCGTGCACAAGGTTGAAGACTCATCCCATTCATTCATTTGTAGTGACAACTAGATGTAACAACCTATTATAAAAGGGCTCCAAACAAATGTGTGATTATCCCAGATCTGCTCTATAGTAATTGTGTGTCCCATAAACACAACTATATTTCACATTAAAATATATACATATATATATATTATCTCTAGAAAACGTATGTCCAATTGTGCCCTCCAGTTGCTAATAAAATAAAATTCCCAGCAACCTCTTGTGGGATCAAGGAACACTGCTGAGCACTCGAAAGGAAGCAAACTAAAGGGGAAATGTCATACAATTTCTGTGTTGTTGAAAGTAATAGAATAGGGCAGTGATGGCGAACCTTTTAGAGGCCAAGAGCCCAAACTGCAACCAAACACCACTTTTTATTGCATAGTGCCAACATGATCAATTTAACCTGAATATGGAGTTGTTAATATAGAAAAAACAACTCAAATAGACACAGACCAATACAGTAGATATAAATGATTATCGATTACCTATTAACCTCTACATTACCACACAGGAGTTTGATCTAAAACAGTGACCATTAACCCTACATTATTAGACAGGAGTTTGAGATTTAAAACAGGGACTCAATCAGAGCTGAATGTTATAGCATGTGACCTCTCTCTGCTACAGACAGACACTACACTTTCTCTCTGGATTTCTGGCAATAAACTCTGATGAACTCTGCTGTGCAATAGTGCCCACAGAGAGGGCTCTGAATGCCACCTCTGGCACGCATGCCATGGGTTTGCAACCACTGGAATAGGGAAAGGTAATTGGCTGCAAGTGTTTCCAATACACAACCCTTGGAAATAAAAAAGGCCTTAGATACAAATATCACTATTAAATACAAAAATCAAATACCAGTATTGCTACCAGATACTACTATTACTATCCCATTCCAGCATTAATATCAGATACCACTACTACTATTAGATACCAATATCTAATATCTGCAGAAAGCAGTAGTTTGTCAGAATAGTAGTTCTCGTTTTTTTTTTATGCCCCCAAAGAGATCCAATTGAGTACTGGCCTTGTGTATAGCTGCTTTTACCATCAGTTACCAATAATAATATCAGGCAGTTAGGGAGATTGTCTATAATATCAGGGAGATTTTATATAATATCAAGCAGTCAGGGTGATGGTCTGTAATATCAGGGAGATTGTATGTAATATCAGGCATTCAGGGAGATTGTCTTATAATATCAGGGAGATTGTACATGTAAGAGATTGTTCATGTAATATCAGCGAGTCAGGGAGATTTATGTAATATCAGCGAGTCAGGGAGATATCAAGGAGATTGTATGTAATATCAGGCAGTCCGGTAGATTGTCTATAATATCAGGGAGATTGACTGTAATATCAGGGAGGTTGCCTGTAATATCAGGCAGTCAGGGAGATTGTCTATAATATCAGGGAGATTGTATGTAATATCAGGCAGTCAGGTAGATGGTCTATAATATCAGGGAGATGGTCTGTAATATCAAGGAGATTGTATGTAATATCAGGCAGTCAGGGAGATTGTCTGTAATATCAGGGAGATTGTCTGTAATATCAGGGAGATTGTCTGTAATATCAGGCAGTCAGGGAGATTGTCTCTATTATATCAGGGAGATTGTATGTAATATCAGGCAGTCAGGGAGATTGTAATATCAGGAGATTGTCTGCAATATCAGGCAGTCGGGCATCTGCTATCAGTATCAGGGAGAGGTGGTAGGGCTGTCCCAGTATAATATTATTATATTGCTATTGGATCCCAATGGAAAACCTATGTAATATCAGGGAGATTGTATGTAATATCACACAGTCAGGTAAATTGTCTATAATATCATGGAGATTGTCTGTAATATCAGGCAGTCAGAGTGATTGTCTGTAATATCAGGGAGATTGTATGTAATATCAAGGAGATTGTCTATAATATCAGGGAGATTGTATGTAATATCAGGCAGTCAGGGAGATTGTCTATAATATCAGGGAAATTGTATGTAATATCAGGCAGTCATGGAGATTGTATGCAATATCAGGCAGTCGGGCATCTGCTATCAGTATCAGGGAGAGATGGTAGGGCTGTCCCAGTATAATATTATATTACTATTAGATCCCAATGGAAAACCTTTAAGAGACACCCACACAGGGTTCTTCCTGGTTACACATTTTTCTCCCACTGACGTTTCTATTTAAACTAACCTATTGCTGAACTACAACTCCCCATCCCCCTCGGAAGTAGCAGAGGATGCTGGGAGTTGTATTCCATTAAACAGCTGATAAACTACATGTCATGGATACCTAGTTTTAGGACAATACCAAAACACTGCATGGATTACAGAAGTAACCCCAAACCAACCTCTTAGCCCTTCTCCGCGCCTCCCACCAGTTACCTTCGCTCCCCCTTCTCCAAAACCGCTTTCACCGCAGTACAGGAAACAACCGTTCCCGTTACACGTCACGAACCGGAAGTCAGTCCAGCGTTCTAACTGGACCCGCTGAGCAGGAACTATATCGCCCAGAATGCAGCGGGGCGCCAACTAGCTAACTTCCTGGTTACAGAGTCGCAGGAGTGCGTTGTTGCCTGGGAGTAACCTTTCAATTTTATAGTCTTCTGATGGTAAATTATAGAGCAGTAATGTCAAATCTTGGCACTCCAGATGTACGGAAACTACAACAGAAGGCATGCTGGGAGTTGTAGTTTCTAAACTTCTGTTATATGGTCCATATAACAGATGTTTAGAAACTATGGTGCATGTAAACTTGGGTGGTCCCATTGCGCACGCAATCGCACACAGAATCACATGCAATTTCGTGTGCGGTTCTGATGCGTTTGCGCTTGCGTTTTTCCTTTAGAGATAGAAAACTGCATACTATTGCGCAATCGCTTCACACCCGAAAACGTGTGTTTTTTGTGCGTTGCTGGCAAACTGTGCTAGGAAGGTCATCTGAAGAGGTCTGATATGAGTCATAGCCCATTTCACTGCATCCAGAGTTGCCGTAAGTTTTCCTATGATATGCTGGCACATCCACGCTGTTGAAGCCGGGAGTGCCACAAACTTCATTATTTCCCTGATGAGATCTTCCCACTTGGTTTGTGGAAGGGACACTGTCATGTCCCGGGTGTCTATGTTGTTCCCCAGAAAGAGAATGTTCTGGGATGGGTGAAGGCAAGACTTTTTCAGGTTCGGGATCCAACCTAGTTTCCTCAGACACTGAAGTGTCATCAGAGTATGAGCATTGAGGGTTTGATGATTTTTCGCCTTGATCAACATATCGTCCAGGTAAGAAAAAATCTGAATACCCTGGAACCTGAGATGGGCAACCATGGGGCTGAGGACTTTGGAGAAAACCCTGGGAGCCGTGGCCAGGCCAAATGGGAGGGCTCTGAATTGGAAGTGAGAGTTCCAAACACAGAATCTGAGGTATTTCCTGTGGCTCTCGTGGATGAGAATGTGGAGATAGGCATCCTGAATGTCCACCTTCGACATCCATTCTCCCTGAGATAGTTGAACCGTGACTGATTTCAGGGTCTCCATCTTGAACTTCTTTACCTGTAAAAATTTATTGAGGAATTTTAAGTTCAGTATGAGACGGAATTCTCCGGATTTCTCTTTAGAAATAAAGGAAAGTAAATCCCCTTGTTTATCTCCAAAGCAGGGACTTGTTCTATGATGTCTTTTCCCATCAGTGAATACAAGACCGACCAGAGGTTGTCTTGGACCTGGCTAGGTTTGGGAGTGGTGGAACAAAGGAACCTGTTTGCTGGAGGGGAAGATCGAAACTGGAGGCGATATCCTTGATCTATAATTTGAAGGACCCAAGAGTCGGTAGTAATTCGAGCCCAAGCCCTGTGGAAGAGGGATAGCCTGCCCCCTACTTTTGACTTGATCTTCATAATTGGCACAATCTGGGTTTAGTACCTCTTCCTTGAAAGGACTGGCCTGCGTTAGGGTTCCATGTCCCTCTTTGGGCGAATGGTCTTGCCTCACATCCCTGAGGTTGGCCGAGGATGATGGAAATACATTTCTTTGTTGTCTGGCGGAAGGGAGGCTCCGTTTGGCAGAGTTTTTCTCAATCAATTCCTCCAGTTTGCTTTCAAAAAGCATATTGCCCTCAAATGAGATGGATGCTAGCCCCTGTTTAGATTGGGCATCCGCTTTCCATTGTTGGAGCCAGATCGCCCTCCTGGCTACGACAGAAGCTCCCATGGATTTGGCAGTGAGTCTGATTGAATCTATTGAAGCTTCTGATATGAATTTGTTAGATAATTTAATATCTTTCATCATGGTAGCGAGGATGTCTCTGGGAACTCCATTTTTGATACCTTCTTCCAACTCTTGAAGCCAGATCTTGTTGGCTCTAGCCAAGCTGGTGATAGCTATAGATCGTCTGAGGGCCACCCCCCCCAATAAATAGATCTTCTTTAAAGAACGGATCTCTGAGGGAAACTGATTCCGCAGAGACTAGAGATGTTGTTTGGATGCCTTTACAATGGGTGTATCTACTTTGGGAAATGCGTCCCATAGCGCAGAGTCATTCGAGGCAAGGGTAAGTATTCCCGAAGTTCTGGGACATGGAGAATCTTCTGTCCGGTAGTTCCCATTGTTTAAGAATGATGTCCCGAATATGCTCATGAACAAAGAATGAGGTGGAGTTGTCTCTTTTGCTGGCATCAATTAGCTGTTTGACCGAAGACAGAATTTGTTCTGATCCTTGATCAGATTTTGATGCCATACAGGTGGAGCATAGTTTGTATGCTCTGATGGCTGGATTATTGCAGGTAGCACATTCTCTAGCATGATGTCTGTCTCTGGATGATCTGAAACACAAAAAATTCTGGGTCATAAGTGACACAAAATATATATAGTGCACTCTCTCTTTAAGAATCCTGCTCACCCCCTGGAGTCCGATCTATCTCTTTTGCTTGAAGACATGATGAGGTAAGTACTGTGAAAACATATGGAAGATTGGTATCACACAGAAGGTTGGAGCACACAGAGATGCTGAAATCCCCAGAGGGGGAAGTACTTACAAAAAGAAGGCAGAACCCCTGCATGCACAGCACCGATCCCAATATCTGGCAGACGTCCGGCAGAGCTGCTGAGAAAACCACATGTCCAGTGTGAAAACACAGACTGGGACGCTTTGCCGCCATGATTTTAAGTTCCCGCTACTTCCTGGTCACGTCTCGCGAGAATCTGGAACTAGCATGGCGGTGCCCCTTACCCCTTACGAGCGCGAGGTAAGGCCTTCACAGTGGAAGAGAGGCTGAGACCGCTTGTGGCAATGAGGGGGGAGCTGTAAAATGACGATGATGCCTGTTGAGAGACAGGAGAGAAAAAGACAGAAGTAGGATGGAGAGGGAAGCCTTTTTATTAGCTTGGGGAGGAGCCTGTGTGCGTGACATCACGGGGGATTAACCCATTAGTGTTCACTGTTGTGCAGGACCAGGGAAATACAGAGTATAGCTCCTAAAAAGACCCCAAATTAAAACAACCACATTGGGTATAACAAATTAGAAAAGCACACAGAATGCACTCAAATTCACTAGCACTGGCGCAAATTTTAGTTTTGGGGGTGGTCATGCCCTTTAATATAAATCTTACCAGACAATCTGGTAACCCCAAACAAGTTAGTAAATGTAAAGCTAGGTGCTAAACACATTAAGTGCTAAATACTGTTTGGGCCGATCGATAGTTCAAATGACACTTTATGTAAGGCCCACATACAGCATTAGCAGAGCAGTCTATTGTAGTATAAGGGGAGGGGGACCCCCACTTGGTACTGGGAACAATAGTTTTGTTCCTCCAACATTGTTTAAAAATTTGTTTCAAAGGGTATGTCCACCCCCCAAGGCATAGAAGTTAAGCAGAAGGCAGCAGGGGAACGAAGTACATTTAAGTGATATAAACCTAGCAAGGTCGAGGTTTATAGCCTTTTTCTACCAAATACCAAATTTTAGTTTGGGGGTTGGACATACCCTTTAATTGTAAATTTGCACGCTGGTAAGCTTCCAGTTCAGGCAACAATTATCTAATGTCCTTTATTAGGCTTAAGCCCCCCATGCACAGGATTGATATTTTGAGCGATTCAGCAAATTCGATGAATCGCTAGAAATATCACTAACATGTATGTTTGTCAATATTGAGCAATTTAATCAGAAATACGAAGATGGGGCAAGGCAGAAAATTTTCAAAACAAAGAAAACACAGTGGGGGGAGCAGGGTATCAAAAGGAACTATCCAGTCACAAAACGGTAAATGTCAGCAAATAGAGGTAAAGATAGAGAAACAGTAAAACGTAGCTATAGCTACCTATAGGCTTCTATGGTCCAGGTGCATAAGCCCCAGACCCAACGCTATTGAACAACAGAGACCGTATATGGAATAAAACGTATGCTCACAGGTGGGGAAGTCATCATGCTGCTCTAAAGTTATCTGGCAATAGGTTGTCCCAGCTGTGATAATTGCTGTACCCTTCCTATTTGTGCCAACCATTGTAGTCCCCTCTCTACCTCCTAATGCCCTAAGAACTAGCCTTGACATCAACCCAATTTGAAATCCAAGCTCTGTATATAGGGTCACCGCACAAGCCTGGATGTGCTGAGGTGAGGGCATCCAGGCTTCATTTACATGCCATGTGTGTGTATGCGAAAGCAGGAAAACAGTTTCCTGGCTGTGAGCAAATCACACTTTCCATTAATGCACAATTGTTGGTAGGAAGACCGACATCTGCCTCCAATATAATTCTAAAAATATTTTAAACAGTATAGTGGTCATTTAACAGCATACTCACATTTTTGAGTGTCTGATCAGTGAAACAATAGTCAAATCAATTGGCAGTCTGTAAGTTAATAAAGTTTGTAGTTGTTTTTTTTAATGTGCAGTAACTAATCAGATGTGATCTAACTGCAGTAACCCAGCAAAAGCAAATCGTTTTTGATTGCTTGCAGCAAATTAATAGCAAGGGCAAACATTTTTATTGCTATATCTTGATGCAATACATTGTTTTTATTTTTGTGATCCTTGAGGTAGCGATTTGCATTTGTGGCCAGTAGGCAGTGCTATATCAAATGGCTTAGGTTGAAACTAACATGTACTTTAAATCCCCCTGTAATTACTGTAATTTGTAGGTCAAAGATTTCATATAGGATCTAAACAGGCATACATGTCAAATCAGGACAATGACAGGAAAAAGATCCCAAACAAATTGTTTCATGATTGAAATGATTCTGAATAACAGTAGATATTACCATTAAGGACTGTTTGGTTTGGAAAATGAAAGCACTCAGGGATTTACTGTAAATAATGTATCTGATTATATGCTGAATGTGTAACACCTGTTCTTATTTTTTTACGTTGCCAGTAAATGGTTGCTATATTCCCCATGCCACTACAACATTATCTTTTGTAATGCCTCAAGATACACTTTTTTTATTTCATTCCAGTTTTCTCATTATGTTCTCCTTTGAAATATAACCGACATACGCCAGAAAACTCTGTTAGAATATTTGGCCAGCCATTTTTATACAACATTTAATGCTAAGTATTTCTGCTATAAAATGGTAGGTAGTACAGCATTTTCTTTACTGCCTCTGTAAACACATTGTTTAAAAGACTAGGTTTTGGGGCCCAGCAGGAAACATCACACCGGGGGCCTACCAGGAAACATGGTGCCTACTCAACATTATATTTAGCTTTTTTGAAGAATTTAATATACGTAAAAGGAAGCCCCACCCCTAGACCTTGCTAGGTTTAAAATCCCTGAAGTTTCCTTACCACCCCTTATTCCCGAACCCTTCTGCTGCTCTTCTGCATAAAGCAAAAGAAGAGGCTGTCACTGTATTTCTGTGGTAATCACAATAAAATACCATAAATACCAAAGACATACCATGACCTGAAAGAATGAGAATTTTCACAAGCATATTGCAAATCATTTTGGGAAGAAACCCTTCAAACTGGTATCTCAATACAGAAACCACCCGCGCTTCAACCTCAAACAATGGAAACAAAGGCTGGTACCTATACTGCATCAGTATTCAACAGTAAATGTCCTCAGAGCCAAACAGATTCTGTAAAAGTCTCAAATACAGCTCCTGAATGAACAAGTGTGACCGACACATTTTACAGTTTGATGCTCTAAGACAACATCAGTCAACTAGAACAGAACCTGACTTGATCTTAGAAAGATTGATGGAGTTGACAAAGCAAGCACAGCTATCTCAGCACTGTAAGGGCAAGGAAAGGCAAGTTCTCTTTTCTGTCATCCCAGAACACCACAAAAGGAGACAAACAACATTGGAGACAAAAGGAGATGATTGTAACTTTACCTAACAAGGAGGAATGGTTGAAAAACGTGTCTAACTGAACATTGACCCAGCCAGAAATAGAAGTTTATATTTTTCCATTATTCCTATAGCCATCCCTGTGGTAAATATTATAGCAGTGCAGAAGCCTCAATCCACAATAATAAGGTACCACAGAGAGAGATGTAGAACACCTTCACCTTAAGGTATCTGCAACCTTAGCCAGTGCTAAACCACCATCATACAACCTGACCACACAGCAAAGATAAGCCTTAACATCCCTCAAGAAAGACTCCAGTATCACCATACTTAACCTCAACACCTTGGACTACCATCCTAAGGTGACCACACTCCTGGGTGATAAGAACACATATGAGGCTCTAGCAAGGGATCCCACTGGCCTCTACAAGAAGAAGCTCATAGAATTGCTACAACAGCTTTAAAAAGGATAAAGCCATTGATCAAGCAATGTATCATCACTTCTACCCTGGTGAGGCTCATCCATGTATACATGGACTCCTGAAGATACACAAGGAAGTGTCCCCACTAAGACCATTAGTCAGCAGCATCAACTCTGTTACGTACAAGGTGGTGAAATACCTAGCCAACATCACAGGGCCCTTGGTTGGAAGTTCTAAGCATCACAACCAATATTTCACGAACAAGATTTAAGATGGTAGACAAGGCAGCTAAAAAGCTTAAGATTTAAGATGTAACCATGGTTCCCTATGATGTGACATCCTTCTTCACATGTATACCCACTACAGAGGCTGTTGAAATTGCGAGAAAACGGCTGGGCCAAAACAGAACTGGTGTGTTACCTACTGGACTTATGCCTGAATACCACCTATTTCAAATATAAGGATAAGTTTTACAAGCAAAAACATGGATGTGCTATGGGACATAGCACTAGTTTCAAAAAGCTTACTGTGTAGGTAAGGGAAAACCGCACAGCTTTAGTGCCTGCAAAACAGTTTTTATTGCAATATATTTCTAACCACAATGTGTTCTTTCTCAAGTGTTCCCTTATCTACTTAGTAAGCCTTTTGGTTATTTCCAGACTGCGGGGTACAGAAGAAAGGTCGAACACAAAAGCTACCACTAGTATTTTTGTCAAACTGGGTAAAAAGACCTCTATTTTCACCCATTCTGTAAACCTTTATATGGAGGAAGTGGAAGAAAAGGCTCTTAATACATTCATGGGCATTGCAGCCATCTACTGATTCAGATTCAAGGATGACATCTGGGTCAAGTCATAAAATAGACTAAGCTTTTTTCCCTTTAATTGAAGAAAAGGGGGGTTAAGGAGCTGTCTTAGCCCCTGTTGCAATCAAAATGTTTCTTCCATGTGAAAAAATGTCTTAGCCCCTGTTGCAATCAAAATGTTTCTTCCATGTGAAAAAATAATACCAATTAAATCTTTTTCTTACTGTCAACAAATAATACTTAATAATGTATGGGCACATTTAGAAATTAAGTTGACTGTATTGACATATTTTTCCTTTCAGTTGCTGCTGCCACCTAGGGGCAATTCCTGTAAAACACATTTAGCTGCGGCAGATAGTGAAAGCTGTTTGTTATAATATTAACAAGAGATTATCACTAAAACCCAATCTCCAGAACACCTTTACGTGTATCTAAAGCTGTGTACACACTACAATAATTTGGCCCACCCACACTTTCCTTCTGGTTTCAGTCAGTCGGGTCCCATCTTTTATGGTTCCTTCTTGCAGCTGTGACCTCCGAGACCGCTTGTTTCGTTTGAAATGCACTATGGACATGTTGGAAACCACAACGTATCATTCTTCCTCTATGGACCTAACTCTCCTTATCATGATAACGTGTCGGACTCTGCTTTGTTGTGCCAGTGACTGACAGTCCATTCATCTGGGGCCGACCGTCCAGAAGTTTTTAGAAGACTGTTGGTCAGGAGGAAGGATTGGACATTGTACCCAGCTTTTATGATTTAAGGACACTATAAACTGAAAAATTACTTTGCCTCAGCTTAATCATATTGACATACATGTAAGTAGCCTTACTCTGATTTGTATGTTTTTCTACATTGCCTTCAATCCACACACATTTTGTTAGTTAGCATGTATTCTCACCCTCCTCTTTTAAAACACCACTCTCCCACTTCCATCCAACCACTGACTTTTTCCCCCCAAAACCAACAACTGTCAAGCCTGGCACACACATTCCTTTATGGGCTTATTAACAAGACATGCACAAATGTTGCCTGGTGCTTTTTATTTATCTGTAGGGCAACCAATCAGATGTTTTCTACTACGCAAAGTGAGACTGTATACAAGTGAGCCTCTGATTGGTTTTTGCATATTAAAACTCTGCTGGCATCTTACCTCTTGTTTAAATAAGCCCCAAAATGTGTTTGCTCGGAACCCTCTTCATATCAACTACCAAATCCTTGCAAGTCATCATTGGCTTAGGACTCCTGCAAACCGCATTAAAAAAAATAACCTGTTATCCCCTCTTGGTTTCCTAAGGAGGAATGTTCCCCGTTCAATGCTGTCGATGTGTCTAGAAATTTAGGGGGTCAATAATCGGGGCTATAACTAAGGTTTAACTTATAACCGAAGAAGTACTGGGGCAGGGAGGTAGGATTGATTATTCCTCCCATCCCATATACTTTAGTTTGAGGAGCTGCTGCACCACAGCTTTCATTTACCAGGTTAGTCTGGACTAATTTCCTGTTATTTAAAATGCTGAAGCCAGAGGAAAGACTGGCAGAATGAGTTTCGTTCTTTGGGGCTCGTGGTGCTCCATCACAGAAACATATTAGAGGTAGGAATTACCAATCCTATATCCCTGTCCAAGTACTTTTCCAAAGTTAAATAAACTATTATAGATACAATAGTTTTCCGCCGTTTGGTGCATAAGACAAAAAGCTTTGACCACCGCAGAACTAGATAATTTTTTTGACATGCAAACAGGGTTTTTAGGTATGGTTAGCTGAGGCATGTTAGCAAATAACTGCCGAACGTGTGTTGTTCCTATATCCCTCAGCTCCATCATCTCGACATGGATTCACTCCTGGCCCGAGTGCGCTCCAGTGTGGCAACACGCGATTGTATTATGATGGAGAATACACGGACTCCGCCTGGACCAACACCGTCAACCACACCCCCAACCCCAAACATGTAATTCGGCGGCAGAGCCTCAACTAACCTACACGTTCGTTGCATTTCCCGATTCAGTTGCACCTCCCAGCGCAATCCACTGTTTTCTCTGTCGGCCACAGTCAGCAAGGCCTGCCTACCAGAGATCCCTCATCCCTCAAGTGGCCAATATGCATTCCACCACGCACAAGTCTTGGCCAAACACCGCAGTTGCAGTGGTGGGTTTATCGAATCCTTCTTGGAGGCCGACTCGGTAAACCAGCAGGCTGGCGTGTCGTACGACCCTTAAAAGCTAGAGGCATACACCATTTTAGTTATGAAACATTATACCCGCCTCTCCCAATTGGGTAGTTTTGAAAAGACTAACACAGAAGCAGTTCTTATTTTTTAAGGCGGTTCTCCCCCGCAAGCTGGTAACGCTTTATGACCAATGTTCAAACGTTAAGTTGGTCCATAAAAAAAAAAAAAACAGCTATCAGGTCCGCCGCCATTGAGCAGATTTGCTGTCAGGGGTATCACAGTGAAGAATATCGTGCTGGTAGCCCACTTAGTGTATGGGCACTTTTAGGCTGAGGCACCTACAACACTCAAGCGTTACCGTCAGTTGTGGTGTACCCTTTGTGGTGCGTTTGGGTGTCTTATGCGCTCTGATAAGGCAGATTACAGAGCAGCGGACACCAACGAGGTGATGTGGCCACCGTCCATACTACTCTAAACACAATGTGTGCTGTTAACAGTCGCAGATCGGCCGCAATCTCAAAAGGGTCATATTGTGCCTCGCCCTTAGACAAGCCCTATACTATTACACAGATAGACCTTGGTGGCTTCGTTAAATCTATCGTGTCTTTCTTGTGTATGGCTAGGCGGTGTTACCTTGTGACTTCCGCCTTCTGTCCCAGAAACTAGACCATTTTAGCTAGGTCCACACTTGCAAGACGGTATCAGGCCTTTTTTCGTTACTGCGTGTACCACCTTTAGCCTGGAAATAGATAAAACAGCCACGGCACATGGATTGGTCTGTAAGGTTTTCATTCAGTTTTGTCTGTGTTTTAATTGTGAACGAAGCCTAATCTGATTTAGTTTAATGAACACTGATATTTTGGGCCTGATCATAATTCTGGCCTACTTAAATAGTAAGAATGTTGTGATTTACCAGCATGAGATACTTCATGTAAATTGAAGTCAATGCCTTAAAATTAGATTGCATCAGTGCAGCCTTGTTAATGATGTTTATTAATGTCATTAAAAGCAATCCGTTTGCAACAGTGCTCCGGTTAATATAAAACACTTCAATTGAAATAACAGCAGTGCCTTCTTATACATGATAAACCATTATTGTGCAGTCGAAACAGTCTTGCTAGTGTCATTTAATACGAGTTTAGCATTTTAGTTTAAATTAGGGATTTCCAATATTATGAATACTAAATAGGATACTACCATGATATCTGCATGTACTTATTTTCCAATGTTTCTGTGAAGGCCCCTGCCAGAGCAGAATCTCATGCGGTTACAACACGTGCATAAAAACTTCTGAAATTGGTACACCTTCCTGTGAGTATGCCACCTTAATCTAAAAACTTAATGTATGTGTATTATATATATTCTAAGTAAGGCATTATATTATTATAGGTCCTGTATTATGGTTTTATACAATAATATATATTAAGGATAACACTGTAATAACTTAATAATTTGTGTCTTAATTATTATATCTATATATAGAGAGGAGAGGATAGCCAGAAACAAGCCTTGTATCCGAACCAGTACAATTGGTGAGAGGTTGTAATTCAGGGACCATCTATAGGGTAAGTTTTCACGATAGCCTCTAATATAGAATGGGAGCAGCTGCTGGTAAACTGATCATGTCCCAGTCAGGGTGATGGGCTCTTGGGTTCCCCATTTCTTCCTGTACCGCTCTTGGGGAGGCTTAGCCCTCGCCCCCAGACATGTCCCACCTACCTCTCTGTCCGGCCAGTTTTCTCAAATAGAAGTTGCAGTGGGACGGGACCTTCCCATCATGCAGTTCACTCGCATGCGAACTTAGTCCGGAGTCCTCAACTATCTACCCCACTCCCTCCTACATGTGGTATTGCCCATTCCACCCCCGTGGTCCCTAATTGTTTGCCCCCCTATAGTGGAGGGTTCCCCCCCACACACTACAGCGCATTTAGACGGTTTTCCCCCCAGTCTTATACTGACTGGTAACAACCCCACACGCAATGTAATCACCTACGGGGGTGGTGAACGTCCCAAGCCTGGGAATCTTCCACACAGGTTAGAACATGGAGCCCATCAGGGTTACCTCTATAGATCTTCGAATATACATCCCAATATATACCTATAGACTGAACGTCCAATAGGTCGATAGAGATCTAGAATAGAAAGCCTATATTATATATATATATATATATATATAATATACCTATAGACTTCCCATATGTAGATAGAGAATCTAAATAGAAATCCCATATCCACCTTGACTGCCATAGGTAGATAGAGGTCTAGAATAAGAATCCATATACACTATACGACATCTATAGGTAGATACACGATCTCGATAGAATCCATATCCCCCCCTAAGGTAGATGGGATCTCTAACTAGAAATCCACTATACACCTATATACCTCCATTTAGATAGAGGTCTGAAAGAGAACCAATATCACCTATAGACAGCCATAGGTATTAGAGATCTAGAGAGAAATCAAGTATCCCCTATTACTTCCATAGGTATAATAGAGATCTAGATATAGAAAATCCAATATACACCTATAGACATCCATAGGTAGATGAGTATCTAGAATAGAAATCCAATATCTCACCTATAGCCTCCTTGTCGATCGAGTCTAGAATAGAAACCCAATATATACCTATAGACATCCATAGGTACATTGACTGAACCAGATCAATTGAAAGGGCCCTATTAAGACAACACATGCAGCACATGCTAAGATAGAAATTTTAAATGCTGTCAGTCAGCCCTGCTAATTACATTAATTAAGGCTGGAGCACAATACAACCAACCTAAATCGCCTTTCACAACCGCTTAACCTATCCCCAATAATTGTTTCCGAGCACGGTCTGCACTCCTGATAAAGTGTGGCCTCTCAATGTTCGCCTGTGTGACCTAGCCCTTAATTCAGCCATGCTGCATGGTTTTATTAATAGGCGTTCCTACTGTTCTTTAATTGACCTGTCGACACAGCCTTACATATGTTAGATTTCATATTGCTCCATCTCAGTCTGTCGGCAGCTCCCAAGATTTTAATCTTCTACAGTATCCTAGATCTTGTTTCAAATCGGTTTTTCGATCGGCAACATCAATCAGTCATCAAAAAACTATCAGAACGGCATAGGGGGTGCAAGGTGGGAATTGAATAGGTTCTTTCACAGCAATATTTTCAATCATTATAGTTGATCGAAACCATCCTACCATGTATGCCTCAGCCATAAATTTTTTAATTACTAATAGGAATACGTTTAATTGGCCGGATTTACTGCCCATTGGTAGGATAGGTTCATGCAGCCGCTGAGCTAACTCGTTGGAAATTTCCACCTGCTGGTATTAATATGAAAGTTTTGAATCGGTTTCATTAACAACCTACAGTCCAAGTATATTAGTCGAACGAGAGTGGGCATGTTTGAGCACAGCCTATCACAGGTTTTTCATTGGTCCCACGGATCAGTCTTGGCTAAAGTATCATCCTTATCACTTTCATTTTTCACAAAGATCTATCAGGACATTAAATTGCTTTGGATTTTTTATTTCTTGTGTACTAGGCTCTTAGGAAGCAAGGGAAGTCAGGGTTTATTTCACAAAATTTAAAGACCAGCACTGGTCTGGGGAACATGCAAAGCAACTGGATACGGTAGCTACAGCAAGAAGAACAATATATCGCATCTATCCGAGAGGCACAATATCCTGGGCATGTACACCCTTACAAAACAATAACAGTCACATGTACGTATCCATTCCCCCACTTAACCTGATTATTCAGGCCATTATTTGTGTAATAACAAACCAATATTTATGCATTTATTGCCTTCCATTCTCGCAGAGTAAGCTGTCTCCTCCCTTAATGCACTTCATCAAGGCTGTTCACTGCTGAAATTACTCCATATTGTTGCCGCTTCCCCTGCCCTTGTCCCACGCCATGCTCGTTATAAAAACTCATTGAACAACAGGGAGAAGGCATATACGCTTGCCAGAAATGATTTAAAGGGCATCTCAAAAGCCATCACTGAGTTTTCTGCCAGTCTGTCCCCTTCTGCTGATTCAGCAATTGGAAGCCAGCAGCCAATAAGAAGGCGCAATGTAAACGGCTGGAATTATATTTATAATCTGAATTGGCAGTTTAACACCTAGCAACCTAGAGCGAATTCTAGCATTTCAAGCATTATCCAATTTTTTACCAAAATTAAAGTTCGTGTCACGGAAGGGCAGCAGGGGGGGTCCCTCCAGTGCGCATTTCCAGAAACCCTCTAAGTAGGACATAATTGATTGTCGAATCGCCCATACCAAACCGGTGATCGTTGGGATTTACGTTTGTGTATGGTCCCCTTAGAGGGGCATAAATGGAACCACCAGGAAAGGTCTCCTACTCGCCTTAGTTCCTTTACTACATTTTATCCTTGCAGACAACCATATGCAGCAGGAGGCGACAAGTAGGGTCTTTAACACTACGTGTGCTTCAACATTTGGGGTGTGGACATGCCCTTAAAATATCTGTTACAAAAGCTCAAGGGCAACTCTCTAAATCCAATAGAACAACTGCTCAAAGTTGCCTCGATCTTTTCTGTAGATTTCATCTTTCAAACCCTCGAGAGTTGGGACAGAAATTTGCTGGCCCGATCTTCATTCATTTTTCTGAAAAACAGTTTGACATTGCATGCATTCCAATCGAAATCGCTCAAAATACAATCTTGTGTCATGGGGTGCTTAGGCCTAAACGTAATTGACGATATCAAGGTAAAAAGGCTTTGTGCTTATCACAAGGTATGTGGGGCGTTTCATTCACATTTATTTTACACTCCACGCACCATGTTACTGGGCTAACAATTGGATTGATAATGGTGTGCCTCTGAGATTTATTTTAACAGACACATCCTCATTAGCAAGTCACTATCCCTGGTAGGCACAAGTTTTCTTTCTGCAGCAGCCTCGTTATTTACATTTGGGACTTTTGAAGTGAATTCATTTCATAACTGTATTTACGGTATTGCTGCTCGTTGCACTATACGTTAAAAGATTTATGAATCCCTGACCTACTTCTTGGTCTATTAAATGGATTCTTTCCCTCATCTAGATACTGTGGACTCCTTACAATTGCAGAATCATAAAACCCGCCCATGCAATGACATTGATCGCAACCACACGTCAATCCACTGATCACTTAAGGTGCCTAACATTGAGAGAAATCCCCTTCTGACCGGTCCGCCCATTCAGTGTTTTCAAAATGGCCTTTCTGGTTTTTTTTTTTTCGCAAAAAGGCAAATTCCTGAGCAATGCTAATGGTAACCCAAACACATGCGAGATAGACATTTAATCTAACATATGTTATCAAAGCGTTAGTAGATAACACAAGCCTGGTAAAGCTGGGTACATACAGAAAGATTTTTTTATTTTCAAAGATCAGATGCAAACAGTCCCGAGCAGTCCTCCCTTGCACGCATATACCCACATAGGGGAAATGTTCGTACTTTTTCCCTAGACCGTATCTGACTCCCTATAGGGAGACTACCGCAAACAATAGAATTTTCAGTCTTTCCCAAACTCTGCCGGCCAATTGGAAACGTCTCTGGCCCACTTGCTACACACAACAACTGCCGTCGAATCCGCCGTATCAGGCTTTTTGCTAGTTGTTTACCTATGCTGCATTCTGGAATATGCAAGTGGGCACAACACACACAAATTGCAACTACATAATAATGGAAAGCGTGGGAGCTAGATTACAAGACAAGATAAGGTTTAAGGGCTATTACACTAGAGAAGTGGGGGTGCTTACATAGAAAGCAACTTTTTCAGCTGTAACACGAATGCATGCGAATTTTCTCGAGTCACACCCACCTGTCTTCTTAAAGGGCAAGTCCCACCCCCTCTACAAAATTGAAGCATGTAAAACAGAACATCCCCAAACCAAGGTTCTTGTTTACTTACTTTACGCAAAGTCTGCTCCTAGACTGTGTAAAAAACATTACACCCATGATCCATCGGCACAGATCCACTACTTCCTGGTAAACGCCATGACCGATATGGCAGCAGCAGAGGGAGTGACTAAGTGGTGATGTCCTTTTGTAGTACTAAGTGGTGATTGTTCTGTAAGGCTCTCTACTACACAGTCTGGGGAGCATCCTTTAGTATTGTAAGTAAAACATGACACAGGTTTTGGGGGTGTTCTGTTATCACTGAGCGCCCAATGTTTGTGGACATGCCCTTTAATGTTGGATTTTATTTATATTTTAATTACCCATGTTTTATGGCACTTTTACAGGTGTATTTTTGTATTCAGAAATCATGTAGATTAATGTTACACTACATTGATGTGTTAAAATATGTTAGGATAAAATTTCATGTCAAAATAAAAAAACAATAGTATCCTTACACACCACCACATTTTCTGAGGCAACACCTCCTCACACCAGAGCCCCGCACAACCCCTTTATAGAAACCCCCTGCTAAACTGGGTACACACCGTACCTATAAATCCTCGATACCATCGGATCCGACGGTATCGGGGATTTTATCGTTACTGTGTGTACCCTTTGTTTCTTTTGACATCGTTGGCCGGCTGAACGCTCGTTCGGGAAAAGACCGAAAATTTCCCATCGCCCGCGTAGACTCCCTATAGAGGAGTCCTATTGCGGGCAATGGAAAAAACACAGTCCAGAGCGTTCTCCCTTGATTTTCATAGGGACGAACGCTCGGGACTGTGTGTAATGCAGATCTTTTGAAAGATGACAGACGGGATTTTGCAGCTTCTGTCTGTCAGCCTTTTCCTGATCTGTACTGTGTGTCCTAGTCTTTATACAAACACATTAATGGTCCAAAAATCTATCTGTTCCATTTGTTTCACCATAATCATAGAGGAATACATTTGTAATCATTTTGGATCGGAAGAAAAGGAGGGTTCGGATTTGGTTTGTTTGGAGCGAACTGCATGTACCATCCGAGGATTTAGTCTTCTCAGGAAATGTGTGATCGACGGTTTAATGGATCATTTTAAGAGTGGACTGCATAAAATAGTTCTTGTTGATCTCATGGACTCTGGGATTTTTTGCCCTTTCCAGATGTTCAGGCATTTTGGGTAAGGAAAACAATATTTTTATTAAATTTACAATCTGTATCTACAACCCGAGTCAGTGTAACCCTTTTCCAGTATATTGACCTTGGCCCATAAAAAAAAGAATGCCCCTTCAAATCTAGTATAAATTTTTGGATCACATACTGCACTGGCCTCATAGTCATTAGTTCAATACTACGTTAACGTAAACGTATTCATACCACGATAGAACGAAATACTTTGGTTCGATTGATTCCCGGCCCGGAGACAAACATAAAAATAAATACATTTTATCTAGAGCCAAAAAAAAAAAGAATGGCAAACTGTGAATCCGCTCCATCTAGTGGTAAACTTTAAAAAGTTAAAACACAGTTTCCCAATACTTGCGGTATCTTGAGACCATATTTTTAAGACAATATTACTCCATTATAAGAGCATTATCCTGGTGTGTATGTGTACGGTCTGGCAATGCCTCAAACCTGCCTTCACACGCCATTTCCCTGACCTTGTTGTACGGGAAATGAGAACACCTCACCTGTAATCCACAAGTAGGTGTCCACAATGCCCATCAGGAATGTTGTTAAACATGGAGTGGCAAGTCATGGGCATGGTTACACCACAGGCATAACCATCATCCTGCACACATTATAACTGAAATGTTATCACTCACACCAGTATTTGTTAACAGAAATGTCCCGCTGATCGTTATTAAAAACATTGACCTAAAGGTTCCACAAGAAAGGGGGGGGTTATATCTATATCCATTGGGAACCGTAAACAGAGAAAACAAAACACTGATTTACAATAAGTTATTTATACACTTCCATAAGCAGAGTTCAACCTTCGGTTTGTTATGCTGCCCCCGGAGGCCTCTTTTTTTTACTTTGTTTTTTGGAGTGGCCTAAAAATTTGGGGGGGACCCCCCAAAAGCCATTAACTGTTCCGTACTGTAGAACAAAATAATCAACAATGGTGCTCCCCAAATGGAAAGGTTTATGTACAGGCACGGCTTATATTTGTCTTTCTGTCCCCTTTACATAAGAGGATCCGAATATTCATACCTATCACTACCAAAGGACAATGATTGAATTTCTCGTAAGTGGTTAAACAATACTAAAGGTAACAATAAGAGCTCAGTTAAGAGTATAAAGCTTCGCCTGTTCCATACGCCAGCACGGATATTTCTCAGATTTTTGGGAACTCAACAGAACATGAATATAAAAATGTTCCCAACCCACAGGGGCGTACCTGTTTATAAGGAGTCCGTGGGCTACCTGTCAAACATTACATACCATCGAGCACAGAATACTGTTAGTGCTAGATATCTATAGCACTGGATTTCCTGGGTTTTTCTGCATCCACCAGAGCCATTTGGATGTGTTTTGTAAAGAATTCATACATCACACAAGTACCAATGTGTACTGATACTCTGTATTGTCAGAGGATGTTCCACTGATCAAGCTTTCCTCCTGTTGAAGATCGCGGTCAGTAACCGTGGGAAGCTTATGGGCATTTAAACATAAACATGACACAAATCAATAACAACAATTATTTGACCTGGGGTGGCAATGTGCCCACTGCCACCCCCACAAAAAATGGGATTGTTGATGCTGCAGCCACCTGATAAGTAATTTGTCCATTTTCCTGGGTGTCAGATTGTCTCTGGGATGACCGTACATCACATGATCCCACACACGAGTGCTGCTTCCCGAGCCTAAAAGACAAAGACCAGGATACTGTTACTTCCGATGAGAAAGAAAAAGCAAATAAACTTAAAGGGAAGTTCAGTGCAAATACATGTATTTTTCAGAAAAAGGCAGTATTGTTTCATCCCAACAACCGTGATCAGACCATTCAGCATGTTGTTGGGTATAAGAATGCTTCCAAAATACTGACTTCCGTTTGCCAGGACCCCTACTGAGACCGTTATGTCTTGCCCGTAGACCCAGCGCTGGTTTGATTCCAGTTGCCAGTGAGATTGAGCATCTTTGACTCCATCCACCAGTCAATCAGTAGAACTTATTGTTAGAACTTCCCAAGGAAGTGGGTGCATCTGAAAAGGACCATGAGAACCCGAAAATGTCAGCTCACTAATGCCAACAGCAGGGAAACAGCAACGGGTTGAAATTCAACTGATTGTCAAAATGCAAGAGAATATGTAGAATCACTAATTATTCAGTACAACGAATTAAAATTTTAACAAAATATGATATTTCCACTGAACTGTCCCTTTAACATTTAGTTGTTTTGTGGTTAATAAAATAGAGGAATCTTATTCTACGGTCTTTTTTTTGCAATCATACCATATTACACATTATTAAAATAGGTGTTCAATCACATGTACAGTTACAGTTTAAAGCAAGTTTAGAGCACCTTAACTCCAACTTTTATCCTCTAACCCTATGGTGTGCTGCAAAAAAAAAAAAGACAATTATGCATCAGCTGACAGATTCTGCTCCTTCCCTGCTGGCTGGTTTTGACTCTCCAACTATCTTTCCCTTCTCATACACGACTCCGTTATAGATGGGCAGGGCGAAATAACGGTTAGTCACCGACAATAAACTTTTAAACAGCTCACTTAAAAGCTTGAGCAAAATGGAAAAGAGGATGTTAACTGTATCATGACACTCACGTAAGAGTACAAAAATAACAGGGAAAATTTTTTACTTATTGTAGTGGGAAAAATTCCCTAGAGCCATTGTTTGTTGCATTCAGGACGGTGACTACATTTAGTTTGTTTTTAAAGAACTGGCTAACCAAAAAGTATATAGTCATCAAAGCTATCACGACTGGATCCTTGTGAAAAATAATACTACATCCCTACTGCTTGTGAAGGTTCTTGAAGTCCAGTTGATCGAATTGATACAACAGATAAACAGCCATACTATGTTGTAACAGTTAATTCTATTGTACCATATATTGAGTAACAAGTCATTATTTCATAATGAGGGCTGTGATAACTGAACCCGATTTATCAAGCGCTGCAGATAAAGATTAAACTTCAAAGTCCATACCCGCCCCCCCCCCTTCCCCCGACAGGACTACCGACTCCAGAACACCCCACGTAACCCGTTTTGCCAAAGTTGTGATGTGTTCCCTTGACCGTTGTTTTGTTGACCGTCCATGTCGCAGGGCCCCTAACGGAGACAGTTTGATGGTCTTGCCTTGACTCCAGCGCCTGGTTGATTCATTATTCCCAGAAGAAGATCTGAGCATGTCTGCCCATCCCACAGCCAATCATCTAGAAAATTACTGACTTCCAAGGTTAGTGTGCCTCTGGGAATAAATGGGCCGTTTACTAAGAAACCGCATGGAATAGCAAAGGATTATGAAATACCAGAGTTTTCAATTGTAAGGAAAATGTGAATAAACCGGGGTGGGGCGGGATCGCAATCGCACACACTCCAACCAACTCAGTAACTAAAAAAACAACCATACATATTTCCAGCGCTCATGAACTACTTTCCCTTTAAACGCTGACACTTCCTCTGTCTCTTTCCAGCGCATCAAATATCCGTTTGGTCTCGTGACTTCCATAATCTCCTTATATGTAACATGATTCCGAGACACAGCTTGACATTACTCCCAATCAACACTTCTTTGCCGACTTCTCTGACAGGTCTTGAACACTTCTGTGTTTAAACTTATCTAAAAGAAGAGGGCATATGTGCCACTTTGATGGTGGATTGTGCCTCAAAGTGACGATTTTATTTTGCATTCTCAGCTCTCTATATATTGAAGAGGGAGTAAAACATAGCTCCTTACCTCTTATTCTTCATGGAGTGATCACATGTGTTGTGTAGTGCAAAGGAAAAAAAAAACTGCTATCCTTTAAATAATATTATGGATTCTTACATTACAGTATTGTCAGAAATATTTCACATCCTTTCTGCCTGCACGTAAGACAAACAACCTGGACAGAATATTCTGATAACAAGCAGATCCAAACCACCACAAGACAAGGTCAAATACCCTCAGACAACCGAGCAGGTGTCTCCACAATGCTTCAGGGATATCATAGGACGAACGCGTGACGTCACAGTAATTCATACACATTCAGCTTTTTTCTTTAGTTCGCCTTGACAATTCTGAAACAAGTCTTATTACGTTACAGGACTGAATAGCAGGAGTTTAACTACAATACGCTATAAACATCTGTACTTACAGTTTTATAAAAGGCTTTATACTGATCCCCGGCTTCAATTTCTGAACTAAGTCCATCGTTTTTCTCCTCGCTGTATAAAGACCATAGTGTTGTCTGAAAGATGGGGTGGGGGGATAGAGATAATTATAGTAAAACATGAGGTGCCACACTGCTATGAGCCCATTTTGGAACGATGCTCTTGTTTGGCAATCTTAAGGAATAGTTTCATCTTCAATAGTGAACTATCCTTTCTACTTGATTGAACCACGGGAGGTTAAGGGAGTACCTTACCTCTTGTTCTTCAATCATGTTTAGATAGGCCAGGACGAACTTCAGAGATCTTACCTTTCAACTTTCAGACGCTTTCATGCGTCCAGCGGGCTGCTCTGACAGTTTTCCGACTGCTTACTGCTTCTGTTCCGCTATAAAACGCGCTGCTGCCCCGATCATGCGCGTTTAGTTGTACTAAGCAGGAATCAGTCGGGAATTTTCAGAGCGGCCCCGCTGATGCGTGAAGGTAGATTCTTCTGGTTCGTTCCTGGCTATCTAACATTGATTGAAGAACGGGAGGTAAGGGATGCTCTTACATCCTGCTTCAATCAATGTAGAAAGGATAGTTCCTATGCAGTGAACTATTCCTTTAAAGGCGTTTTTTAACATCAAATAGTTTTAATGTCCTTGATTTAGCAACCTGTAGGAGAAAATCCTTACCAAGATAATTTTACTTTCATCATCAGCTCAGCCTGTACTTACTCCTTGGATCGCCATCTCGTGTTTGGAACAGACAACATCAAACATGCAAATACTTGAATGACTACAATCTATGTTTCCAGTTACAATGAATCACCACATACATCAAATTAGGAAGATGAGAGGAAGTACAGAAACACCTAAGGACTCAATCCTACATGCAAAATACCACACCTATTAAACCATCCACTGCTTGATTTATTAAAGCCTGGCACAACCATTAGGTCCTGCATCCCGACTGACAGGTCGGCTTAAGAAAAGGACTGTCTGTTGCAGCAAGGTACCGCGGCACTGTCAGTTCGTCTGACCAGTTGTGTTCATAGAGGCACAGAGAGATCCCAATCACCAAACAACCCATATACTATTACACCCCACCCCACTTACACACTATTAGGCATATATAACTTTAGCTCAAGCTGGCGTCCCTGATGAAGCTTGCAATAAAGGAATTCGTCAGCAAAGACAGCATTGACTGTCGTGCAGCGGAGAGATCTTGGACTGGCATACAATACCGGGTGAGCCACGGACAAGAGGCGCCCATGCAGCTACGGGAGCAAGCTCGTCCCAAGCAAGATGTACTGAGGGTCTCTGGCAATCATACACAATGTGATGCATGCCTTTTGTAAGATAAGAAATCATGTCGTGTATAGAGCACTTTGTCATCCAAAAGGGCTGTTCGGTCAGGGCTCGTTGCCCCCGGCCATCATCCAAGCTGAACACAGTTTTTCCGCCAACAAAGTTCTATACTGGCACAATTATCGACTGTTGCATCGCGGTGTCGCACCTCAATTGCACCATGTGTAATGAGGCTTTCGTAACACTTGAATAACATCTGCTAATGGTGCTTGCCAGATTAACATCAACTGAAGATTACAAACCTCATACGGAATAGTTCCCACAGATGAAGAATAAAGGTTTTCAAACATCGTTACAGAGCATGGACTCTTTTGAAAATTTTGAATACAATATGTTTATGAGCTGAACATTGCACGTTTGTATCGCTTGTATGCAGGTATTTCCTCAAAGCATTGCAAAACTGCCTAGCAAGCAATGTTGAAAGTATTAATCTGCTGGAAGTAACATGGGTTGTCTGGAGATTACTTACAGTTATATCTCCAACCTGCATTGCCTCTAGATGTTACAATCACACTACCCCACCACCGCCATCTAATTATGTCTTATTTACGTACTCCTAAAACAGACCCTAAAAACTGGAATACTTGTATAGCCCTACTGCTGCTCTACACACTCCTGCAGCTCCTGTGCTCTTCCATTTTACTCTGCTCATGTCATGCCATGATGATGCGGCACAGCCAATACCTGCAAGTGGCCTGGAGCTTTCTCTTCTGGGCACGGCAAAGATCGTGAGAAGATGTGAAATCTTTGGAGGTCTTTCGCAGAGTTTCACGTAAAGAGAGAGGGGTTTTGTCATGGATGTGACCAGCATAACTTCTTTGTACAGCATAATTGGGCTTGTTTGACCAGTTTATAGGCTTGGGATTTGTTTCTACTGGTAAACCAAATCTGTTTTTTGGTGGTGGACATGCCCTTTAACATGCAACGTAACTTTGCAGTACCCATAATCCTATATTAAAGAAACATGACCAATGAATCACATGCAGAAAAACGCCCCTTAGACTAAAATTCGCCCCTTTAAAATAACAATATTTCCACTACATTGCGTTAATATAAAGGTGTACATAAGCACAATGCAGGGGTAATCTTCTGTAGAAAATCTTTGAGCAATAAATGCCATTAGTTCCCAATTAATGTTCTTTATTATCTCTTTTGACAGTCAGTAGTTTATACAGTTGACCGAAATGTATATTTTAATGGGGAAAATCATCTGCCTACTTGGTGTCACAACACCATTACAAAAAGGTTACATACAAAGATACTCCCAACTACTGTACTACAACCTGAATTTGAAAAGAGGTGATACCTGATCTTGCTGAGGTAGGACGTCCGAAGCATTGTACTGATAGGTGGTTGGCAGACCCTGACGGCCAATCATCCTGTCCACTTGAGTGGAGAACTCCTCAGCACCTAAAGAAACATTGTATAAAAAACCGGTCAATCAAACCAAATAAAAAAATATGTCAAAACAGCACAGGCAGTGGCCCTGTGCCATCCTCCACATTTACCACAAAAAGCTTCAAAACATACTACTTCTTGGACTGCAAATAGCCAATGTAATTAACAATATCAACAGGGTAGTCATTCCTCCCTTGTAAACTATTAGACCTGTAATCTACACAGTGGTAGGGTGACGTGCGGGAAACTTTGATATTGGTCATTCCTTGAATTTATGTCCAACAACTGATCTTAGTAGTACTCAGCATTGATTTATTTGAAATAGATTGTGTCAACAAAATTGACTTTTTTTTTATGAAGTACGAATTTAGATTCTAGCATAGTCAGTAGTACCCCTAAAGTTTTGCTAAAGCTTTTTGATACTGTGGCCACATAGCGACTAATGTAATAACCAGAGGACTGTTTGGCTAGAAAAAAACATTTGTACATGGTAGAGAATTGGATTGCAACAGAGAGTGGTTGTCATGGAGCTACAGCATGTAAGCTAAGGTTAGGAAGTTTTCTTTACAGTGATAATGGCAAACTGTGAACTGGCTTCCAGCGATGTGGTAATGGCGAAAATTCAGTTGAATAGCTTTAAAAGTGGGCTAGAAAAAATAATAAAATAGATACGTTCTAAAACAAAAAATATTGAGATTATGGTATTTAATACATATACTGCAGTTCTGTTTGGTACAGGGATCTATATAAGATTGAAGACTTACTGGTATTAATACCATATACTGTAGTTCTGGTTAGTACAGAGGACACTATACTATTGAGAATTACTGGTATTAATACATTCCTTCAGTTCTGTTATGGTACATGGATCTATATAATATTGAGATTCTGGTATTAAATACATTACTGTAGGTTTCTGGTTGGTACGGGATACTATATATATTGAAATTACTGTATGTAATTACTAAACTGGTATTTCTTGTTGGTAAGGGATACTATATAATATTAGATTACTGGTATTAATACAATATACCTGTAGTTCTGGGTAGTCCGGAATACTTCCATTGCCAGTTGGGGGATTGAGCTGTTTTTTTGTATTCCCCACTGATAACTGTTAGGTAGGGTTAAAAAGGAGGGTGTAAAAGTTGGACTTGATGCCTTGTGCGGCTGAGGTATCCTAACAGTACTTACTTTTTCAAGAAGGGTAGCAGACTCTTGAGGATACTCATTATCAGCCATCACCACTCCTCGCCAGAGGAGTCCATTTCGTACCTACACGGGACACAATATTCTGAATAATTAAAATAGTTCTTTGAGCACAAGAAAAGGTTCTTACAACAGTGCTTTCCATCTAATGTTTTAATAACACTTCCCAGCCAGTATGAACTATGGAACTGCTTCCTTTATGAAGCCCTTAAAATCTTTAAAACTGTCTGAGCAGTTTATTAACTAAACAATTATAGATTCAGCACATTCTCTACAGTTTTAGTGTATGGCTAAATACAGCATTAAATTTTATGTTTAACACTTGGCCGGCACAGAATCCTGTGGTTGTTCTTTTGTGGATAACCAGCCTGAGGGTAACAATGATTTGGCTTGACATATTATACATGCACAAACCTTTCTAATCATCCAAAGTCCGGGTCTTTATCTACTTTGGGGAACCTGTTTCGTTTTAGTTTTCCTAGAAGATACACCTTGTGCCTCTTAGAGGACTTTATTTTTAATCCCATAAAAATTACCGGTGCACTAAGAAGCAGCATGAAATCAACACGGTTGCCGTTTTGAATTAAGAATGGCACGCGGATAATCTTTGGTTTATTACTGGTATGTTTAATACTAATATGGAAAATGACGTTTCAAAAGTGAAAATGGAGCAAACTACTATAAACTTAGAAGAATCTGCTTGCCTAGTGTCCCAGTACAGTTTGCATACAGTGGTTAATTTCATGTATTGAGCCAGACTGCGAATGAGGGAATCCAGAAACCTGTAAAATTACAGGTAAGTTCCCCACAATACTGCTGTTTCTAGAGGGGAAACGTTTGAGCTTTTAGCGGCCATAACTTACTTCCGTTTTCCGCTCGTGCGCTCGGCTGAACGGATTGGTCCAGACAAAAATGTTTCCTCTTTTATCTGATGATTGTATGACTTGCCCATAACAATCTGACGATTGTATGATTTGATTGGTAGCGCTATGGGCACATTTTAGGTACCAAGATCTCTATTCACTGACATTTTTACCTTTAGTCTCCACATAACATTTTCCTCTTTCCTGATATGGAAGAAAATTAATTTGGGCCCATCGCCCATACATGATCCAACACAGGATTGTACAATGTACTGAGTTGACAAAAAACAGCCTTACAAACTTAACTTAACTTGCATTCATAGTTCATTTAGCAAAGGAATGTGGGAGGGTACGGTGTTTGTTTTTTGTATTGTTCCCCCTCCGTTTTTTAATATACTTATCTGCAAAGTTGCAACGTTTTGCCAAAACAGTCGTTATTAAGCAACTTCAAAGGCACTGTACGCTATTTTTTTATCCATAAACTGTATCAAGTACATTAATTTTTGTCAGAGGTCCTGGCTGTAATGTTTGTAATGGATCTTAAGTTTCACGTACACTTCACATGCCGCTCTAGGTGCTCCCCACCAAAAAAGAAGGTGGCTTATGGAGCGACCCCTAGTATTCACACAATAATGTCACTTCAGCCAACAGCCACAGTAAAGGCAAGCATGGAATAGCTTGAGTAGGGTTTGTGAATGTGGCTCGGTCTATTTGGACTAATGTTGTCAGTCATTTTTAAATAGGAAAAACAAATCAGTTCTAGAAGTCTTTTAACTAATATCCTTTCTCACTTGCTCCTTTACAGATGATCGACTCACCCTGTCAGATCCGTTCAACCATGAGCTGCTGGTAAAAGTCTACTCCCTGGACACTGCAAGATCCCAAAAAACAGAGGTAAAACGGTGAAATATGTTAACACTGCTAATCCAATTTATAGATGATGCTTCTACTTTTCCAATCAGTCATTAGCTTAATTACTCATTGCAAGTAAAAGATTGCAATTACGCTATTCAGGTTGCAAAGGAAAAAAAATTACTGAAATCAGAGAACTTGAACGGTTTGTTAGTGTTTGGACACACAGGTAGAATCTTCTCTGCCAGGTGACCATGCACTAATATTGCAGTTCATACGCTGAAATATCACACTAGCAATTACCGATGCACCATCAAATTCGTCATGTTTGTCATTTTATCTCTGTTCTTGCAGATTGTCACATTTAAAAGGACATTTACAGAAAAAATTACTTTTTCATAGAAATGCAGATCACCCCCCCCCCAAACCCAGTTTTGCATTGACAGAAGTGCCCCCTGAAGTGCCTCCCTTGAGCCAAAACAGGAGCTCCTAGTCAAGGATACTTTTTTTTTTTAAGAAACAGTAAAATGAAAATACCTGGGACCAGGATAAGACTGGAATTCCTACCCCTCCCATATTGTTTCTGTGAGGATCACCAGCTCAAGAAAACAGATTCAACCACTCTTCCTCCTGGCTTCAAGCACTATCGTTATAAGGAATAGTCCAAACTAAACTATAAACTGTCGTGCTGTAGCTCTGCACCAAAACCATATTGTGAGTAGATAATCATCTGTCTCCCTGCCCCCAGGTTTTTTCCATTTATAAAAAGTAGATTTTTAGAGTATACATTATTCTTAACCGTCAAGTAATTTATAACTAACTTGACAACCTTGCATACCTGTCTCTGGAAGAAGCTAAATGAGGAGAAATAATAGGCCTTTCACTAAATTGACGTTATTTATCTCCCTTATCAAATGCTCAAACTGTACAGCTTCATTGGTGTTGAGACTATCAGGGGAAATTAAAGAATGGATTAAAATGATAGATTAACGTGTAATATATTAAACAGTCTGACTGTCCCTACTTAACTGGGCGATCCCATCAGACCCTGCATGGGGAGACTCTCCCATCCCTGGAGGAACCTGGCCCCTCCAAGTGAAAAACTCCTGAAAGTCACTACAAATGATGAGAACGAGTCCTCAACCTTGTAACGGACAGTCCTTTAATTATACATGTGCACCAACCGTGATGTGAGGAACACATTCAGAGACCTCTCCTGACAGCGTTCTGACAATAGTCGACTTCATCATCACCACGCCTGAGGCAGTGACTCTTGTCCCGAACGCGTCAGAGAGGTCTCTGGGTGTGTTTCCTCACCTCACTTTTTGTGTGCCATATTTATAAATCAAGGACTGTCTGCCACAAGGTTGAAGACTCATCCCATTTCATTCATTTTTGTAGTGAACGAGATGTAACAACCCTATTATAAAAGGGCTCCACACAATGTGTGATTATCCCAGATCGCTCTATAGTAATGTGTGTCCCCATAAACACAACTCGATTTCACATTAATATATACATTATATATATTATCTCTAGAAACGTATGTCCATTGCTGCGCTCCCATTTGCTAATAAAGAAATTCCCAGCAACCTCTTGGTTGGGATCAAGAACACTGCTGAGCACGTCGAAGGAAGCAACTAAGGGGAAATGTCATAACAATTTCTGTGTGTTGAAAGTACTGACTAGGCATTGTGGATGCGAACTTTTAGATGCAAGAGCCCAAACTGCCACCCAAAACAACTCCACTTTTTTATTGCTAGTGCCAACATGATTATATATCTGATATGGAGTTGTTAATATAGAAAAACCACTAATAGACAAGCAGACCCATACAGTAGATAATAATTATTATCCGTTACCTATTAACCCGCTACATTACCACACAGGAGTTTGATCTAAAAACATGACCATTAACCCTACTTATTAGACCGGAGTTGAGATTTAAAACAGGGACTCAATCAGAGCTGAATGTTTATAGCATGTGACCTCTCTCTGCTACAGACAGACAACTACCCTTCTCTCTGTATTTCTGGCAATAAACTCTGATGCACTCTGCTGTGCAATAGTGCCCCACCTAGAGGTGGGCTCTGATGCCACCTCTTGCACGCATGCATGGGTTTTGGCAACCCCTGGATAGGGAAAGGTCATTGGCTGCAAAAGTGTTTCCAATCCCCAAACCTTGGAATAAAAAGGACTAGATACAATATCACTATTAAATACAAAATCAACATCTCCTTTTCTCCAAATGACTACTATTAACTATCTTTCGCATTTCCAGCCTTAATTCAGATACCATACTACAGTAGATACCACTATCTACTTCTGCAGAAAGCAGTAGGTTGTCAGAATAGTAGTTCTCGTTTTTTTTTTTATTTATGCCCCCAAAGAGATCCAATGGTAGCTGGCCTTTGGTGTAGAAGCCTGCTTTATCCATCAGTTTACCAATAATAATAATCACGGCAGTTTAGGGAGATTGTCTATAATATCAGGAGAGACTTTTATATAATTCAAGCGTCAGGGTTGATGGTCTGTAATATCAGGGAGATTGTATTACTATCAGGCATTCACGGAGTTGTCTTATAATTCGCATGGAGATTGTACATGTAAGAAATTTGTTCTGTAATATCAGCGAGTCAGGAGATTGATGTAATATCAGCGATTCAGGGAATATCAAGGAGATTGTATGTCATCATCAGCAGTCCGGTAGATTGTCTCTCTAATGATCATGGGTTGACCTGTATATCAGGGAGTTGCCTGTAATATACAGGCAGTCAAGGAGATTGTCTTAATATCAGGGGATTGTATGTATATCAGGCAGTCACGGTAGATGGTCTACTAATCTCAGGAGATGGTCCTGTACTATCAGGAGATTATGTAATTCAGGCAGTCAGGGAGATTGTCTGTATATCAGGGAGATTGTCCTGTAATATCGGAGATTGTCTGTAATATCAGGCGTCGGGAATTGTCTCTCATTATAATCAGGGAGATTGTCATAGATAGGGAATGGATATCAGCATGTCAGTGATGGTATTGTAATATCAGGAGATTGTATGCAATATCTAGGGCAGTCGGGATCGATTGCTATCTATCAGGGAGAGTGGTAGGGCTATGTATTAGGATAGTATTATATTGTAAGGATGTATCCTGCTAATCAGGAGAAACTATGTAATATCAGGTAGGAGTTGTCTGTCATATACGCAGTCCGGTATTGCTATAATTCATGAGATTGTACCTGTAATATCGGCAAGATGATTTCCGTATCGGAGATTGTCATATATCAGGGGATGTATGTAATATCAGGCCGAATTTGTAGAATAGGCAGTAGGAGATTGTCTATTACTATCAGGAGTTGTAGTATATCTAGGCAGTCAGGTGAGATTGTCTATAATCAGGTGTCATCAAGGAATTGTATGTAATATAATCAGGAGATTGTATGCATATCAGGCAGTGGGCATTCGTATCATATCAGGGAGGAGAGTGGTAAGGCGTCCCAGATAATATTATATTACTATTGATATGCCCAATGGAAACATTTGAAGGACACACCACACCAGGTTACTCTGGTTACACATTTTTCTCCCACTGACGTTTCATTTAAACTAACCTGTTGTGAACTACAACTCCCATCCCCCATCGGAAGTAGCAGAGGAGATGCTTGGGAGCTGGTATTCCATTAACAGCTGATAAAACTCATGTTCAGGATACCTATTTTAGCACATACCGAAAACACTGACATGGATTACAGAAGTACCCCAAACCCAACCTCTTAGCCTTCTCCGCGCCTCCCCAGTTACCCTGCTACCCACCTTCTCCAAAACCGCTTTTCACACGCAGTACAGGAACAACCGTTCCCGTTACACGGCACGAACCGAGTCATCACAGCGTTCTAACCTGGACCCGCTGAGCAGGAACTATTCGCCCAGAATTGCAGCGGGGCGCCAACTACTAACTTCCTGGGTTACAGAGTCGCAGGAGTGCGTGTTGCCTGGGAGAACCTTCAATTTATAGTCCTTTCTGATGGTAAGATTATAGAGCAGTAAGTCAAATCTTGGACTCCAGATGTAGGAAACTACAGACAGAAGGCAATGTGGAGTTATGTTAGTTCTAAACTTCTGTTATATGGCACTATAAACAGATTGTTTACATATCTTGGTGCATGTAAACTTGTGGGCTCCATTCCGCAGATGCATGGTTGACCAGCGGCAATGCGCGATCATCGACACAGAATCCATGCAATTTCGTGGTGGCGTGCTTCTTGATGGCGTTGCGCTTGCGTTTTTCTTTAGGATATGAAAACGCCAACATTGCGCAATCGCTTCCCACCCGACAACGTGGTGTTTCTTTGTGCTTTGTGGCAACTGTGCTAGAGGTCATCTAGAGTCTTGATATGACTCATAGCCTTTCACTGCATCCAGAGTTGCCCGTAAGTTTTTCCTATGATATGGCGCACATCCCACGCTGTTTGAAGCGCGGAGTGCCACAACTTCATCTATTTCCCTGATGATCTTCCCCTGGTTTGCGAAGGGACACTGTCAGGTCCCGTGGTTTGCTCTATGTTGTTCCCAGAAAGAAATGTTCTCGGGATGGGAATGAAGGCAAGACTTTGCAGGTTCGGAGATCCAACCTAGTTTTCCTCAGGACATTGAACGTGTCATCAGAGTATAGTCATTGAGGGTTTTGATATTTTTTCCGCATTGATAACAGATCCGTATCCACGGTTAAGAAAAAATTGAATAACCTGGACCTGAGATGGCAACCATGGGGCTAAGGACTTTGGGAAAACCCTGGGAGCCGTGGCCAGGCCAATTCGGAGGCTCTGAATTTGGAAAGGAGATTCATAACACAGAATCTGAGGCTATTTCCGGTGTGCTCTCGTGATGAGAATGTGGATATAGGCATCTGGAAAGTCCACCCCCTGTGACATCATTCTCCCTGAGATAGCTTGAAAACCGTACTGATTTCAGGGTCCCTCTTGAACTTTTACCTGTAACAAATTGTATTGAGGAAATTTAGTTCAGTTGAACGGAATGTTCTCCGGATTTCTTAGCTAAGAAGTCCTGTTTCTCAAGCGGACTTTAGATTTTTTCATCAGTAATACGCAGTTTGACTGGTTTTTGGAGTGGGAAACGACTTTCTGGAGCAAACTGGGATATGTCTCTTGGAAAGCACCTTCGGAGTCTCCAGGGGGATACACCAGACCGCTATGAGTTTTCATGCGTGGTACGAAAGGCCGAAATTGTACGGACCTCGAGTGATGTTTGGAACGTGAACTTTTGCTGGAGGGCCAACGACACTGCAGTGAACTTCGACTATCAATTACAAGACGCCAGAATCGCGAGCAAATCGATGCCCAGCCATGGGAAGGGTGTGCTAATGACAGCGGGCTCTGGACTTAATGGCGCATGGTTACCTCTTCGAGGACGCTGGTAGGGTTCCATGTACCATTTGGTGCACACGAAGATGTCTGTAGCCCGACACTACCCACTGGGCTTGGCGAGAGATGATGGAAACTCGTCATTTCCTATGATGTCTGGCGGAGGGAGGTAGCCTTTTGGACGTAGAGTTTTTCCTAAATCAATTCCTCCATTTGCTTCCAAAAAAGCATTTGCCCTCAAATGGAGATGGATGCTACCCTGTTAGATTGGCATCCGCTTTCCATTGTGTGAGCCAAGATCGCCCTACTGCTACGACAGAAGCCCCTGGATTTTGGCTGAGTCTGATGAATCTATTGAAGCTTCTGAATGAATTTGGTTAGATAATTTAGATCTTTCATCATGTAGCGAGGATGTTCTCTGGGAACTCCATTTTTGATACCTTCTTCCACTCGTAAAGCCAGATCTTGTTGGCTCTGACCAGCTGGTGATAGTATAGATCGCTGAGGGCCCCCACCCCCCCCAATAAATAGATCTTCTTTAAAGAACTCCTGCATCGGATCTTGAGGAAAGCTGATTCCCGCAGAGACTACGAATGTTGTTTTGGATGCTTTTACAATGGGTGTATCTACTGTGGGAAATTGCCGTACCATAGCGCAGAGTCATTCGGAGGCACAGTGTAAGTATTTCCCGAAGGTTCTGGGACATGGAGAAATCTCTGTCGTAGTTCCTCATTGTTTAAGACTGAATGTCCCGAATATGCTCTATGAATAAAATGAGGTGGAGTGTCTTTTGCTGGCATCAATAGCTGTTGACCGAGCACAGAATTTGTTCTTGCATCTTATCAGATTTTGATGCCATTCAGGTGGAGCATAGTTTTGTATGCGTCTGATGGCTGGATATGCAGGTAGGCCACTTCTTAGCATGATGTCTGTCGTCTGGATGATCTTACACAAAAAGTCTGGGTCACTAGTGACACACAATATATATAGTGCACTCTCTCTCTTAAGGAATCTGCTCACCCCCTGGTCCATCTATCCTCTTTTGCTTGAAGACATGATGAGGTGTATACGGTGAAAAAACAATCTGGAAGATTGGTATCACAAAGAAGGTTGGAGCACACAGAGATGCTGAAAATCCCAGAGGGGAAGTATTAAAAAAGGAGCACAGAACCCTGCATGTCACAGCCCGTACCTCAATATCTGGCAGAACGTCCGCAGAGCGCTGAGAAAACCCTGTCCAGGTTGAAAACACAGACCGACTGGGCGCTTTGCCCCATGCATTTTAAGCTACTTCCGGTCGTGACACGATCAGGTGCGCATAGATGACTCACGTCCGCGATGAACTCGGAACTAGCAGGCGGGCCCCTTACACCCTTACAGCGCAGTGAGGTAGGCCTTCACAGTGAGAAGAGGCTGAGACCAGGCTTGTGGCACAATGAAGGGGGAGCGTAAACATGACGATGGATGCCATGTTGAGAGACAGGAAGAAAAAAGACAGAAGTAGGATGGAGGAAGCCTTTTTATTACTTGGGGAGGAGCCTTTGTGCGTGACATCACGGGGGATTTAAACCCATTAGTGTGACTGATGTGCAGGACCATGGAATACAGAGTAGTAGCTCCTACAAAGACCCCACATTTAAACAACCGACATTGGGTACTAACAACTTAGAAACAGCACACAGAATGCACATCCAAATTCACTAGCACTGGGCGCAATTTAGTTTTGGGGGTGGTCATGCCCTTTAATATAAATCTACAGACAATCTGCGTACCCAACAAGTAGTAAATGTAAGCTAGCGTGCTAAACACATAAGTGCTAATACTGTTTGGGCCGATCGATGAGTCCAATGACACTTTTTGTAGGCCACACTACACAAGCAGGCAGGCCTATTGTAGTATAAGGGAGAGGGGACCCCCACTTGGTACTGGGGAACAATAGTTTGTTCCCCAACATTGTTTTAAAAATTTGTCTCAAAGGTATGTCCCCCCCCCAAGCCAAGAAGTAAGCAGAAGGCAGCAGGGGTAACTAATACCATTGGACTGATGATAATAACCTATGCAAGGTCGAGGTTATAGCTTTTTCTACCAAATACCAAATTTTAGTTTGGGGGTTGGACATACCTTTAATTGTAAATTGCACGCTGTAGCTTCCAGTTCAGCAACAATTATCTATGCTCTTTGATTAGGCTAAGCCCCCCATGCACAGGATTGATATTTTGAGCTGATTCAGCAAATTCGATGAATCGCTAGAAATATCATAATGCTGTCATGCTTTTGTCACTATTGAGCAATTTAATCGAATACGAAGATGGGCAGAAAGGCAGCAAATTTTCAAAACAAGAACACAGTGGGGGAGCAGGGGGTCATCAAAAGGAAACTATCATCACAAAACGGTTAAATGTCAGCACAAGTAGACGGTAAAGATAGAAGAAACATAAAGTAACGTAGCTGATAGCTACCTATCGGCTTCTATGGTCCGGTGCATTAAGCCCCAGACCACGCTATTAAACACGTAGGCGTATATTTGAAAAAACGGTTCTCCCACATGGGAGAGCAGATCTCTTCTAAAGTGATCTGGCAATGGTGTCCCAGCTGGATAATATTGCTGTACCTGCACCCTTCCTCTTGTGCCAACCATTGTGTCCCCTCTCCTACTCTATGCCCTAAGAACTACTTGAACCTTCAACCCACATTGCGAATCCAAGCTCTGTATATAGGGTCACCGCACAAGCCGGGATGTGCCGAGGGATGAGGGCATTCCAGGCTTCCATTTTACATGCCATGTGTGTGTATGCGAAGAAGGAAAAACGTTTCCTGGCCTGTGACAAATCACACTTTCACATTAATTGCACAAAGTTGGTAGGAGCGAAACGCCATCTGCCTCCAATATAATTCATAAAATTCTTAAAACTATGTGGTCATTAACAGCACTCAATTTTTGAGTGTCTGATCAGTGGAACACATAGTCAAATCAATTGGCAGTCCGTAAGTTAATAAAGTTTGGTAGTTGTTTTTTTTTAATGTGCAGTAACTAATTCAGTGTGATCTAAATGAGGTAACCCAGCAAAAGACAATCATTTTTGTTTGCTTGCTTGCAGATTATGTAGCAAGGGGGCAAACATTTTTATTGTACTATATGTGATGCAAATACATTGTTTTTATTTTGTGATCCTTAGGTAGAGATTTGCATTGTGGCCAGTAGGGGTGCTATATCAAATTGGCTTAGGTTGAACATAAACATGACTTATAATCCCTTCTGTAATACTGTATTTGTAAGGTCAAAGATATTTCATATAGGATTGCTAAACAGGCAACATGTCAAATCAGGGACAATTGACAGAAAAGATCCAAAACAAATTGTTTCATGATGTGAAATGATTTGAATAACAGTTAGATATTACCATTAAGGACTGTTTGGTTTGAAAGGAAAGCACTCAGGATTTACCTGTAAATAATGTACTGATTATATGTGAATGTGTACCCGTTTTATTTTTTGTTGGCCAGTCAAATGGATTGCTATATTCCCAGGCCACTAAACATTATCTTTTGTAATGCCTCAAGATACACTTTTTTTTTCATTCCAGTTCTCATTATGTTTTCTCCTTTGAAAACTATAACGACATACACGTCCAGAAAACTCTGATTAGAATATTTGTCCAGCATTTTGAAAACATTAAATCGATAAGTATTCTGCCTATAACATTGTAGTAGGTAACGCATCTTTCTTTCTGCCTCTGTAACACAACTTGTTTATAAAAGACTAGGTTTTGGGGCCCAGCAGGAAACATCACACCGGGGCCTACAGGAAACCTGGTGCCTCTACTCAACATTATAATTTAGCTTTTTTGAAGAATTTAATATACGTAAAAGGAGCCCCACCCCTAGACATTGCTAGGTTAAAATCCCTGAAGTTTCCTTACCACCCCCGTTATTCGATCCCGAACCTTCGGCTGCTCTTCCTGATAAAGCAAAGAAGAGGCTGTCCACTGTATTTCGTGGTATCACAATAAAATCCACTAACATACCAGACTACCAGTTACCTGAAGACTGAGAATTTTCACAACATATTGCAAATCATTTTGGGAAGAAAAACCATTCAAACTGGTTTATCTCAATACGAAACACCCGCGCTTCAAAGCCTCAAACAATGGAAACAAGGCTGGTCGGACCTATACCTGCATCCCGGGTATTCAACAGTAATGTCCTCGAGCCAAAGATTCTGTAAAATCCTCAATATCAGCTCCTGAATGAAAACAAGGTGGTCCGACAAACTTGTACAGTTTTATGATCTAAGACACATCAGTCAACTAGAACAGAACCTTGACTTGATCTTAGAAAGATTGATGGAGTGTGACAAAGCAAGCACACTATTCAGCACTGTAAGGCAAGGAAAGCAAGCAAGTTCTCTTTTCTGTCATCCCCAGAACAACACAAAGGAGACAAACAACATTGGAGCACAAAAAGGAGATGAAATTGTAACTTTACCTAACAAGGAGGAATGGTTGAAAAACGTGTCTAACTGAACATTGACCCAGCCAGAAATAGAAGTGTATATTTTTCCTCATTTCCTCTATCATCCCTGTGGTAAATTTATAGCGTGCTAAAGCCTCAATCCACAATAATAAAGGTACCACAGAGAGAGAGTAGAACCACCTCACCTTAAGGGTATCTGCCAACCTTAGCCACGAGTCTAAACCACATCAGTACAACCTGACCACACAGCAAAGATAACCTTACACCCTCAAGAAGATCCGAGTTCACATACTTAACCTCAACAACCTTGACTACCATCTAAGGTGACCACACTCATGGGTGGATAAGAACACATATGAGGTCTCTATCAAGGGACCATTGCTCTACCAAGAACGCTCATAGAATTGCTACAACAGCTTTTAAAAAGGATTAAAGCCCATTGATCAAGCAATGTATCATCCTCTAACCCTGGTGGAGCTATCCATGTAATACTGTGCTCCTGAAGTACACAAGAGATGTCCCCACTAAGACATTAGTCCGCAGCATCAACTGTTAGTACAAGTGGTGACACATACCTAGGCCAAACATCACAGGCCTTGGTTGGAAGTTCTAAGCATCACAACCATATTTCACGAACAAATTTAAAGGATTGGTAGAAGCAGCTAAAAACCTTAGATTAAGATGTTACCCATGGTTCCCTTTATATGTGATCCTTTCTCACGGTATACCCACTACAGAGGCTGTTGAAATTGCGAGAAAAAACGCTGGGCCAACAGCTACCTGTGTGTGTTACCTACTGACATTCTATGCCTCGAACTACCACCTATCTTCAATATAAGGATAAGTTTTTACAGCAAAACATGGATGGACGCTATGGGACATAGACCCTATTCAAAAGCTATATGTAGTAAGGGAAAAACCGCGCACGTTTTAGTGGGCTGCAACAAAAGTTTTTATTTGCAATCTATAATTTCTAACCACAATGTGTTCTTTCCTACAAGGTTTCCCATTATGTCCTTAGAAGCCTGTTTGCTTAGTACAGGACTGGCGGGGTAAAAGAAAGGTGTCGAAACAACAACGCTACACACTAGATTTTGTGTCAAACTGGGGTAAAACCTCTATTTCACAATTACTGTAAATCTTTTCATGGAGGAAGTGAAGAAACACCAGGGCTCTTAATCCATTCATGGGCATTGCCAGCCATTACTGATCAGATTCAAGGATGACATCTGGGTCAGTCATAAAATAGACTAAGCTTTTTTCCCGTTAATTGGAAGAAAAGGGGGGTTAAGGAGCTGTCTTAGCCCCTGTTGCAATTCAAAATGTTTCTTCCATGTAAAAAATAATACAATAAGCTTTTTCTTACTGTCAACAATAATAACTTAAGGCATGTCCCACCCTACCAAATACTGTTGGATGCTGGCTTCCCCCATGTCTGTTAGCCAGCACCCAACCGCATGACTAGTTTGCAAAGCCCCCCGAAACTCTTACTTACCTCCCCTCTTTCCTTCCGCTGCCTGCCGGCCCCTCTGCTGCGAGAATGCACGCAGAGGGGCGGACGCAGTCAACGTCTTGTTGGCTGACGGCAGCCAATCACGGATGCAGCTGCCGGTCATTCAGTGCAGGGAGCAGAGGAGAGGTGAGTGAGTTTGGGGAGCTTTTTGCAAAATACTACCAATGCGGTTGGGGCTACCATACATTGGGGAGCAGCATAATTAAAGGACTTTACGCTAGGGGTGGAGGAGAGTAGAACGGGAGGAGAGTGAGGGGAGGGGAGGGGGTAAGAAGGTGGCTGCAGTACGCATACAAAATATCTACCGAGGCAAGGTACAGGCAAGAGCCCTGCTAGCCTCCTGGTGGACTGTTTTTTGGGACTTTAGGGGGGTCTACAGGAGAACCCTATGTAGCTGGGATGTGAGGTAAGGATTACACTACATACACTAAGGTGGGGCCATTACTGGGGGGATATAGTTTTGGGGGTGGACATGGCCTTTAATCCTGTAGGGGCACATTAGAATTAAGTTGCCTGTATTGACATATTTTTCCTTTCATTGCTGCTGCACTAGGGGCAATTCCTGTAAAACACTTTAGCTGCGGCCGATATGAAAAGCTGTTTGGTTATAATTACACTCTCAAGTGATCTAATGCCGTCCGTATATAGGCTTAACAGTAAATAACATATGGAAGGATTTGATAATATGCTGGTCTCCTGGCCATTTTTGAAGTGTCCACGGTCATCTTTCTACAATGTCTGACTCAGAGATCCTCCAGAAACATCCTGGAAAATGTTGGTGGCCCAGACCATGTAAAGGTGCTATGTGATCCAGGCAATGAAGTGTTTGCCCAAGGTAACGGCTCATTAACTGAAAGAGGTGATTCTGCATGACGTCCCTAATAACCAATAACAACTGTAATCAAACATCCTCACTAAAAGAGCTAGGCTTACTGTAGTGTGAGAAAAGGATGGGAAGCCATAACAATACACAGGCTGCTGTCTACAGTGTGTTATCCAATTACTAGATGGAATTGTGTAATTATATTAGCTTAATTAGTAGGATTTTACTACTTGTTGTGTAGTAGGAAACCATAACTACAAACAGCATCTGATCACCGACGATGCGCAAATCTGGTTACCATACCCCCTATCATATCACGAGCAGCTCTACAGTATTATATGGTAAAATGGATCCAGTTTTTGTTTGTTATTTGAAACTGTAAAATACATTTTTTTTTTGTTATCAATCTACATGGATTCATGAGAAATAGATTTTTATGAAGACATGAGCAAGAATTTAGATTCAGGCACAGCAGTGGATGTGGATCAATAGTTCTGTTAGATTTTTGCCAAGGCTATTCTGATACTGTGCCCATGCGGCGACTTTATGATAGCGTCTGTTGGGCATGTAAAAAAAAGTGTATACGGATAGAGAATTGGGTTGAATAGATCGACGTACTGAGAGGTCTTATAAACAGAGCTAGATCTTTGTTGACTTAAGTTCAAAGAATAATCTTAGGGTTTGTACTGGGACCTTAATTTTAAGACTTTTTAACTGACTTAGAAGGGGCATTGAGAGCCAAGGTCTCAGTGTTTTGCAGAGATGACGACTAAACTTTACAGAGCTTTGGAAAATTCAAATGATGTGCAGTGCTGCAGCAGACCTAGATAGATTAATCAATAAGGGCAGCAGAATGAAGATAAATTCAATGTTGAATAAGGTAAGGTGATGCATTTGGGATTAATAATAAATCCCTGTGCCACCTACACATAAATAACTGTGTGCTATTAAGGAAAAAAGATTTGGGGGTTCTGGCAGATAACAGACTTAGCTGTAGCAAACAATGCCAGACAGCAAAGGCTAGAGCTAGCAAGATATTGTGTTGTATAAAGAGTAGAATAGATTCAAGGGAGAAAAATATTATTCTCCTTCTTTACAAGGCACTGGTAAGGCATCATTTTGAATATGCTGTGCAGTTTTGGAATACTATATACAAAAAGGAATGCAGAGAAGGGCAACTAAATTTATAAGGGGAATGGAGGGGCTTGACTATATAGGCAGAATAGACAAATTAGGGATTTTTACATTGGAGAAGCAGCAATTGTGCCAGGCTTATGATCACTTGAAACAAATATATTGTGGGCCATATATAATACAAATAAACTCCGGTGCATTTTTTACCAACATGTCTTGTGGACATCCTTTGAGATTAGAAGAAAGGAAGTTTCAAGAGTGGGCTGGATACATTTATAAAATTGAAAAATACAGAAAATTACAGGTAGTTGGGCTCATTTCCAAATGCCATATGGAGTCCCTCCTCCCATTCCAGCTGGGATTTTTTTCCTTTCTCTGGGTCAAACGGTTCAGCAGGTTTCATGAGTAGGCTAAAAAGGTTGAACTAGATGGATGTATGTTTTTACTAAAACTCCCATTTTATGTATGTACTGTACGTAATATGCCTCTAGGGTAAATGATTTCAGAGGTATTTATAAATTAGGGGCGCCATTCTCACGAATGTCCATAGTGAAAGTAAAGATAACTTGTTACACATTTGACATTTTAGTTGTGTCTAACAGATGCTGTTTTCCCATCATCCCCCTGATTTATAAAGTACTGGGATGAATTTAATTGTAATTTAACAACTGTAGAATGTGACTGTATATGTTTTCTGTTCCAGTCTTCCTGCTTTAGCCAGGATTCCTATTCTCTAGCTTCAGTATTGTCAGAACAACCCACCCTTGTGCAATCATGTTACTATGATATTAGATGTCATGCATAACTGTAACCAAGCCAAGGTCCCAGACTCCTAGCATCGCACCTGTGACACAATCTCTCATGATTCCATATATACTGCCAAGAAAGAGTAACATATGATGCCCAGTGCATATAATGACATACAGGGCTGCAGTGTGCATATTTTCTCTGTGTGTGTGTGTAAATTAGTACTGTGCAAGTATACAAAAGTTAGTATGTCTGCAGGGAAACAAGAGTCATAAAAAAGCCTGCAGGATGGTGCAGATTCACCCTTGAATAGGGTTTGTCATATTTAGTTTCATTATATCAATATCAACAAAGGCATCATTATTCCAAATTGCAGCATAAAGGTAATAACGTCTCCCTGTATATGAAATGTGACTGAGGGTGCCATTAAAAGATCCAGGTACCAAGGGGTTAAACAATGATTTACAGGTTCACTGATTCGTGTATTTGTCTTTATACAGAGAGTGCTAACTGCACTGGGCAGAAGGTTGTAAAACAAGGAAGGGGTGGAGAAAGCTGTCACTGTACCTGGGACTAGTCTTCTCTGAAAAGGATTGAAAAAAACAACACCTTGAATCATTACCTGTTATATTACATTGAAGATAAAAATTATCAATCAGCTTTACAATAGGAATATAATTATACAAAGCAGGGAAATGCACACACAGACAAATAGGACTAGAGCAGGAGAGGGTTCACCTGCACACTGCTTAGGGACCTAACAACTGGTTCAGCACCACAGACAGTGAACTTAGTAAAGAAACCTGTGGAAACAAAGCACTGGAACTGATTCTTTGATTTCTTTGTCTACAATCCTATTCTTTCCCCATGCTGGATACCAGGCATAACATGGAAGCCACCCAAATTCAGAAGGTTGGTCTGTGTTCCATTTTACCATATTACCGGTACTTTTTACACTTTCATCACAGTTTATTGTATTCATTTGCTTTACTGCTTGCAATCTAAATTCTCTATTATCATTATTATCATGCACACATGTATATGAAGTGGGAAACTAACAATCATGGCAATTTGTATAAATGTGTGTATTACTTACAGAATTAGTTCTGTGTAGTGGAAGGGAGCCTTTAGAGCTGTGTTTCCCAACTTTTCTACCCTTAAATCAATTTTCATATCTCAAGTAGCCCGTACATTAAAAATAATTTATATTTTCATTAATCTTTTTTTCTTTCTCACTTATCGGTTCATTAAAATGCCCAAACTATCGTATTTCTGCCAATATAGAGGGACCACCATGACATAGAACCTATCACCACACACACAACGATCCTGATCGCACAACCTCAGTGTAATGGTATTGGCTGATCTTTTTTTAAAAAGTTTTAACATCCATATAGCCCCTCATTTAATTTTATAGCATTGTTTTTTACTCCAATTTTATATTTATATAACCCTAAGGGGAGAACATTATTAATTAAATCCCAGTTACATTGAGGTGGAATAGTAGCAGTGAAATTAAATGTCCTTCGACCTAGCACAGCAATACTTTATATCAGGGGTGCCGCACTATTGGCCCCCCATGCTTGGACCAGGCTGCATCAGGCCAGTTATGTCCCAACACACCCCTGGCCATGCCCACCCATGGCCCCAAAAAAAACAAGACGCATGTTGGACATCACTGTTTTATATTAATTTCTTAAAGGGTATGTACGCTGGACATTTCTATTATCACTGTTTTATATTCATTTCTTAAAGGGTATGTACGCTGGACATTTCTATTATCACTGTTTTATATTCATTTCTTAAAGGGTATGTACGCTGGACATTTCTATTATCACTGTTTTATATTCCATTTCTTAAAGGTAATGTACGCTGGACATTTTTCTATTATCATGTTTATATTCATTTCTTAAAGGGTATGTACGCTGGACATTTCTATTTTTTTAATTGTTCATTATGTGACACCATCATTTTTTCCTAACCTCCACTGTACTATTTTTTGTTTATTAGTTCCCTATCTCTTTAGATATCCAATCTGAAGGACCTTACACTTCAGTTGCCATTTAAGTTACTTATTTTCATAAATTCCTCTGCTTCTTTTGTTGTAATCGGAATTGTGACAGTTGGTATGTATGCTTGGTGGGAAATTTCCTCTACCATAGTGATTACTAAGCATGCTTGCCCTCATAAATAGTCTATCATAGACTATCCTTTTTTTTAGCTAAAGGCATGTTTTTGCAATGTATAAATAGGGCCCTAACACAGAGAAACCAGTCATTGCTGTAGAAGATCCCCAGTGCAGCAACATATGTTATTTAATAAAAGTTCTTATCGTTTAAAATGGTGCTAAATTTGCCCCAGCCAATCAGATGTTAGCTTTCAAAAGATCTGATTGGTTGGGGCAAAATTAGCACCATTTTAAACAATAAGAACTTTTATTGAATCTCCCTGATATTATTATATTAATGTTATGTCAAGCTTAACCTGTGGTCCAAAAATGACTTTAGGTAAATTGAGGTAAATTGATAGGAATTGCTCCCCTGAGAATTTTTGCAATTTATTTCCATTGTTTATTTTGCATAGTTTTAAAGATATTCACATTTTACATTTTTGTGTGTGATATGGCAGCAGCATCACCAGGTCCCCTGCACTTCCTGCTCTAAAACTGTCAGTCAATCTGTCCTGTGTCTCCTCCTCCCCTTTGCAGCCCCCCAGGTCCCTCCCACTCATGGACCCCATGGTCCCTCCAGTTGCAGGCCCCCCCATGGCCTATTATCTTACAGCCCAATGTGGCCCTGCCCAATGTGGCCCCGCCCATCCGCAGGTGCCTAAGCCCCCCCCCACACACGGCTACCTAAACCCCGCCCGCTCATGGGTGCCTAAGCCCCGCCCACTCGCGGGTGCCGTGGGTTACTCAGACCCCCCCCCCCTACAGAAAACTCTGCCCGAAAAGGCTGTTTTCACACAGTGAAAGAGAAGGGCTGTAGATTCCCTTACCTACTCTGTCAGGACTTCACACAGCAGAGAGGAGGAGGGACTTCCTGTCTCCCTCACACACTGAGAGAGTCTGAGGTTGTGCTCGCTGGCTGCACTGTTCAGGAGAAGCCTCAGGAATGTCACATGTCAGCCTCCCACCCATTAACTTTGGGTCGGACGAAACAGATGTGTTGGTAAATTCCGATCGATCGTGCGGTTCCCTATGGGACTGCACTATCGATCGTTCGCACATTCGGCCGCAGACGAATTTGCCATGACCGACGGACATTTGTCCATGCCGAGTGCTCGCTTGGGACAAATAGTCCCTTCGTGTGTACCCAGTCTTTAGCTCAGTACACACAGTTGATTTGGCACACAATGTGTGTACCGAGCCATGACCCCAAACACATTTGTGTATGCGTTCGTTCAGGGGTCATTCGCAAATCCGCCAGATGACCCCCGACCAAACACACACACACGTGCGATTCCCATGCAAAACGGCTGTTCTTCGCACTAATGTGTCTGGTCAGGGGTCGTGGCAACGTGAACACATCGTGTGTACGCACCTTACCATTTGTGACCATTGGTCGGATGTCATTCGTTGATCTGCTGGGTCGGACCACCAACAAGACCTGACAGCATTTTTCCATATAAGCTCTTTATAGGAGATATACTATAAAGATAAAGGTGCCCATACACTACGTAAGACATTAGACCGATGTCCAATCTCTCATAAGATAAATGTCCAATCTATCTAGAACCACCTAGCCCGTTCTTTCATACAACCAATCTGAGATCATAAAATGAATGGGACAGACAGGGACATCTCAAGATCAAAACTGCTGCTTGTAAAATGTGGTCTTTAGACATTAGACAGATCTCTAAAATCTATCTTATGTGTGCCTAGTGTATGGCCAGCTTTATTCAACAAACAGTGGCCAGGCCAGAGTCACTCTGTTGAGGAAGGAGGCCGTGCCCTGATTACTTTGAACTGGATCCAGTAACCATTACAGTAACCAGATTTTTAGAAAAAATTATGATTTTTTGGGGGGGGGGATTCCCTTCACACCAGAGTTACTGCAAATTTTACCAGATGACAAAAAGATGAGACAGGCAGATCTATAAATGAGAAAAGAGGGGAACACTGATATACTGGCTTAACGTAGTTTGAACATAACCAAGGAGGATCCACCAATAAAATAAATTCTGAGACAATTATAGAAAAGGCAACAAAACTACAGTATTATAAATATGGTTGAATGAATTTGGTGAACAGCTTTTGTTTACTTTTTAACTGTTACTATGTAATGATTGCCTTAAAGCACACATTACTGTTATTTAAACAGAATCAAAGGGTCAGTTGGAATTCAGTTTATTTGTAAAGAATCTCTTTGAAGTTATATTTAGCTGCTGGAAGACAACAAATGACTTATTACAGCAAGAGGGATTGTCTCACCATTTACTACAATGAAAGATGCCTGTCATATGTGACAATAAAATATATTAAGTATTGTCAGGGGGAGATGCCTAAGGCCTGGTAGACATATTCTGGTCAGATTTGGCAGGGATGGCAGTGACAATTGTTCATGTATGCTTTTCATTTGTTTGAAGGGCATGTCCACCCTTAAAGGAACACTAAACTGGTATTTTTAACTATATTCCATATGTTTCTAATATTTACAGGGAGGTGAGAACGCTTATTCCCACCTCCCTGTGAATAATAGAATGCCTGGGGGACACTGGAACTTACCTTACCACCGCTCCACTTGCAGTTCCTTCTGCACTGAAAGCCACGCTGCCGGTTCGCACGCATATCTTTTGTATTGGCGCGCATGCAACAAAGATAGGCCCTTAGTCGGGCAGTACGGCTGTCAGTGTAGAAGGAACTGCAAGTGGAGCGGCGGTAAGGTAAGTTCCAGTGTCCCCCTTCACAGGGAGGTGGGAATAAGTGTTCTCACCTCCCTGTGAATAATAGAAACAGATGGAATGTAGTTAAAAATAACCGTTTTGGTGTTCCTTTAATACAAAAAAATGTTGCATGTGTGTTACCAGATCCCAACCCCAAATTATATATTCAGCACACTATTAGATGTATTATTCACATGATATTTAAGTGTAGGAAAGCTGGGGTGCTTCCCTGCTTCTCATCCTGTATCATAGAGATAAAGGATAAATAAATCTATATTGAAAAATAGGCTATTTTAAATTGACCATAACTGGAAACTATAATTCTTCCCAACCACCACTGTATAATTTTTTTGTTGATCTGCCCCCTATTTCTTTACATATCCAATCTAAAACTTATAATATTTTTCATCTGTCAATCAAGTTCCTTGCTCTCAAAAACTATTCTTCTGTGAGTAGTTTTACTGTAGCTGGAATGTTGACAGAGTTTTGACAGTTGGAATGCTGTATGCTGTGTGCAGGCTTGACAGTTGGTTTGTGGGAAAATAGTCAGGTTGGATGGGAGTGGGAGTGGTTAAAAGAGGGAGGGGGGATACTGCCCCTAAACAAAATGTGTGCTGGATTGAAGGCATGCAGCAACACACGCACATTAAAACTTGCCTGAGTTGTCAGTTATACTGCCTGCACCCCCAATCTAGATCCAGGTCCCGCACTAGCGTTTTGGTGAATAGATGGGGAAGGCTCCATACGTCCGCTGCCCTCGGTGCGCTGGCCGAACCTTTTCGCAGCGCATGTGATCACCATTGTTGGGTGCGCATGCATGCACTGCGATAGGGGATACTCAAGAGATCACAGGGTTAGTGCGAATGGATTGCCGAACATTGCGATTTTGCTGCGTCGGTGTCACCTGCGTGCTCCTAGTGGGGGCCTTGCCCTTTACTACGATGTTTACCAGTTTTTGGCTAACTGCATTTGTACACCAGATGTTTAATAATAAGTTCTTTTCATTATGGAAAATGTATCAGCCACCACTCTGTTCAATGAGCTTTTTATACGCTTTGAGCATTGTGCGGAGGAGACTACAGGGGAATCAGCAATCATCAATCATTGGTTGTGATGTTCGCAGTCACAAGCCTTGAGGAGACAGCGTACTCTGCCAGAATTGGGGATAATTTATAATGTAGGAAGCTGGGGATGTTCCCTGCTACTCATCCTGTATCATAGAGATTCATTCTTTTTCTTCTCACTCCTCTATTGCCTTCTCCTATGTCAGTCACTCCACTTGGCTGCCAAGCCACCAAAGGATCTGGTCAAGCTGCTTACCCGATCTATAAAGCACTAGCTTAACACATCAGTCCATCCAGATATCTTGAGCTGTCCTCCGATCTCGTCCCAGATCGCAACCTCCAGCCCTGAAAACGATCTCCATCCTCTCATCAACCCTTGTCACCTCTTTCATGCCTGTTATTCAGGACATTGCTTGCGATGACCCCTATGCTCGGAACTCCCTTCCCATCTGCCGTCATTCAAGTCCTTAATACCTTCAAGTTAACCTTAAAAAACCACCTATTTAGGGCAAGCATATAACCCCATGCCTAAACATTACTTTCTTTACTACCCAATATGATCCAACCGGCCTTTCACACTCACTGCCAATCTATTACAGCCTAGAACTCCTGCACCTTATGTCTCACCCCCATATCTCTAGACTGTAAGCTCTCTGGCAGGTCCTTCCTACTATTGTATGACGGATTGCGTAAGAAACATCATCTGTTACTTCTATTTGTATACGTGATGTAGATATGATGACTTGTATAAACATGTATTACCTCATGTCTGTATGAGCTAGGTAATGTAAAGCGCCACGGAAGATGTTGAGCGCGATATTAAATCATCATAATAATAAGATGCCCTCTAGACTAGAAATCAAAGGGATGGAGGAGGCAGAACCAGGGAGGAAGTAACACAGTAAGTTACTGGGAGTTAGGGGGGAAAGTAAAGAGAGAACGTGTATGAATCAAATAGTGACTTAATAAGGTGTAATGGGGGAAAAGAGGAAACCCTTGTTAGGAAACTGTTTTATCTCTCAGAGTCATTTGCAAGAGTTGAATATATTGAAACAACGGTGACACCCTTTAATACCTGTTTAAGATAATCCTAAATATTAAAGATAGGTCCACCCATGCCCACCACTGATCCCCAGTGGGTGCAAGAAAGTCCAATTGCCCTACTTCACAGGAAAAAGCGCACATCAAATAGAAACAACTGGGGACTGCACTCCAACATTAATGTTTATTACCAAGCCCAAACATCAAGACGGGCCATACACAGTTTCGAGGGGTAACACACCCTCATCATTCATGTTAAGACATAATTGTCTACTTCATTAGCATGAATACACTATACTTTTATCTAATGTCTGATTCAGGGAGTTCTCTGAAAATATGGTTCCACTATTTTCAGTTGTGATATCTTATTCTTATGTGGATGTCAGCTGCAGAGGTTTTGGTGTTGCACTCTCCCCCTCAAGCTAAGGAGCTAAAGTTGGAGGATGTTTTCCATTTTCAAGGTTGTGAATAGGGGCATGGGTAAATCAAACGCATCTCCTTGATAAGCTGCTCTAGGGAAATAGAACATATTGGCCCCCAATCCTCATTTAGTGCGCACAACAAAAGAGGCTGACATAAATTAAATTCCACTGCAGACCCATCATCTGACCTGAGCACAGCGTTTAGGCTAGATTTCTAATGTTCTACATGGCCATGGACTTCTCAGTCAGGAACCTCTGGTACGCGATCAACTGCAAAGGTTTGATAAGAGCTAAAAATGTAAATTCGGGCAGATATGCGTGTACAGCCTAAAAGAACAGGCTTTCAACTGGAGATTTCAAAGAAAGTCCTGTCTTTTAGACAGTGAAATGCAGCACTGTCCACATAGTGCACTGATACAACACCTGCACCAGTGCACTCCCGTCTGCACATGGATCCACCACATCCCGGTACAGTGCACCTAGTCATCCCAAACCTCCACTCGTTACAGTGCCACCTAGTTGATCCACCACACACACCTGTACAGTGAACACAATAGTGATCCAAACCATCTCCTGTACAGTGCCCTAGTGATCCAAACCATCCTGATACAGTCCAATAGTGATCCAAACCATTCACCTGTTACAGTGCACCAGGATCCAACCATCCATGTACAGTGCACTAGTGATCCAAAACATCCTGTACAGTGCACTAGTGATTCCAAAACCAGCCCTGACAGTGCACCTAGGTCCCAAAACTCATCCCTGCACAGTGCGATCTTGTGATCCAAACCATCCCGTACAGTGCACTAATGATCCAAAACCTTGCCTGTGTACAGTGCACCAGTGATCCAACCCATTCCCTGTTATCAGTGCCACCAAGTCCCCACAATTACCATCCCTGTACAGCGTGCACCCATATCCAAACCATCCCTTTACAGTGCACCCAGTCCGCCATACCATCCGTAAGTGCACACACGTTCCCCCGTTACATCCCGTACAGGGAACCCAGTCATCCAAAACATTCCACTGTTACAGGCACCAGCCCCCGTACCAATCCCTCGTACGTGCACCAGTACCCCCATTCCATCACTGTACATTGCACAGTCACCCATTCCATCCCTGACAAGGCAACCCAGTCCCCATACACTCCCTGGCATTGCACCAGTCACCCCATACACATCCCTGTACACGTGCCACCCAGTCCCCCATACCAATCCCTGTCCAGTGCACCGTTCATCAAAAACATTCCTGTACAGTGCACGAGTGATCCAAACCATCCTGTACAGTGCACCCCCTCCCCCTTACCTCCTGTTACAGTGCACCCAGTAATCCAAACCATTTGTACAGATCAACCCGTTCCCCATACCATCCCTGTACAGTAAACCCAGTCACCCATGACATCCCTATACAGTGCACCCAGTCACCCATACCATCCTGTACTGATAACCCAGTCACCTATGTCCAAGACCAGTTTAGGAAAAACCAGTCCCACTGTCATTTAGCCGACAGAAAGAGGAATATTACTAGCCAGGAGAGAAGAGGAAAGTCACCCACATGTTCCACAACCCCACCTCTATGGCCTGTGCTGCAGGCCCTAAAATAAAATATATAGAGGAGGCATAAATAAGGATCCTACATGCTGCCACTACACACAGAGCTGTACTGTGCTGGAATGTTAAAAGGAGATGATAAAACCTTGACTAGTGCTCGACCATCGTAACAAGTTCGTGTAAGCAACTACAGCAGGATGAGTAGCCTCAAGGTATGAAGATTCCGTATCAAAAGTCCCGGTATGCCAGAGACTGAATTGTATAGGTCCATGTTGCTTTTTGTTTCCAGAGGCGTTTGGAAATACACAAGTGGAAGGAGCGGAGGCCATAGCAGGTGAGACATCTTTTATAAACCACGTATTTGGAATTAACAAAGTCCAGACTTTTGATAACTTTACAGCACCAAGCCACTTTACATAGGAGCACTTTGTTTCCCGCGTCATTTTAAGAGACCTTAGTTGGTATTATTGGGGACGCCCAGTTTAAGAAATAAGGATGTTTATTTGTGGTTATAATAGGGAGGGGGGTTACAGTGGGTTGAGTTTGAGGTTTTAACAAGTCCCTGTGCCAATAAAATCAAGATTTTTAATCTGAATTACAAGTGTTTTGAGAGTGCTTATGGGGTACTAGGGAAGTGTATCTTCTCAACGGTTTATATTGTATATTGATTATATATCCCCAGCACACCAGATTAGTCTTGGTACACATATTATATTAATAAATAACGGCAGTGCATACAGTCATAGTTATAATTTTACACTAAGCTAGTCATGATGCATAACTGTTCATAACAATATGACAACCTGTGCAATGGAGGCCAATGGTGCGAACACCTTGGAGTACAAGTGATGGGTTTATCTCTGGGTACTGGTATTGGTGTATCACACCATAAAAAAAAAAGTTGCCAGTTGGATTGTGGGGAAAAAGTCCACTTCAGTGCATCATACACAACTCCTCTGCTTGGCCCTTTCTACTGCAGCCCCGATGACAGCATAGCCGACAGTCACTACAGTAGTGATTGGAGTAGTCTTCTGGTTTTCACAATCAGCTGTTTTAAATAATGAGATGAGCGGTATCGCTTTATTTAAAAAGCGATGATCGTGAAAATCTTGCTGGGGTACAAGTAATGGCATATTTGTGATTTACTCCTACTTTGAATATCAGCAGGCCCCAAATGTAGCCCTCTGGGTTACACAGAATAGAGTTTGGTATTATAGTCTGGATTAGCTCTAAAGGAGTACTGTGTTTCATTATAGGAGAGAGCAGGACAACAGATATTGGCGTGCCTACAAACAGGATTGACACAGGTCCCTGGGAACTTCAAGTAATTGCTCTTGAATTACTTTATTCCACTGAACAGAATGGAAAATGTATTTAAGGCAGATATCAACTTGTGTACCAGTACTTACAATCGGGGGGCCAGGAGTGAGTGTTGCAGAACCAGAAACTGATACATTACTGGAGAGAGCAGAAGAAGAATATTCCTGAAGAGGGTTTTTCTCTTCTGTTAAAGGCTTTATCATAGTCACTTTTTATCATACCGGTTCTCTCTTTACTTCCTAACTAAATGGTACTTCCTGGTTACCTGGATCATCCCCCTCACTTCCTAGTCTAGGCTCATAAAGGGACACTTATACTGAAAAAATGACTTTGCCTCATCTTAATCTATAATTGAATACATGTAAGTAGCACTCTGATTGCTAGTATCCCCATAAGCACTCTCAAAACACTTGTAATTCAAGATTTAAAAATATTGATTTATTGGCACAGAGGAATTGTTTAAAACACTCAAAACTCAACCCACTGTACCCCCCTCCCCTTATTATAAACACAAAATAAACATCCTTATTTCTTAAACTTTTTCTGGTCGTCCCCAGATAAGTACCAACTAAAGGTCTCTTGAAAATGACGCGGGAAACAAAGTGCTCCTATGTAAAGTGGCTTGGTGCTGTAAAAGTTATCAAAAGTCTGGACTTTGTTAATTCCAAATACGTGGTTTATAAAGAGATGTCTCAGCCTGCTATGGCCTCCGCTCCTTCCACGTGTGTATTCAAACGCCTCTGGAAACAAAAAGCAACATGGACGCTATACAAATTCAGTCTCTGGCATACCGGGACTTTTGATACGGAATCTCATACCTTGAGGCTACTCATCCTGCTGTAGTATGCTTACACGAACTTTTACGATGGTCGAGCATAGTCAAGGTTTATCATCTCTATTTAACATTCCAGCACAGTACAGCTCTGTGTGTAGTGGCAGCATGTAAGGATCCTTATTAGTGCCTCCTCTAATATATTTTATTTTAGGGCCTGCAGCACAGGCCATAGAGGTGGGGTTGTGGAAACATGTGGGTGACTTTCCTCTTCTCCTGGCTAGTAATATTCCTCTTTCTGTGGCTAAATGACAGGTGGGACTGGTTATTTCTAAACTGGTCTTGGACATAGGTGACTGGGTTATCAGTACAGGGATGGTATGGGTGACTGGGTGCACTGTATAGGGATGTCATGGGTGACTGGGTTATCTGTACAGGGATGGTATGGGGAACCGGGTTATCTGTACAAGGATGGTTTGGATTACTGGGTGCACTGTACAGGGATGGTAAGGGGGAGGGGGTGCACTGTACAGGGATGGTTTGGATCACTGGGTGCACTGTACAGGAATGGTTTTGATGACGGTGCACTGTACAGGGATGGTATGGGGGACTGGGTGCACTGTACAGGGATGGTATGGGTGACTGGGTGCAATGCACAGGGATGGTATGGGGGACTGGGTGCACTGTACAGGGATGGTATGGGTGACTGGGTGCAATGTACAGGGATGGTATGGGGGACTGGGTGCACTGTACAGGGATGGTACGGGGGACTGGGTGCACTGTACAGGGATGGTTTGGATGACTGGGTGCACTGTACAGGGATGGTACGGGGGACTGGGTGCACTTACAGGGATGGTATGGCGGACTGGGTGCACTGTAAAGGGATGGTTTGGATTATTGGGTGCACTGTACAGGGATGGTATGGGGGACTGGGTGCACTGTACAGGGATGGTTTGGATCACTGGGTGCACTGTACAGGGATGGTTTGGATCATTAGGTGCACTGTACAGGGATGGTTTGGATCACTAGGTGCACTGTACAGGGATGGTTTGGATCACTAGGTGCACTGTACAGGGATGGTTTGGATCACTAGGTGCACTGTACAGGGATGGTTTGGATCACTAGGTGCACTGTACAGGGATGGTTTGGATCACTGGGTGCACTGTACAGGGATGGTTTGGATGACTGGGTGCACTGTACATTAATAATATGGGAGACTGGGGGCACTGTAAAGTCTAGTTGTACAGATTCTTTAGATTTGAAAGCCTGTTCTTTTAGGCTGAGCGCATAATCTGGCCCAGAATTACATTTTCTATCTATACCTTTGCAGTTGATCGCGTACCACCAGAGGTTATGCTTGAAATGATAGAAAGTACCATGGCCAGTTAAAGACACTTGAAATCTGCATGCTTGCTAGCAGATGATGGGTCTGCAGTGGAAGTTTATGTCAGCCTCTTGTTGTGCACTAAATGAGGATTGGGGGCCATATGTTCTATTTCCCTAGAGCAGCTTATCAATGGGATGTCGTTTGATTTACCCAATGCCTCCTATTACACCTTGAAAATGGAAAACATCCTCCCAAACTTTAGCTCCTGTAGCTGTGAGGGGGAGAGTGCAACCACCAAACCCTCTGCAAGCTGACATCCACAATAAAGCAAGAATATACTACAACTGAAAATAGTGGAACCAATATTTCAGAGAATCTCCTGAATCAGACATTAGATAAAAGTAAGTGATTTCATCTAATGAAGTAGACAGATTATGTCTTAACTGATGAAGGGGGTGTTACCCTCGAAACGTTGTATTGCCGTTTGATGTTTGGCTTGTAATAAACATTTAATTTTGGAGTGCAGTCCACCTTGTTTCTATTTGATTGCCTTGTTCCCTGTGAAGTAGGGAAATTGGACTTTTTGCACCCACTGGGGGATCAGTGTGCATATGGACTATCTTTGATATATTTAGATTATGTCTTAAACAGGTATTAAAGGGATGTCACCGTTGTTTCAAATATATTCAACTCTGCAAATGACTCTGAGAGATAAAACAGTTTCCTGACAAGGGGTTCCTTCTTTCCATTTACACCTTTATTATAGTCACTTTTTATCATACCGGTTCTCTCTTTACTTCCCCCCTAACTCCCTAACTTACTGGTTACTTCCTGGTTACATGGCTCCTCCCTCTTGATTTCTAGTCTAGGCATCTTATTATTATTATGGATTTATATAGCCATTAAAACTTTGCTTTGTCAGTTATACTGCCTGCCAATCCTAAGATCTAGGTCCCCACTAGCCGTTTTGGTGAATAGATGGGGAGGCTCCATACGTCCGCTGCCCTCGGTGCGCTGGCCGACCTTTTCGCAGCGCATGTGATCACCATTTTGGGTGCGCATGCATGCACTGCGATAGGGATACTCAAGAGATCACAGGGTTAGGCGATGGATTGCGCGAACATTGCGATTTTGCTGCGTCGCGTGATCACCTGCGTGCTCCTAGTGGGGGCCTTGCCTTTACTACGATGTTTACCAGTTTTAACATGCATTTGTAACCAGATGTTTAATAATAAGTTCTTTTCCATTATGGAAAATGTATCAGCCACACACTCTGTTCAATGAGCTTTTTATACGCTTGAGCATGTGCGGAGGAGACTACAGGGGAATCAGCAATCAATCAATCATTGGTTGTGATGTCGCAGTCACAAGCCTTGAGGAGACAGCTACTCTGCCAGAATGGGATAATTATTAATGTAGGAAGCTGGGGATGCTTCCCTGCTACTCATCCTGTATCATAGAGATTCATTCTTTTTCTTCTCACGTCCTCTAATGCCTCTCCTTGTCAGTCACTCCATGGCTGCCACACACCAAAGGATCTGGTTCAAGCTGCTTACCCTATCTATAAAGCACTACTAAACACAGTCCTCCAGATATCTTGAGCTGTCCTCCGATATCGTCCCAGACGCAACCTCCGCTCTGCAAACGATCTCCTCCTCTCATCAACCTTGTCACCTCTTTCATGCCTGTATTCAGGACATTGCTTGCGTGACCCCTATGCTCGGAACTCCCTTCCTCCATCTGCCGTCATTCAAGTCCCTTAATACCTTCAAAGTTAACCTTAAAAAACCACCTCTTTAGGCAAGCATATAACCCTGGCCTAAAACATTACTTCTTATACCCAATATGATCCAACCGGCCTTTCACACTCACTGCCAATCTATTACAGCCTACAGAACTCCTGACCTTATGTCTCATCCCACATATTCCTCTGACTGTAAGATCTTGGCAGGGTCCTCTCTATCTATTGTTCACGGTATTGCTGATAGAAAAACTCATGCGTTTACTTCATATTTGTATTACCTGTGTATGTAAGATATGATGAGACTTTGTTTAAACTGTATTACCTCTGTATGTAATGTATGGCTCCAGGAATGTGTAAAGCGCCACGGAAGCTGTTGGCGCGATAATTTGATTTCTAGTCTAGGCATCTTATTATTATTATGGATTTATATAGCGCCAACATCTTCCGTGGCGCTTTACAATTACATAGTCATACATTACATACAGGGTAATACATGTTATACAAAGTCATATATATTACATACACAGGTAATACAAAATATGAGTAAACAGCATGATGAGTTTCTTACAGCAATACCGTGATACAATAGTAGAGAGGACCCTGCCCAAAGAGCTTACAGTCTAGAGGATATGGGGGTGAGACATAAGGTTGCAGCAGCTTTTGTTTACTTTTTAACTGTTACTATGTAATGATTGCCTTAAAGCACACATTACTGTTATTTAAACAGAATCAAAGGGTCAGTTGAATTCAGTTTATTTGTAAAGAATCTCTTTGAAGTTATATTTAGCTGCTGGAAGACAACAAATGACTTATTACAGCAAGAGGGATTGTCTCACCATTTACTACAATGAAAGATGCCTGTCATATGTGACAATAAAATATATAGTATTGTCAGGGGGAGATGCCTAAGGCCTGGTAGACATATTCTGGTCAGATTTGGCAGGGATGGCAGTGACAATTGTTCATGTATGCTTTTTTTTCATTTGTTAAGGGCATGTCCACCCTTAAAGGAACACTAAAACTGGTATTTTAACTATATTCCATATGTTTCTATTTTACAGGGAGGTGAGAACCTTTTCCCCCCTCCCTGTGAATAATAGAATGCCTGGGGGACACTGGAACTTACCTTACCACCGCTCCACTTGCAGTTCCTTCGCACTGAAAGCCACGCTGGCCGGTTTCGCACGCATATCTTTTGTATTGGCGCGCATGCAACAAGATAGGCCCTTAGTCGGCAGTACGGCTGTCAGTGTAGAAGGAACTGCAAGTGGAGCGGCGGTAAGGTAAGTTCCAGTGTCCCCCTTCACAGGGAGGTGGGAAATAGTGTTCTCACCTCCCTGTGAATATAGAAACAGATGGAATGTAGTTAAAAATAACCGTTTTGGTGTTCCGTTAATACAAAAAAATGTTGCATGTGTGTTACCAGATCCCACCCCAAATTATATATTCAGCACACTATTAGATGTATTATTCACATGATATTTAAGTGTAGGAAGCTGGGGGTGCTTCCCTGCTTCTCATCCTGTATCATAGAGATAAAGGATAAATAAATCTATATTGAAAAATAGGCTATTTTAAATGACCATAACTGGAAACTATAATTCTTCCCAACCACCACTGTAATTTTTTGTTGATCTGCCCCATTTCTTTACATATCCAATCTAAAACTTATAATATTTTTCATCTGTCAATCAAGTTCCTTGCTCTCAAAAACTATTCTTCTGTGTAGTTTTACTGTAGCTGGAATGTTGACAGAGTTTTGACATTGGAATGCAGTATGCTTGTGCAGGTTGACAGTTGGTTTGTGGGAAAATAGTCAGGTTGATGGAAGTGGGAGTGGTTAAAAGAGGAGGGGGGGATACTGCCCTAACAAAATGTGTGCTGGATTGAAGGCATGCAGCAACACACGCAAATCAGAGTGCTACTTACATGTATTCAACTATAGATTAAGATGAGGCAAATCATTTTTTCAGTATAGTTCCCTTTAAGAGCCTAGACTAGGAAGTGAGGGGGAGGATCCAGGTAACCAGGAAGTAACCATTAGTTAGGAAGTAAAGAGAGAACCGGTATGTAAAAAGTGACTATGATAAAGCATTTAACAGAAAGAAGAAAACCTCTTCAGGAATATGTCTTCTGTCTTCTCTCCAGTAATGTATCAGTTTCTGGTTCTGCAACACTCACTCCTGGGCCTCCGATTGTAAGTACTGGTACAAAGTTGATATGCTGCTTAAATATCATTTTTCCTTCTGTTCAGTGGAATAAAGTAAATTCAGAGCAATTACTTAAGTTCCCAGGGAGCCTGTGTCAATCCTGTGTGTAGGCACGCCAATCTGTTATTCCTGCTCTCTCATATAATGAAGACACAGGACTCCTTTAGAGCTAATCCAGACTATAAATACCAAACTTCTATTCTGTGTAACCAGAGGGCTACATTTGGAGGCACTGCTGAGATTCAAAGTAGGAGTAAATCACAAATATGCCATTACTTACCCCAGCAGAGATTTCCACGATCAGCTGTTTTAAATAAAGCGATACCGCTCATCTCAGTATTTAAAACAGCTGATTGTGGAAACCAGAAGACTACTCCAATCACTACTGTAGTGACTGTCAGGCTATGCTGTCATCGGGCTGCAGTAGAAGGTAACAGCGCAGAGGAGTTGTGTATGATGCAACTGAAAGTGGACTTTTTCCCCACAATCCAACTGGCAAGTTTTTTTTTTAGGTGTGATAAACCAGAGTACCCAGAGATAAGCCCATCACTTGTACTCCAAGGGGATTCGAACCATTGGCCTCCATTGCAGCAGGTTGTCATATTGTTATGACAGTTATGACATCATGACTAGCTATAGTGTAAAAATTATAACTATGACTGTATGCACTGCCGTATTTATTAATATAATATGTGTAACCAGACTAATCTGGTGGTGCTGGGGATATATAATCAATATACAATATACACAGTTGAGAAGATACCCTTCCCTAGTATCCCCATAGCACTCTCAAAACACTTGTAATTCAAGATTTAAAATATTGATTTATTGGCACAGAGGAATTGTTTAAAACACTCAAAACTCAACCCACTGTACCCCCTCCCCTATTATAAACACAAAATAAACACCCTTATTTCTTAAACTGGGCGTCCCCAGATAAGTACCAACTAAAGGTCTCTTGAAAATGAAGCGGGAAACAAAGTGCTCCTATGTAAAGTGGCTTGGTGCTGTTAAAGTTATCAAAAGTCTGGACTTTGTTAATTCCAAATACGTGGTTTATAAAGAGATGTCTCACCCTGCTATGGCCTCCGCTCCTTCCACGTGTGTATTCAAACGCCTCTGGAAACAAAAAGCAACATGGACGCTATACAAATTCAGTCTCTGGCATACCGGGACTTTTGATACGGAATCTCATACCTTGAGGCTACTCATCCTGCTGTAGTATGCTTCACGAACTTTTACGATGGTCGAGCATAGTTAGGGTTTATCATCTCATTTAACATTCCAGCACAGTACAGCTCTGTGTGTAGTGGCAGCATGTAAGGATCCTTATTAGTGCCTCCCTAATATATTTTATTTTAGGGCCTGCAGCACAGGCCATAGAGGTGGGGTTGTGGAAACATGTGGGTGACTTTCCTCTTCTCCTGGCTAGTAATATTCCTCTTTCTGTGGCTAAATGACAGGTGGGACTGGTTATTTCTAAACTGTCTTGGACATAGGCGACTGGGTTATCAGTACAGGGATGGTATGGGGACTGGGTGCACTGTACAGGGATGTCATGGTGATGGGTTACTGTACGGGATGGTATGGGGAACTGGGTTACTGTACAAGGTGGTTTGGTTACTGGGTGCACTGTACAGGGATGGTAGGGGGACGGGGTGCACTTACAGGGATGGTTTGGATCACTGGGTGCACGTACAGGATGGTTTTGATGACGGTGCACTGTACAGGGATGGTATGGGGGACGGTGCACTGTACAGGGATGGTATGGGTGACTGGGTGCAATGCACAGGGATGGTATGGGGACGGGTGCACTGTACAGGATGGTATGGGTGACTGGGTGCAATGTACAGGATGGATGGGGGACTGGGTGCACTGTACAGGGATGGTAGGGGGACGGGGGCACTGTACGGGATGTTTGGATGACTGGGTCACTGTACAGGGATGGTACGGGGGACTGGGTCACTTACAGGGATGGTATGGCGGACTGGGTGTCACTGTAAAGGGATGGTTTGATATTGGGTGCACTTTACAGGGATGGTAGGGGGACTGGGTGCACTGTACAGGGATGGTTGGATACAGTGGGTGCACTGTACAGGGATGGTTTGGATCATGGTGCACTGTACGGATGGTTGTCACAGGTGCACTGTACGGGATGGTTTGGATCACAGGTGCACTGTACAGGGATGGTTTGGATCACTAGGTGCACTGTACAGGATGGTTTGGATCACTAGGTGCACTGTACAGGGAGGGTTGGATCTGGGTGCACTGTACAGGATGGTTTGATCACTAGGTGCACTGTACAGGGATGGTTTGGATCACTAGGTGCACTGTACAGGGATGGTTTGGATCACTGGTGCACTGTACAGGGATGGTTTGGATCACTAGGTGCACTGTACAGGATGGTTTGGATCACTAGTGCACTGTACAGGGATGGTTTGATCACTGGTGCACTGTACAGGATGGTTTGGATCACTAGGTGCACTGTCAGGATGGTTTGGATCACTAGGTGCACTGTACAGGGATGGTTTGGATCACTAGGTGCACTGTACAGAGATGGTTTGGATGACTGGGTGCACTGTACATTAATAATATGGGAGACTGGGGGCACTGTAAAGTCTAGTTGTACAGATTCTTTAGATTTGAAAGCCTGTTCTTTTAGGCTGAGCGCATAATCTGGCCCAGAATACATTTTCTCTATCTATACCTTTTCAGTTGATCGCGTACCACCAAGAGGTTATGCAGAAGGGAGTAGAGCTTGAGACTTGAAATCGAGCAAGATACAGGGTCTGCAGTGGAGTCAGCCTCTTGTTGTGCACAAATGAGGATTGGGGGCCATATGTTCTATTCCCTAGAGCAGCTTATCAATGGGATGTCGTTTGATTTACCCAATGCCTCCTATATACACTGAAAATGGAAAACATCCTCCCAAACTTTAGCTCCTGTAGCTGTGAGGGGGAGAGGTCAACCACCAAACCCTCTGCAAGCTGACATCCACAATAAAGCAAGAAATACTACAACTGAAAATAGTGGAACCAATATTTCAGAGAATCTCCTGAATCAGACATAGATAAAAGTAAGTGATTTCATCTAATGAGTAGACAGATTATGTCTTAACTGATGAAGGGGGTGTTACCCTCGAACGTTGTATTGCCGTTTGATGTTTGGCTGTAATAAACATTTAATTTTGGAGTGCAGTCCACCTTGTTTCTATTGATTGCCTTGTTCCCTGTGAGTAGGGAAATTGGACTTTTTGCACCCACTGGGGGATTCAGTGTGCATATGGACTATCTTTGATATATTAGATTATGTCTTAAACAGGTATTAAAGGGATGTCACCGTTGTATCAAATATATTCAACTCTGCAAATGACTCTGAGAGATAAAACAGTTTCCTGACAAGGGGTTCCTTCTTTCCATTTACACCTTTATTATAGTCACTTTTTATCATACGGTTCTCTCTTTACTTCCCCCCTAACTCCCTAACTTACTGGTTACTTCCTGGTTACATGGCTCCCCCTCTTATTTCTAGTCTAGGCATCTTATTATTATTATGGATTTATTAGCACCAACTCTTCCGTGGCGCTTTACAATTACATAGTCATACATTACATACAGGGTAATACTGTTATACAAAGTCATATATATATACATACACGGTAATACAAAATATGAGTAAACAGCATGATAGTTTCTTACAGCAATAACCGTGATACAATAGTAGAGAGGACCCTGCCCAAAGAGCTTACAGTCTAGAGGATATGGGGGTGAGACATAAGGTTGCAGGAGTCAGTAGGCTGTAAGTACCATATATACTCGAGTATAAACCGAGTTTTTCAGGCTGAAAAATCAGCCGGCGCGCCGTTACAGGAATGGGCGCGCGCGCTGCCGAATGCCATACCGTACCTGCCAGGAGCCCTTGGATGAGGAAGACCCACAGGGAGAAAGTGCGTCCACAGAGAAGAGTCCACAGGGAGAAGAGTCCACAGGAGAAGAGTCCACAGGGAGAAGAGTCCACAGGGAGAAGAGTCCACAGGGAGAAGAGTCCACAGGAGTCCACAGGGAGAAGAGTCCACAGGGAGAAGAGCCCACAGGTACAAACTGAACTAGGGGGAGGGGGGCATTCAAGATGTTTGGGAACTACAACTCCCAGCATGCTTTATTAGCTGGGAGTTGTAGTTTCCAAACATCTTGAATGCCAAGTGAGGTGGCATTCAAGATGTTTGGAAACTACAACTCCCAGCTAATAAAGCATGCTGGAGTTGTAGTTTTCCAAACATCTTGAATGCCACCCTCACTTGGCATTCAAGATGTTTGGAACTACAACTCCCAGCATGCTTAAGATGAGGCAAAGTCATTTTTTCAGTATAGTGTCCCTTTAAGAGCCTAGACTAGGAAGTGAGGGGGAGGATCCAGGTAACCAGGAAGTAACCAGTTAGTTAGGAAGTAAAGAGAGAACCGGTATGATAAAAAGTGACTATGATAAAGCATTTAACAGAAAGAAGAAAACCCTCTTCAGGAATATGTCTTCTGTCTTCTCTCCAGTAATGTATCAGTTTCTGGTTCTGCAACACTCACTCCTGGCCGTCCGATTGTAAGTACTGGTACAAAGTTGATATCTGCCTTAAATACATTTTTCCATTCTGTTCAGTGGAATAAAGTAAATTCAGAGCAATTACTTGAAGTTCCCAGGGAGCCTGTGTCAATCCTGTGTGTAGGCACGCCAATCTGTTATCTTTTGAAATTTTGTAGGTTCTACAATAAAAACCAGTTCATTTTGGCCCAAATCTGGTCACATGGTTAGACAATTAGGGCTGTTTACATTGGAGAAGCGACGTTTGGTGGGGATATGAAAACTTATACAAATATATTAATGGGCTACAAAGTAAACTCTGATGCATGTTTACTAATTGGTCTATCAGAGGACACGTGGACATCCTTTAGGTTGGAGAAAAAAGTTTCATCTTCAGGTTAGGAAAGGTTTCTTTACAGTGAAAGGATGGTGAAACTGTGGAACTGTCTCCAGCAGAGTGGTAATTGCAAGTCACTGAATAGCTTTAAAAGTGGGCAAGATGAGTTTCTAAAAACTAAAAATATTGAGAATTACTGGTATTAATACATATACTGTAGGTTCTGGTTGGTATGGGGATACTATATAATATTGAGAATTACTGGTATTAATACAATACTATAGTTTCTGGTTGGTACGGGGATGATACTATATAAATTGAGAATTACTGGTATTGAATACATACTGTAGTTTGCTTGGTACCGGGGATACTATATAATATTGAGGATACTGGTATTATACATATACTGTAGTTCTGCTTGGTACGGGGGGATACTATATAATATTGAGAATTATTGTATTATACATATACTGTAGTTCTGCTTGGTACGGGGATACTATATAATATTGAGAATTACTGGTATTAATACATATACTGTAGTTTGGTTGGTACAGGATACTATATAATATTGAGAATTACTGGTATTAATGCATATACTGTAGTTCTGGTTGGTATATGGCGGATACTATATAATATTGAGAATTACTGGTATTATATAAATATACTGTAGTTTGGTTGGTACATGGATTACTATATAATATTGAGAATTACTGGTATTCATAAATATACTGTAGTTCTGGTTGGTACGGGGATACTATATAAGATTGGAATACTGGTATTATACATATACTGTAGTCTGGTGGTACGGGGATACTATATAATATTGAGAAATTATGGTATTAATACATATACTGTAGTTCTGGTTGTAGGGGAGATATATATTGAGAATTACTGGTATAATAAATTACTGTGTTCGGTTGGTACAGGGATACTATATAATATTGAGAATTACTGGTATTAATACAATACTGTAGTTCTGGGTGGTACGGGGATTACTATATAATATTGAGAATTTACTGGTATTAATACATATACTGTAGTTCTGGTTAGTACGGGGATACTATATAATATTGAGAATTACTGTTATTAAATACATATACTATAGTTCTGGTGGGTACAGGGATACTATATAATATTGAGAATTAATGGTATTAATACATATACTGTAGTCCTCTTTGGTACAGGGATACTATATAATGTTGAGAATCACTGGTATAATACAATTACTGAGTTCTGGTTGGTACAGGGACACTATATAATATTGAGAATTACTGGTATTAATACATTTGCGTAGCTAGTTGTCATGAGGATGTTCATAGATTTGGATAACTAGGGATACTATATTATATTGAAAAGTTACTGTAGTAATACATATACTGTAGTCCTCTTTGGTACAGGACACTATATAATATTGAGAATTACTCTGGTTGGTACAGGGATACTATATAATATTGAGAATTACTGGTATTAATACATATACTGTAGTTTGGTTGGTACGGGGATTACTATATAATATTGAGAATTACTGGTATTAATAAATTATCTGTAGTTCTGGTTGGTACAGGGGATTACTATATAATATTGAGAATTACTGGTATTAATACATATACTGTAGTTCTGGTTGGTACGGGGATACAATAATATTGAGGAATTATGGTATTAATACATATACTGTAGTTCTGGTTAGTACGGGGATACTATATAATATTGAGAATTACTGTTATTAATACATATACTATAGTCTGTGGACAGGGATACTATATAATATTGAGAATTACTGGTATTAATACATATTACGTAGTCCTCTTGGTACGGGGATACTATATAATGTTGAGAATCACTGGGATTAATACATATACTGTAGTTCTGGTTGGTACAGGGACACTATATAATATTGAGGAATACTGGTATTAATACATATGCTGTAGTTCTAGTTGGTACAGGGATACTATATTATATTGAAAATTACTGGTATTAAAATCATATACTGTAGTCCTCTTTGGTACAGGGACACTATATAATATTGAGAATTACCGGTATTAATACATATACTGTAGTACGGTTGGTACAGGATACTATATAATATTGAGAATTACTGGTATTAATAAATATACTGTAGTTCTGGTTGGTACAGGGACAATATATAATATTGAGAATTACTGGTTTAAACATATGCTGTAGTTCTGTTGTGGTACAGGGATACTATATAATATTGAAAATTACTGGGTATTAATACATATACTGTAGTCCTCTTTGGTACAGGGGACACTATTATAATTATGCGAATACTCTGTTGGTACAGGGATACTATATAATATTGAGAATTACTGGTATTAATACATATACTGTAGTTTGGTGTTGGTACAGGGATACTATATAATATTGAAAAATTACTGTATTAATACTATACTGTAGTTCCTCTTTGGTACAGGGACACTATGTAATATTGAGAATTACTGGTATTAATACATATACTGTAGTTTCTGTGGTACAGGATACTATATAATATTGAAAATTACCGGTATTAATATATATACTGTAGTTCTGGTTGGTACAGGATACTATATAATATTGAAAATTACTGGTATTAATACATATACTGTAGTCCTCTTTGGTACAGGGACACTATGTAATATTGAGAATTACTGGTATTAATACATATACTGTAGTTCCTGTTGGTACAGGATACTATATAATATTGAAAATTACCGGTATTAATATATATACTGTAGTTCTGGTTTGGTACAGGATACTATATAATATTGAAAATTACTGGTATTAAACATATACTGTAGTTCTGGTTGGTACAGGGACACTATATAATATTGGAGAATTACTGGTATTAATAATATACTGTAGTTCTGGTTGGTACAGGGACACTATATAATATGAGAATTACTGGTATTAATACATATGCTGTAGTTCTAGTTGGTACAGGGTACTAATAATATGAAAATACTGGTATTAATACATATACTGTAGTCCTCTTTGGTAAGGGACACTATATAATATTGAGAATTACTGGTATTAAACATATACTGTAGTTTGCGGTTGGTACGGGGATACTATATAATATTGAGAATTACTGGTATTAATACATATACTGTAGTTCTGGTTGGTACAGGATACTATATAATATTGAAAATTACGGGTATTATACATAAACTGTAGTTCTGGTGTGTACGGGGATACTATATATATTGAAAATTACTGGTAATTATAAATATGTATATGGTATCTGTATATGATACTAGCGCCCGTTATATGTATAACTAACATATAATGGGCGCTAAAAGAACAGAGTGCCCCCTTAGTTGTCCCAAGGCCAGAGTATCCTCTTAGTGCCAAGGCCAGAGCCCCCCCTGAGTCCAAGGCAAGGGGCCCCCTCTGTCCAAAAATCCAGAGCGCCACCCTCATCCCAATCCAGCCCTCCCTTTGTCCCAAATCCAGGGACTCCCCCTCTGTACCAAATCCAAGGCCCACCCTCTGTACCAAATGCAGGGCCCTCCCTCGTCCCAAATCCAGGGCCCCCTTTTCCAAATCCAGGGGTCCCTGTGCAAGCACCTACTGTTTAATGGTGTCTCCTCTCGTGTGTTTCCTGTGTTTCTCCCTCTAGTGGGAGTCAATAGGAACGCAGAGACTCTCCCCTAGTAGTGAGTCCAAGGAACTGCAGTGACACACCACACAAGGACACAGGGACGCACATTTAGGGTTTTATAATATAGGATTACTGGTATTAATACATTACTGTGTTCTGGTGGTACTTACTGATTGCCACTGCCCATTTTAGCTGTTTTTTCCATTCTCGATCAACTGTTAGGTAGGGTTAAAAAGGAGGGTTATAAAGGTTTGGACTAGATGGACGTGGACGTATGTCTTTATACAACCTCCAATACTATGTTACTATGTAAAGGTTATACAGACCTTATGGGTAGGGATAAAAGGTTGGACATAGATGGATGTATGTCTTTATACAACTCCAATATATGATTACTATGTAACTGTTATACAGGACATTATGGTAGGATATAAAGAGTTTGGACTAGATAGATGTATGTCTTTATACAACCTCCAATATAGTTACTATGTAATGGTATAGAGACATTATGGGTAGGGTATAAAGGTTGGACAAGATGGATGGATTGTCTTTATACAACCTCCAATACTATGTATATGTAACTGTTATACAGACATTATGGGTTAGGGTATAAAGGTTGGACTAGATGGCAAGATGAGTTTCTAAAACTAAAAAAATATTGAGTAATTACTGGTATTAAGCAACTAGAGTTCTCGGTGTGGTATGGGGAGCGATTACTATATAATATGAGAATTACTGGTATATACATATACTATAGTTCTGCGTTGGTACGGGGATAGGCTACTATAAATATTGAGAATTACTGGTATTAATACATATACTGCTAGTTCGGCTTGGTACGGGGATACTATATAAATGAGGATTACTGGATCATTTACCAAATATACTGTAGTTCTGCTGTACGGGGACTACTATATAATATTGAGAATTACTGGTCATAATTTCAGTTTAACCATCAATTTTATCAGTTTGAGGTGGAAATTTTGGAAATTTTGTAGGTTCTACAATAAAAACCAGTCATTTTGGCCCAAATCTGGTCACATGGTTAGACAAGTTAGGGCTGTTTACATTGGAGAAGCGACGTTTGCGTGGGGATATGAAAACCTTATACAAATATATTAATGGGCTACAAAGTAAACTCTGATGCATTGTTTACTAATTGGTCATATCAGAGGACACTTATTAGCTGGGAGTTGTAGTTTCCAAACATCTTGAATGCCAAGTTTCTACCCTCGGTTTATACTCGGGTCAATAACTTTATTAGGATTTTTAGCTGAAATTGGGTACCTCGGTTTATACTCGGGTCGGTTTATACTCGAGTATATACGGTAGATTGGCAGTGGAGTGTGAAAGGCGGGTTGGATCATATTGGGTAGTAAGAAGGTAATGTTTAGGCCAGGTTATATGCTTGCCTAAAGAGGTGGTTTTTAAGGTTAACTTTGAAGGTATTAAGGGACGTTGAATGACGGACAGATGGAGGAAGGGAGTTCCAGAGCAGAGGGGCAGCGCAAGCAATGTCCTGAATACAGGCATGGAAAGAGGTGACAAGGGTGGATGAGAGGAGGAGATCGTTTGCAGAGCGGAGGTTGCGTCTGGGACGATATCGGAGGATCAGCTCTGGAGGGGCTGTGTTAGATAGTGCTTTATAGGATAGGGTAAGCAGCTTGAACCAGATCCTTTGTGTGATGGGCAGCCAGTGGAGTGACTGACAGAGGAGAGGCATTAGAGGAGTGAGAAGAAAAATGAATGAATCTCTATGATACAGGATGAGTAGCAGGGAAGCATCCCCAGCTTCCCTACATTAATAATTATCCCCATTCTGTCAGAGTAAGCTGTCTCCTCAAGGCTGTGACTGCGAACATCACAACCAATGATTGATTGATTGCTGATTCCCCTGTAGTCTCCTCCGCACATGCTCAAGCTTATAAAAAGCTCATTGAACAGAGGTAGGTGGCTGATACATTTTCCATAATGGAAAAGAACTTATTATTAAACATCTGGTTACAAATGCATGTTATAAACTGGTAAACATAGTAGTAAGGGCAAGGCCCCACTAGGGAGCACGCAGGGAGCACGCGACGCAGCAAAATCGCAATGTCGCGCAATCCATGCGCGCTACCCTGTGATCTCTTTGATGTATCCCTATCGCAGTGCATGCAATGCGCACCAAAAATGGTGATCACATGCGCTGCGAAAAGGGTCGGCAGCGCACCGCAGGGCAGCGGACGTAATGGAGCCTTCCCCATCTATTCACCAAAACGGGCTAGTGGGACCTAGATCTTAGGATTGCAGGCAGATAACTGACAAATCACAAGTTTTATTTTTTTAAAGGTGACCATGCACTCAACATTTTTAATTGGCTGCGATATTCTGACATGTCCCAAGGTTAAGTACATGTTAGGTACACACAATTGGATATTTCGACCCATTTGACTCAACAATACAAAAACACTGGAAGCCGTGCCGAAAAAATAGCCGCAGACAATATTTTGATGTGAGCAAATATAATTGCTGATATTTTGATCCAGTCAACCGAAATACTGGAATATCCATCATGTTAAATACCTAGACGTGTGTACCATGACATAACGATGATGGTCGACTGGACGTTCGAAAAGGAAAAAAGTTTGACTCGACAGTGCAGTAAAATTTCCCCGATTTTACAGTCTTCAATGGACTGGATGTTCAGTGGCTTCAAAATTTTGGTTGACTGGTTGAAAGTCCCCCTTTTCTCACTATAATACAGGTTATTTGGCTGTAACGTGTCACATGTCTTTCTTCCAGTCTTCCAAGCCTCCAGCTGTGTAATGAATATAATGGAACAAAGAACTCTCCCTGCTCACGGAATTCCATGGCACATAAGTGCTAACAACTTGGCTGTTAACCCCACTGTGCACTAAAAATACAGCAGATTCCAATATACCGTAGCAGAAGAAATACCTTTCACAGAACAGTACAGCAGCGAATTGTGCCGTTTAAACTTGCAGAAAAGGAGGAACCTGTATTAACTGACTTCCAATTACATGCCTGACCCACTGTGTACCATGTCAGCATTAGTATACATTAATAAAGATCAAGACCTCGTATTGTAAGGAAATTTACCACAAAACTCTTAAAAGAAACATTATCATTCATAAATATTTATGGCAACTTTCCCTCCGTTATCCATAGTGTTTAAATGCCAGTTTTTAATTTATTTATTTAAAGGACTAAAATAAAACAGACATGTTTGCATTGTGTGTTACGATCTCTCACAATAATTCTTACTGTTTATACAGAAACACTGAAATATGATACTATTTATGACTTTACAAGCCTAACTAAATGTTAAAGCATTTAACAGCATTATAAAAGGTGTAAAAAAAAAAAAAAAAAAACTTGGGCTCGTCCGGGATTTGAACCCGGGACCTCTCGCACCCAAAGCGAGAATCATACCCCTAGACCAACGAGCCAGCTACTTAATTTCATTGAATACATATGATACTGGATTCCAGTACAGTTTATTTTTTAATATTCCCTACTCTTACATTATTTTCATACTTACATTTAGATAAATATAATTCTCCCTCTTTACAAGGCACTGGTAAGGCCTGATTTGGAATATGCAGTGCAGTTTTGGAATCCCATATACAAAAGGGACATCTTGGAAATGGAAGCAGTTCAGAGAAGGGCAACTAAATTAATAACGGGAATGGAGGGGCTTGATTATCCAGGCAGATTAGACAAGTTAGGGCTGTTTACTTTAGAGAAGCGACGTTTGCATGGGGATATGATAACCTTATACAAATATATTAATGGGCCATACAAAAAATCTCTGGTGCATTGTTTACTAATCGGTCATATCAGGGGACTTGTGGACATCCTTTAAGACTGGAAGAAAAGAAGTTTAAAACGTTTACGGTAGTTTCTGGGTGGCTCCGGGGAACTATATAATATTGAAAATTACTGGTATTAATACATATACTGTAGTTCTGGTTGGTACAGGGACACTATATAATATTGAGAATTACTGGTATTAATACATATACTGTAGTTCTGGTTGGTACAGGGACACTATATAATATTGAGAATTACTGGTATTAATACATATGCTGTAGTTCTAGTTGGTACAGGGATACTATATAATATTGAGAATTACTGGTATTAATACATATACTGTAGATCTATGTAATTATAAAGCGACTGTAATTGTAAAGCGCCACGGAAGATGTTGGCGTTATATAAAATCAATAATAATAATAATAATAAAAATAGATCTGGTTAGAATACTATATAATATTGAGAATTACTGGTATTAATACATATACTGTAGATTTGGTTGGTACAGGAATACTATAATATTGAGAATTACTGGTATTAATACAAAACTGTAGTTCTGGTTGGTACAGAGAACTATATAATATTAAGAATTACTGGTATTAATACATATACTGTAGTTCTGGTTGGTACAGGGATACTATATAATATTGATAATTACTGGTATTAATACATATACTGTAGTTCTGGTTGGTACAGGGATACTATATAATATTGATAATTACTGGTATTAATACATATTCTGTAGTTCTGGTTGGTACAGGGATACTAGATATATTAAATTACTGGTATTAATACATATACTGTAGTTCTGGTTGGTATAGGGATACTATATAATATTAATAATTACTGGTATTAAGACAAATACTGTAGTTCTGGTTGCAGACATCCCACCCTGCCCCTTCAGGCTTCCGGGCAGGGTGGGGAAAGGGGGCGGTGAGCAGGGTGTGATGCCACAAGGGCGGGACGTGATGTCACAAGGGCATGGCCTGTGTTCTAGGGGTTGTGGGAGGCAGGGTTCGGGGCATTATGGGGCATGGCCTTGGAGAGTGGGCGTGACTTGGGAGGAGACTCAAGTCTCCTCTCAAGTCCGGGAGTCTGGGGTGGTCTCGCGGGAGTGCGGGATACCACCCCAGAATGAGGGTGACTCTCGGACAATCGGGAGGGGTGGGATACCTGTGGTTGGTACAGGGATACTATATAATATTGAGAATTACTGGTATTAATACATATACTGTAGTTCTGGTTGGTACAGGAATACTATATAATATTGAGAATTACTGGTATTATACTAATACTGTAGTACTGGTTGGTACGGGATACTATATAATATTGAGAATTACTGGTATTAATACATATACGTGCAGTTCTGGTGGTACGGGGATACTATATAATATTGAGAATTACTGGTATTAATACATATACTCCAGTTCTGGTTGGTACAGTGATACTATATAATATTGAGAATTACTGGTATTAATATATATACTGCAGTTCTGGTTGGTACAGGGATACTATATACTATTGAGAATTACTGCTATTAATACATATACTGCAGTTCTGGTTGGTACGGGGATACTATTATAGAGATTAAGCTGGTATTAATACATATACTGTAGTTCTGGTTGGTACAGGAATACTATATAATATTGAGAATTACTGGTATTAATACATATACTGTAGTACTGGTTGGTACGGGGATACTATATAATATTGAGAATTACTGGTATTAATACATATACTGCAGTTCTGGTTGGTACGGGGATACTATTTAATATTGAGAATTACTGGTATTAATATATATACTGCAGTTCTGGTTGGTACAGGGATACTATATAATATTAAGGATACTTTTCGATTACAATTTGGAGTCAGGAATTCCTCCCCCAACACCCCCCCCCCTTTATATCTGTGGTTTTTTTCCTTCCTCTGGATCAACTGTTAGGTAGGGTTAAACATAAGGGTAAAAAGGTTGGACTAGATGGGCGTATGTCTTTATTCAACCTCAATTACTATGTACTAGGTAGGGTTAAACATAAGGGTAAAAAGGTTGGACTAAATGGGCGCGCATGCGCATAGAAGACAAGGTCCGTCGGGACCTGTCAGACTACTGCCGGGGGAGCGAGCGAGCGGGTTAGTTTCTTACCTTCTCTCCTGGCTCCTGTTTGTTCTATTGAGAAACGAAGGTAAGGCACAGCTCTCTTTACCTCCCGTTCTTCAATAGAACTGGATTACCAAATCTTCCAAAACGAGTGGAATACCTTAAGTAGTGGTGCTGTGAGATCCAAATTTAATACCTTGTATGACTTCCATGAGCTTGAAGGACAGCATCCATGTGGTTTCGCAGGATTCATAACAATTTATTGATGAAATCATCAGGACTAGTGAAGAAAACAGTCTTGCATGCCTCCCAGAGTTCATCAATATTCTTTGGTTTTGTCTTCCATGCTTCCTCTTTCATCCTACCCAACATATGCTCAATGATGTTCATGTCAGGTGACTCGACTGGCCAATCCTGGAGCATCTTGATCTTCTTCGCCTTAAGGAACTTTGATGTGGAGACGGAAGTATGTGATGGAGCACTATCCTGCTGCAGAATTTGGCCTTTTGTATGGTTGGGAATATATGAGGTAGCTAAGATTTCTTGATATTTTACACTATTGATGTTGCCTTCCACTCTGAAGATCCCTCGCACACCCACATACTGGATGTAACCCCAGACCATGATTTTGCTTCCAACAAACTTCACTGTTTTCTGTGTAAATCTCGGCTCCATGCGGATTCCAGTAGGTCTCCTGCAATATTTGCGGCGACTGTGGTGTAATTCAACAGAAGATTCATCTGAAAAATCCACCTTTTCCCACTTTTCCAGCATCAATCCTTTTAGCAGGCTGCGGGACTTGGCAAATGCCACACGTTTTTTCAATTGTCTTTTCTCTAGTGCTGGCTTATGGGCACTTGCCTTGGATTTTCGATTGTTAAGCGACACTTCAGGTCTATTTGTACACAAGCAACAAGACTTTTGTCAGAAACTGTACAATTATGATTGTGGTAGTACAATTACAATTGTGATCGTAGATTTACAAACACGATCGTAATTGTACTATCCCTTATACAATATAATTGCGGTAGTCACGCCCATAAATTACCATCCGCAACATTCATGGATTCCCCCTTATATTGATACATGACACCTACAAATTATATACAATCTCCATGAAATCTGCATTTTAATTACAGCAAGGAGAGCGCAACAAGAGAACTAAAGTGACACACACAACTAGTAACAGTGCGATGTACAGTGAGTCATTATCGGTTCACCTACTGAGGCTCTCAGCGCATCACAAGGTGGCATTAATCATTTTGGCACTTTTAACATCAGCCATTAGCTAGCGTTAAAAAGCATGGGATGGCTAGCTGCTATCGCCATATACCATTAATTGCTGCTTGTTTACGTTCTGCCTTAGCCACCCAGCTGCCACAATGAAATAGTTAAATTCGATCTCGCTTTGATGTTTATGTGACTCAGGTTACGTGTCATTCTCCAAAAATAAGTGATCCCCCTTAGACATACACCCCACAGTCAGTGATGAAAATGCAGGGGCCCGGGCACCCCTGCAAGTTTGGTGGCCAGGCCCCCTTAAACAACCCCCCCATCCCCAGTGGCACTGCAATCAGCTCCTTAAACTGCTGATCTTATGTATGCAGTAAAGGTACATGTGATCAGCTATTTAAAAGACTGGTACCAAACCGGCAGAAGTTTAAAACAGCCGATTGCACGTAATGTTACTGCATAAACACTAATAGGCTGATCGTGGGCCCTCATAGTCCCCGCAGGTCTTTCCTGGTAAAACTTGGGCGGTTGGGGGGCATGTAGTACTACTATTGTTGTTAGATTTCTCAGAGATGGATTAAGATCATATTGGGCCCAAGGCAGGGCCATCATTTAGGGGCCCCTTTCTCCTTGCACTCCTATATTGTTTCCCTAGACTGTTAACCACAGAGCAGTGTTTTGGATATTTCAAAGTAAGTATCGGGAAGACGCACACACATAGGTTTAAGTGCTTTTATTGTGACATTCTGTGAGCATTCTGTTTCGGGGGGTCCCCCCTTCCTCAGGTTCATCCAAGGTGTGTTTCTCTCCAATATAGAGCACCATTTGAAACTACAATTGTGTTGTGAACTAAGACCTCTCTGCATGCTGCACTACATGATCTTGACAGCATTGTGGGAAATCATCTCAATCTTCTGATGTCACTGCAGCTCCCCCCCCCCCACACACACACACACACACGCTGCAGACAAGACACAAATGCCCACATGCTCTTTCTCCCTCCCGTTACCAGACTGTCACTACTGACCTTTCCCCTAGTTGCCTGTGAAGAGCTGAACATTGATTTAATTAATTAGTATTTGACATGTGTAAAAAAGGATGCTACTAAGCAGAGGAAAACCTTTCTAGGTTCTCACTCTTCCTGTGAGACATATGTAGGGACGACATATAGTAACAGGTCAGTGAAGTCAAGGGCTCATTTACAGAGAAGGGTGTATACACATGGTGTATACACATACTTAAGGGGGAACTGTGGTCCAAAAATGACTTTAGGTAAATTGATAGGAATTGCTGAGAATTTTTGCAATGTATTTCCATTGTTTATTTTGCATAGTTTTGAAGATATTTACATTTTTGTTTGTGATATGGCAGCAGCATCACCAGGTCCCCTGCACTTCCTGCTTCCTGCTCTGAAACTGTCAGTCAATCTGTCCTGTGTCTCCTCCTCCCCTTTGCAGCCCCCCTGGTCCCTCCCACTCATGGACCCCATGGTCCCTTCAGTTGCAGGCCCCCCATTATCTTACAGCCCAATGTGCCATGGCCCCGCCCACTCACGGGTGCCTAAGCCCCACCCACTCACAGGTGCCGTGGGTTACTCAGGCCCCCCCTACAGAAAACTCTGCCTAAAAAGGCTGTTTTCACACAGTGAAAGAGAAGGGCTGTAGATTCCCTTACCTTCTCTGTCAGGACTTAACACAGCAGAGAGGAGGAGGGACTTCCTGTCTCCCTCACACACTGAGGGAGTCTGAGGCTGTGCTCGCCGGCGGCACTGTGCAGGAGAAGCCTCAGGAATGTCACAAGTCAGCCTCCCACCCATTAACTTTCTGGTCAGTCATTTCTGTATATCTTGGGCTGTGGAGCACGTAGAGAGGTGGTTGATGTCTCGTTTTAAAGGTAGGAAACTGGCCTTTCATTTAAACTTAACTTGTTTGGAGACCACAATTCCCCTTTAAATGGTAAATAACACTAAACCCCCCAAAATAACTATTTCCCCCTAAATGTCTAAGGCAGGAGGAAGTATTTCTATTTCCAATTTTGCTGTCATTAAAGAGTTAATCACTTAAAGGGCATGTCCACCCCCAAAACTAAAATTTAACCCACTACAGGCTCTGCTGTGTAGTGTTAACAATCCTTACCTTCCTCCTCTGCTCCTGCAGTGCCTGTCCAAAGTTTAGAAAAGTGAAGAGTAGGAGCTTGCTGTGTGTCATCAGGTCACTGCTTCTTCCTTTTCCTCCCTGAGGACACTACATAGTAACATAGTAATTTAGGTTGAATAATAATAATCAAGTTAAACTTTTTCAGCCTCTTTTTTTACCCTACCTAACAGTTGATCCAGAGGAAGGCAAAAAAAAAAAACAGCTAAAAAAAAGGTGTGTGTGAAATTCCTTACTGACTCCAAATGGCAATCGGAAAGTATTAACCTGTATTAATACCAGTAATTCTCAATATTATATAGTATCCCTGTACCAACCAGTACTACAGTATATGTAAAAACAATAGTTGAGGTTTGGACTGTGTTAGCCATAAGTAAGAGAAGAGTAGATCTGTAGATACCGTTATTGGCTAACTAAATAAAAAAAATAGCATCCATGTACCAACCGGAACTACAGTATATGTATTAATACCAGTAACTCTCAATATTATATAGTATCCCCATACCAACCAGTAACTCTCAACATTATATAGTATCCCCGTACCAACCAGTACTACTGTATATGTATTAATACCAGTAATTCTCAATATTATATAGTATCCTGTACCAACCAGAACTACAGTATATGTATTAATACCAGTAATTCTCAATATTACATAGTTTCCCTGTACCAACCAGAACTACAGCATATGTATTAATACCAGTAATTCTCAATATTATATAGTATCCTCGTACCAACCAGAACTACAGTATATGTATTAATACCAGTAATTCTCAATATTATATAGTATCCCCATACCAACCAGTACTACAGTTTATGTATTAATACCAGTAATTCTCAATATTATGTAGTATCCTGTACCAACTAGAACTACAGTATATGCATTAATACCAGTAGTTCTCAATATTCCAAATGAGGCCTTACCAGTGCCTTGTAAAGAGGGAGAATAATGTTTTTTTTCTCTTGAACTTATTACCCTCTTTATACAAGATAATCAGAGGTTATTCAATAAAAGTTCTTAACGTTTAAAATGGTGCTAATTTTGCCCCAACCAATCAGATGTTAGCTTTTAAATGTTAAATAAATCTGATAAGTTGGGGCAAAATTAGCACCATTTTAAATGATAAGAACTATTATTGAATAACTCTGAATATCTTGCTAACTCTAGCCGTTGCTGCCAGGCATTGTTTGCTACAAAAACTTTTTTTGGGGGTGGAGATAACCTTTTAGAAATCTTACTGGCAATAATAATTTCTCGCTCTGCCTACCTTACTTCAAAGAGAATAACCCTATGGCTGAGGCCAAACTACAACGGACTGGAATCGTAAACGACGCAATTCCGGTGGGCTAGTGCACACCAGTGCGCGATTGCGCTGCGATCCACCAATCTCGCATTATCAAATCGCATGGTATTGCACAAAAAATGGTAATGTTATGTGTTCTGGTAATGTTATGTGTTCTGGTAATGTTATGTGTTCTGGTAATGTTATGTGTTCTTTTTGAGAAAGGGTCATGTGACCCGAAACGTCATGCCCTGCTGTATGTAAGTGTAGCCTTGGAGAGCTATGTATCTTATAAGTGTCCAAATTTTAATTATGTTTTGAAACAAATAAAGTAATTGCTTTTATACTACAAGCAAGTGCTGTCTGCTATTTTCGTTTTGGTTGAAGAGGAAAAGTGGAGACCTCAGGACGCGCACGGCTTTCCCATAACAGATGAGCAGTTTGGTTGGTGCCGGTCTCACAACGCTTGAATCAAGCGGATCGCAACCCACCTAGTGCGCTTTTTGACACATGATCGGATTGCATGTTAATACAGGCTGGTGGCCTTACCCAATTCCCACTCTATTGTAAATGGCATGTCAGACATACGAATATCTATACCCGACTAGAACAAAAATAAATCATTATCTTGTCCATCCTGGTTATGGACTATGGTTTGTCCATCCTGCTGCACAGACAAACGGTTCCCACACAAAAATGGTTCATCTGATCATACAGGAGACTGTAATGGGACAGCACTGCCATGTCATGCATATGGTTCTTTCTCTTGACCTCTGTTCCTGCCATGTGTATACACAGGAATAGTAAACACGGTTCTACTGACACAACACCCTGATTAATAGGATGGCCCTACAACCAAGAAGGGGTAAGAGAGATGATAAGAAGGAAAGCAGCCATCTGTTGTTGGGACAGATCAGCAAATACTCAGGCATTCAGCCATTCATAATTCTGTGTATTATACTAATGAAACGCTTAGGCTGTGATTGTAAGAAAATATGGTTAACGCCTACCTCTAAAAAGAGCATGTAGTAATGTCTCAGTCACCCTCGTATCGCATACTTTTAGCCATATATAATTTTCCATTGATCCTTTTCACAGAAGTGTAATTGGAAGCAGCATCTTTAATCATCTCCCCCCCCCCCCTTTTCCCCCCTAGGTCACTTCTGAGCCTACCTGTGCTGATGTAAAGTTCCTGACATCTTGGATCTTCATTGCAGTCTGCTTAGCCCCACTTCCTGGATCTCCGAGACTTTCTGGATCTCCTTTCTGTAGTCCAAAAGTGGATGGACAGTTTGCTCCATGAGTGTGATGTCAGCACATGCACGGATGGGGGCGCGCGCGCACACGCGGAGCAAACTGACGGTGCATTTTTAGACTACAGAAAGAAGGAGATCCAGGAAGTCTCAGGTATCCCACCCCTCCCGGATATTCCGGGAGTCTCCCTCGAATTGGGGTGGTCACCACCCCAATCTCCCGCGACGGAGAGGACCTCCCCAATTACACTTGACTTGTTTTTCCAGTTTACTTTAAACTTATTAGTACTTACCAAAGCAATTTCCAGATTTACAGTCACTAAAGGGTTAGGACTTGGGGGCACAGGATACTGATTAGCTTTATAGGTTGGGGAGAGGTCTAAAAGCTCCTCACAGAGTATAAAATGAAAGAGAGCCTTCCTCACAGCCTCATGTTATTATAATTTCATTGCCCTAATAATCTAACATATAAGCCCATATTTCTCACTCCCAGAGAAATGGGTGGGGTCATGCGAAGTATCAAATTTATAGGCTGTAGCTAAGGCATGTGTCCAGATGTAATACAGCCTAATGGTATAGAGCAGGGGTGTTGAACTTGTGAGCAAGGAATAAAAAATGGAGGAGCACACTACTTCAAGTGATTTCTTCAGTTTATTAAGTGCAAACAACTTATACATACAACGTTTCGGAAATGCTATGTCCCTTCCTCGGGCATATCCTCATAGCGTTCCCGAAACGTTTTATGTATATACTAGACATTAAGCCCGCTACAATAACGGGCTCTAGAAGCACAGAGTGCCCCCTTAGTGTCCCAAGGCCATAGTCCTCCTCCATGTCCCAAGGCCAGAGTACCCTCTTAGTGTCCCAAGGTCAGAGTCCCCCCTCTGTCCAAGGCCAGGGGCCCCCTCTGTCCCAAATCCGAGGCCCCCTCTGTCCCAAATCCAGCCCCCCCTCTATCCCAAATCCAGGGCTCTCCCTCTGTACCAAATCCAAGGCCCCTCCTCTGTACCAAATCCAGGGCCCCCCCTCTGTCCCAAATCCAGGGCTCCCCCTCTGTCCCAATTCCAAGGGCCCCCCCTCTGTCCCAAATTCAGGGCCCCCCTTCTGTCCCAAATCCAGGGGCCTCTCTGTCCCAAATCCAGGGGCCCCTGTCCCAAGCAACCTTACCTGCAGTCTGTTTAATTGCTGTTCTCCCTCCGTGTGTTTCCTGTGTTTCTCCCTCTAGTGGTGAGTCAATAGGAACTGCAGAGACTCTCCCTCTAGTGGTGAGTCAATAGGAACTGCAGAGACTCTCCCTCTAGTGGTGAGTCTATAGGAACTGCAGTGACACACACACAGATACAGGGATGCACACTTAGGGTTTTATTATATATGATTGTTTGCACTTAATAAACTGAAGTAATCACTTGAAGTAGTGTGCTCCTCCATTTTTTATTTCTTGCTTGGATGTATTTGCACTAAGGAGTAGAGGGCAAGGAGGTTTGCACCTACCCATTTGTCTGGCCTAAGCCAACAACAGTGTGCTGGAGTGTACCTTTGGACTGTGTTGAACTTGTGACCTTTCACATGTTTGAAAACTACAAATTCCAGCATTCTCTGTTTGCAGTAAGTTTCTTCTTAATGTTATGTAGCTAAGGCAAGTGTCCAGATGTAATACAGCCTAATAGAATAGAGCAGGCGTGTTAAACTTGGGACCTTTCACATGATTGTAAACTACAACTCCCAGTATTCTCTGTTTGCAGGAAGTTTCTTCTTAATGTCCTGTAGCAAAGGCATGTGTCCAGATGTAATACAGCCTAATAGTATAGAGCAGGGGTGTTAAACTTGGGACCTTTTACATGACTGAAAACTACAAATCCCAGGATTGTAGTAAGTTTCTTCACAAGACCTTTCACATGTTTGAAAACTTTCACTTTAAAAAATATTTTGCACATTTAAGCATTTAGCACTTATGCTGTTTGCTCACTGTTTTGCAGTCTCCTCCCACTGTGGGAGCACTCTTACTTTATTTAAAGGGTATGGGGTTATTGAATATTACACCTGAACATTGGGGAACACAATGTTCCCCAAACATTTTGTGTGCTTCACAAATAAAGTATTCAGCATGTATAAGTAGTGTGTATCTCTCTACTATTGCTTGGATGTTCTATACGTTATAGTCATAAGGTTGAGGACTTTTGAGAAGTTGCACCTTCCAAATCTTTGCAAAACTTGGTGTGCTTAGGCCTATACAACTAATGTGACTATACTACTTTGGCAGACATCCCATTCTGCCAATTTGTGCTTCCGGGCAGGGTGGGAGAGGGGGCATGGCGACGCTGTGTGACATCACTGATGTCACACAGTGGGCGGGGCATGCACATGAGGGGGTGGGGAAGGCGGATTTATGGGCGTGGGTGGTCCGGGGGCATGGTCTCAAAAAAAGGGGGCATAATGGGGAGGAAATTTAGAACCCCTCTCCGTTGCGGGAGATTGGGGTGGTCTCGTGGGAGATCGGGAGACCACCCCAATTCGCAGGAGACTCCTGGAGGATCCGGGAGTTATGGTCATCCATTGCAAGGCCTGTTTTGAGTGGAACTTGTCCAATTAAACTGCTGTATGGTCTTGGCCACTGTGCTGCAGCTCAGTTTCAGGGTGTTGGTTTATTATACCTAGGCCATCTTTAGATCAATAATGTTTTTTTCAGATCCTCAGAGTTTTCTTTACCATGAGGTGCCATCTACAACTTCTAGTAACCAGTATGAGTCACACCTAAGACCTTGTAACACTAACGAGTCACATGATACCTTGAAGGAAAAATGGCTAATTAGGCACAAGTGGTAATTTTTTTTACTTAGGAGTGAAGTTCAGACATTAATGGCTGCTTGAGTTATTTTAAGGGGACAGCAAATTTACACTGTTACACAAGCTGTACACTGACTACTTTACTTTGTATCAAAGTATCAAATCTTCAGTATTGTCCCATGAAAAGATATACCGGTAATAAAATATTTACAAAATGATGAGGGGCATACTAATTTGTGTGAGATACGTGTGTGTGTGTAGATATATATATATATATATATATATATATAGATATATATATATATATATACACCACACACACCAAATCCAAGGATATGCAGCTCAAACCTTAAAGGGCATGTCCACCTTATAAAAAATGTTTCACATATGCTAGTATACCTTCCCCCAGCCACAACCACTATAAAATAATTTTAAGAAAGTGCCCCGATCTTACTTACCTTCCCTCTCTCCTCCGACGCACTGCCTGGCCTTCTGCTTGCAAGACACTGCAAGCAGGGGGCGGGACCGGCAGCCGTGTCCGTGATTGGCTGAGAGGCAGCCAATCACGGACACAGCTGCCGGCTGCTCAGAATGCCGGGGGAGAGAGGGAAGGTAAGTAGAGTTCGGGGGACTTTCTTAAAAATCTTTTCCAGCGGTTGGGGCTGGGGAAATGAACCCTACTATATGGCAAAGTGTTTCTAGCTAGGGGGATGGATTGCAAAACGGAGGGAGAGGAGGGGGAGGGAGGGGAAGGGAGGGGGAGGGAGGGGGGAGAATGGCTGCGTGCGCCTGCAAACATATGGACTCTGCTATCCTCCTGGTGGGCAGTTTTTGGGACTTTGGGGGGGATTACTGGAGAACCATTTGGAGCTGGGATGTGAGGTAAGGATTTTATTACACTACATGGTGGGGCCATTACTGGGGGGGATTATAGTTTTGGGGGTGGACATGCCCTTTAATTCAAAAACACTTTCTGGTGCTGTGCAACGGAGGAACGGCAATAATTGTATGTGTAGTTGAGTGCTGGAGACTTTTGTGTAATATATATATTTACTTGTTGAATTCCTTATGACCGTGCACCCACCTATATACTTGTCTTGAGGAGTTACCTGTCCTGACGGACTGCTGTGCCGTGACAATGGAGGAACCCTTCGTGGCCACGGCAGAAGTGGATACAGAGGGAGAATTGTCTTACTCGCAGGCAGATGCGATCTGCATTCCCTGTACAGACTCGTCTGCTACACTGGAGATCCCACCCAAGGAGCCAAGGAGTTGTATGCAAGACTGCTAAGATTGAAATGGAGAGAGGTGGATTTTCAACTTCATGCCTTATATCTATCGGGCTATCACCGGTCTAGGCGCATACCTCGGGGATTCAGGGTCCGCAACACTCCCACTATTGGCAGGTTAGATCGGGATTTCTGCAGTAAATGGTGCAGTATATTGAATAAATGTTTATATGATCTTATGCTGCTAGTCGTTGAACAATCCACTAAAGAACTTAATACCATTAAGAGGGACATATGTGATTTTGAAACTAAATATCAACAGAGCCTGGTTGCTGACAAGACACAGGACTGGATAAACAAGCTGGGTGACTAAATTGATAAGTACAAAACTGATTTGATTGCTTTCAAACAAAATAAGGTTATCAATGTGGATTTAGATTATAAAGAGAAGCGGGTATATGGCTGGCTTGTAGGTAAGGCTGATCGACAATATACACGTCCGAGGCGCCCCATGTTGAGGAAACCGAGAGGGACTATCGACACCTCTGGAGACACTGCTCAAAGTGGTCCTAATAATGAACAGTCTAATACACGGCCCTCCTCTTCTACTTTTTTTCAGGGGGTGGCCACACGTTCAGCCACCGCCATAGAAATAGATCGCACCTTCGAAGGGGGGGGGGGTACAAAAACAAAGGGTCGACCACCCAGGCCCAGGAAAACATAGTGTATAACTTGAGTACACATACTTTCACACCGGGAGAGCTTAGTCTTTTACAGAAAGGCTTGACTTTCGTCCCCACCCCAAGGTATGATCCATTTGAGGTAGACCTGGACTTGTTTAAATTACAGAGGAATTTGAAATTAAGAGATCATTTTAAGGACTCTGATAATAAGATTGATCCCAGTGAGTCTAATTTGCGCAAAAAGAGCACCTTTGATCCTCCTAACACACCGGCCACCATTAAAACCTTTCATAATGTGGTCAGCAGTGACCTCCATGATATCCACAAACATGGACAACATTCATCCTATAGTAATCTTTCATCTATAGAAAGAATTGGTTTGAAATCCCTTATGTCGGACAACGACATAGTGATTAGGGCTGCTGATAAAGGAGGCGGGATTGTCCTATTGGACCGGCAATATTATGAAGATGAAATTGTACAACGGCTTTCAGATGTTAACACTTATTGTATGTGTGAGATTGATCCTACTAATATTTTGAAAAAGGAATTGGATTCTAGGCTAACGGTGGCACACAATAAGGGTTGGATAACTACCAAAACACTTGAATTCCTGACCACTGACTATCCACGTTGTCCAGTAATATATACCTTGCCCAAAATCCATAAGTATCTGACTCAACCACCTGGTCGGCCCATTGTGTCGTCCCATGGCTCACTTTTCAAACCCATAGCACACTATATTGATACATTTCTGCAACCAACAGTGAGGAATTTGCCTTCTTATATACGTGACAGTCAGCATTTGCTTCAAATGCTTACGACCATATCTATTTCTGAAAACAATTCATTTTTGATGACTTGTGATGTCAAAACTTATATACCATCATCCCGCAGCTAGATGCGGTTGAGGCATGCCGATTAGCTTTATTGAAATCTAAACATAAGAGTCCTCCTATTGATTTCCTTTCTGATCTTTTGCATTTCATTTTGGTTAATAATTTTTTTCGGTTAAAGTCCAATTTCTATGTGCAATGTGCTGGGGTAGCCATGGGGTCTAATGTGGCCCCTACTGTGGCCAATTTATACATGGGGATGTTTGAGGAGAAATTTATCTTCCCATACATGGATCAAGGTATATTATTTTACAAGAGGTACATAGACGATCTCATCCTTCTCTGGAGTGGCACCAGAGAAGGGGCTGAACGTTTTGTGTGTACTCTTAACGAGCTTGATACTCCTGTTAAATTCACATGTAATTTGAGCTTTGACACTGTAGATTTTTTGGATTTACGCATTTTCAAGACTGAGTTGGGACTGGGGTCCACCCTATACAGGAAGCCTACAGATAAAAATTCTCTTCTTTATGTATCCAGTTGCCATCCACATAGGACTAAATGTGGGCTAGTATTTAGTAAATTTTTACGGGTTCTCCGGAACAATACTGACAGTCTTCTTGCTGATGTGCAACTGGAAGAGATGCTTGATTTTAAACTTAATAGAGCTAGGGCGACTAAAACAGGACATGCCATTGTTGAGGTGGATTTCTGTACCACATACACACCCCATAGCAATAAACTGAGGACAGTTACGGATAAATACTGGAATCTAGTCACAAAAGATAAACATCTCCCTTTTCATAACACACGACAGAGACATACGTATAGAAGGGGACGAAACCTGGCTAGTTATTTGGTACACACCAATGAAACACTGACACTTATAGAAGGGGGAAGTATTACTAATTATTTTACCACGAACGCTCCTAAAATGGGCTGTTATAGATGTCCGAACTGCATTACCTGTTGCTCCATGTTAACAGGTAAGGACTTCGCCCATCCACACAATGGACGTAGAATACCCATTAGACAGAGATTCTCATGTGAGAGTAGATTTATAATCTACTGTATAGTCTGCCCCTGCGGGCTGTACTACACTGGTAAGACGAGAACATCGTTTAAGGAAAGGATGGCCAATCATCGGTCCTCAGTCAGACAAGCCCTTAATACGAGTGAACCTATAGCTTCGAATTATAAATTTGGTGATCTGTCTGTTGCTCGACATTTCAGATAAAAAGGGGCCACTCATTGTCATCTTTGAGATGCATGATTTTTGATGGTTTGACTGCACGGGAGGTCCAGACTAATATTAATCATGACAAAGTACTTCTGAAGAAGGAAGCACGATGGATACATCAACTTGAGACTGTAGCGCAGAAGGGACTAAATGAACAACTCTTATTACATTGTTTCTTATAATTGTTGACTTACTTGAGCGATTGTCCGTATGCTATGGCTTGTGGTTCTAGGGTATATTGGTATTTTACTTTCCTACTATTTATATGTGGTAACAGTTCTCTGCCTTTTTTATAACATAGCAACTGTTATGAGCTCTTCAGGATAAGGCCTCTATGAGACCCTCTCTGGACGCCGAGTCTAAGTACCTGCCGGTCTTCACCAGAACCTCTAATGGTGAGGATGTTTTCGTGGCGAGCAGGCACCAGGTCGCGGCTCCAGAAGGGAGAACCACAAAGACCAATCCCACAATGTGGAGAGGCAACAGGAGTGGAGATAGGAGTAACTGGGGAGTAGGAACTGTAGAGGATATGAAGACCTGGAGATAAGTGCTGAGATAGATATGCAGACCAGAGGCAGGAGTTGTGGTAGATATGCAGACCGGAGGTAACTGGAGGTAGGAGCTGTGGTAGAGATGCAGACCGAAGGTAGGAGCTGTGGTAGGTATGCAGACCGGAGGTAACTGGAGGTAGCGGACCTTAATACAAATCTTTAAAGGAAACTTGCAGTTCCCCGAACAAATTAGGATAAATTAAAAGACCTGCCATGTTACCTATAAAATGAACACCCTGCCTGCATTAATAGGACCCCCACTTAACTGTCAACTGTGCATACTTGCTTTCTTCCACTGAAAATTACAGGAGAGCAATTTAAAACACTGTTTACATTTGACAGCCCCAAAATAACCCAAATGCCAATTAGTGGATTATAATGGATAATTTCACCCATTTAAAATCTATTCCATCCAAAAAGTCCTGAAGTTACATGATCACTATAAAATTTCTCATAGGGGCTGCAGCCAGAAGATGTGTTCAGAGTTATTTTAAAAGGAAGGACTGCAGGTTATTTGTACCACAGTTTCCCTGGGTTACGATTGCCACTGGTTTGGGACAGTGTTAGCATTTTTAATACATAATCATGACATGTCCATTAAATAATTACTGAAATCACAAGATGTTTTATGTGAATATTATTGCTCGAGGCCTGGTCAGTGACTTTCATGTCTGTTACGTCATAGCATTTCTAGTTTCCAAGGATCCAAGCTCGGTAAATGTATGCATATACCGAGTGGTTTACCCACGTGTGGCTCTGTAAGAATATCTCTACAGTACTTCCTTCTGCAGCAGTCGAGGAAATAGGTGAAGTGTACTAAGTAAAAAAGTCATTATAACCACATCTAATAAAATAAATGCCAAACTCATAATTAATGAACTGACAGGTTGTCTTATAATAAAAGCAATTCCCTGCTACATAGAAAAACTTGTTTTCTATATTTACCCATTATTTTTTTGTTGTGTAGCCTGTCTTGTGTAAATAGTTTAGTGCATTCTTACGGGGAGCTAGAAATGCACAGGGACAGTTATATCTGCTAGTTGGCTTGAATTGACAGTGGTTTTACACTAATATTGCCAGCATTGTGGAGCAATTAAATCACTTTAACGTAGTGAATGTTTTTCCATAAAGCAGCCACAGATGGGAAGGAAACTGTCCAGGGAAGGTTAAACTTTGGGCTTTTTGCTTTTAGTCGGTAGGCGGAGCAATACGTTTAAAGGTCATGCTACCCAAATTTTTTTTTGAATTGGTTATGTTTATCTGCTAATTGGTATTAGCCGATTGCAGATGGTCGCAATTCTAATTTGCGTCACTTTACCTAGTTTATATTAAATTCTGAACAAAAGTAAGAAATACCTTGACTTAAATACACAGAAACAATGGATTTCTGTTCCATTGATGAAAAGAATCGTTCTCTGTGAATGGTAAATGGAATGATGGCATTCAGGCCTTCTGCATTTGGTCAGCTACTTGAAGCAGCAATATCATTGTCTTTACAAAATAGTTTCTGTGGGCTATTTATGGCAACAGTTGATATGAATCTATCAAGATCTTTTACGGTTGGAAAGGCATAAGAAGTAGTTTGTGGGTCTTCTGAAGAGACGCACCTTGCTATGTGAGTCATTGAGGAGGAAGTTCCCTAGATCGTGATGCCATTTTATAGGCCACTGCTGATCTGAGGGCCAGCCACTCTTCCGGCTTCCTCTTCTGTGTAGAGGTCCTGTCACCGTTTGGGGTCAGTTGTGCACAGCAGCAGGGGAACTTGTCTTTTTAAACATGAAGAGGAAATGGAAATCAGTCAGTCATTTCACTAAAAAACTATTAAATGGCAGTACCTGCAATCATAAAATGTGCATGCCAATAATAAAGTTAGGATTCCTTTAGAAAATAAACTTGTAGTGGTACAATAAGATATCTAAGCTATACAGAAGCATATACAGGAGGGTAACCTGACATTTTGCCGTATCTTTAAAAAAAGATTTAGTTTGATGGGCTAATATTTCAGACGGTTCAAACGTTTGGCATTCGATTTTGATTTGATTAGGCTTGATATTAAGAAACCTTTTGCACGTAAACAGTAGCACACTCCCTTGCATTCACATAGCCTTTAGTTTCCATGGTGCTCTATCTCTAGAACCGGCCGGTCCAAAAACAATCTGCATTAGAAAAAAGCCAAAGGAGAGAGCCCACCAAACATAATGCATAGGGTTCTTAGTCTGCTTATTTTACCACTGAGTGCACAAAAATTTCATGGCCATCCCCGAGGAAGCATAAAGAAAATGGTAGCTCCATCTGCATATTGGACAGAAGAAACAGAAGTCCCACCTCCCCTTCTTCTTTATTCTTCTCTGTTCATGCATGGATGCTGCTTCTCCTTTCCAGCTACAGTTGGGGCTTCTCTGGCTAAAAGACCTGACCACTGTGACAGCCCACTGGCAAGGTAAGCACTTGTTACCGCTCCCCCTTTCATTCGTGGATCCGGATCGCATTTCCAGTACTTACGGATTGCGCAAGTGTCCGCGTGAATATAAGTCCAGTCGCGCAGGAGATTCCAAATATGGCTTCAAAATCAGCTTCCTCTGCCCTGTACTGCAAGTTCCCAGCAGCAATCAATGGACCCCGCTGCAGAGAGAAGTTTCTGGATCCAGGGTGAGGTGGTAAGTGCGTGTTACTTTACTGTGTATTCCCTCATTGTGAAAAAGCCCATGCTGTGTACTTAAAGGGAATATTTCTCTTGCAGCCACTCTTCAAATCTGAAGAAAGCAGCCCAAAGGAAGTGAGAGGGTTCCGGTTTCTGAGGAAGAGGCAAGAGTTTGTAAGCCGTGAAGGAACAGCAGAGAGGAGGAAGGCCAGTTGTGCAGATACTGCATAGTGGATGTGGAGGGTCGTGACCGGGCACTTACTAGGAGAAAGTCTGAATCCAAGGCAGGGGGGGGGGGGGAACTTCTCATGCAGCATCCCAAGCCCTAGGAGCCCAGCCAGACATCCTTCAGTGGATAACTCAAGCTGTTTGCCCCAGGGATTTAATAAAAAGGAGGCTCCTCAGGAGCAAGTTAAAACACTTCCACCTCGCGGCAGCTTATCCTAGGTCAGGACCAAAAGGGAAGCAGGAAAAATTCAATCTTCAGAGGATCTGTGGATGTGAGAGCTGTTGAGTTTGATTTCAAACAAGTTCCATCCTGATAAGGATGATTAAACAAGCTGTGGTCATCAGGATCGTGATCAGCCATCCACCAGCAGTTCTTTGCATAGGAAAAATAAGTCGATATTTCCCCCTTTTTTCCACAGTACGATGTGAAAGTAAGGAGATATTAAGGAGAATGGCAAAGATTTGCTAGGAGAGTGTCCCAGTGGAGCATAAATATGAGAAATTATACCCTTTTTAGCATGAAGACGCAGAATTATGGGATAGCACCAATGGTGGATGCTCCAGTAGCAAGGCGTTCTAAAAAGAACAGGCAACTCCCAGTGGATGACGCCTCATCACTTAACATCCTTTGGAGAGGAGAAAGATGTAACTGAAGCTGAAAAAAGGCTATTAAGGTGCAGGAAGAAGTTGTAAGGTGACAGTTGCCATTGGTACCAGCCTATGAAGTCAATGTTGACTTTATTGGACAAACTGGCGGAACGCCATGTGAATGGTACAGAGAAGAATGATTCTCTTGGAGGCTATTTCCAGACCACCCATCTATTTCCGCTTTTGGAGTGGAGTCTTCCCCCCCACCCCCCGTAAACTCTCTGTAAAGTTAGGGGAGGACGAGCGAGTGGGGCTTACTTCCGTGCCTCTGAAGAGCTTTGTGGTTGAAAGCATGGAATGCTGATACTACATCTAACAACGCTTGTGCCAATTTCGTATGAGGGAAGAAGGAAGCTATTTGGCAAGCCTGGGTTCGTCATCTCCAAGTCTTTGGGGGGAAAAGTTCTTTTTCCGCAGTAAATAGGAAATAATTAAGGAATTCCCCAGAAGACAACATCATAAATATCAGGCAAGAGAAAGAAGGAAGATTGAAAGCATACCAACCAGGCAAAGGGTTCTCAAGGACCATCCCCTGGAAGGGTGGACAATTAATCTTTTTGAGGAAAAAGGGCAACCCCAGAAACCTAAAGGGGTCCAAACCCTGATGAGAGTGAGGACCACCCATGCTTCTCAGGTTGGGGCCAGATATTGGAAATACCAAGAGGTGTGGGCACAGATAACTAGATTCTGGGTAATTGAGTTAATACCCAAGATATCCAGGCCCAGAATGCCAGAATATCCCTCTTTACTCAAAACTTATGCCAAAAGACTCAGGGAAAGAGAGAGATTTGTGGGGTATGTAACAAGTGTTGACAAGGAGGACATGTTGAAGTCCCAAGATCAGAAAAGAATAGGGATATTATTATCCACTCTTCTTGGTCAGAAAAAAACACGGGGACTGGCGTCCCATTTTAGACCTAAGAAGGTCGATTGTCAACTCTCCAAGGACTTTCACCAAGGCTAGTGGTGATGGTAGCCAATAAGAACATTGTGTGTGGAGATTTTCCATTATCTGACGAAACTCTGATAATAGCCAGACAAGAAAGGGAGTTCCTCCCACGACAGGGATTTAAACTTGAGGAGCCCTAAACAAGTTTGGGTGGTTTGATCAAAACGGAAAAAAGTAGTTACGTCCCCACGCAGCTGAAACATATTTGAGTAAGTCAACGATAGAACTGGATTGGGGGTGGTTTTGTCTCTACCATACCCAAGCATTTAGACAATAAAGCAATGGTGACCAAATTCTCAATCCAACAAAACCTCAGCAAGAAAAGTTCATGAGGTGCCTGGGCCAGCTAAATCTACAATGGCCTATTCAAATGGGCATGGTGGGAATGAGGACCATTGCGCTCACACAACATGGTAAGAAGGAGCTTTTCTGGTGGATGTGGCCAATAAATCTCACATAGGAACCCCCCGAGTGGGATCAGGAATGGATACCTGTTCACGGATGCATCTGGAGAAGGCTGGGAGCCCACAGAGGGCACCACTTTGCTCAGGGATTGTGGGGGCGAAAATCTATCGTCCCTCCAATCTTTAGAGTTGGAGTCAGAGCAGTATATCAAGCCCTCAAGGGCTTTCCGCCCAGCAAGTCAGGCCCCACCTCGTGTGCCTAAGAACAGGACAATGCAGCTGCAGCATCCTACATAAGAAAACCGGGGGGAAACAAGGAGCAAAGCACTAAGGAGAAGAAAGTTTGCACAAAGAATTTGTTGGATATGACAGCATTCCATGTCCCGGTCTTCGAACCAGATAGCAGAACCGATATCCGGGAGGAGTAGACAAGGGAAAGAGTTTGAACAACCAAGATTTTTAAAGATTCACACCACAGAGCGGGCGACCAAATTGGATTTGATGGCCACCAGCCAAGAATACCAAGACACGGAAGTACTATCAGAAGGAAAGCTTATGGAGGTGGATACCTTGAGTCAGGAGCTGGGGGATATCGGAGGCATACATTGTTCCCCAATTTCCGTTGATCTTCAAAGTATTAAGGAAGATTTATCTTAAGGAGGAGGGTGATCGCAATTCGGCCCAATTGGCCATGGGTTACCCATCTGGAAAGAGATTAGCAGTAGAGCCTTTCCTTCTCAACTTACAGCAATGCCAGATCTGCTGCATCAGAGTGAGTTGGTCCACCCCATCCAGAAGTCTTCCAACTAGAGCTGGAACTTGAGGAGGACAAGGTTTAGCAGACAGCAGGGTGTGTTTCTTCTGAAGGTCATAGAAAAAACTCTTGAAGGCTAGGTTAAATGTCACATCTAGCAGATCATTCAGCCATGTGGAAACATTTGAGGTCTGGCAAAAATAAGCAGATTTAAGTGAATCATTCTATCCTCAGGTAGTGCAGTTATTCAAGAAGTTAGAGAAGGCCTGGGGACCTTAAGAGTGGAGCATCTTAAGGTAAAACTTCGCCTTCAGCCGCACTAGAATGAAGTTTGTTTTTGAACAGAGCCTTACGTATCCAGACCTCCTCACCAGCGGAAAACACTAGTCCAAAACCTGGGAATTACTCACCAGTTTCGAAGGGCTTTAACCAAACTTACCCCTTTAACCGGCACATCTTCTTCATTGGACAGATCTGAACCTCAAGACGTTTTGTTGGTGGCTCTCACTTAGGAAGTAGGGCATGTGAGATAACAGGGCCCTAGCCAATAAAAACACCCATACATTAACATTCCTGCCGGAGGAAAGCTATAAGAGTCCACTTACCTGAGGGCTTCTTTCAAAAATAGTGTCCAGGTTCCACATAAATGAACCAATAGTGTTACCGATTTGAACAAAAAGGCCAGTCTGGGAAAACAGTGAGTTGAGGTGAGATGCCCAGAGCCGGATGTAAAGCTTGTTTTTCTTAACATTACCGAGAAAACCAAAGTATTCAGATCCTCAGACGCCTCTTGTATACCCAGCAGGGGCTAAAAAAGGAAGAGCTGCTAAGTTTCAGTCATCAGAGAATGGATTGTTCGAGGTCACCGCAGAGGCCTATGAAGTTCAAAAAAATCTGGCACCTCCCAAGTGTATCTCAGCTCACTCCACGAGAGGTGATGGCAGCTTCTCTGGGGTGGAGACGGAAGGGAGCAAGCAACCGCAGAAAAAGAAACAGCAGGAGGAGAAGTCAGCAGGAGAGATTATTCCAAGCAGCTACATGGGCAACACCTAAACGTTCATCAAACATTTATAGGAGTGTGTGAACGGTAAATGAATTCAAAGTCCTGATTTGGACGTAAAGTCTTACAGTCTATTACTGAGTATAATAAAATAAATTCAGTTCTTTTGTGTGAGTGTTTTTATTTCCATACCATTGCTTTGGTATGTCCCCCTTGTTTATGTTGCCTGGAGGATGGCCAGGAAAGCAAAACTCCGATCTTACTTACAGAGAGTGTCATTTCATGGCCATCCCTACAGGAGCATCCCCCCTCTATTTTCGGGTAAGATTGCTTCAGTACAATAGGCAGAGTGGAGTTACCCATTTGTTTATGCTGCCTGTAGGGATGGCCAGGAAGAGGAAAAGTCTTAGGTAAGTATGATTGGAGTTTCAGGCTTCAGGGGACTCCTCCTCCCTGCCTGGCGGGCCGCGGGAGAGGTCCCCCCTGAAATGTGTTCACCCGGTGGTAAAATTAAATGGGCTAAGGGCCATATGCATATATGATGTGTTGTGAAACATCAGATCTTGATTTTATGAAAGAAAAACGGGAGGAATGATTGGCCTGTCACAACCAATCAACCAGAAGTTTTGTCACAGGTGATTTGATCAGCAATTATAATCACTAAGCTACCATACATTAAGGTCGGAGTACCCAGAAGCGCTGCCGGACGCACGAGCGCATGCCCCTTCATAACGTCAACCCTAACGGATTTACGCCTCAGTTAGTGAGAGTTAAGGCTTGCTTGCGGTGGCTGTGCGAGATCCGGAACAGAAACGTTGCGCAGCCGTCGACAACCTTTTACCAGAGGCTGCTGTTGCGGGCTCTTAAGACGTCAGTATTTAACGCTACTAATATCTGGGGTGAATACTTACATCAGGTGAGATTCACCCAGAGCTACGCAGCCGATGATAAATCCCGTACGGGCTCTGGGTTGATCTCCCCTAGTTGTTTAGAATTTTTTCTTAAACATTTTGCTTAAGCTTTTTCACCTGCATCACATATATTGTGGGGGTCGCATTTCCTCGTGTCCTGTGATTTAAGCACATTTTTAAAATCTCTATATTATTATGATGTTTTTATTATTTATGGTCACTATTAAAGAGACTCACATAACATACATACATTTTACCGGGGGAAGTATAAACAGATCCATTACACCCACAGTTATTCGGAGAGTTCCTCTCCCCTTGTTTTGCCGCATTTGGTTTACTATCCAGACAGGCGGCAGAGCACATAAGAGCAGCGACGAGTGGACACACTTCACATGCTAGCGTTACAGCATGGCAGTTCCCAGGTGGCTGGATACAGAGGTGCGTAAGATGTGTGTTAGAGGTCTGTTGAATCAGAGTGTCCCTAGATGTAAACAAATATTAAAGAATTGAAAAACTATTGATGAATCAAGATGAGGGCAAAAAGCATGAGAGTGGTAAAGAACGGAAAACACCATTAGAGAGGTAGGCGGAGTACTTCAGAGATGTGATAGTAGAGAGAATGAGGGGGTCTAAGAGGAACTTTGCGGGAGGACCACAATTTCCACATGAGTTCTGGTCTTTTGTGATTCGTTAGCGCGTGAGAATCGCATGGCCAATGCATTACATTTGGTGTGGATTTGCATGCGCTCAGATAATAGATATTGCAAAATTGCAGCCCAAAAGCTGGACAAAAAGGCAGAGACCATGGGCAATGAAATATGGATAAAGCTATGTTACGGCCCATTAGATTTTACCCATGACTGCATTCCCTCTGGATCCGATTCTGTACGGGCACCAATCGTTTGTGTACCGACGGTTCGGTCGGGGGTCATGGATGATTATTGGAGCTCGGTACGTAGTGTACAGAACACTAGTGATTGACTAATTCAGAGATTCTACTTGGCAACACCAGTCTTTTGTTTTATAACCCTGGTTTTGATTGTTAAACGGATTAACAACTCAGATGGTTGTCGTTTAAGCTGGATGCACAACATTTCCGATAAAGGGCCAATCCAGTCGGTACCGAAGTCGGCAATGATCGTGTGATTCAGATGGCAGGACTCATGACGATCTCTTGCATAGTAAAGTGTACTTCTCAACGAATACTAAAGAAATAAGAAACCATTGGATATTTGGATTCTTACCTTTATGTGAGACACAAATTGGTTCAAAAGGCTCTCTGGTCGTTAATTGTCGCGGATTTCCGCCACACATAGCAGATTCTCATTTACCATCTTTAAGGCAGTCTCACCAGCTCGCCCCTGTATTTCCCACTAATCCTCTTCTCATTAATGGTAGGATGAACAAAAAAAAGTTAGACAGAAAGGAAATAAAAGTGGAGAGCACGTGTGCACGTTGATACAACAAGGAAAATGGTTCACACGGGAAGGAATTTAACCATTTAGAATCCTTACAGTGCTGCCCAGGATTGAGAGACCCCTCGTCCACCACTCTGTCATGACATCCAGTCGGAAAATCCTCCATCTCTCCTGTGTTCCAAAGGCTCCCATTCTGTGTTCACAAACATGAGTCCTTTCCCTCCTTCACAACAGCTCTACATTGCACATTCTCTTCCATGTAGCATGCGTGCATCCTGTTCTACATGGTTAGATGAGAGGAGATGGTGGATGGAAAATTAATGGGTCAGCACAGTACATGGAACATATGTGATGTTTTTGTTTATCCTGTTTATGTGTTCGCTTACCCACAATCATCCAACTAACCAGTGATGGTCTTCATAGTAACAGGAAATCATTGTGGCCACTGTATCATTACCATGGACACCACATCCATCTTAAAATCCTGGAAGTAGAAATGAATGAATCAGAGAAATAACAAAATAATGAATGTATCGTGTGTGTTGTTTATGAATTATGAGAGGTACCTGTATAATGTGTATTTAATGATTGGCCAGCAACTTATAACTAACACCCTTACGTATGAAGGTATATATAAACACATTATGTTGCTTAGAATGGTTGTTAAACAATTGTTCAGTGTCTATTATTTTAACTATCGCTGTACCTACAAGCTGGTCTAGTTTTGTGTTGCACAAGCAAATCAATCAAAATAAAACTGGGACCATCTGTTTAGAAAACAATATCAGGGAGACTCCTGAAACTCGGAGAGGGGGATGCCTGATATTCCACACCAAAATGATATGCATATGAGGCAGGGTTTGTACACTTACCCCACGCCCTTGAGGCGTCTCGAAGTAGCCCAACAACATTGTTCCTTCTGCACCAGATGCTTTAAAACCTTTGTCCAGTTAAGTAGGATCCCCTACAAGTGAAAATAGGTCAGCATGGTCTGTTTGATGTAATAGCATGGCTACCCTTTCAATGATGCTGCTGAACTTAGACCATTTTAATTGCAACATAAATCAGTTACTTAGTTGGCTTAATCCCTTCCTGATGGGTAAAGTAGAACCAATCACCTAGTGGAGGGACTTGGTATTGCAGATTAGGCTGAATGATGTCAGCTCCCCTCTCCATAAACACGTTGGGAGATGAATTTCATAGCATAGAATGATATCAGGATTTATAAACTTTACGTTACTATAGAGAGAACTAGATGCTTACGTTTTTTAAATATGTGGAGCAAGGAGGTAGATGATAATTCCTACCTCCCAATATAATTTCTGTGAGGAGAACAGCATGAGAACCTGTTTCTGCCAGGCTTCTCCTGACTTACGCTCTTTTTATACAGGAAAGTCCAGGACACTGACCTGGCAGACACTAGCGAAAACTGCAAGTTTAGTGTCCCGGGCCCTGTGCCCTGACACCCTCCTCCCCCCACCACCACTCCCCAGTGCAGGCAAGTTATGTAGGGCCCACCCATCAACTGTTTTTAAACAGTCGATTGTGTGTATTAGTAAGAATCGGAAGCTGGCCTAATTACAAAACAGATGTGGGCACTGTTAAATGTAGTCACATGGTTACTGAAGCTTGCATATTAAATATATAATGTATCTCCTTGTTGGTTTATAATAACTGCTCTGTGACTTAAAAAGTAATTCTATTTTCAAAACAATGACTACAACATGTAGAATATAATATATAATTATGGAGGATCAGATTATAAGATTTCTGAATTGATGTCACATTGTCAATACCTCATGTCTGACTGGGAAAGAGAATGTAAATCCAGGGCAGTTTCTTGTGTTTTTGTTTTGCTGGTCCAGATAATCAGAAATACAATCAGCAATGTAGTCAAATAGCTGTGGGAAAGAGCACAGGTTGTGAAATTCCATCATTGCTTCTAAATCTGTCCATCAAAAAATTGGACATAGTCAACCCAAAATGCTACATAAAGGGATGTCCACCCCCAAACTAGGAGAAACCATTGGATCTGGGATGTGAGGTTAAAATTCTTACCTCACATCCAGCTCCAAATGGTTCTCCTGCAAAACACCCCCCCCCCCCCCAAAGTTCCAAAAACTGCCTACCAGGAGTACTACAGAGTCCATATAGGACTCTGCCTTGTCCCCCCGGGGAGAATTTTGCATGTGAGAAGAGCTCTCCCCCCCTCCCTCTCCCTTCCCGATTTGTCTCCCTCCCCCCAGCTCCAAACCCTTGCCATATTATATTATTGTCCCCCAGCCCCCAACCGCATTACTATTATAGCAAGAAAGTCATATACACTGCGGTCCCGCCCCTGCTTGCAGTTCTATGCACGCAGAGGGCGGATTGTGCGGCAAGGAGAGAGGTAAGGTAAGTAAGATCGGGGGCTCTTTCTTGCTATTAAGCGGTTGGGGCTGGGGGACCATAAACTATATTGGCAGTAAGTTGTTTTTAAGGGTTGACAAATGAATGAGAAAAAACATAGAAGAAAGGTATGCCATGGAAGCCTAGGTTTTGTTAGGTGGCAGAATGGTATCATGTTGACAACAATATTACAGACAGTATTAAATACTGATGACAACAGATGCCAGTGATATTGGTTCTTTAATAGAGATATCAAGTAGTGTGGACGAGTTCATTTTTCTTAATGGTTTAACTTTGATTTTATCAATCTTTTTGCGCCTCCGCTGCAAGTCTCTCTCTCACCATCTCTGCTGTTCCTGTCATGGCATCCTCTGGGTTGAGTAACATTTGTGGTTTGTGTCAACTTTCCACTGCCCTTCTACAATCATCTCCGACCTTAACCAGCATAACACGGAAATGGTTTCCACCGAGTCTAAAGCCAAAAGTCTCCGACTTCTAGTACAGTGAAAAAAAAAAGAGGAGACACAGATACTCAGATAAGACTGGTAAATACAGATGTGCAAGATAAGTGAAAGTACCTTTCCAGGACCAATAATTATCCATTTCTGTTTGGGACCTGTATGTTTAAAATTTAATAGGTTGCCGCAGACAAAATGATAGTCTAAACAACTATAGAATATTTTTAGGAAACTGGTTTAGAGTTTAATATTTGTAGAAATGTTGCAGATATTTTTCCAGTATATGGTTCGTAGTGTCCTTTTAACTCTATGGTGTGCTTCGAGGCAGCATTTCAAAGAGAGCCTTCTTAAATGCTGCCTCGGAAGCGCACACCAAATAGGGAGGGGAGAGGGTGGGAGAGGGAGGGAGAGGAGAATGGCTGCAGTGCGCATGCCAAAATTCTCCCGGGGAGAGAAAGGAGGCAGGTCCTATTTGACTTGCTATCCTCTGGGGGCCATTTTTTTGGACTTTATGGGGGGACTACAGGAGAACCATATGGAGCTGGGAGTAAGGTAAGGATTAAACTACACTACACATTGGGCCCTTAAACATTTGAAAGTTAACATTGATTAGTTTGGGGGAAAACTAGCCACCATTTTAATGACAAGAAACTTTATTGAATAACCTGGAAGTGCCAGAAACAATCGTTACATCAGCCATTTTGGGGGGGATATTTCAGGTTGACAAAAATATTTGACCAGCAGTCTTTTCAGCAGACATTCGCTTGTCTGGACCGAAACTAAGTGGCAGCTGGGAGGTTAAATATCCAAACTATCTTCTGTACCAGGAGTGGGAACTAGCGATTCGGGGCTCACTTGGGGGACAGCCGGGTTATTACTGTTGAGAAGTCAAGTGGCATCAGAAACTAGGTCAGGCTGGGAGAGCAGTTGTTAGGTGCCATGATTGGCCTGGACTTGTGCAATAAAAATTGTCAATTGATGTAAATAAAAATTGCAAAAAGCCAAGAAGTTGAATGAGTGAACAAGCAAAATTTAGTGGCTGTGTCACGCGGTGAAGGACACGGAGCTGTTTGAGCAAGGACTGTGTTTGTTTTACTATGTGGCACCCAGGGACAAATCTGATAATAGATTGTAATATGCTTGTTTCATGCTAAACCTCACCAAATTATTGTGTATTAATAACAGAGAGTGTAGTCAAATAATCCAAAGCATGGGCATTGCCTTAGGTGTGGTAGCCACAAGCACTTAAATCTCCCTGGGTACTTACATGGAACTGGCAGTGGTGTAATAACTGTATATGAAGCCCAGTCCTGTAGTATAAAGTTGCTGGGTGCTCAACCAGAGCATCAGTGGTGGAGCGGACATAGGTTGGTAGCATTTTCACAATGGCTCCTCATTGGTCTCTAGGCGAAGTCCTCGCTCCATCTCAATCTGCATCTGCGCATCGAACCGCAAATCCTCTTCCTGCAAACTGAAATCAGAGAGGATTTGATCCACCTGCAGGGTAAAGAAGGAGCAAGGGAAGGTAGGCATGCAGTGTGGGGAGAGGCAGGGATGGAGAAGGGAAAAGGGGGGTAGATAAAAGAACCTCATGTAAAAAAAAGTGTACATAATAAATATTCATAAAAGACTTTAAGTCTAGGTTCTGCCGCCTTGCAAATAACAATGCATATTAAGTGATGTGTGTATCTGGTGCAACTGCCCACAACATAATGGAATTACCCTATAAAAAGTATAAATATATACTCATGATGGAGGGGAATGAGTCTTTATCTAAATAAAAGCAGACCACCCCTGATATTGTTATAACTATTATTACGGATTAATATAGCGCCAACATCTTCCCCGGTGCTTACAATACATAGTCAGAAATGTTACATACAAGGGTAGTGCATATAATACAAAGTCATACATAAAAACATACAAGGGTAATGGCATATCATGTAAGAACACTAGTGATGGAGTCCATACAACATACCGTGATACCAGGAAGGAAAGAGACCCTACCATGTGAGCTTACAGTCTAGGGAATCAGGGTGACACATAAGGTGTGAAGTACATTGGTAGTGGAGTATAGAGAGGGTACATATAAGAGGGTGGGTACATGCAGATTCTGTCTGTTATCTATGAAAGATGGGAGTACACACAGTCACAAGCGTTTCCCTATAGAAAGGATGGGATCGTTGTGCAGCCCCTATTATACATTGCAGCCGACTCCCAATACTTTAGTACAGTGGGGCTGACTGCGAACGAGGGAAATATTTAGTTTGAAACCCGGCCTCTCCCGCACATCGGAAATGTTGTTTAGCGTGTACAAACTTTACTGTAAAGGGGTGGATTGGCCTTATAGGATGTGTTGTCCCCGCTTAGTGGGTCAGAGGAGGGGTCTTATATGCTTGCCTGAAGAGAGAGTAGGTTTTGTGCTACTTTTGAAGATATTAAAGGATGGTGAATCCTTATTAAAACGATTGTAAAGGGCGGCAACGAGTAAAGTACTAAGGATATCATTTGCAAGTGGATGTTACAGGTTACGCCTGGGTGGATCTGGGTTCAGCTCTGAGATGTATGGAGGGGTTGTATTAGATAGTGGATAGATATATTGATAATGAGCCAGGCAGCAGATTTTAAGTTGGGCCAGGCTTTTTTTTGGTAAACCACACAAAGTGTGGTTGCGGTAGACAAGCCAGAATATAATTAAGGCATGAAATAAGATTTGATAACATCATGTCAGAGAATCGCAGTAGCAGTATTTTGAGTTGGAGCCAACAGGAGTTGGTAAGTGTGTTGACATGGGGTTTTAAAGGATCCGAGTCTAGATTGTTCCAGGCATGAGATGAGGATATCAGTGTGTTCATAATTATAATCGAAATCTTGGGAGGGAATAGATCCTTAGGATGAGGAAAATGACCAATACCTTTATTATCAAGGCACATCTCAACACCTTCTTTACATTTATTACTTGTTCAGGTAATTAATATTTTGTATTACATTAACGTATACACTCGAATATAATCGATTTGAGTATAAGTCGAGGGTACCTATTTTTAAGTCGAGGGTAGAAAAATAGCCACTACTGCCTTCTGATTCTGTATTGTTTTGAGGCTTTAGTTGCCCTTTAATGGACAGCAGAATTCCCATACAGTAGTCCCATACAAGAAAAGCAATATGGATTTGTCTATTTACTGTAGGGACTACTGTATGGGATTTCTGCTGTCCCTTTTAAAAGGGCAACTAAAGCCTCAAAAAAACAGAATCAGAGAGGCAATCTATTAACACATTACCATCCTCCTGATTCAGTGTTGTTTCAGCATTAGTTGCCCTTTACATTAAGGGTAATCCCTAACTCTTTGGCACTTCAGGTGTTTGTAAACTACAACTCCCAGCATGCTTAGTTTGGTGGGAGTTGTAGTTTACAAACATCTGCAGTGGAACTGCAAACCCCCCCTACCCAACCTTCCCCCCTCCTGCCAGTAAAATAGTGCTGAATAAATGAAGCTTTTGGCAACTTTCACTAACTTGTAAGAAGAATCCGGATGCCGCATCTCCCGATCGTTCGATCCACTGATGTCACCAATCTGCGCCGGAAAGTGAGACAGGCGCCGAGTAGTGGCGTCAGTGGATACAACGACCGGGCGATGCGTCAGCCGGATTCTTCTTACAAGTTAGTGAAAGTTGCCAAAGTTAGTGTGACTGACCCGAGTATAAGTCGAGATTCCGTTTTCAGGCTGTTTTTTACAGCCTGAAAACCCTCGACTTATACTCGAGTATATACGGTATAATTCTTGGTTACTATATGGAAAAACATATAAATACAAAAACATGCTTCTAATAATGTCATTGTATATAGCTCTTAGGTCTTTGCCCTTGTATTTAATATGGCTACAGAAAAACTTGTTACCTTGAATATTCATCCAATCAGTAAGAAGTAAGGCGATACAGTAATAAACCGTATATACTCAAAATATAAGGCAACCCGAGTATAAGCAGTGGGTACCTATTTTACCTAAAAAACGAGTAGTAAACTGATTGACATGAGTATAAACCGAGGGTAGAAATTATCACAACTACAAACCTGTAATTAGTTAAAGTGATTAAATGGGCAGCAAGAATTCACACAGTAGTCCCATACGGTGGTCCATACATATAGGCAATCCAGTATCTGTAACCAAAATTCACTTGGCACTCCAGATATTTGTAAACTACAACTCCAAACATCTGCAGTGGCAAGGTTCAACACACTAGGCCAACAAGAATTTTTTTACTGTCCCAAACCCCATAGACCCCAAGAAGAAGGAAAGCTTTTTCTACCATCCCACTGGACTGACACTGTCAGAGGACGCGCTCCATCCTGCACCTCTATACGTCGGTGAGGGCTGAGAGGAGGCACGTAAACTATGAGCGACGTGCTGCAACTACTTGCTCGCCTCCTAATGCCGTGTTCGTATCCGCTCCGGTCTCGTTCTGAATCTCCTTACCTTTGTGGCCACATGGAAATTCTGGTAAAAACTTCTAAACTATGTAAACGGGTAGTAGTATAAGAAGAGGTGAGCTTTTCCATGTCATTTTAGATATGTGTATCTTGAATAATACAACATATTATATAAATGTACTTTAACAGTCCAATAATAATGTTGTAATAATACCAATGATGATATCAAATGATGTCCATGATGTCTAAAAGGCCTACTAGCTACTACTAAATGCTATCCCTATATGCCCCCTTGGTCAGGATCCTGCCCCCTTGGATGCTCTACCTATTGGGGGAGCACATCTTGCAGTGCACATTTTCCCAAAGGTTGGCCTGTCGCCATTAAGGAACAGAAGTTGGGTAATGTAAAAAAGGGATGAGAAACCTCACATTTAATGTCCTCATCTAGGCTGCAACATAAGCTAGCAATGCATAGGTCTGTTTTTATTTTATCAGAGTACTCATTCTTCTAAATCAATACTTTTAAAATCTATTGCTTTTTGCAATCTTTGAGTAAAAGTGATTGATATTAAGTTGTGAGAATAGACGAACCTTGATCGGTAAAGTCAGTTTCATTGATGCGGGCTAGCCTAAAGCTGGGTACACCATTACCGATTAAGGTTGATTCCGGTGGGATTGGCCCTTTATCGGTATGTGTGTACAGCAGTTCTGGCAATCCATGGCCGACAAACTTCTCTCCGTTGCCCTCAGGATCGTTAGAACTACCTAAAAATCTTAGATCTGTCAATTTTAAAGACCTGTATTGTGTGTACCACCTAAAGAATGGAGCGGCGCCTACTAAACCACGACATTAAAGGTCTACTGGTCTGCTTATTTATTTGCCACAAAGTCCAACTGCTATTTTCAGCATTATTACATGCATTTATAACCAAATAGTTTATAATTAGCATTTGCCCCGTTCATTCCTTTCTGGCAGAGTTCCTCCGCACAATGCATTTAGAACTTGAGCATGGCAGAAGATGCAGCAGGGGAAGCTGCAACCAGTCAACCTTAATTGACTATGTGAAGGAGGAGCCTAACTATCATTAAATATCTGGTTAGAAATACACTAATAATATGTGAAATATAATGGTTGGAATTGGGGGCAGGTAACTGACCATTTTTTTCCTTTAAAGGTGGACATGCCCCTTCATTTATTAAATACAATTTAGAACATTCGCTGCAAAGGCAAACACATGGATTCAATATCAGGTATAGGTAACCAATAGCCATCCACATGTTAAAAGCTCTTATTTAGAAAGTTGCAAGGATTATATACACATATAAACCTTTAATGAGGCACTCATAAAACTCAAAGACTATAGATAAAAGTACTTAAGATAAGGAGGATAAACATTCCAGATGCAAAGCCCAATTTTAATCTTCCACTTGTTATCATTAATTCTCCAAACCTTTTCCAATCATTTAATGCAACTTAACCTATCTGGTCAAACGTTTCCATGGTGACTTAAAGAGGAATCGTTCCACACCACATCCAATGTGGAAGGTGAATAATGTGATCTGTCTGTAACGTACCAACCAGGGTAGCTCTTTATAGGTCATGCAGCAGTTTACACGTCTCAGTGTATATCTGCTAGCCTTTTAGTGAATGAAAGTCTTTCTGGTATGTATATCTTCTTAATTAATGTTTCAATGCAGTCATTGTCTTATATGCGTTTCCAGATCTCTATCTGGTTTAAGCTCGTCTTTCTGGTATGAGCTGCCGCTCTGCATGTCCCTATTTGTGTAGGTTAACACTGCCTAGGTTGAACTTGATAAGGGTATGGTATGGTGAACTCAACAATCAAAAGAGAAGGGAGGAGGAGTGTAAGGGGAGGAGAGCCGGAGAGAACTGAGAGAATTACAGCAAGAAAGGTACAAAAAAAATGAAGGAAAGGGACATGAGGAATAAAGAAAGGTGGCGTTGCTGGGAATAAAAATCTGAAGGCAGAGTGGAAATTAGAGTATATACGGTAATATAGGGAATAGGGTTTGTTGTAAAGAAAGTCTATAGGCTGGGGAATCATGACATCTATGCACTTCAGAACCTTCCATCACTAGGGCTTATTGTCTGCACATGTTCCATACTATTGGGATAAGAGGTTAAAGAGAAGACCTGCAAGGTTACCTTCTACATTATTGTCACGGGTGATTTATTATTTGCCCTCAACCCATTCCACACTCATTCTTTATCAATGGAGATAACACTCTACCATTATCAAATATTTAGATTACAATCCTGTATATTGTTACTGACAGAAAAAACAAGGTGACCAACTTTAATGTGACTTGCTTTAATGCGGAAAATAGGTGCTGGCAGTGAATGTGTTAATCAGTAACTTACAGGTTAATATTAGAGCCTGAGATACAGAACAAATTGCTGAGCACACATAGCTTCAAACAAGCTTATTTAACAAGCTTCTCCTGGACCATAGCTATTGGAAACCTTACTGTTATTATGGTACTGACAGTGAAAGTTCAAAACCTGTATATTGAGAAATTAGGGTCTAGCGAATTATAAGTATAAAACTCAAATTAAAATGCTGGAGTATTATATTAAACACACGACGGGACTTGAGTCCTTTCTCAAGGGTGTTTAATTAATTCCAGCACATTTCAATTTGAGTTGCGTCAGCCTTTAGGGTACTTATTCTAATATTATAACTTATCATGACATATGTTCTGGGGCAGAACTCTGAGGACTACAGCGGAAAGGCAGCTACTGTAGTGGATTTGGAACTTACGTTGGTCTCTAGCGATAGATAGGCAATGACCTCTCTGCAATGGGTTTACTAATACAGCTGTAACATCCTATTTATAGGCCGTTCGGACTTGTTAAGTTCGACACGAACTCAGGTTCGAAGTTCTAGTCATCTCTAGTCTCCACCCATGATCAAGGGATTCTGGGAGTGGAAAATGATTCCTTATTTTTTGGATAGTTGGCAATGATATTTTATGCAATGAGACTATAACATATTTTTGTTTTGCTGATTTGGGGAATAATGCAAATCCCCAAACCATACCATTCAGAAGAAAGCCTGTAATAGAACACGTAAAGGGATATTACCCAAAAACACGTGCTACCACAAAAATACCACATATCCACTACTATGGCGGAATCTAATCTTACTCACCTCTTTATAAAAAACAAGTTAGTTTTACTTAGATCTACTTTCTCTAATCTGTGCTAAATATGAATCTTTGTGAATGTATCCAAGACACGTTGTGCAAAAGTCTGTAATTTTCAACCATAACTCAAAACGCTTGCCATGGATTTACTTAGCTAGTAAAAGCACATTCTAGTGTCCTGTCCATTGTGTCTCGAGCTCAAAAACAGATGGGAAAAGATACAGTCCAAAAAATGGGTGAAGTAAAGAGAGAAGATGACATAGAAAAGAATAGTAATCTCTCTTTTTAAACCAAATAAATGTTAAATAAAACTTGAATTGAAGTGGTAACTCCAGCCTCAAAAAAAAATGATCACGCCGGAAACCCCATTTGCAGTTTACTCTTACCTTCATTCGACAATCCCTCGATGAGTTCTTAGTACTAAAGAACAAGGATCCTTACCAGAAGTCCTATCTCCTCTGCATCTGTGCACTCAGGAGCAACCACTTGATTAGTAATGGCTGTCAGCCATTGGCTGTGACACACTGTACGACTCATGGCCATGGCTGACAGTAAATTACCCGGAGGAGGGAGAGAAGACCGGCAAAGGATCCTTGTTTCTGTACTAAAGCTCATCGGGGAGTGTTGGATGAAGTAAGTGCATGTTTGAAAATGGAAAGGAAGATAGAAAATACAGTAAAACAACATTAGTAGCAGAAATGAAACAGACAAAAATGGATGATCAGGTTTTGTGAAAAAAAGTTTTAAACATTTTTAAAGCATTTTTGAACAGGAAAAAGAAAATCAAACAGGTTATATCAGGACAGTGTAATGGCCCGGGCAGATTGTATAACGGATCATAGACTTTAATGACTTAATTAATTAGGGAGATTCAGGGTGAATCTCCACCCTGACGTAAGTATTTAACCCCAGCTATTAGTGGCGTTAAATACTTATGTCTTAAGAGCCGCGCAGCCTTGGTAAATAGGTTGCGACGGCTGCGCAAGTTCCTGGTCTGGATCTCGCACAGCCGTCGCAAAGCAAGCCTTAACGTCTCACTAACTGAGCGGTAAATCAGTTAGCGCAACGTATGGAAGGGGCAGCAGCGCTCCTGGGTAAATCGCCCTTAATGACTTCTAATGACTATTCAATTAAATACCAACATTGCTAGTTAGTATTTAAAATTGAATCGATATTATATTTACCCCAGCACACATCCGTAATAGGATAACACAAAGCCACATGTAATTATAACAGAGCACTAAGGACATTGTATTAAATTATCAGACTTCAATGACTGTTAAGCCTCATACACAGTGCGATCATGGGGGGGCCAATGTGTATGCATGACCGTTTTGGCCAATGATTGTGCCACGTATAGGCACTTTGTCGGGCAAATGGCGTTTGGTTTGTTGCCTGTCAACGGCATGACAGACAAACGATCCCCAACTGTAACGGCACAATTATGAGCCAAAACAGCCGTGCATACACGTCATGGGTCGGCCCCCACGATTGCACTTGTGAGTATGAAGCTTATAAGGACAAACTCCACCCTCATAAGAACACTTTTAGAAAGAAGGCCTCTTTAAATATGTTGATATATCATAGTTTTTGCCCTATGAATTCATTACTGTATGCCTGCTATGCTCTTGGATGCCTCATGGGAAACTGGGACAACTTTGAAACTGTACTGAGCCTGTACTGAGCCTGGGCATGCTCAACAGAGGCAGACAGGGGATTAACATTCAGTCATTGGCTGTGATTGTCACACTGTCCAATCCATAACTGACAGTTGATAACTGAAAAGAAGAACCAGGAAGCAAGAGAAACAGGGGGACAGGACATTGTGCAGGATTTCAGGTTAGACTTATAATTTTCAGATTTCAAACAATTACCATTAGGTTTAGGGGGGTGATTTACCTGTATGTAAGTTTTATTTGGGGCTGGACCTTTATTTTACCTTATTGGTAATGTGCTTAAAGGTGGCCATTCAGCAATCTAGTTGGATCTGACAGGATTATTGAACATCTGCCATTGTAGACATCACGATTTATCAGTCCTTACGGTAAATTTTCATTGGATATACTGATCGTGGGATGTGTGGGCCCAACGAACAAACCATAAAATATTATGGAACAATCTTTCAGTGGATTTGTGCATAGGGCTAATTCACACGATTTTATTAAAGTTCCGACTTCAGAATCTTACAGTGTCCCCTAAAAAAATGCCAAATGTTACTTTGAAGTTGCGTGTTAGAGCTTAAAATTGGCCCTAAACACATTTCTTCTATTTTCAAGGGAGGTTCAACTTATGGTGAACAAGCCATCCAGGCAATTATATAAAGCTGGGTATTACACAGCAGGATTTATCTTTCTCTATCCAAACAATCATATCTATTGAACAGAATTATACAATCATATCGCTGCCCAACCTGTCTATACACGTTCACAACAAAAATTCCCCACATGGACATGGGTGTGGAACATGTTATACCAAAATCTAATGTTGTGTCATTTTATACAGGTATATATATATTTAATATACATGAAAAGATAGACGCACTCACAGGTCTTGAAAAAAAATCCAAAAGTGTTTATTCCATCAACATGTTTCGACCTCCAAGGCCGTCATCAGGACTCCTATGACGGCCTTGGAGTCGAAACATGTTGATGGAATAAAACACTTATTGGATTTTTTCAAGACTGTGAGTGGTCTATCTTTGTGGATGTTTTGATGCAATGGGACAGCACCCAGCGAGTATACCTATAGGATGGAGTGCAATCGAATTGTGAATATATATATATATAATATATGTATATATATATATATATATATAAAGACAAAATCGGAGTCACCAGGATTAATTCACGGTACAACAACTTTATAGCGAGAATCAACGCGTTTCGGCATCTTGCTTACGGCCGTAAGCAAGATGGCCGAAACGCGTTGATTCTCGCTAAATAAAGTTGTGTACTGTGAATTAAGTCCTGTAAGTGCTCCGATTTTTCGTCTTTCTATATATGCCTGACGGATGCACCGAGGCGGCTGTTTAATGAGGGTGTTGTGAGGACTATCCACACATAGCTAAATATATATATATTATATATAAAGTTCAAGTCACGGGTCACTCACGGGGGTCTTCTAAAACGACAAATTTATTATTATTAAAGCTATTAAAACGCTCAATCATCAACGTGTTTCAGTCAGCAGCAAGCCGTCCTCAGGATGTGATGTTCTATGTGCGGGACCCATTTATACCTCATAAAACCAGTTAAAAAACATACATCTAAAAACATAATGCATACAAAATCATGGTCAGCTTAAATACAGCTACAAAATAACATGGCATATAAATCCAAGGATCAGAAGGAGAAAAGATTCATATTTAACATGTCAATAATGCAGTGCTATATGTATAAACAGTGTTTGCTGCAAGCACTACCTCTTCCCGAGCCTGGAGTTCTGTGACGGCGGTCGCGCTATTCTGGGGCGGACGCGCGCAGGGTCGCGGTCCAACAATGATGAGGTCACTAGGGCCTATTTAGGCCCCTCCTGGCAGCTTGCCTCTTGCTGCAGTTCGGTTTGTTGCTCTGGATTTAGCTCCTTGTTTAGCATTGGTCTGGTATCCTGTTGTTCCTGGACTCCTGCTTCCAGTTTGCCTGCATACCTACCACAGCTCTACTTCCAGTCTGATATCTACTACAGCTCCTACCTTCAGTTACCTCCAGTCTGCATACCTACCACAGTCCTACTTCGGTCTGCATCTCTACCACAGCCTCCTACCTCCAGTAACCTCCGGTCTGCATATATACCACAACTCTGCCTTGTCCGCATATCTATCTCAGCACTTATCTCCAGGTCTTCATACTCTACAGTTCTACTCCCAGTTACTCCGATTCCACTCTGTGGCCTCTCCACCATTGTGGGATTGGTCTTTGTGGTTCTCCCTTCTGGAGCCGCGACCTGGTGCCTGCTCGCCGCGAAAACATTTCTCACCATTAGAGGCTCTGGTGAAGACGGCAGGTATTAGGACTCCGCGTCAGGTGGGGTCTCATAGAGGCCTTATCCGTGAGAGACTCTAACAGTAACTGGCACCAGATGAATCCCACTGGAGACGGCATCCAGCAGAGGACCTATATCGACAAGTCGCCGAACTTCGGGGAGCCTTACAAGAAGCCAGAAGGAATACCTGCCAATTGGATGCCAGGTTGAACGCTCATGTCTCCGGAACGCCTCATAACCCCTCCGTGCTGAGCCTAAGATCCCACTTCCTGAATGGGGTTTCCTTCTCTATCTCCGGAGGAAAGGATCCGAAGAGACGCTGCTTAAACCTGTGTTCTATACTGCGGGGAGTCTGGTATTTGCTTCATGGTTGCCCATTAGACCTACGAGTAAGGTTTCCTACGTGATTTTGGTCCTTCTTGTCCAGCTCGCACATACCTCTCTATTGATGTCTCGTTACAGGGAACCGGCGCCTGATGTTCAACGCCCAAGCATCATTGACTCCGGGCTTGTTGTAGCTTATTTGGAATCCCTTACCAAGGAATGGAAGATTCCTACCCGTCCCCCAAACTTCTCCTCTCTTTATTATCGGCTGATGGGTCTAAAATCTCATTGGTCCTGTACTACGAGAGACTGTCCCAGTATTAATCAGAAATAATCATCATTCAGAATTTATTTGTTTTGATGTACTGCCTTTTTCTCTTTTTCCCCTTATTTTAGGCATGCCCTGGTTGAAGACAATAATCCTTCAATAAATTGGATCTTGGAGAGGTCTCTTTCCCCTATCCGCATTGTTGGCTGTCATGTTTTTTCTTCACTGTTGAGCATTAATAGGCCTCATTCTGAAATTCTTTTACCCGATGTTTATCAGAACTTTGCAGATGTGTTTGATAAAAAGCTGCTAACAGTCTACCACCACTCGCATTTTGATTGAACAGTGGAACTATTACCTGGTCCGGAGATTCCTTTTGGCGTGTGTATCCTTTGTCGGAACCTGAACAAAGGTTCTTAAGGAATATATAGAGGAGAATCTACAAAAGGGCTTCATTCGCCATTCCACGTCTCAGCAGGGCTGGATTATTTTTCGTGAGAAAAAAAACAGCTCTCTGCAGCCATGTATTGATTACCTAGCTCTCAATATGTTACGGTTAAGAATCGATATCCTCTTCATTATCCCTGAATTATTTCAACGTTTGAGAACAGCTAAGGTTTTTACCAAGTTGGATCTCGGGGAGCCTATAACCTGATCAGAATAAAGGAAGGGGACAAATGGAAGCGGCGGCCGCTCCAGATATGGTCATTTTGAATATTTGGTCATGCCTTTCGGTCTGTGCAATGCCCTGCCACGTTCCAAAAATTTTGTCAATGACATTTTCGTGACTTGTAGATGACTTCTTGGCTGTTTATCTAGATGATATACTGATTTTTTCTTCCAACTAGAGGACATCGTACCCAGGTTAAGAAAGTCCTCTCTCGTCTTAGAATTCATGGGTTATATGCCAAATTGGAAAAATGTGAGTTCGAAAAGCATTCATACCATTCTTGGGTTCCATCATCTCGTCACAAGGGCTATTATGGATCCTCAAAAGGTTCCGCTTTTCAGGATTGGCCTACTCCATCTACCGAAAAACAGTTCAAAAATTCATTGGATTGCTAACGTCTACGTAGATTCATTAAGAATTTTTCTACTATCATTCTGCCGCTGACTCTCTGACCAGAACTCATGTTCCATTCTGTTGACGGAATCCGCTCAAACAGCCTTGAAACGTCTGAAATCTGCTTTTGTACATCTCCCCCGTTCTTATTCATCAGATCCAACGTTCCTTTTACATTAGAGGTTGATGCTTCTGAAGTTGCTCTAGGAGCCATACTTTCTCAACGTAATGGACCCAAGGCTTAACTACACCAGTTGCTTTTTTTTCAAGAAAACTTTCTAATTCTGAAAGGAATTACGATGTAGAAGACCGTGAATTTTGGCCATAAAATCGGCCCTTGAAGAGTGGGGTATTTACTCGAGGTTGCCAATCATCCTATTCATCTTCACAGATCATAAGAACCTGGAAACTTACAGAATGCTAAAAGATTAAAACTCGTCAAGCTAGATGGGCTCTTTTTTACACGATTTAACTTTCATATAACTTTTCGTCCAGGATCAAAGAACGGCAGGCCGACGCCCTTTCTAGACAATTTTCTGAAATCAATAGTCAACAACAACCTAATATGGTTCTTTCCAAATCAAATTTTCTACTGTTGCATACGAATAGAGTCAAAACAATCAAAGAAGCTCTTCCAGTCTTCCTCTTTCCCAAGATGGATTTATATACCAAAATAAAAAATATTTGTCCGGATTCTGCAGATCTGCTGTGTACTTCAATATTGTCATTCTCATGAGTTGGCCGGTCATTCGGTGTTCACAAGACGTTTGATTAGTTAATAGAAATTTTTTTATGGCCAAATATGTCTAAAGATTGAAACAGTTTGTGGCTTGTGTGTACTTGTGCTAGATTCAAAACTCCTAGACAGAGACAACGGATTACTGTCTCCCTGCCTGTCCCTGACCGCCCTTGGGGCATGATTGCCCTGGACTTCATTGTAAGTTACCTCGTTCCAAGGGCTTTAATACAATCTGTGGTTGTGGATGGTAACTAAGATGGCTCACTTTATTCAGTTAAAGAATTCCCTCAGCCGCCATTACTGCGGATGTGTTCATTATAGAGAGATTGTTCGGCTTCATGGGGTTCCCGATGATATTGTATCAGTTAGAAGGGTACAATTCACTTCAAGATTTTGGAAGAGTTTGGTAAGTATTTGGATATCCAAATTCTTTTCCTCTGGATACCATCCACAATCTAACGGACAGACAGAGAGAACAAACCAAACACTTGAACAGTATCTCCATTGCTATTCCTCTGCGTCACAAGAAGATTGGTCGTCTCTGCTACCACTTGCGGAGTTCGCATACAACAACGCTGTTCATTCCTCCATCAAGTGTTCCCCTTTTTTTGCGAATTATGGGTTTAATCCAACTTTCCTTACCGGTATTCCTCTATGATCACTATTCCTGATCTGTTTAACCAGAATACTTCTCATGAAGGAGAAGAATTTAGAGCTGAAGACGTTCATCTCTGAAGCTCAAGAGCAAGCCCGTAAATCAGCTAACTATTAGAAAGGATTCTTCGATATTCAAGGTTGGAGATTTTGTCTGGTTGTCAACCCGTAATTTGAAGCTGAGGGTTCCTTACTAAGTTGGGTCCCCGGTTCATGGACCATTTCGTATTAGGAAAGCAATCATACAGGCCTTTGAACTGGAGCTTCCCAATTCATTAAAGATACACCCCGGTTTCATGTATCATGTTTTAAAAGATATGTTACCAACTCGGCGCTGGAGTCTCCTCCGCTGCCTATTCTGGTTGAGGGGACTGACGAGTACGAGGTGGAGAACATTTTAGATGCCAAATTTCTGCTGGAAAGTTAAGATATCTGATTAAATGGAAGGGATTCGGTCCCAAAGAAAATTCTTGGGAACCGGCAGAACAGATTCATGCTCCTCGTTTGGTCAAGACCTTTCATTACAAACATCCTAACAAACCTTAAGGCACCCGGAGGTTGCCCGTGGGGGGGGCAATGTCAAGCACTTACCTCTTCCCGAGCCCGGAGTTCTGCGGCGGCGGTCGCGCGCGGGGGCGCGCTTCTGGGGCGGACCGCTCGTTCACGCGCCCACACATCTTCAGGGGCGTGAGGACGTGGGCGGCGCGCGCACGCAGCCCGGCGGACGCCCGCAGGGTCGTGCCTCCAAAAATGATGAGGTCACTAGGGCCTATTAGGCCCCTCCTGGCAGCTTTGCCGTCTTGCTGCCAGTTCAGGGTTTTGGCTCTGGACTTTAGCTCCTGTTAGCATTGGTCTTGGTATCCTGTTGTTCCTGACTCCTGCTTCCAGTTTGCCTGCATATCTATACAGACTCCTACCTCCAGTTCCCTCGGTCTGCATACCTACCACCAGTCCTACCTCCGGTCTGCCCATATCTATACAGCTCACCCACCATCAGATATTTCTGGACAAACGGCCGACACACGTCACTATCAGTCTGGCGACTGGAAATATCTTGCCGTGTGTACCCAGCCTAACAGCAGAAGATTATATATTTCTTCAAACAGTTTTTGCCCTAACATGATATTTTATTTTACCATGTGACATGGTGTAAACTTTTTTATTCAAAACACTACAACCAACATGTACCACATAACTTATGTGCCAATGTTTGCCTTGTGTAATAATTTGTTTCAAACAAACACTGATACACTTACCCACAAATGTTGTAGCAAGAAGTAAAGCCAGCCACACAACCAATGACCAAATGAACAATGCAAGATATTATTCAATTCGCATGCTGGGCAAAGATTCCATTTTGAAGAGGTCCTTACCTGAACAACCCAGAATTAAGGTCTTACTGGCATAGTCTGTGTTTGGGGCAAAAATACCTTGTCTTCACAGCAGTGGAAGTATTTCTACATTGATCCAGGTGAGAATGTGATTCCCATCAAGGGTCTGTCACTATTTTATCAAAAATAACCTGCTGGCAGGAATAGAGACTTGTGCACAAACTTTACAACTGTTTGTCTAATGGATCTGCATTTGCCACTTGTCTCAATGTTTGTGATTATTACATATTTAGACAAATAAGAGGTGATAGTCAGGATGGTAAGCAATAATAACAACGCACATAAATCATACTACAAAGTTGCCAATTATTCACACCAATTAATGTTGTAGTTTAAAGTTCACAAAGGTGAAAAATAGTTCTTCTGATAAAATGTCATGCCAATACAATACTGCAAAATATAGAGTACTGAGTTATAAAATGTGCATTTATTTCTTTTAACTCTTGCACTCGGTAAGCTTACCCCATCTTTGCTTTTCTTTTCTCAGCAGAGGGCGCATTTCGTCAGGCGAGTGGCATAGAATGTTGCATACTGACGGGTAAAGCTACGCTCTCCCAGTCGAAATGCATCTGAGGCATTGAATAGTGCCTATTGGAAACTCTGTAAAATGGATGGCACCATCGGATGGGGGTGTCAGTAGGCCATTACCCTGACAAACTGCTAAATCTGTAAACATTGTCAGCCTAAGAATATAAAAAGATTTTTTTTTTTTTTAAACAAATCAAAAGCAAAAAATTCATATCTTGTCTATCAATGTAACTTTAAGTACAGGTTTTACAGCAGGGGTGGACAAAGAAGTCACTTTAAAGATGGCCTATGCTGCTCTCCACTCCTCCCTTATCACCACATGGTGACACAGCTCAACTTTGACATGGGTAAGAGTTGAAGGTGTGTCCATGCATGGGGTACAAAGAGGATCTGGAAGCTGTTAGCCGCAGCAGGGTGCCGCCATCTTTAATGAAATACAACTTTGCATTAAGATAGGAATAGAAGGTAGGGTTTAGTGTCTTTTTAAATGAACCAAGACAAACCCTCGTTTTTATTCATCATTACAGATGCTGCTAGATGCAGAATGTAATGGCAGAAAAGAAGGAATTGAATTCTCCACAACATAAATGTTGCAGATATGATGAGACTTCAGGGGCAGAAGCTCAGACAAGGAAATCTGACAGTACTGATTCCATTTTACTTTATTCACTATGGCATTGCTCTGGCTAATCGATTTTTTTAAGGTTTTCTATGTGCCGTAACTGGCTATTTAAAGAGACATTTACACTCCTATTCTGTCTTCTTTTGGGTAGCAGCAATTGACTGCCTGCTGATACCGAAGCTCATACATCTTTAAAGGGCATCTATACCGTAAATATAACTGGAAACTATAATTCCTTCCCAACCACCACTGTATTTTTTCTGTCGATCTGCCCCTGTTTCTTTAGATATCCAATCTAAAACCTCTTATATTTCAGCTCTAAATCAAGTTCCTTGCTCTCAAAAACTATTCTTCTGTGAGTAGTTTTACTGTAGCTGGATGTTTGACAGAGTTTTGACAGTTGGAATGCTGTGTGCAGGCTTGACAGTTGGTTTGTGGGAAAAAAGTCAGGTCAGATGGAAGTGGTTAGAGGGAGGGGGGATACTGCTCCCAAACAAAACGTGTGCTGGATTGAGGCATGCAGCCAACACACGCTAGTGCTAGTTACATGTATTCAATTATAGATCAAGATGAGGAAAGTCATTTTTTTCAGTATAGTTTCCTTTAAGAGGCAGCAGCCTTCACAGAAGAGGGTGGAAAATATTGTGGGTGAACATGCCATCCGACCTACTCCTTATGTAAAAAAATACACTGGTCTAATTAATTTAATACCTTCAAAGGATGCATTCAATATTGTAGAGAGAAGAAGGACCATTCATTCTACTCATACTTCTAAAGTTTACACCATATAATCAGCATGTCCATCCATTTGGTGCACGCATCTCAGTGGTTAGCAATGATGCTTTGCAGCGCTGAAGTCCTGAGTTTGAATCCACCCTTGGACACAGAGCAGAATTATCAATTAAGGCATCCTAGCACTGCCTAGGGCCCAGTAAACACCAGGCCCCCCTGCTTCAGTACTAATACAAGAACAATGTGGCCTCAAATGTCAGCCCAGCCCGACCCAATTTTATCTTAATCCATCTCTGCTTGGACACATGAAGTGTTTGTATATTCTCACTGTGCTTGTGTGGTTTCCTCCAGGCACTCCGGTTTCCCCCACAATCATAAAGACATACTGATAGGTTTTATGTGCCAAATAAATGTGCTAGATTGTAAGCTCTTGAGGGCAGGGCCTGGTGTGTTATCTGTGTAATTCTAAAGTGCTACGGAGATATTGGCGCTATATAAATCCACAATAAATTAACAATAGGTTTAACACCCACCCCCCTCCCCAAACCCCATTTTCATTATACTTATCTTCCCAAATATGCCTCTGGAAATACTTAAATTGCAAAGAAAGACTGAAGGAGCTCAGGACACACTCACTCTTGTGATTCAATATTTATTTAAACAACAAAAACTCTTGAAATACTTACAAGACCGATCCCTCGCCACAAAGCTCCCCTTTACCGCTCTGCTTTTAGTTGTGGCTGTCAAAGCCTGACAGTGACGAGCTAATAACAAACAACCACAATTGGTAAGCACTCACGGGTGCGGGGCACGCTCAAAACCAGCTCACAACAGCAGCAGGAGGTTCATAACCCAGGCGATGAGGGATTGGATCTTGTACCATCTGGCCCATTTCACTTTGAGATAGCATGTTCGTACAAAAAAAAAACAGAAAAACAACCGGTCAGGCGCTTCTTCCAGAATCACCTGGAAGGTTGCAGGAACTTCAGAAGGCAAGTTCCAGGGTAGATAAAAATCAATGATTTTATTTAAATCTGATTTTTTTGATTAAATCAGATTTTCTTTAAATAAATGCTTTTTGAGGAAATTTATTACCATCCAAGGTTATTCCATCATGAATAAAGATTAGTTTTTCAATTATGTAGAATAAGGCTGTATATGTTTCATTTTTTTGGTAAATTCCTTTAATCCATTCACAATGTCTTGCTCTTCCAGTTTTTCTAAGATTATTGGGGAGTTTCTCTGCTTAAAAGATATTATAATAATTTGACTCGCAGAGATCACATGCCTCTTCGTCCCAGCAAAAATGTTATAACATGAACCAAGTTGAGAAAAAGACCTTAAAGGGAATGTCCAGCCAAAAAAATTACTCTTTAAGTGTGTATTAGCCCCCCAAACCCCACTTTCAGAGTTGTCACATTTCAAAGATGCCCCAGAGCTTACTTATCTGACCCGGTCCCGCTGCACTTCTGCTGCATGGCTGCGCTGACAGCCGCTCCACTTCCTGGTTTGGCTGTCAGGGCCATGTTACTTCACACTCAATCACCTGACAGCCACGACCAGGAAGAGAAGAGTCTGTCAGCGCAGAAGTTCCCTCCTCCTTGTTTTTGCTCGCAACAAACATGAAACAGGAGCAGGGGCCTGGAATAGCCGGCGAGGGTCTGGGTCAGGTAAGTAAGCTCTGGACATCTTTGAAATGACAACTCTGCGAACGTGAGGTTTGGGGGGCTAATACACATATTAAAGAAGAGTAATTTTTTGGCTTGACTTGCCCTTTAGCAATAACAAATGCTGTAATATTATAGTTTCAGTTGAGTAATCTATTTAAATTGTTATTAATCTAAAATTTCCTTCTACTTGCATATTAAAGTTATACCAGCAAGAATTAGTCTTTATGTAGAAAACTAGGATTTAAATCAAGCCTTACTGACTAGTGATTTAAATCAAATCCACCCTGGCGAGTTCTAATGTAGGGCACCTTTAATGTGCAGCAACCAATCAGTGATCTCTATCTGCAGATTCTGTAGTAGACCAGTCTATAAACTAACATTGGTTTGGTTGCTATTGATTACCATCAAGCTTTTGCGCATTTATTGCATAAACCCATTAGTCCTGTACAAACTATCGATGTATCGGATATAAGGAAACAAAAACCTCGTCATAACATTGTATTTTAAACATCAGTGCGAACAGGCCCACCTACACCACCCGACACCCCACAGCGCACCTTACCCCAGCTCTACCGACTCTCCTTTCAGGGCTCCCGCCGCGCGGAACTGTTATGACGTAAACACTACGCGACGTTCTCTGGGCGCCATATTGCTGGGTCATACAAGTTTGCGGGAAGAGGTATGAGGGCGCCATATTGGTGCAGTCACACAGTGAAGTTACATGTTACTAGGAAGAGAGGGATCACAGACTGACACAAAGAAGCACGTGGGTTGTAACTTGGAGAAATATCTTAATTTTTATTTGTGGACTAGTTAAATGTGTATAGGTAGATACTGGAGTAATATACAATTTAATTCTTTACCAATGTAGTAAAAAAAGGGTATAATAACAGGAGCAATAAAAATATTCTGTAAATATATCCTATAATAAGTCTTATATGTATAATGGGAATACGTGGAAGTTCTGTGGAACCTAAAATCCGCCTCAAACCCAAGGAAGCAGGTTTTTTAAATTTTTAGAAACTTTACAACACTTAAAACTTTACATTTACACCAAATTTCATAGAAATTCAGCAAATTTCCGCCCTCCATAATTCCTCAAGTTCCAGATCTGAGAATTCTCGAAACCAGGTTCAGCTTGGAACCAGCACTCATCACTACTTACAATATCCTTTCTACTACTTGGACTCCCGGCCTGTCATCTCTCTCCTCTCCAGGGTATCATAAGCTTGTCAGCTCGGATCATCTCGTCTCCTCCAAAAGAGAACCCCCAACCCCCGATACTTCATCCATAGGGTGGCTTCCCATCAAACAAAGAATCATATTCAATACCCTGCTTTTAACCTTTAAATCTATTCACTCTACGGCACCTCCCTACTTATCTCTTCTCTGGTCCCTAATGTTCCTGGCCGTGCCCTCCGTTCCGCAAGGAAATCTTCTCCACAGACCCCCAACTAACACTGCTGCCTTCCGCCTTAAACCGTTCTCTCTTGCTGCTCCCTACCTTTGGACTCTCTCCCTCTCTCGCTTCGCCTGGTGACATCCATTAATGCTTTCAATCTAGAGTTATCCTCCTACCTTTCTGAGCATCAGCACAAAAAATGATTGTTACCCTTTTAAACACTTTGTACTCATCCCCCCCACTTGATCGTATGTGTCCTCCTCACATAGATTGTAAGCTCTTCGGGGCAGGGATCTCATTCCTAATGTGTCAAGGCTTGTTGCACTTATATCAGTTTATACAAATTATATATATGCTTTCTTACCCGAGTATGAAATTGTATTTAATTTAATTTTTATTTATCTGTATAAGGCTTGCACTTATCCCCTTGTTTGTATACTCTGTATACAGTGCTGCTTACCCAAGTGGCGCTTTAATTATACATACATACATCATATCCTCATGTTTTATAATGGGGGGGCATATTCTTATTCATGCGGCAGCTGCATGGTTAACTTTTTAAAGCTACGTACCACTGCAAATCTTGTTAAAGACATGCTAGATCAGGGTTTCTCAACCTTTTTATCCTTATGGAACCCTTGAAAAAATATCTTGGGGAACCCTTACATAAAAACATTATTATTTTTATTTATCTCTCAGGCATCAATACACCATACACATAATTCACACAAATATAGAATATTAAAGGGGAACGGTGGTCCAAAAATGACTTTAGGCAGATTGATAGGAATTGCTCTCCTGAGAATTTTTGCAATTTATTTCCATTGTTTATTTTGCATAGTTTTAAAGATATTTACATTTTCGTGTGTGATATGGCAGCAGCATCACCAGGTCCCCTGTACTTCCTGCTTCCTGCTCTGAAACTGTCAGTCGATCTGTCCTGTGCCTCCTCCTCCCCTTTGCAGCCCCCCTGGTCCCTCCCACTCATGGACCCCATGGCCCTCCAGTTGCAGGCCCCCCCATGGCCCATTCCTTACAGTCCAATGGGCCCGCCCACTCTTGGTGCCATGGCCCGGTCCACTCGCGGGTGCCTAAGCCCCGTCCCATCGCGGGTTGCCGTGGGTTTACTCAGACCCCCCTACAGAAAACTCTGCATGAAAAGGCTTTTCACTTTTATGCATAAAATTTAACTAAAAACCCCCATGTTTTTACTGTTTCACTAGCATAGATATTATGATATATGGGGCCCAGGAATTGCATTGATCATCTCTTTCTTGTTTGTTCTAATGTTTTGGTCAGATCAGTAGCACTTCCACTATTTGTTATAAAGTAATTTTCCACAGGAGTGCTCCCACAGCCCCCCTTTTGTGAAAAGGCTGTTTTCACACAGTGAAAGAGAAGGGCTGAAGAGTCCCTTACCTTCTGTGTCAGGACTCACACAGCAAGGGAGGGGGGACTTCCTGTCTCCCTCACACACTGAGGGAGTCTGAGGCTGTGCTCGCAGGCGGCACTGTGCAGGAGAGCCTCAGGAATGTCACATTCAGCCTCCCACCCATTAACTTTCTGGTCAGTCATTTCTGTATATCTTGAGCTGTGAGCACGTAGAGAGGTGTTGTGGCTCGTTTTAAAGGTAGGAAACTGGCTTTCATTTAAACTTAACTTGTCTGGAGACCACATTCCCTTTAATAACAACAACAATATATCTTTATTCATCACAATTGTGGATCCATACAATTTCTGTCACAATCTCTTGAGGACCCCCATGCAACCTGTTAGGGACCCCAGGAGCCTCCGGACCCCTGGTTGAGAAACACTCTGCTAGATACCATTATAAAGGCAATATTGCCTAGGGCTGTTGGGAATTCCTAAATTATGTTACATGACTTGTGGTATCAAAGCTCTGAATATAACTGATGCTGGTGGTTCTAGACTTTTTCAGTCTGTGGCAGACTAGTCAATGCAGGTATTTGTCTTACATGTATTGTTATTCTCACTTCCTAATGTATAATATTGTACAATGACGCAGGTAATTTTGCAGTGTATGAGGTAAAACTTTATATTATCAATGTAGTGTAAAGCTGACATACACTACAAACTAACCTCACAAACCTTATTGCAACATTACAAAACTTCCTGACCCAGTTATTTTGCAATTGATATCACAATTCAAATGTAATCAGGGCCAGATTTACACCTAAGAGCCTGTAGGCTCAAAGAACCTGGCGCCCTTAGCCCAACCCCTAACCACAGACCACACCCCTAAACCCACCCATTTTCTCTTTTTGGGGGAAGAAAATAGACTATAAAGGGATTGGATTGATAGGAGATTGACAGCCGCCCCTCCAACCTCAGACCCCTAGGCGTTTGCCTACTGTGCCTAATGGTAAATCCGGCCCTGATTTGTATTATGACCATAAACATGATCCGGGTGGGAAATGTCACAGGAACTTTAGTAGGTAGACATTACAATCTACTCGACATTCATCTTGGTTCAATTTCTAATTTTGTGTAATGTCTAGGTAGTTTATGTCCTGATTAAATTTTAAGGAACACCACTGACTACATATAAAAATACCTACCTAGCTAAGCAACCTTTATTAGTTCCTTTACCATATAATTGCACATGACACAGTATGATTCTATACATTTGTACCTTCCTTGCCTCTCCTCCCTGCTTTATCTGCAGCAGTTGCCTGAGGGTTTGTATCTGTGTAAAAAGTTGGGACTCCTTAGTCCCCAGGCCCCTTGTAGTTACACTTTTGACATAGTGTCTAATAATTTACAATTTTGATTGGGGAGGGGGCACCAGTTATGCAGACATAATAAGATGAATTCTCTGTAAAGGCTCAGAATTCAGGCTGCTAGTGCTGATTAGCTAATCATGTATGAAGTGACTAATATAAGGATATATTTATGTTAGTGCTGTTTAGCTAATCGTTTAGTAGAGTGACTAATATAATATATAATAAAGGCTAAACCTGCGTCTGTTAATCTGTGTGTGGCTTTTCCTCTCTTCTGCGCATGTGTGTGTAAGATGAGAGGGAATGTAGAAGAGTGGGAGTGGCTGGAACCTTGCGCATTGCCGGGCTTTTTTTTTTCTTTTAGCATGGCCGGAGGGGGAAGAGTACGTAAATCCGCAAGATGAGTCTGGCTTTCAAAGAGAGAGAGAGATGTGTGTAGCTTTAGCGCCCATTTTTATAACGGGCTTAACTGGCTAGTAAGGATATATTTATGTTAACTCTGTTTAGCTAATCATGTATTAGAGTGACTAATATAAAGATATATTTATGTTAGTGCTGTTTAGCTAATCATGTATTAGAGTGACTAATATAAGGATATATTTATGTTAGCGCTGTTTAGCTAATCATGTATTAGAGTGACTAATATAAGGATATATTTATGTTAGTGCCGTTTAGCTAATCGTGTAGTAGAGTGACTAATATAAGGATATATTTATGTTAGCGCTGTTTAGCTAATCATGTAGTAGAGTGACTAATATAAGGATATATTTATGTTAGTGCTGTTTAGCTAATCATGTAGTAGATGTAGGCAAGCAGTGTAATATATCCTTATATTTAAGAGCATGTCTACCCTTACCTAAAATTTAAAGATAGCGTAATCAATAACTTGATAATGCTGTTGCCCTTTCCTCAGCTGATGCCGTATTAAGCATGTGACTGACATATTTAAGCTGGTAAAGAGTTCATACACCTTTAAGACGGCAACCTTTACAGAAAGGGGCAGAGAACTTTGGGCTGAAGTTCTTCCTTCAGGTACATCTTTAGTTCAGATAAATCCCAGGAAACCAGTTGTTTTTATAGGAGATGTCTCGCATATAGGCAGGGGTGTTCCTAGAGTTTTTGACACCTGAAACAACTTTTAAATGCCGCCTATCGTTAGACGGGAGGGTGACACCTGAAGCGGGCGTGGCTTCATCATGGAACATAGGTGTGGCTTGTGGAGATGGGTATGGTGGGCTTATTTACAATGACTAGTGAACTGGAGGGCTGACTTAACACTGACTGGAGGGCTGACTTAACACTGGACTGGTGCTGAAATGCGGTATTGCAGGAAGGAGGATTTTTTAACTGCCGTCTATTAAGTATTCCGCAGGGGCACACCCTGAGCAAATGTTTCAGTTTGCTTTATGGTAGGGGCACCCCTGCATATAGGCATGGGCAATTTAACATGGGAATCACTGGTGCCCGGTATTTTCCCTTTCTGATTGTTTATAGTTACCTGCAGTTCTGGCACCCATGGCCATTTTTAGGCATAGGCCACCAAGGCAAAGAACAAGACCGCCTATGTTGATCCAGGGCGCCTATTTTTCTCCCTAGCCCTGTCAGCTGTTACTTGCTATGTTAGAACTGGTCTCCTTGTTCAGCTGTAACCTGCAACATTGTATCTAGTACAGAGCCTGAACTCCACACACTCTACATAGCAACAAATGTTGCAATTTGCAAATGAACTGAAGGTGAAGGAAGGATAAACATCTCAGATCTCACCAAATTTCCCTGTTCTGCCCTACCCGGCTGGAAACAATTTCTGTGGAGAACACTGGTACCACATACCTCACATCCACTGAAACCTGTCCTGTCCTTCCAATCAGTATTTCATTTGTGGCCAGTGTTGCTGCATACGCACAAACGTATGTACACATGCCCGCCTCACACAGCGCGCGCCTCTTACCAACTAGTAAAGCGTTCCCACTATAAAGAACAGTTGCAGTAGACGGTGTCAGAAGGAGGAAACCCAGCTGTAGTTTGACAGGCCAAGTTATTTTTTTTTTTTAAGGGGGGGGGGCGCGCAAGTAGGTGGAAGGGTGTCTAGGGCACAAAAATGGCTAGAAAGGCCCTGCTGGCACCTTAAGACCATTTAAGTGCAAGGTGTGTCAATCTGAAAGAAGATTAAAACAATAGGAGCCAAGTTCTTATGAAGGTTCTCATTCATCAAGGCCATGGCATATCTGTTGTATTAAGTATCAACTGGACTTGAAGTTTAGTTCTTAAAAGATAACCATTGTGTGTATAAAGTATTTTTTAAAATACAGCTAAAATGAAAAGTACTTCAGACAGGGATATAGGACTGGTAATTTATACTTCCTAACATTGTTTCTGTGAGGAGCACCAGTCCCCCCCAAAAAAATTATTCTGACAGTCTTACTCCTGGCTTCAGCACTATCTTTAAAGGGCAACTATATAAAAAAATAGGTTTTATTAAATTGACCATAACTGGAAACTCTAATTCTTCCCAACCACCACTGTATCATTTTTTTGTTGATCTGCCCCCTATTTCTTTAGATATCCAATCTAAAACTTCTTATATATTTCAGCTGTCAATCAAGTTCCTTGCTCTCAAAAACTATTCTTCTGTGAGTAGTTTTACTGTAGCTGGAATGGTGACAAAGTTTTGACAGTTGGAATGCTGTGTGCAGGCTTGACAGTTGGTTTGTGGGAAAATAGTCAGGTTGGAGGGAAGTGGTTAAAAGAAGGAGGGGGGATACTGCTCCTAAACAAAATGTGTGCTGGATTGAAGGCATGCAGATGCATGATAGATTAACATGAAGCAAAGTCATTTTTTCAGTATAGTGTCCCTTTAATTAAGGATTAGTCCAGGGCTAACCTGGCAAATTAAAACTGCCTCCCTGCCCCAGGTACTTTCCATTTTTAATAAGTTATTTAAATAAGAGTATAGTTAACCTTTAAAGACATTTTACTAGTCATCCGACTGGCTTTATCAATTCAGAATCAGAATTGAGAAATCCAGTTCGATGACTAACAAAATGTCTTCAAGAACTAAAGCCTCGTACACACGTTGGATAATTTTCGTATGACGCAATCCTCATAATTGAAACGACATCTGTACACACAGTAACAATAATCACCATGATAGTCGTTAGATATAGATATTCGTACGTAACGCAGCGGTCGTTTCTTCGTGCAATTACAAAAGCAGCGCATGCGCCTTTTATATATTTTTCCATAGAACGTTAACGATAATCTGCCGACCATGTACAAATGTCCGATAATCGGCAGAACAAATCCGCCAGACTGATCATCGGAAAAAGCCAACGGTCGTTGGTCTATGATGATCGTTGATGCTATATTTTCGTACGAATATCGTGCTATTGCTCGTTTGTCGGCTGCATCGTACGACAATTATCCAATGTGTATACGAAGCTTAAACAAGTCTAGTTGATCGAACTGAATACAATAGATAATGGGAGCCATGGTGCAGACATAAATAATAATGGTTACTTGTTTGGGGACAGATGTGAAACTGATCAAGTAGACAGTGACAAAGGGTGCCCAGTAACACGGATGGGAACTTACCATCTTTATGGTCCCATGGACTGCCACATTTCCTTTGCCTACACCAACTCCCTATACTTTATAACGGGGCTGAACATGGCAGAGGGAAAATTTCATAAGTTATCAAACGTTCCCAACACCAATGGTGAACATTTGGCAGTGGCTGGACGATTGTTTCTGCTCTACTCACTTGAATGATAAAGGCTCGATTCCATCGGGACTCGACAGAATCGTCCCTTCATTGGTAAAGTGTGTACCCAGCTTTAGAAATAAATTTATGCAGGGTTATTTAGGTTTAGTTCTCCTTTAAATAATTTGATACAGTTGTTTGACTTTTTTTGTGTTTTTTTTTATAGTGACTGTAACATGAACATGGAAGTGCAAAATGTAATTATAATTTTGCAAAATCTGAAACAAATAATCTCACTTGACTTTCTATACCACTTCAAATTAAATAATGGTTTCAACCAAAGCATTTTATTTTGATTACAGTATATATAATGAAATAATATATAATAATATATTTAAATAATACTTGTATGGACCATGTTTAATTAATGGGAAAGTCCACCCTCCATCAAGAATTTATACACAGCTAAATCACTGCCCCCAAACTGCCATATGCAGATCTGCAAGGTGTACCAGTAAACAGACATTCAGCACAGTGTTATCTGCTTCCTTTTCTCTGCTTTTGTTTCTTCTGGATAGCAGTAATCAGTCATGGACTAAGGGTGGAGCCACAATGCACCACACTCCATCCCGCTCACGGAAGTACGCGTGTTAACGCTTGCGATTGCACACGATTGAGCGTGTTGCAGTGTGTTGCAATCACCTGATGTTTTGCAATCAGAGCGCATGCAATTGCGCAAAAAATGCGCATTGCATGCGCTCCGATTAACGGATTGCTCAGTAGCACGCTAGTGTGGCCACATCAACTGGGCCACACTAGTGTACACTCTTAAAAACACAATCAGATCACGCTTAAAAACGCATTGGCTGACATCACAGCCAATAACTGATCACTGAGCCCACCCCATGTGTGCCAGCGCAAGTTGCACAGGTTTAGGAGAAGGTAGGAACACTGTGCTGAAAATGTGCTTTGTAAGTACTGGGGGTATTGGGGTGATTCATTTTTGTATACAAGCCAACAGCTAACTTAGGATAGGTGGATGCTGTAGGTGTGCAGGGTTTTTGAAGTATAAAAAGGAAGTCATAGGTCAATAATGCAAAAAGTTTAAAGCAAAAAATAACAACAAACAGATAGACTGCACCATGGTACATTGACCATGTATCAGAATTAAGAGGCCTATCTTGCATTATTAAACATACACATTGGAAGCAAGTTCCACATATTATAGTAAAGAACATTTTCATTTAAAACAAAATGCAAGTTTCTAGAAATGAACACTGTGTTATTCTAGGAATCTTCTTTCTCGTCTCCATGAGTGATGATATAGCACAGTGACTTGTAGTCAATGTTTCCAGCAACATCAATTGGAGTCACAGCAAACATCTGTTCAACCTGACAAAACAAGGACGCACACACAGTTTGATGTTACAGAATTTCATTTAGTCACTAAGATAAATGTAACAGATTCACAGGTATTTATTTTATAGGGAAATCATAGGGAGCTATGTATGACTCTGTAGATATCAATGTAATCTGTCGGCATATTGCAATGGATATTGTATGTGTATGGCCACCTATCATCTGTATTTTTTATAGATGTGGCTACACAGAGTCCCGAGCGTTTTCACTATATAAAGTATTGGGAGAAATGACCTATGACCGTGGCCAGCTCCCTATACTTTAGAAAGATAACGATTGTTGCTGACGGTGAACATTGGTGGCATCGGAATGATAGTTTACACGATACACACTGTTAAAGGGGCAATTCTGACGGATGTGTGTACCCAGCTTTAAAGGAGAATCAGCATGTTGGAACAGAAAGCAGGAAGTGATTATTACTGACCTCTTCTGCAGTGAATTTGTCGGCTTGTGTCATTAGAAGAAGCTTTAATCTATAGGTAAGAAAAAAAATAAGTTGGCTTAACCACATTACAGTTTCTTTTGTTCACTTGTATTCCTGTTTAATTAAGAGATTGCCAAATCCCAGGAGTCCTGTAGCAAATGTAGCAACTAATGTTATATTGTTGTCTATATTCCCATGCTACCCAAAATGTCAATATTGACTCCTAGAGTTGTCTCCTTGGCTCCAACTTGGATGTCCTCCTTCCTGGTATTTTGTCTGTTGCAATAGTCAGGGGTGCCCCTACCATGAAGCAAGCTGAAACATTTGCTCAGGGCGCGCCCCTGCGGAACACTTAAAAGGCAGTTAAACAAAATCCTTACTGCAATACTGCGTTTCAGCACCAGTCCACCAATCAGTGTTAAGTCAGCCCTCCAGTCCACCAATCAGTGTTAAGTCAGCCCTCCAGTTCACCAGTCAGTGTTAGTCAGCCCACCACACCCACCTACACCTATGGTCCCTGATGAAGCCACGCCCTCTTCATACACCCGTCTGCGGATAGGCGGCATTTAAAAGTTGTTTCAGGTGTCAAAAACCCTGAACACCCTGGCAATAGCATAAAGAGACCCTATATCATCCTTGTAATCCTATAACATCGTACTTTAAATCATCCTATAGCATCCTATATCATCCTTTAACATCATATATCATCCTGTAACATCCGATAACATCTTACTGTTTATCATCTTGTAACATCCTCTATCATCCTATAAACATGCTATATCGTTCTAATATATCCTGTATCATCTTGTAACATCCGATAACACCTTACTTGATTATCATCCTTTAACATCCTATATCATCCTATAATTCCTGCACATCCTATAACATCCATAACATCTTACTGTTTATGATCCTGTAGCATCCTATATCATTGTATAACATCCCATATTGTTCTATATATCCTGTATCATCCTGTAATATCCTATATCATTTTGTAACATCCGATAACATCTTACTGATTATCACCTTTTACATCCTATATCATCCTATAACATGCTATATCGTTCTATAATATCCTGTATCATCCTGTAACATCCTGTACATCCTATAACATCCAATAAATCTTACTGTTTATGATCCTGTAGCATCCTAATCATTGTAATACATCCTTAATCTTTCTATAATATCCTGTATCATCCTGTAACATCCTAAATCATCTTGTAACATCCGATACATCTTACTGATTATCATCCTGTACCATCCTATATCATCCTATACATCCTGTACATCCTATAACATCATCTTAGACACCATACACTCAAAAGGCTATGCGATCGTAAACCAATTCTACATAGACCTACGATACATGTTGTTCGACATTCAATTCGTTTGATGATTAAAGGACATTTCCACCCCTCTTACAAAAATGGTGCGTATTACAGAACATCCCCCAGAAGCCAGGTTCCTTTTACTTACATTTACAAAAGATGCTCACAGGCTGTGTAAAGAGCCTCACATCCCACAATCTTGTTACATGCTCATTTTTGTTAGAGGGGTGGACATGCCCTTAATGTCTAATTGTCGTCTATTGGTGAGTTACATTACATTTACATTAATCGGAACAAAAAATACTACGATAATTTAACCAATCGACTCAAAAAAACGTCTTTCAATCGTAATTATGATCGATATTACCTTCTAATGTTGCATAATAAGACCGGAAAAATGTATTTTTTTCGGCCAATCAAAGGAAATTGTCGTTTGGTTGTTGGATTTTACATAAAATCGGCCCAATGTATGGTCGCCTTTACTGTATATCATCCTGTAACATCCTATTACATTTGCATTCACTGCAGCAAAAACTTACTCCTCTTTGTTATGTTGCCAGTGCCATTGGGGTCAAGAAGTTTGAATGCACCAAGGATTGATGTCTTCTGGGTCGGTTCCTAAGAAAGAATGACATCAGTTAAAATATTTATGTGTGTTATATAGTATTATTATTTATATATATTATTATATATATATATATATATATATATATATATATATATATGTGATATAGAAAGTAATTAATTTTTATCCTCGACCATGGAGAAAATAACTCTCCATGAGGGACTTTTTGTTTTATAGTGTTGTATTTTGTGAAATGTAAGTGATACATTGTTTTAACCAGCCTGTTTCTCTAGGCCACACTGCTGCATTTTTTCTGCATTTGCTTCAAATCATTGGAATCGCAGCAAGGCACCAAAAACGCGCGTTTTCGGGTGCAATTTGATTGTGCTTGCGATTTGCGTTCCACATTTAATTCACACGTGTTTTCCAATACTTAGAAAAACGCATGTGCAAATGCAACGAAATTGCACTGAAATCGCATGCGATTCCGTTGTGTGATTGCGTTTGCGTTGCAGTGTGGCCGGTGCTCTTATTGGCTACTTTGCAAGAAGGGGGGGAGGAGTGTGGATAGCAGGCAGTAATGGTGGAACCAGAAATAGAGCTGCAAAAAAAGGGGTGTAACATTTTAACCCTGCTCCATACAGGTACAGTAAGAACAATGCTGAGATTTTAATGTACTTTTTAAAATGCTTTTTACATTTTTTTTTTATCTTTTCTGTTAAAATATAAGGTTATAACCACAGGCTTGAGGTAAAATAAATTGAGATGATGGTTCCTGATTTAATTGAATACTTACTAGTATGTGTTAAAAGGAGGTCACTGCCTTTAGGTGCAAAACCTTAAGGATCGTATACACGTGCAATCGTGGGTGCCGACCTGCAATGCACGATGTGTACGAATAGCCGAATCAGCCCGTGTATGGTCACTTTCGGCCGGACGGAGCTCTGTTTCGGCTGATAGAATGCCCACACACGGGCCGATTATCGAAAACAATTACCAAACGGCCGTACAACCTTTAGGCTGGTTGTTCTTGCTTTGCTAAAACCTGTCCTCACTCACCATTAAGCTTTTCTCCAAATAATGTCAGGAACACTGTGAAGTTAGGGGCCTTTCCCTCTTTAAGCATTTCTTCTAGTTCATCATCATTCACATTTATCTTACCTGACAAGAATAAACAAAGATCCATTAGGAAACAGCAATGATACATTTCACATCAGAAATTAAAATATCTATTAATTATTAGATAATTTACATAAATGTATAGTGGTAGGTATGCAGACCGGAGGTAACTGGAGGTAGGAGCTGTAGTAGATATGCAGACCGGAGGTAGGAGCTGTGGTAGACATGCAGACTGGAGGTAACTGGAGGTAGGAGCTGTGGTAGGTATGCGGACCGGAGGTAGGAGCTGTGGTAGGTATGCAGACCGGAGGTAACTGGAGGTATGAACCTCTAATGTAAAAGGAACAGTTGGATCTGGATGAATAAGAACGGGGGATGATGTAAAAGCAGATTTCAGACGTTCAAAGGCTGTTTGAGCGGAATCCGTCCAACAGAATGGAACATGAGTTCTGGTCAGAAGAGTCAGCGGCAGAATGATAGTAGAAAAATTCTTAATGAATCTACGGTAGACGTTAGCAAATCCAATGAATTTTTGAACTTGTTTTCGGGTAGATGGAGTAGGCCAATCCTGAAAAGCGGAAACCTTTTGAGGATCCATAATTAGCCCTTGTGACGAGATGATGAACCCCAAGAATGGTATAGAATGCTTTTCGAACTCACATTTTTCCAATTTGGCATATAACCCATGAATTCTAAGACGAGAGAGGACTTTCTTAACCTGGGTACGATGTTCCTCTAGGTTGGAAGAAAAAAATCAGTATATCATCTAGATAAACAGCCAAGAAGTCATCTACAAAGTCACGGAAAATGTCATTGACAAAATATAATGGAAGAGGATATCTATTCTTAACCGTAACATTATTGAGAGCTAGGTAATCAATACATGGCTGCAGAGAGCCGTTTTTTTTTCTCAACGAAAAATATACCAGCCCCTGCTGGAGACGTGGAATGGCGAATGAAGCCCTTTTGTAGATTCTCCTCTATATATTCCTTAAGAATCCTTTGTTCAGGTTCCGACAAAGGATACACACGACCAAAAGGAATCTCCGCACCAGGTAATAGTTCCACTGTTCAATCATAAATGCGATGTGGTGGTAGACTGTTAGCAGCTTTTTTATCAAACACATCTGCAAAGTTCTGATAAACATCGGGTAAAAGAATTTCAGAATGAGGCCTATTTAATGCTCAACAGTGAAGAAGAAAAACATGACAGCCGACAATGTGATGAGGGGAAAGAGACCTCTCCAGAATGTTTTCGCGGCGAGCAGGCACCAGGTCGCGGCTCCAGAAGGGAGAACCACAAAGACCAATCCCACAATGTGGAGAGGCAACAGGAGTGGAGATCGGAGTAACTGGGGAGTAGGAACTGTAGAGGATATGAAGACCTGGAGATAAGTGCTGAGATAGATATGCGGACCAGAGGCAGGAGTTGTGGTAGATATGCAGACCGGAGGTAACTGGAGGTAGGAGCTGTGGTAGAGATGCAGACCGAAGGTAGGAGCTGTGGTAGGTATGCAGACTGGAGGTAACTGAAGGTAGGAGCTGTAGTAGATATGCAGACTGGAAGTAGGAGCTGTGGTAGGTATGCAGGCAAACTGGAAGCAGGAGTCAGGAACAACAGGATACCAAGACCAATGCTAACAAGGAGCTAAAAGTCCAGAGCAACAAACCCTGAACTGGCAGCAAGAGGCAAGCTGCCAGGAGGGGCCTAAATAGGCCCTAGTGACCTCATCATTGTTGGACGCGCGACCCTGCGCGCGTCCGCCCCAGAAGAGCGCGACCGCCGTCACAGAACTCCAGGCTCGGGAAGAGGTAAGTGCTTGACAGCAACACTGTTTTATAACATAGTAGCACTGCATTATTGACATGTTAAATATGAATCTTTTTCTCCTTCTGATCCTTGGATTTATATGCTACATGTTATTTTGTAGCTGTATTTACAGCTGACACATGATTTTTGTATGCATTATGTTTTTAGATGTATGTTTTTAACTGGTTTTATGAGGTATAAAATGGTGTCCCGCACATAGTACATCACATCCTGAGGACGGCTTGCTGCTGAGCTGAACACGTTGATGATTGAGCGTTTTTAATATGCTTTAATAAAATTTGTCGTTTTATGAAGACCCGTGAGTGACTCCGTGACTTGAACTATTATATATATATATATATATCTATAGCTATGTGTGGATAGTCCTCAGCACACCCTCATATAAACAGCCGCCTCGGTGCATCCGTCAGGCATATATAGAAAGACGAAAATCGGAGCACTTACAGGACTTAATTCACAGTACACAACTTATTTAGCGAGAATCAACGCGTTTCGGCCATCTTGCTTACGGCCGTAAGCAAGATGGCCGAAACGCGTTGATTCTCGCAAATAAGTTGTGTACCGTGAATTAAGTCCTGTGAGTGCTCCGATTTTGTCTTTATATTATATATATATATATATATACTATATATATAATATTATATTCACAATTCGATTGCACTCCATCCTATAGGTATACTCGCCTGGGTGCTGTCCCAATTGCATCAAAACATCCACAGAAAAGATAGACGCACTCACAGGTTTGAAAAAAATCCAATAAGTGTTTATCCATCAACATGTTTCGACCTCCAAGGCCGTCATCAGGAGTCCTGATGACGGCCTTGGAGGTCGAAACATGTTGATGGAATAAACACTTATTGGATTTTTTTTCAAGACCTGTGAGTGCGTCTATCTTTCTGTATATATTATATAATATATATACCTGTATAAAATGCACAACATTAGATTTTGGTATAACATGTTCCACAATTCCAGTCCATGTTGGGAAATTTTGTGTGTGAACTGTGTATAGACAGGTGGGCAGCGATAGATTGTAGAATTCTGTTCAATAGATATGATTGTTGGATAGAAAAAGATAAAATCCTGCTGTGTATACCCAGCTTTAGTATAAATTGCCTGGAGGCTTGTTCACCAATAAGTTGAACATCCCTTGAAATTAGAAGAAATGTTGTTTAGGGCCAGATTTAAGCTCTAACACGCAACTTCAAAGTAACATTTGGCAGTTTTTTAGGGGACACTGTAAAGATTCTGAGGCCAGAACCTTTAATAAAAATCGTGTGAATTAGCCCTATGCACAAATACACATGAAAGATTGTTCCATAAATACTTTGTATTGTTTGTTCGTTGGGCCCACACATGCCCACGATGCAGTATATCCAATGAAAATTTACCGTAAGGACTGATAAATCGTGATGTCTACAATGGCAGATGTTCAATAAATCCTGTCAGATCCAACTAGATTTGCTGAATATGGCCACCTTTAAGCACATTACCAATAAAGGTAAAAATAAAGGTCCAGCCCCAAAATGAAAACTTACATACAGGTAAATCACCCCCTAAAACCCTAAATGGTAATTGTTTGAAATCTGAAATATATAAGTCTAACCTGAAATCCTGCACAATGTCCTGTCCCCTGTTTCTGCTTCCTGGTTCTTCCAGTTAGCAACTGTCAGTTATGGATTTGACAGTTGACATCACAGCCAATGACTGAATGTTAATCCCCTGTCTGCCTCTGTTGAGCATGCCCAGGCTCAGTACAGGCTCAGTACAGGTTTCAAAGTTGCCCAGTTTCCATGAGGCATCCAGAAGCATAGCAGGCATACAGTAATGAATTCATAGGGCAAACTATGATATATCAACATATTTTAAAGAGGCCATTCTTTCTAAAAGATGTTCTTATGAGGGTGGAGTTGTCCTTAAAGCTTCATACACAAGTGCAATCGTGGGGGCCGACCCATGACGTGTATGCACGGCTGTTTTGGCTCATAATTGTGCCGTGTACAGTTGGGGATCGTTGTCTGTCAATGGCCGTTGACAGGCAACAAACCAAACGCCCATTTCGCCCGACAAAGTGCCTATACGTGGCACAATCATTGGCCAAAACGGTCATGCATACACATTGGCCCCCATGATCGCACATGTGTATGAGGCTTAACAGTCATTAGAAGTCTGATAAATTAATACAATGGTCTTAGTGCTCTGTTATAATTAACAATGTGGCTGTGTTATCCATATATACGGATTGTGCTGGGGTAAATATAATATCGATTCAATTTTAAATACTAACGTAGCAATGTTGGTATTTAATTGAATAGTCATTAGAAGTCATTAAGGGCGATTTACCCAGGAGCGCTGCCGGCGCGCAGCGCTGCTGCCCCTTCATAACGTTGCGCTAACTGATTTACGCTCAGTTAGTGAGACGTTAAGGCTTGCTTTGCGACGGCTGTGCGAGATCCAGAACAGGAACTTGCGCAGCCGTCGCTAACCTATTTACCAGAGGCTGCGCGGCTCTTAAGACATAAGTATTTAACGCCACTAATAGCTGGGGTTAAATACTTACGTCAGGGTGAGATTCACCCTGAATCTCCCTAATTAATTAAGTCATTAAAGTCTATGATCCGTTATACAATCTGCTCCAGGCCATTACACTGTCTGATTAACCTGTTTGATTTTCTTGTTCCTGTTCAAAATATGCTTTAAAGGTTTAAAACTTTTTTCACAAAACCTGATCAGTCCATTGTTCTTGTTTCATTTCTGCTACTAATGTTGTTTAACTGTATTTCTTCCCTTATCATTTTCAAACATGGCACTTACTTCATCCAACACTCCCACGATGAGCTATTAGTACAGAACAAGGATCCTTTGCCGGTCTTCTCTCCTCTCCCGTGTAATTACTGTCATTCATGGCCATGAGTCGTAACAGTGATGTCACAGCCAATGGCTGACAGCCATTACTAATCAAGTGGTTGCTCCTGAGTGCACAGATGCAGAGGAGATAGGACTTCTGGTAAAGGATCCTTGTTCTGTAAGTACTAAGAACTCATCGAGGGATTGTCGAATGAAGGTAAGAGTAAACTGCAAATGGGGTTTCGGGCGTGATCATTTTTTTTTGAGGCTGGAGTTACCCTTCAATTCAAGTTTATTTACATTTATTTGGTTTAAAAAAGAGAGATTACTATTCTTTCTATGTCATCTTCTTCTCTTTTACTTCACCCATTTTTTGGACTGTATCTTTTCCCACTGTTTTTGAGCTCGAGACACGAAATTGAGCAGGACACATAGAAGTGTGCTTTTACATAGCTAAGTAATCCATGGCAGCGTTTTGAGTTATTGTCGAAAATTACAGACTTTTGCACACGTGTCTTGGATACATTCACAATGATTCATGATTTAGCACAGATTAAAGAGAAGTAGATCTAGTAAAACTAACTTGTTTTTTATAAAGAGGTGAGTAAGAATATAGATTCCGCCATAGTAGTGGATGTGGTATTTTTGTGGTAGCACGTGTTCTGGGTAAATATCCCTTTACGTGTTCTATTACAGGCTTCTTCTGAATGGTATGGTTGGGGGATTTGGCATTATTCACCAAATGCAGCAAAACAAAAAATATGTTATAGTCTCATTGCATAAAATATCATTGCCAAACTAATCCAAAAAATAAGGAATCATTTTCCACTCCCAGAATCCCTTGATCAGTGGGTGGAGACTAGAGATGGACTAGAACTCGAACCTGAGTTCGTGTCGAACTTAACAAGTCCGAACTGCCTATAAATAGGATTGTTACAGCTGTATTAGTAAACCATGCAGAGAGGTAGTTGCCTAATTCTGCTAGACCAACGATAAGTCCAAATCCACTACAGGTAGCTGCCTTTCGCTGTAGTCCTCAGATGTTCTGCCCCAGAACATATGTCATGATAAGTATAATATTAGATTAAGGTACCCTAAAGGGCTTGACGCAACTCAAATTGAAATTGCTGGAGTATTAATTAAACACCCTTGAGAAAGGACTCAAGTCCCGTCGTGTGTTTAATAAATACTCCAGCAATTTTAATTTGAGTTATTATACTTATAATTCAGCTAGACCCTAATATTCTCAATATACAGGTTTTGAACTTTGCACTGTCAGTACATAATGACAGGAAGGTTTCCAATAGCTATAGGTCCAGGAGAAGCTTGTTAAATAAGCTTGTTTGAAGCTATGTGTGCTCAGCAATTTGTTCTGTATCTCAGGCTCTAATATTAACCTGTAAAGTTACTGATTAACACATTCACTGCCAGCACCTATGTTCCGCATTAAAGCAGAGTCACATTAAAGTTGGTCACCTTGTTTTTTCTGTCAGTATACAAGATACAGGATTGTAATCTAAATATTTGATAATGGTAGAGTGTTCTACATTGATAAAGAATGAGTGTGGAATGGGTTGAGGGGCAGAATTAAATAAATCACCCGTGACAATAATGTAGAAGGTAACCTTGCAGGGTTCTTCTCTTTTACCTCTATCCCAATAAGTATGGACACATGTGCAGACAATAAGCCCTAGTGATGGAAGGTCTGAAGTGCATATAGATGTCATGATTCCCCAGCCTATAGACTTTCTTTACAACAAACCCTATTCCCATATTACCGTATATACTCTAAATTCCACTCTGCCTTCAGATTTTATTTCCCAGCAACCCTCACCTTTCTTTATTCCCTCAATGTCCCTTTCCTCTCATTTTTTTGTACCTTTCTTGCTGTAATTCTCTCAGTTCTCCTGCTCTCCTCCCCTTACACTCTCCTCCCTTCTCTTTTGATTTGTTGAGTTTCACCATACCATGAACCCTTATCAAGTTCAACCTTAGGCAGTGTGTAACCTACAGCAAATAGGGACATGCAGAGCGGCAGCTCATACCAGAAGAGACAGAGCTTAAACCAGATAGAGATCTGGAAACGCATATAAGACAAATGACTGCCATTGAACATTAATTAAGAAGATATTACATACCAGAAAGACTTTCATTCACTAAAGAAGGCTAGGCAGATACACTGAGACGTGTAAACTGCTGCATGACCTATAAAGAGCTACCCTGGTTGGTACAGTTACAGAACAGATCACATTATTCACCTTCCACATTTGGATGTGGTGTGGACGATTCCTCTTTAAGTCACCATGGAAACGTTTGACCAGAATGAGGTAAGTTGCATTAAATGATTGGGAAAAGGTTTGGAGAATTAATGATAACAAGTGGGAAGATTAGAAATTGGGCTTTGCATCTGGAATTGTTTATCCTCCTTATCTTAAGTACTTTTATCTATAGGTCTTTGAGTTTTATGATGTGCCTCATTAAAGGTTTATGATGTGTATATAATCCTTGCAACTTTCTAAATAAAGAAGCTTTTAACATGTGGATGGCTATTGGTTACCTATACCTGATATTGGATCCATGTGTTGCCTTTGCAGGCAGAATGTTCTAAATTGTATTTAATAAATGAAGGGGCATGTCCACCTTTAAAGGAAAAAAATGGTCAGTTACCTGCCCCCAATTCCAACCAATTATATTCAGCATATTATTAGATGTATTTCTAACCAGATATTTAATGATAGTTAGGCTCCTCCTTCCACATAGTCAATTAAGGTTGACTGGTTGCAGCTTCCCCTGCTGCATCTTCTGCACATGCTCAAGTTCCTAAAATCTCATTGTGCAGGAGGACCTCTGCCAGAAAGGAGATGAACAGGGGCAATGCTAATTATAACTATTTGGTTATAAATGCATGTAATAATATGCTGAAAATAGCAGTTGGACTTGTGGGCAAATAAATAAGCAGTGACCAGTAGACCTTTAATGTATTGGTTTAGTAGGCAGCCGCTCCAGTCTTTAGGTGGGTACACACAATACAGGTCTTTAAAATATGACAGAATCTAAGATTTTTAGGTAGTTCTAACTGATCCTGAGGGCAACGGAGAAAGTTTGTCGGCTCATGGATTGCTCAGAACTGCTGTACACACATTACCGATAAAGGGCCAATCCCACCGGAATCAACCATTAATTGGTAATGTGTGCACCCAGCTTTAGGCTAGCCACGCATCAATGAAACTGACTTTACCGATCAAGGTTCGATCTATTCTACACTTAATATCAATCACTTTTACTCAAATGATTGCAAAAAGCAATAGATTTTAAAAGTAATTGATTTAAAGAATGAAGTACTCTGAATAAAATAAAAACAGACCTATGTATTGCTAGCTTATGTTGCAGCCAGGATGAGGACATTAAATGTGAGGTTCTCATCCCTTTTACATTTACCCAAACTTCTGTTCCTTTAATGGGCAGACAGGCCAACCTTTGGGAAAATGTGCACTGCAAGATGTGCTCCCCCAATAGGTAGAGCATCCAAGGGGGCAGGATCCTGACCAAGGGGGCAGGATTAGGGAGTAGCAGTTTAGTAGTAGCTAGTAGGCCTTTTAGACATCAGTGACATCATGTTGATATCATCATTGGTATTATTAAAACATTATTATTGACTGTAAAGTACATTTTATATAAATATGTGTATTATTCAGAGATACACATATCTAAAATGACATGGAAAAGCTCACCTCTTCTTATACTCCGGTTACATAGTTAGAAGTTTTTACCAGAATTTCCATGTGGCCACAAATGGTAAGGAGATTCAGAACGAGACCGGAGCAGGATAGACACGGGCATTTAGGAGCGAGCAAGTAGTTGCAGGCACGTCGCTACATTAGTTACGTGCCTCCTCTCAGCCCTCACCGACGTAATAGAGGTGCAAGGATGGAGGTGCAAGCTTTCTCTTCTTCTTTGGGGTCTATGGGGTTTGGGCAGTAAAAAAAATTCTTGTTGGCCTAAGTGTGTTGAACCTTGCCACTGCAGATGTTTGGAGTTGTAGTTTACAAATATCTGGAGTGCCAAGGAATTTTGGGTTACAGATACTGGATTTGCCTATTACTGTATGGGACCACCGTATGGGACTACTGTGTGAATTCTGCTGCCCATTTAATCACTTTAACTAATTACAGGTTTGTAGTGGTGATAATTTCTACCCTCGGTTTATACTCATGTCAATCAGTTTTACTCGTTTTTTTAGGTAAAATAGGTACCACTGCTTATACTCGGGTTGACTTATATTTGAGTATATACGGTTTATACTGTATACGCCTTACTTCTTACTGAATTGGATGAATATTCAAGGTAACCAAGTTGTTCTGTAGCCATATTAAAATACAAGGGCAAAGACCTAAGAGCTATAATACAGATGACATTATTAGAAGCATGTTTGTATTTATATGTTTTTCCATATAGTACCAAGAATTATACCGTATATACTCGAGTATAAGTCGAGGTTTTCAGGCTGTAAAAACAGCCTGAAAACTGAATCTCGACTTATACTCGGGTCAGTCACTAACTTTTGGCAACTTTCACTAACTTGTAAGAAGAATCCGGCTGACGCATCGCCCGATCGTTGTATCCACTGACGTCACTACTCTCACTTTGTCTCACTTTCCGGCGCAGATTGGTGACATCAGTGGATCGAACGATCGGGAGATGCGGCATCCGGATTCTTCTTACAAGTTAGTGAAAGTTGCCAAAAGCTTCAGTTATTCAGCACTATTTTTACTGGCAGGGAGGGAGGGGAAGGTTGGGTAGGGGGGGTTTGCAGTTCCACTGCAGATGTTTGTAAACTACAACTCCCAGCAACTAAAGCATGCTGGGAGTTGTAGTTTACAAACACCTGAAGTGCCAAAGAGTTAGGGATTACCCTTAATGTAAAGGGCAACTAATGCCTGAAAACAACACTGAATCAGGAGGATGGTAATGTTAAATAGATTGCCTTCTGATTCTGTATTGTTTTGAGGCTTTAGTTGCCCTTTAAAGGGACAGCAGAAATCCCATACAGTAGTCCCATACAGTAATAGACAAATCCAGTATGGCTATTACTGTATGGGACTACTGTATGGGAATTCTGCTGTCCATTTAAAGGGCAACTAAAGCCTCAAAACAATACAGAATCAGAAGGCAGTAGTGGTCATATTTTCTACCCTCGACTTAAAAATAGGTACCTCGACTTATACTCAAATCGACTTATATTCGAGTGTATACGTTAAATGTAAATACAAAATATTAATTACCTGAACAAGTAATAAATGTAAAGAGAAGGTGTTGAGATGTGCCTTGATAATAAAGGTATTGGTCATTTTCCCATCCTTAAGGATCTATTCCCCTCCCAAGATTTACTAATTATATTAATGACACACTGATATCCTCATCTCATTGCCTGGGAACAATGCTAGACTCGGATCCTTTAAACCCCATGTCAACACACTTACCAACTCCTGTTGGCTCCAACTCAAAAATACTGCTCGGATTCTTCTGACATGATGTTATCAAAATCTTATTTCATGCCTTAATTATATTCTGGCTTGTCTACCGCAACACACTTTGTGTGGTTTACCAAAAAAAAGCCTGGCACCACTTAAAATCTGCTGCCTGGCTCATATATCAATATATCTTATCCACTATCTAATACAACCCCTCCATACATCTCAGAGCTGAACCACAGATGCCATCCCAGGCGTAACCTGTAACATCCACTCTGCAAATGATATCCTTAGTACTTTACTCGTGCCGCCCTTTAATCGTTTTAATAAAGGATTCACCATCCTTTAATATCTTCAAAAGTAAGCACAAAACCTATCTCTTCAGGCAAGCATATAAGACATTACCCCTCTCTCTGACCCAACTAAAGCTGGGTACACACATACCTGATAAAGGACCAATCCCATCCCTTTATAAGTAAAGTTTGTACAGCTAAAACAAACATTTCCGATGTGTTGGGAGAGGCCGTTTCAAACTAAATATTTCCCTCGTTCGCAGTCAGCCCCACTGTACTAAAGTATAGGGAGTCGGCTGCAAATGTAATAAGTATGGCTGTCACAAACGATCCCCAATCCTTTATATAGGGAAAACGCTTGTGACTGTGTGTACTCCCATCTTTCATAGATAACAGACAGAATCTTGCATGTACCCACCTCTTATATGTACCCATCTATACTCCACTACCAATGTACTTACACCTTATGTGTCACCCTGATTTCCTCTAGACTGTAAGCTCACATGGTAGGGTCCTGTTTCCTTGTGTATCACGGTATACTCATCACTATGTGTTCTTACATGATATGCATTACCCTTGTATGTTTTATGTATGACTTTGTATTATATGCACTACCCTTGTATGTAACATTTCTGACTATGTAATTGTAAAGCACCGGGGAAGATGTTGGCGCTATATTAATCCGTAATAATAGTTATAACAATAATACAGGGTGTGTCTGCTTTATTTAGGATAAAGACATCATTCCCCTACATCATGAGTAATATATTTATACTTTATAGGGTAATTCCATTATGTTGTGGGCAGTTGCACCAGATACACACATCATTAATATGCATTGTTATTTGCAAGGCAGAACATAGACTTAAAGTCTATTTATGAATATTTATTATGTACATTTTTTTTACATGAGGTTCTTTATCTACCCCCCTTTTCCTCTTCTCCATCCCCTGCCTCTCCCCACACTGCATGCTCCCTACCTTCCCTTGCTCCTTCTTTACCCTGCAGGTGGATCAGATCCTCTCTGAGTTCAGTTTGCAGGAAGAGGATTTGCAGGTTCTGATGCGCAGGATGCAGATTGAGATGGAGCGAGGACTTCGCCTAGAGACCAATGAGGAAGCCAGTGTTAAAATGCTACCAACCTATGTCCGCTCCACACCTGATGGCTCTGGTGAGCACCCAGCAACTTTGAGAATACAGGACTGGGCTTCATATACAGTTATTAGCACCAAATGCCAGTTCCATAGTAAGGTACACAGGGAGATTTAAGTGCTTGTGGCTACCACACCTAAGGCAATGCGCCATGCTTTGGATTATTTGACTACACTTCTCTGTTATTAATTACACAATAATTTGGTTGAGGTTTAGCATGAAACAGACATATTACAATCTATTATCAGATTTTGTCCCTGGGTGCCACATAGTAAAAACAAACACAGTCCTTGCTCAAACAGCTCCGTGTCCTTCACCCGTGAACACAGCCAACTAAATTTTGCTTGTTCACTCATTCAACTTCTTGGCTTTTTGCAATTTTTATTTACATTCAATTGACAATTTTTATTGCACAAGTCCAGGCCAATCATGCACCTAACAACTGCTCTCCCAGCCTGACCTAGTTCTGATGCAACATTGACTTCTCAAACATGTAATAACCCGGCTGTACCCAAAGTGAGGCCCCGAATCGCTAGGTCCTCACTCCTGGGAGTACAGAAGATAGTTTGGATATTTACCTCCCAGCTGCCACTTAGTTTCGGTCCAGACAAGTCGAAATGTCTGCTGAAAAGACTGCTAGTCAAAATATTTTTGTCAACCTGAAATATCACCCACAAAAATGGCTGATGTAACGGATTGTTTCTGGCACTTCCAGGGTTATTCAATAAAAGGCCCCAATGTGTAGTGTAGTTTAATCCTTACCTTACATCCCAGCTCCATATGGTTCTCCTGTAGTCCCCCCATAAAGTCCAAAAAAATGGCCCCCAGGAGGATAGCAGAGTCCAAATAGGACTCTGCCTCCTGTCTCTCCTCCGGGAGAATTTTGGCATGCGCACTGCAGCCATTCTCCCTCTCCCTCCCTCTCCCACCCTCTCCCTCCCTATTTGGTGTGCTTCAGAGGCAGCATTTTAAAGAAGGCATCTCTTTGAAATGCTGCCTCCGAAGCACACCATAGAGTAAAAGGACACTAGCAACCATAGACTGGAAAAATATCTGCCAACATTTCTACAAATATTAAACTCTAAACCAGTTTCCTAAAAATATTCTATATTGTTTAGACTATTCATTTTGTCTGCGGCACCTATTAAATTTAAACATACAGGTCCCAATACAGAAATGGATAATTATTGGTCCTGGAAAGGTACTTTCACTATATCTTGCACATCTGTATTTACCAGCTGTATCTGAGTATCTGTGTCTTCCTTCTTTTTTTCACTGTACTAGAAGTCGGAGACTTTTTGGCTTTAGATCTCGGTGGAACCAATTTCCGTGTTATGCTGGTTAAGGTCGGAGAGGATTTAGAAGGGCAGTGGAAAGTTGACACAAAACACAAAATGTACTCAATCCCAGAGGATGCCATGACAGGAACAGCAGAGATGGTGAGAGGAGACTTGCACTGTGAAGGGCGCAAAAAAGATTGAATAAAATCAAAAGTTAAACCATTAAGAAAAATGAAACTCAGTCCACACTACTTGATATCTCTATTAAAGAGACCAATATCACTGGCATCTGTTGTCATCAGTATTTAATACTGTCTGTAATATTTTTGTCAACATTGATACCATTCTGCCACCTAACAAAACCTAGGCTTCCATGGCAGTATCTTTCTCTCATGTTTTTTCTCATTCATTTGTCAACCCTTAAAAACAACTTACTGCCAAATTATAGTTATTGGTCCCCCAGCCCTAACCGCATTATAGCAAGAAAGCCCCCCGATCTTTACTTACCTTACCTCTCTCCTTTGCCGCACAATCCCGGCCCTCTGCTTGCATAGAACTGCAAGCAGGGGGCGGGACCGGCAGTGTATATGACTTTCTTGCTATAATAGTAATGCGGTTGGGGCTGGGGGACCAATAATTATAATATGGCAAAGGGGTTTGGAGCTAGGGGGAGGGAGACCAAATCGGGAGGGAGAGGGAGGGGGGGGAGAGCTCTTCTGCACGTGGCAAAATTCTCCCTGAGGGGAGACAGGAGGCAGAGTCCTATATGGACTCTGCAGTACTCCTGGTAGGCAGTTTTTGGAACTTTGGGGGGGGGGGGGGTTTGCAGGAGAACCATTTGGAGCTGGGATGTGAGGTAAGAATTTTACCTCACATCCCAGATCCAATGGTTCTCCTAGTTTTGGGGGTGGACATGCCCTTTAAGGTTAGGCATATATGGGTTGACTATGGTCCAATTTTTTTGATGGACAGATTTAGGAAGATTATGAAGGAATTTCACAACCTGTGCTCTTTTCCCACAGCTATTTGACTACATTGCTGAGTGTATTTCTGATTATCTGGACCAGCAAAACATGAAACACAAGAAACTGCCCCTGGGATTTACATTCTCTTTCCCAGTCAGACATGAGGATATTGACAAGGTGACATCAATTCAGAAATCTTATAATCTGATCCTCCATAATTTTATATTAGATATTCTACATTTATTCATAGACATTTTTGTAGTCATATTGTTTTGAAAAATAGAATTACTTTTTTAAGTCACAGAGCAGGTTATTATAAAACCAACAAGGGATACATTATATATTTTAATATGCAAGCTTCAGTAAACCATGTGACATACATATTAACAGTGCCCACATCTGTTTGTAATTAGGCCAGCTTCCGATTCTTACTAAATACACACAATCGACTGTTTAAAAACAGTTGATTGGTGGGCCCTACATAACTTGCCTGCACTGGGGAGTGGTGGTGGGGGGAGGAGGGGTGTCAGGGCACAGGGCCCGGACACTAAACTTGCAGTTTCGCTAGTGTCTGCCAGGCTAGTGTCCTGGACTTTCCTGTATTAAAATAGAGCTGAAGTCAGGAGGAAGCCTGGCAGAAACAGGTTTCTTCATGCTGGTTCTCCTCACAGAAATTATATTGGGAGATAGGAATTATCAATCCTACCTCCTTGCCCCACATATTTAAAAAAACGATAAGCAATCTAGTTCTCCTTTAATAGTAAACGTAAAGGTTATAAATCCATTCAGCCTAATCTGCAATACCAAGTCCCTCCACTAGGTGATTGGTTCTACTTTACCCATCAGGGGAAGGGATAAGCCAACTAAGTAACTGATTTATGGTTGCAATTAAAATGGTCTAAAGTTCAGCAGCATCAGTTGAAAGGGTAGCCATGCTTATTACATCAAACAGACAATGCTGACCTATTTTCACTTGTAGGGGATCCTACTTAACTGGACAAAAGGTTTTAAAGCATCTGGTGCAGAAGGAAACAATGTTGTTGGGCTACTTCGAGACGCCATCAAGAGGCGTGGGGTAAGTGTACAAACCCTGCCTCATATGCATATCATTTTGGTGTGGAATATCCAGGCATCCCACCTCTCCCTGAAGTTCAGGGAGTCTCCCTGATATTGTTTTCTAAACAGATGGTCCAGTTTATTTTGATTGATTTGCTTGTGCAACACAAAACTAGGACCAGCTTGTATGTACAGCGATAGTTAAATAAATAGACACTGGAACAATTGTTTAACAACCATTCTAAGCAACATTAATGTGTTTATATATAACTTCATACGTAAGAGGTGTTAGTTAGAAGTTGCTGGCCAATCATTAAATACACATTATACAGGTACCTCTCATAATTCATAAACAGACACACACAGATACAATTCATTATTTTGTTATTTCTCTGATTCATTCATTTGTACTTCCAGGATTTTGAGATGGATGTGGTTGCCATGGTAAATGATACAGTGGCCACAATGATTTCCTGTTACTATGAAGACCATCACTGTGAGGTTGGGATGATTGTGGGTAAGCGAACACATAAACAGGATAAACAAAAAACATCACATATGTTCCATGTACTGTGCTGACCAATTAATTTCCATCTCACCATCTCCTCTCAATCTAACCATGTAGGAACAGGATGCAACGCATGCTACATGGAAGAGATGTGCAATGTAGAGCTTGTGGAAGGAGAGGAAGGACTCATGTGTGTGAACACAGAATGGGGAGCCTTTGGAGACACAGGAGAGATTGAGGATTTCCGACTGGAGTATGACAGAGTGGTGGACGAGGGGTCTCTCAATCCTGGGCAGCAACTGTAAGGATTCTAAATGTGTAATTCCTTCCCTCTGTGGAACCATTTCCTTGTTTGTATAACGTGCACACGTGCTCTCCACTTTTATTTCATTTCATGTCTACTTTCATTCCTACCAGTTATGAGAAGATGATTAGTGGGAAATACATGGGGGAGCTGGTGAGACTTGTCCTTATAAAGATGGTAAATGAGAATCTGCTGTTTGGCGGAGAATCCTCTGACAAATTAAAGACCAGAGGAGCCTTTGAAACACAATTTGTGTCTCACATAGAAGGGTAAGGAATCCAAAATATCCAAATTGTTTCATTATTTCCTTTAGTATTCAGTTTGAGTAAGTACAATTTACTAATGCAATGAGATCGTTCAGGACTGCCATACTGATCACTACGATCATGGCCGACTCGGTACCGACTGGATTGGCCCTTTATCGGAAATGTGTGCATCCAGCTTAACGACGAACAGTCTGCAGGTTGTTAATCCGTTTAAATCAAAAACAAAGGTTATAAAAAAAAAGAAGCTGGTGTTGCCAAGGAAATCTCTGAATTAGTCAGTCACTACTGTAAAACTACGTACAGACTCCAATATAGATCATCCATGACCCCCGACCAACCGTCGGTACACAAAACGATTGTTGCCCGTAACAGAATCGGGAATCACAGAGGGATGCATGTCATGGGTAAAATCTAATGCCTGTACATAGCTTTAATCCATATTTCATTTGCCCATGTTCTGCCTTTTGTCCAATGCGTTTGGGCTGCAATTTTGCCAATATTCTATTATCTGAGCGCATGCAATCCACACCAAAAATTTAAATGCATTGGCATGCGATTCTCACGCGCTAACAAATCACAAAATGAGACCAGAATCATGTGAAATTGTGGCCTAGCCCTCAAAGTTCCTCCTTAGACCCCCATTTCTCTTTACTATACCATCTCTGAAGTAACTCCTCCTACCCTCTAATGGTGTTTCCAGTTCTTTACCACTCTCATGCTTTTTGCTCATCCTTGATTTCATCAATAGTTTTCAATTCTTTAATATTTGTTTACATCTAGGGACACCTCTGATTTTAAACAGACCTCTAACATCTTACGCACTCTTGGTATCCAGCCCACACTGGGAGACTGCCATGCTGTACGCTTAGCATGTGAATGTGTGTCCACTCGCGCTGCCTTAATGTGCGCTGCCGGCCTTGCTGGGATATTAAACCAAATGCGGCAAACAAGGGGAGAGGAACTGCTCCGAATAACTGTGGGTGTAGATGGATCTGTTTATAAACTTCACCCACGGTATGTATGTATGTATGTGATTCTATTTAAATAGTGACGCATAAATAAGTAAAACATACATAAATAATAATATAGATTTAAAATGTGCTTAAAATCACAGGACACGAGGAAATGAGACCCCACAATATATGTGATGCTAGGTGAAAAAGCTTAAGAAAAAGTTTAAGAAAAAAAAATGTCTAAACAAATAGGGAGATTCACCCAGAGCCCGTACGGGATTTATCAGAGGCTGCGTAGCTCTGGGTGAATCTCACCCTGAGGTAAGTATTTAACCCCAGCTATTAGTAGCGTTAAATACTGACGTCTTAAGAGCCGCACAGCCTCTGGTAAATAGGTTTGCGACAGCTGCGCAAGTTCCTGTTCCGGATCTCGCACAGCCACCGCAAAGCAAGCCTTAACGTCTCACTAACTGAGCGTAAATCAGTTAGGGTGACGTTATGAAGGGGCAGGAGCGCTGTGCGCCGGCAGTGCTTCTGGGTAAATCGCCCTTAATGTATGGTAGCTTTAGTGAGTATAATTGGCCTGATCAATCACCTGTGCCAAAACTTCTGGTTAGATTGGTTGTGACATGGCCAATCATTCCTGACCGCTTTTCTCAGAAAATCAAAGATCTAATGTTTCACACACAAATCATATATGCATAGGGCCCTTAGCCCATTTATTTTACCACCGGGTGAACAACATTTCAGGGGGGACTCCTCCTCTCGTCCAACCAGCGAAGGGAGGAGGAGTCCCCTGAAAGCTGAAACTCCAATCATACTTACCAAGACTTTCCTTTCCTGGCCATCCCTACAGGCAGCATAAACAAATGGGTAACTCCACTCTGCCTATTGTACTGAAGCAATCTGAAAGAAAAAATAAGAGGGGGGGGTCCTGCCTGTAGGGATGGCCAGGAAATGAAACTCTCTGTAAGTATGATAGGAGTTTCAGCTTTCCTGGCCATCCCCAGGCAACATAAACAAATGGGACATACCAAAGCAATGGTATGGAATAAAACACTCACACAAAGAACTGAAATTTATTTTACTTAGACTCAGTAATAGACTGTAAGACTTTACGTCCAAATAAGGACTTTGAAATTAATTTAACGTTCACCCTATAATGTTTGATGAACGTATTAGGTGTTGCCCATGTAGCTGCTTGGCAGACTTCTCCTGCTGACTTCTCCTGCTGTTTCTGCTGTTGCTCCCTCTTCTGCCACCCAAGAAGCTGCCATACCTCTCGTGGAGTGAGCTGAGATCCACTTGGGAGGTGCCAGATTTTGAACTTCATAGGCTCTGCAGGTGACTCGAACAATCCATCTTCTGATTGATGAAACTGTAGCAGCTCTTCCTTTTTTAGCCCCTGCTGGGATGACAAAGAGGCTGTCTGAGGATCTGAATGACTTTGTTTTCTCAGGGTATGTAAGAAAACAAGCCTTTACATCCAGGCTCTGCATCTCACTGTCGTCAGACTGGCCTTTTTGTTCAAATGCGGGTAACACTATTGGTTCATTTATGTGGAACCTGGACACTATTTTTGAAAGGAAGTCCTCAGGTAAGTGGAATATTATAGCTTCCGGCAGGATGTTAATGTATGGTGGTTTTATGGCTAGGGCTGTTATCTCACATGCCCTACGTCCTAAGTGAGAGCCACCAACAAAACCGTCTTGAGTGTCAGATCTGTCAATGAAGAAGATTGTGCCGGTTGAAAGGGTAAGTTGGTTAAAGCCCTTAGAACTGTAGGTAAGTCTCAGGTTGGGAGTAGTTTCCGCTTAGGAGGTCTGATACGTAAGGCTCTTGTTCAAACAACTTCATATCTAGTGCTGCTGAGAGGGCTGAAGTTTTACCTTAAGATTGCTCACACTCTTAAGGTACACAGGCCTTCTCTAGACCTTCTTGAAGAAACTGCAATACCTGAGGGATAGATGGATTCACTTAAATCTGCTTATTTTTTGCCCAGACCTCAAATGTTTCCCAAATGGCTGAATATCTGCTAGATGTAGACATTTACCTAGCCTTCAAGTGTGTTTCTATGACCTCAGAAGAACACCCTGCTTCTGCTAATCTTGCCCTCTCAAGTTCCAGGCTGCTAGTTGGAAGACTTCTGGATTGGGATGGACCAACTCGCTCTGATGCAGCAGATCTGGCAGTGCTGGAAGGTGGAGAGGAGGCTCTACTGCTAATCTCTTCAAGATGGGGTACCATGGCCAATTGGGCAGAATTGCTATCACCCTCATCCTTGAAGATAAAATCTTCCTTAATACTTTGAAGATCAACGGAAATGGTGGAAAAATGTATGCCTCCAGATAGTCCCAGCTCTGACTCAAGGTATCCACCGCCATAGCTTCCTTCTGATAGTACTTCCGGGTCTTGGTATTCTGGCTGGTGGCCATCAGATCCCAATTTGGTCTCCAGCATCTGTGTGTGATCATTATAAAAATCTTGTTGTTCAAACTCTATTCCCCTTTGTCTATCTCCTCCCTGGATAGTCGGTCTGCTATCTGGTTCTGAAGACCAGGGACATGGAATGCTGTCAGATCCAACAAATCCTGTTGTGCAAACTTTCTCCATTAGTGCTTTGCTCCTTGTTCCCCCCGTTTCCTTATGTAGGATGCTGCTGCTGCATTGTCTGTTCTTAGGCACACTGAGGTGGCCTGAATTGCTGGGCGGAAAGCCTTGAGGGCTTGATAGACTGCTCTGAGCTCCAACTCTAAAGATGGGAGGGAAGATAGATTTGTCTCCCACATCCCCTGAGCAAAGTGGTGCCCTATGTGGGCTCCCCAGCTTCTCCCAGATGCATCCGTGAACAGGTAGATCCATTCCTGATCCACTAGGGGGGTTCCTATGTGGAGATTTATTGGCCACATCCACCATAAAAGGCTCCTTCTTACCAGGTTTTTGAGCTGCAATGGTCTCATTCTCCACCATGCCCATTTGAATAGGCCAATTGTAGATGTTAGATGGCCCAGGAACCTCATTTTCTTGATCAGAATGTTGGTCAGCCAATTGCTTTATTGTCATAATGCTTGGTTATGGTAGAGACACCACCCCCAATCGAGTATCTATATTAACTTGACTCCTAAATAGGTTATCAGCTGCGTGGGACTTAACTGACTTTTTTCCGTGTTGATCAACCACCCAAACTTGTTTAGGATCCTCAAGGTTAAATCCCTGTCATGGAGTACTCTCCTTTCTTGTCTGGCTATTATCAGGAGGTCGTTCAGATAATGAAAAATCTCCACACACAATGTTCTTAAATGGGCTACAATCACCACTAGCTCCTTGGTGAAAGTCCTTGGAGATGTTGACAAGTCGACCTTCTTAGGTCTAAAATGGGACGCCAGTCCCGTTGTTTTTCTGACCAAGAAGAGTGGAGAATAATATCCTATTCTTTTCTGATCTTTGGGGACTTCAACTATGGCCTCCTTGGTCAACAGCTTGTCTACATACCCCCACAAAATCTCTCTCTTTTCCTGATTTTTTGGCATAAAGTTTTGAGTAAAGAAGGATATTCTGGCATTCTGGGCCTGGATATCCTTGGGTAATTAACTCCATTAACCAGGAATCTGAGGTTATCTGTGCCCACACCTCTTGGTATTTCAATAATCTGGCCTCAACCTGAGAAGCATGGGTGGTCCTCATCTCATAAGGGTTTGGACCCCTTTAGGTTTCTGGGGTTGCCCTTTTTCCCTCAAAAGAGATTAAATTGTCCACCCTTCCAGGAGGATGTCCTTGAGAACCCTTTGCCTGGTTGGTATGCTTTCCAATCTTCCTTCTTTCTTGCCTGATATTTATGATGTTGTCTTCTGGGGAATTCCTTATATTTGACTGCGGAAGAAAGGAACTTTTCCCCCCAGAAGACTTGGAGATGATCTAACCCAAGGCCTTGCCAAATAGCTTCCTTCCCTCATACGGAAATTGGCACAAAGAGTTTTTAGATGTAGTATCAGCATACTATGCTTTCAACCACAAAGCTCTTCGAGAAGGCACAGATAAGCCCATCGCTCGGGCTCCCAACTTTACAGAGTTTACTGAAGACTCCAATCCAAACGCTGAAATTAGATGGTGGTCTGGAATAGCCTCCAAGAGAATCTTCTTCTCTGTACCATTCACAATGGCGTCCTCCAGTTTGTCCAATAAAGTCAACATTGACTTCATAGCTGGTACCATGGCAACTGTCACCTTACAACTTGCTCCTGCAACTGTATAGGCCTTTTTCAGCTCAGTTTACATCTTTCTATCCATAGGATGTTTAAGTGATGAGGCGTCATCCAATGGGAGGGCTGTTCTTTTATAGAAAGCCTTGCTACTGGAGCATCCACAATTGGGGGCTTATCCCATAATTCTGCGTCTTCATGATAAAAAGGGTATAATTTCTCATATTTATGCTCCACTGGGACTCTCCTAGCAAATCTTTGCCATTCTCCCTTAATAATCTCCTTAATTTCATCGTAAACTGGGAAATACGACTTCTTTTTTCTATGGAAAAGAACTGATGTGGATGGCTGATCACGATCCTTGATGACCAAAGCTTGTTTAATCATCCTTATCAGAGATGGAACTTGTTTGAAATCAAACTCACAGCTCTCATCCACAGAGTCCTCTGAAGATTGAATTTTTTCTGCTTCCTTTTGGTTTCCTGACATAGAATAAGCTGCAGCAGAGGTGGAAGGGTTAACTTGCTCCTGAGGAGCTGCCTTTTTAAATCCCTGGGCAACAGCTTGAGTTATCCACTGAAGGATGTCTGGCTGGGCTCCTAGGGCTTGGGATGCTGCATGAGAGTCTGCTTGGGATTCAGACTTTCTCCTAGTATGGTGCCTGTCACGCCCCTCCACATCCACTATGCAGTATCTGCACAACTTCCTTCCTCTCTCTGCTGTCCTGTCACAGGCTTTACAAACTCTTGCCTCTTCCTCAGAACCGGAATCCCTCTCCTTCCTTTTGGGCTGCTTTCCAGATTTGACAGAGTGGCTGCAAGAGAAATATTCCCCTTTAAGTACACAGCAATGGGCTCTTTTCACAGTGAGGGAATACACAGTAAAGTAACAAGCACTTACCACCTCCCCCTGGATCCAGAACTTCTCTCTGCAGCCGGGTCCATGCTGCTGGGAACTTGCAGTACAGGGCAGAGAGAAAGCTGAATTTGAAAGCCAGAATTTGAATCTCCTGCGCGACGTGGACTGATGATGTCACGCGGCAATTTGCGCAATCCGGAAGTAACTGGGAAATGCGATCCGGATCCAAGGAATGGAAGGGGGAGCAGTAACAAGTGCTTACCTTGCCAGTGGCTGTCACAGTGGTCAAGGTCTTTAGCCAGAGAGCTAACTGTAGCTGGAAAGGAGAGCAGCCATCCATGCATAGACAGAAGAATAAAGACAAGGTGAGAAGGGGAGGTGGGACTTCTGTTTCTTCTGTCCAATAGGCAGATGGGAGCTACCCATTTGTTTATGCTGCCTCCGGGATGGCCATGAAATTTTGTTCACTCAGTGGTAAAATAAACGGACTAAGAGCCCTATGCATATATGATTTGTGTGTGCTCTCTCCTTTGGCTTTTTTCTAATGCAGATTGTTTGGACACGGCCGGGTGTCTAGAGATAGAGCACCATGGAAAACTAAAGGCATATGTGAATGCCAGGGAGTGCTACTGTTTACTTGCAAAAGGTTTCTTAATATCAAGCCTAATCAAATCAAAATCTGAAGCCAAACGTTTGACCGTTCTGAAATATTAGCCCATCAAACTAATCTTTTTTTAAAAGATACGGCAAAATGTCAGGTTACCCTTCTGTATAATGCTTCTGTATAGCTTAGATATCTTATTGTACCAACTAACAAGTTATTTTCTAAAAGGAATCTAAACTTTATTATTTGGGCATTCACATTATGATTGCAGGTACTGCATTTAATAGTTTTTTAGTGAAGGACTGACTGAATTTCCATTTTCCTCTTCAGGTTTAAAGACAAGTTCCATGCTGCTGTGCACAAACTGACCCAGAACTGTGACATTACCTTCATACAATCAGAAGAAGGAAGCGGAAGAGGTGCTGCCCTCATATCAGCAGTGGCATATAAAATGGCATCACTGATCTAGGGAACTTCTCCTCAATGACTCAACATAGCAAGGGTGCGTCTCTTTCAGAGACCACAAAAGGCTTCCTTATGCCTTTCCAGCAGTAAAGATCTGAAGAGATTCCATATCAACTGTGTCATAAAGAGCACCACATAAACTATTTTTGTAAAGACAATGAATATTGCTTCCAAGTAGCTTACCAAATGCACGAAGGCCTAATGCCACTTCATTCCATTTACCATTCAACAGAGACGATTCTTTCATCAATGGACAGAAATCCATTGTGCTGTGTAGTTAGGTCAAGGTATTTCTTACTTTTGTTAAGATTTAATATAAAATAGGTAAAGTGACGCAATTAGAATTGCTACCATCTGCAGATCGGCCTAATAACAATTAGCAAGATAAACATTAACCCAATTCATTGTACAGACCTTTAAACGTATTGCTCCGCCTACCGACTTAAAGATCAAAAAGCCCAAAGTTTAACCTTCCTCTGGACAGTTTCCCATCTGTGCTGCTTTATGGAAAACATTCACACGTTAAAGTGATTTAATTGCTCCACAATCTGGCAATATTAGTGTAAAACCACTGTGCAATTCAAGCCAAACTAGCAGATAATAAACTGGCCTGTGCATTTCTAGCTCCCAGTAGAATGCACTAAGACTATTTAACACAAAGACAGGCTACAACAAAAAAATAAATGGGTATATAGACAATAAGTTTTTCTATGGCTAGCAGGGAAATTGCTTTTATTATAAGACAACCTGTCAGTTCATTATTATGAGTTTGGCATTAGTTATTAGATGTGGTTTATATGACTTTTTACTTAGTAATCAATTAAAATATTTCCTCGACTGCCTGCAGAAGGAAGTACTGTATAGATATTCTTACAGAGCACACTTGGGTAAACCAACTAGGGTATTATGCATACATTTACCGAGCTGGATCCTTGGAAACTAGGAAATGCTATGAAGTAACAAGAATGAAAGTCACTGAACCAGGCATCTGGAGCAATTAATATTCACATAAAACATCTTGTGATTTCAGTATTATTTAATGGACATGTCATGATTATGTATTAAAAATGCTAACACTGTCCCAAAACAGTGGCATCGATAACCCAGGGAAACTGTGGTAAAATAACAGCTTGCAGTCCTTCCTTTAAAATGAACTCTGAACCACATCTCTGGCTGCAGCCTATGAGAATTTATATAGTGGATAATGTAACCTTCAGGACTTTTTGTGATGGAACTCCATATAATTTTAAATTGGGTGTAAATTATCCATTATAATCCACTAATGTGCATTTGGGTATTTGGGCTGTCAAATGTAACAGTTTTTTAAATTGCCCTCCTGTAGATTTCAGTGGGAAGGAAAGCAAGTATATGCACAGTTGACAGTTAAGTGGGGGGTCCTATTAATGCAGGCAGGGTTCATTTTATAGGTACGATGGAAGGTCTTTTATTTAATCCTAATTTGTTCGGGGACTGCAGTTTCCCTTTAAAGATTTGTAGTAGGTCACGTTGTGTATAATAATAAGCAGTTTATGTATTGTTTTTATTCCTATAAATATCAAAAGACAACTTTAGAAACATTTAAAATCTATAATTAATCTATGGTCTATAATTTTAAAACTAAAAATATCCAATGGAGTAGGAGACACTAATCCTACCTCTCATTGTACGACAGAATATAAGCAGTCAGCTGTTAAAGATGCTGATTGTACAGGTTTGATAGCTTTAACACTGCTTTCTCCAGTCTGCCTGCCTCCTTTGCACATGCATGAAGTTTTAAGGTGCTCATAGATTAGAACTTACCTGCTGACTGATCTAATGACATTCAATCAATTCTTCGGGAAACACTTGTCCCATTTATTTTGCAATCGCATGTAGGTCACGAAGAAGAACCGGAAAGGCGGTTCCGGAACAATTGATTGAATGTCACTGGATTGGTCGGCAGGTAAGTTCTAATGTATGGGCAGAGGAACAGTGAAGCAGTTAGCCGCAGATGAGTGGCATCTTTCTTAGATAATTGCTCATCTTCTATTGCACAGCAGGAGGTAAGGGTACTATCTCCTACCTCTCAGGATAATGTATTTTAAGTCAGTTTTTCATTTGAGCTGCCTTTTAATTATTTCATAATGTTGATTTTAATGAATCGTGAGATATACATGTAGTAATCAATTTAACCATGTTGGGTGACCATGGTCTTATTTCTATTGTTAGGAGAAGCATTGAAGGATAAAGCATAGTGCCGGTTATAGTGGGTCACCTTTTATTTGTTTGATTGTGTTTCACTATAGGAACCAGAGAGGGATATTTTTGCTACTGACATCTAACCATTGTTGCATGTTTCCATATAATTTCCCAGCTACCAATACTATTTTTGTGCTGTTTGTGCTCATATCTCGTCTCCCATAGACATCAAAATATGTGCAGGTAAATTGGCTAAATCACCTGGCAAAATGAAACCTGACAGTATTGTTCATCTTTATTGGTGGCCATAGACTAAACAGATATTAGATAATTCTGATAGTCCCAGCTGGTAGTCAGAATGAAGCAGTAACATCGGGAAGCATATCTAAAAGTTAAAGATCATATATTAAAGACCATATTGTGATATAAAGTTACTAATGGATGGGGAAAGCTAGTGATACCTGGCCCCTGCCACAATTTAAAGGGACACTATACTCATGCAGTAACTAACTGTCCTCTCCAATCAGTCACTGACTCTCCTCCCATTTTCTGACATTGGTAGGAATATTTAATGAAGGGGAGGGACCAAAGATCTGCTAGTTTCTGCACATGTATAGTGTTCCTTTAAGGCCATCTGTGTCATGCTGGTTCAATGACATGATCCATCATGTTTTTTATTCTTCTGCTCTTTTGCACAATCTGATATTTTATGCTGTACTTTTAATCAGATAGTAAATGATTAACATATTACTGGATTTAAACTATTTACTTTTCATTTAATGCCAACAATAAATATGTATTTTAATTATGGAGTGGTCAGTTATTGGGATATTGCCTCATGTCATGTCTAATATGCACCCTTATATTTCATTCTTATACAAGAGATGTTTTGCTGTGTTACCAATTGTTTGATCAATCGCCCAGTCAGTCAAATATATCCCTCACACATAGAAAATGCACAATCTTCCTAAAATATACAAGAGCCACCAATATCCTGTTAAAATAAATCCTTATAAACAATGCTTACTTGTACATCAGTTATAGTTCGAATCACCTATTGCAAGTTATGGACAGCATATAGCTCAGTCGTTATCACTTCAAATCTTTTCCACTTGGCACATAAAGGATAATGGGAGGAAGGAATACTGACTCCTACCTCCCGAACAAAATGACTTTAATTGCAAGCATCTTTAATGCTTTTTTATAATGTCTTTATGGGAAGAATGGGACAGGGAAGAATTATTACAAACATATATGTCCCCTGTCTATGTCCTGTCTAGGTTTATGGGGAGTAGAAGGTAAGAACCGGTATAAAGTTTTATATGGGGGTTAAAATGTCCTTTAAGTTTAAACTTTTTTCTTTGCTCACATGTTTTATTGTTCATTGTTGTTGAAATACAGTATGTACATGTAGCCTCTTATGGAATTTTGCAAATTAAACATTTACTTTATCTTCACAGTTAAGAGGGAAACCTTAAGAACAATATAGCTCTGTGGAATAGATTAATGGGCCAGAATATTACTGTACTGTAAAACAAAATAAGCTCCCTATACCTGTTTTAACTAGAAGATAAGTTATGGTGGATTAAGTGATCCCCTTACATGGAAGGAGAGACATGTTTCTTTAAATGAATGGGAGATGTCGTCTAGCTTGGAATCTTGGGAAATGGTCTATAGAGGGTTCTGGAATCTATCCTCTTATGTCCTTATCTCCTCTGGCTTCCACTGGCCATCTTTGGTTCTCTGTCTCTGGCCTGCTGCTATTTTAGCTACAGTTCAGATAAGAAAAGGTATAAAAAGTTAAGGCAACTTTCTCAAAGCTGATTGAGAATAAAGGACAACAGCTGATATGGTAAGTGGGTACTGTTCTCTTTCTTTATATGTATACCATTCATTTATTGTACAGAATAGGAATCCCAGTAAAGATCTATAATGTCTTTATTATTAATGGAAATCAATTCAAAGCATGGCTCTAAAATTTTATGAAAATCACAAATGAATTTAATTGTCTAGGCACCATTTAACAGGAGTCAGGGGTAATGAAAATGACTGTGTTTCCTTTTTAAACTTAAAATCTATTAAATTAAAGGATCTATAAATTGTTATTTGTTAAACTACAACTCCCAGAATTCCGTTTATCTGTCAGTGGGATGCTGGGAGTTGCTTTTATATCCAGACCTGTAGTCAGATTGTAGAAAATAATTTGCACAGGAGTTCTTCTATCAGGTTGTCCTTCAGTCCAGTGGTTCATGTAGTAATTAACCATATTTTATGCACTTTACAGTATATATTGTAATCAAATTGGTTATAATCAACATACCATTAACACTACATTGACTGCATTGAAATTGTATCGAGATATATATTTTTACTGTACATGTACAAAAAAGTTGTCCTGGTGAAAATATTTTCACTACCAAAATTGTGCGGCACATCCCTGGTTCTTTAAAAGGCACAAAGGGGCCACCGGCACACCCTGTTAGACACCCTGCTTAAGTCCTGCTGTTCCTTTACTAATTGAGTTTTTGGTATTTTTCAGGCTAGTAGGAAAGCTGTGACACGAGGGAAGGCAGCTGCTAAACGCGCTCAGCGAGGGTCTTCAAATGTCTTCTCTATGTTTGAGCAGTCACAGATCCAGGAATTTAAAGAGGTGATTGCACTGTATTATTCTCCACACCACATACCCTAAACAGCTAGCAAGCAGTTTCTATATCAACAAGCGTTGATATAGGGTACAAGGTGTTCACCGAAATGTGTGTGTGACCCACTTCATTAATCTGCAAAAGCACTAAATTCTTATTCTTCGATGTTATGCTATAGATGTAAACTGATCCATTAATACATTTTACCTTTTTTTGCTGAATATTTCTTTTTCCAGGCATTTAGCTGCATAGATCAAAATCGTGATGGGATAATAAGCAAATCTGACCTCAAAGAAACTTATTTTCAGTTGGGTAAGCTTCACAGTATGGTTAATGGTAGCAAAATTGCAGAGACCTGGGCCCCCACCAAGTTTTGTAGCCACACACTCCTCCTCTCCCCAGAGTCAGGCCAGGTAACACGATCAGCTGTTTAGAACACTGGCAGTTATTTTAAAACAGCTGATAGCACACATCTTTACGTAAATACACATGATCAGCTGTCCCTGACCTCCAGATAGGCTGGCCCTCTTGTCCCTGGGCACCCCTCACCACTGTCATGGAGGCAATAGTAACGCTACTGCTGGTGAAATAGGTGTATTGGTAGGTCGGCCCAAAGAATCTGAAGTGTTTTCGTGGCCATCAGCAACCAATGTCGATCTTACATGCCAGTATATCGCGGCCAATCGTGTGGTCTCCTATGGACTGTCCGACCTTTCACCCATTGCTATTTTTGCTGTGATTTGTCGCAGCTGACCACTCATTAGTGACAAACAGTCGAATGGGACAAAGAATCTTAAGGTGCAAATAATAGCACAATCAAAGATTAGCACCTCTTACTGCATCTGCCCCACTCTTCAGATAGATACCATCCAACCATTATGGAAAACAGGACTTTCTACCATGCCCTAGATCAGCCCTGGTCACCCACCCCTCCTCCAAGTCAAATTCCCAGGAAGCATTGTTTATTTGGGAATTCTACTGGGGGTTATACATTTATGTAAATGATCATAATAATTAATAGATATTTTAATTTCTGATGTGAAATGTATCATTGCTGTTTCCTAATGGATCTTTTGTTTATTCTTGTCAGGTAAGATAAATGTGAATGATGATGAACTAGAAGAAATGCTTAAAGAGGGGAAAGGCCCCATTAACTTCACAGTGTTCCTGACATTATTTGGAGAAAAGCTTAATGGTGAGTGAGGACAGGTTTTTAGCAAAGCCAAGAACAACCAGCCTAAAGGTTCGTACGGCCGTTTCGGTAATTGTTTTCGATAATCGGCCCGTGTGTGGGCATTCTATCAGCCGAAACAGGCGATCCGTCCGGCCGATAAAGTGACCATACACGGGCTGATTATCGGCTATTCGTACACATCGTGCATTGCAGGTCGGCACCCACGATTGCACGTGTATACGATCCTTAAGGTTTTGCACCTAAAGGCAGTGACCTCCTTTTAACACCATACTAGTAAGTATTCAATTAACTCAGGATAACCATCATCTCAATTTATTTTACCTCAAGCCTTGTGTTATAACCTTATATTTTAACAGATAAAGATAAAAAAAAAATGTAAAAAGCATTTTAAAAAGTACATTAAAATCTAAGCATTGTTCTTACTGTACCTGCTATGGAGCAGGTGTTAAAATGTTACACCCCTTTTTTTTGCAGCTCTATTTCTGGTTCCACCATTACTGCCTGCTTATCCACACTCCTCCCCCTTCTCTGCAAAGTAGCCAATAAGAACACGGCCACACTGCAACGCAAACGCAATCACACACAGAATCGCATGCGATTTCACGTGCAATTTCGTTGCATTTGCGCATGCGTCCAAGTATTGGAAAACACGTGCGATTTAAAATGTGGAACGCAAATCGCAAGCACAATCAAATTGCACCCGAAAACGCGCGTTTTTGGTGCCTTGCTGCGATTCCAATGATTTGAAGCAAATGCAGAAAAGTTGCAGCAGTGTGGCCTAGAGAAACAGGCTGGTTAAAACAATGTATCACTTTCACAAAAATACAACACTATAAAAACAAAAAGTCCCTCATCGGAGAGTTATTTTCTCCATGGTCTATATAAATGTCATTCATATCACCAATAGTAACATAGTCTTTCCAGGTTTTATATTTGTATATAAATGTGATTCATATCCCCAATAGTAACATAGTCTTTCCAGGGTTTATATTTGTATATAAATGTCATTCATATCACCAATAGCAACATAGTCTTTCCAGGGTTAATATTTAAAACCTTCCAGGAGCAAATTGTGATGTCTTACAGACCTTAAGGGCATGGCCACGCTGTGCCACACGCATTCGCACGTTGCCATGATTGCACTGTTAGCAAAAATCGCATGCGCGGGAGCAAACACAATAAAATTGTGTTAGTGTGGCATAGCCCTAAGGGAAATGTCTTGTTCCCTCTGTTATAGAAGCTGTTGTTCTGTGTGTGCAGCTCTCTGAGTTGTGTAGCCGTACATTACGCTGTTGTTGTGTCACTGAAGTGGACTCTGTGTCTGTGTTATTGAAGTCGGGCAGCACACAGAGCCCATGCCCTTCATTTGAATTACTGAATTGGGGAATCATACTCTGCAAGTGACGTGCAGGATTTTTATTGGTCAAACTGGACTTCATGGGCGTCGGCCCTTTCAGAGGGTGTCGCCGTTATGTGGATGGATTCAGGGGTGTGGATGTGAGGTGAACACATACATATATACATACATACATACAAGATTTCTACTTGATATAGTAGATAAAAGGAGATGGAAGTTTGTAAGGATATCCTATGACTCCATTATTAGTGGGTAGAAATGTCTAAATATATACAGCCAAAATGGTTGGCCATAACATTTCCAAAGGAACCCTGAGCATTCATCAACAATCATCAGAATTTCCTGGTTTGCATATCCCCAGTGTTAAATACCAAAGCCTTTTCCTGCTATTAAACTGAAGAGGTAGGAAACTTTATTGATTAGTCCTTTATGGCCAGTGAAGTTTTTCTTTTATAATGAAAATATAAACTATGCCGAAGATACTGTAAATTCATGGCAACCTGTATCTTATCAAGTAGATTGTAAAGGTTCGTACACACGTGCGATCGCGGGTTCTGACCCTCGATGCACGATGTGTGCGAATGAGCATTTCGGGCGATGATCGGCCCGTGTACGGGCACTTTATCGCTCGAAAAGGCCGCTCGTTCGGTGTTCCGCCCAGTCGGATCGGGCTAAGACCGCTGAACGAACGCCCGTTTCAGTGCCCATACACGGGCCGATCACGGGACCGGTGATCACACGTGTGTACGAACCTTAAGACTCATTATTCTTCTGTTTAGTTTGCTGTTTGAGTAATCTCCCCAGACTCAAATGTGGTCCTTATTTGCAATTAGGTATGAAAGGAAAGTAATTGTACAATTAGCGTCTTCAACTCTTTCTTTCCCCTTTCATCCTACCCATGTGGGATCCAGGAGAACCTGAGTTCCGTTACACGGCCGGTCTCCATGGAAATGAGGTTCTAGGACGGGAATTACTGCTCCTTCTCATGCAATTTATATGCAAAGAATTTCGGGACGGGAACCCTCGTATAACATCCTTGGTCCGCGACACCAGGATCCATCTTGTGCCATCAATGAACCCTGATGGTTATGAAATTGCAAGCCAGATGGTGAGAAACCAGTTCCAGTGATACATTTTCCCCTCTGGACAATGGTGGTAGGTAATGTCTCACTTTTTTGTATCAGGGCTCGGAGTTAGGTAATTGGGCTTTGGGACACTGGACAGAAGAAGGCTACGATATCTTTACAAATTTCCCAGACTTGAACACAGTATTGTGGGCAGCAGAGGAAAGGAAGTGGGTCCCACATCGCGTTCCCAACCATCATCTACCTATTCCAGATAGCTACATGTCAGAAGATGCAACGGTAAGTGACTCTAGAGTTCGAGGAGGGTAAAGACTTCTATAACCACAGTTTCTATCTTAAGCTGGAGGCAGAAAGTATTGAATTTACTAAATGATGCAACCAATGGGAGAAATTACATTTTCCTATTGTGCTAATTAGTTGTTTAGGACTGAACATTCATCATTAATAGATACTATGTTGACTGCAGAGACATTAGTGTTTAGAAGCATTTCTTAAAGTGGATGTACCGGCTAAACACACCTGATTTATAAAGCTGGGTACACACCATCCAATAATTCGACCAGAATGTTGGATGGTTTCTTCAGTCGGAAGTGTCTGAAAACCCACGACCGATAGAGGCCCATAGAAGACTGCACATGCTCGGTCATGGAAAACTGTTGGACACGGCTACTTTTGCCGCAACCATCAGTCCTTTGTCCTGAACGACCCGTCGGTCGTGACGAAGGATTGAAAGGTGTGTACCCAGTTTTGGCCTAGAAACTGCTGATTAAAGTTACATACTACTTGTCTTTCTTAGCGATTCCTACACATTAATCCATGAATGCAAAGAAATATTTTTCAATCCCATTCATATCTCTGCTCCTTTAGGACCAGGAAAGTGGGGATGGAGTAGCTTGTTAAAGAGCTCCTTCTTTTCACTCTGGTCGAAGAGCACTAAGTCCCTTTAATCATATGCATGGGCCTGAATCACTGTGTAAAAGTGACTGTAGTGAAAGTTTTTTTGCACTACTGGAGCTCTGGACAAGAACATACAAAGGGTTGGACTAGATGGATGTATGTCTTTATTCAACTTCCATTACAATGTTACACTTAAAACAAAGGGATGTTGAAATAGAATTATGGTGGATACGGATTCATGTTGTCATTCTTTACTAGGTTGCTATGGAGACCAAAGCCATCATTGCTTGGATGGAAAAAAATCCATTTGTTCTAGGAGCCAATCTGCAGGGTGGGGAAAAACTGGTGTCTTACCCATATGACATGGCAAGAGCAGTTAAGGAGGAGTCTCCACCAGAACGGCCTCGTTATCAACAGCACCAGGATGAAGAAGAAGAGGAAGAAGAGGTTTTAGAGGTTGGTGCAGAAGATGAAGAAGGGGTATCCCGTAGCCCTGATCATGGTATCTTTCGATGGCTTGCCATTTCTTACTCTTCAGCCCACCTTACAATGGGTGAGACTACTCGTGGAAGCTGCCATGCAGATGACTTCACCAAAGGAATGGGCATAGTCAATGGGGCCAAATGGAGGCCACAGTCTGGCAGTAAGTAACTATGCTGGTTAAATTTGGAATGGGAGACTATAGGTTAATTTTAATTTACACATAAAAACGGACAAAAGCAAACAGTTAGGGATAGGCCACACTACTGCATTTTCACACGATTGCAATCGATTAGCATGTGAGAATTGCAGAACAGTGCGCATTAATGTGGCCACCCTCACTGATATTGCGTGTATCACATGGCTAACAGATGGTAACACGTGCTTTTCACGCACATTGCCGTCCGTCATAGTGTGGCCTCAACTAAAATGGAAATTTAAACTGGTCAGTTATCCAGTCTTGGGTGAACATTTCCAGGTGCAGGCCACATGTTCCATCAAATTGTTTATCCTGCTTCCTGTAACTATAATTTCCCGTCAAGCAAATACAATATGGCTTCAAATAGATTGTTTAATCTAGAACACCTCTTAGGCTGAGGCCACACTGCGATGCGCAGGAAACTGCGTTATCCCATGCGATTGAGTAAATGATTCTTGTGTATTGTTTGCGCTTGCGATTTTCCTTTGTGGAAACGCATGGGTTAACGCAAAATAATGGTGAATGCATGCGTTACCAAAATGGAAACGTATGATCAATCGCATCGGAAATTGTGGGAATTTTTGCGTTATCACAATTTCCATTCTAAACAAAATTGCAAGCACATGCAGAAAAAACGCGCAAGTGCCTAGCCCTTAAGGAGAAATTTTAGGTAGGGCATAATGACTGATATTACTATGAAATAAAGAAAGTAGGGCTGTCCAGTCGTTTATATTTTTCAAGGGGTAATCCCTCTTTATTGCAGTACACCAACACACGACGTTTTGGCCTCCTTGAATAAAGGCCAAAGGCCAAAACGTCGTGTGTTGGTGTACTGCAATAAAGAGGGATTACCCCTTGAAATATAAAGATAGGACAGCCCTACTTTCTTTATTTCATAGTATTGTCTCTCTGGCAGTGAGTGGCCGGAAGGGACTGGACACCTGGGAGGTACCTCAATTATTTCTTTTTTGGTTTATAATGACTGATATTGATGGACGTCATGTTTTATGGGATTGACCTGGTCCGTTAAAAAAAAAAAAAAACAATGCACTTCTGCCTAAAAACAGATGCGTTTTAATTAAAAATATAGGAAAACCGGGCCGCTACAAACGGACTGTCCGTTGTGGTCCATGTGTAGTGAATTATGAAAAGCTATATTTTATGTTACAGTTTTATTTATTAAAATGCCCTGTTCCTGCCTGCTTACTGTAGATTATTGTGCCTACAAAAGAGTGACAGAAGTCTTTATGCAGAAATTCATTTAATTATTATTATTTATGGTTAATGTCAATTTATTTCTGTGCAATTCTTTCACAAAACAAGTCCCCGGGTCTAACATATCACACTTATCTGCTCTGCGTTTAGCTATGAATGATTTCAGTTACCTACATACCAACTGTCTGGAGATGTCTATATATCTGGGTTGTGACAAGTATCCACATGAGAACGAACTGGCAGAAGAGTGGGAGATTAACAAGGAGGCTTTACTTTCCTTCATTGAGCAAGTGAGATATTTCTGTTTGTTACGCAAGAGAATCCAGCTGGAGAAACTCTGTGCTGTGCCTTTCCCTATGACAGATGCTGTCCTCTACCTTCCAGTGTCCTTGCTCACTTTATCACTGCTGTTTTATTCTTTAATGTTCAAGGCAGAAACATTTGAATATCTTCTCTACAGATATTGTTTTCTCAGCCCTTAAGTTGCATGCATGGCGCTGTACTGCAATGCCCATCATACTATTTAGAGGGCCACATGCAATTCTTTTCTGTATGGCAATTTTCACAGCACTTACTTGAAAAGCTTTTACAAAGTATAAGGAGTCAATACACTTTACACAGGAATACAATATAATTATGGCACATTTTTTATGATCTGTATCAAACTTATGTATTATGACTTCCAGGTACATCGTGGGATTAAAGGAATTGTAACAGACAGAGAAGGAGAACCAATCGCTAATGCTACAATCTCCATATCCGAGATCAATCACGATGTAAAGACAGGTACAGGAGTTTAGCAAAGGGTCACCTATAAGTAATTGCCAACAGATTCTTGTACAAGTCATTCTTAATTGAGAAAGCCAGTCGGATGACTAGCGAAATGTGTTCAAGAACTAAACTTTTTAGCCTTTTACACACGTCAGATAATTTTCGCAGATTGAGAAACGATCTTCTAAGACCAATGACCCATGACTATTCTCTGCTTTTTCCGACGATCAGCCTGGCAGATTCATTCTGCGGATTCGTTCTGCCGATTGTCGCATGTTTGTACATAATCGGCAGATTATAATGGAAAATAGAATGAAATACACATGTGCAACATTTCGAGATCATGCGATATTCCGAACATCACTTAATACGTACGTCATGTAAAACCTTTACCAACAAACATTATCTATCCACTATCGTAAATGTATGTACAGGTGTCATTGGCAGAACTAGTGTATAACGAGACAGTCGCTGAACGTTTGTTGGGCACATCGTACGAAAATGATCTGACATGTGTAAGAGGCTTAAGTCCAGTTGATCTAACTGAATACAACAGACATAGCCAATCATACACGTACAAAAAAACAAACAAAAACCTTTATGTCCCAAATGACTGTAGGTAATTAGTAATGAATATTTTCTATTCTTCCTCCAGCAAGCAATGGTGATTATTGGCGTATTCTCAATCCCGGAGAGTACAGAGTTACTGTCCGTGCAGAGGGTTACACACAAAGCACAAAAATATGCTCTGTTGGCTATGACATAGGGGCAACCCACTGCAACTTTGTTTTGGCACGTTCCAACTGGAGAAGGATTAAGGAGATTATTGCAATGAAGGGAAATGGGCCAATCCGTTTTGCACCCGCAGGGGGGCGACGTCTATCTCCTTCAGCACGTCAGCGTATGCAGCAGCGGCGCCAAATGTGGCTAAACAGACGAGCAAACCTAACTACTACTCTGCCTCCTACCACCAGTTCTTTTGTCCCTTCAACCACCTTTCCTCCTACTGAAACACCAACCACATTACCCCCACGCAGGCTAGAACCACCAACACCTTCTGAAACACTTTGGGACACAGAGACCGAAACGTACACAGAGATTGTCACAGAGGTGGAGACAGAAATTTGGGAGGAGGTCAGCACGCCTGCTGCTCCATTTACCACAGGAGAGACTTATACTGTGAACTTTGGTGATTTCTAAATGCTGATTTCAATCTGTTTAATGGAACCATTCCTAGAAGAACAGGGAGGACATTGGGTAAAATGGAGTGAATACCTTTAATGAATCCAACTTGCCATCTTTGCAAAAAATTAGGTACCAGGTTCATGAGATTCCTTGTCTTTTCACATCAACACTTGTACATAATTCTATCTTGCTGGATAAACAGTCAGCTGTGTTGCACAAGCCCACTATGTGTTTATTAAGCATTAATGTGGATTTAAAATGATCAACCTCATCAGCAAATGCCAACATATAATATTATCCACAAGTCAGGAAGAAGTGAAGATTTTTAGGGGTAGAAATCTCTCCGCACTTTCAATAGGACATGAAAACAGGATAGGGAAGGGATATAGTTCAGTAAACATTAAAATCTTCATGGCAATTTTTTTCTCATTTGAATGAAATTTGATCCATGAATTTGAATTGTGTTTAAAAATATGGAATAGATCCACCGTAGACCATTCAAATAAGTAAAGCTTTACCAGTTAAGGGCAGGAATATATGTGATGTTTTGCTTACAAGCTAAGAAAAGCATAGTCTAGAAATAGGTACATTTAAAGACTAAACCTTTTGGAGATCGCAGCAATACAGCAACAGGTGACATAACTTCCATAGCTCCCTGCAGAAGCATGAAGCAATATCCTTGAGTATTACTTAAGTAAAGTCTTACCTTGCTGCCTTACTTTCCCCAAAATTAAGTTATATGCTTTAATTATTTTTTAAATTCTATGGGTAACTAGACTCTTTTAGACTTCCTGTTGATACAAGAATAGGGGTACTAATCACAGTTTACTCGCAAGTTCAGGGTTGTCCTTTACTCCAAATAAAAACCACAAATCAGCAATGCTGCATTAGGATATGGATGTACCTACATTAAAGAATAATTTAAGGAGTATAAACTGCTCTGTGTGACTACATTTTTTGGATCTTAATTTTTTTCTGCACTCTGCTAACCTTAAACCTGCTCAGTTAATTGTTACTTACCTCAACTAATATAGTTAGCATTTTGTTAGATGCATTACTAACAAGATAAGTATAATTATTGCCTTCATTCTGACAGAGTTAGCCATCTTCTCCTTCCATGCAGTCCCATAAGGCTGTGATTGCGGACATCACAGCCAATGATTGACTGCTGGTTTCTCGGTTGCCTCCTCTGCACATGCTCAAGATTGTAAAAAGCTCATTTACAAGGGGGAGAATGTGGATACCTTTGCCAGAAAGAAGAACTTATTAAATATTTGGTTATAAATGCATTTAATAAACTGGTAAAAATAGCAGTTAGGCTTGCAGGCAGGTAACTAGCAAGTCACCAGATTTTAGTTTTTTGACATGCCTTTTAAATAGCTTCCCGCACTTTTAACAAATAGAAGAATCCATGTTATCATGTGCGTAGCACAAGTTGTCAATGGACATAATAAAGGAATGAAGAAAGACATTTTATTCCCTCAAGCAACAATTTTATTTTAAAAAAATAATATGTAAACAAGTCTTTTTATAGATGCCATACTACTTCCCTACTGAACAGGATTCCGAGAAAACACTTCCAATACCTCTGTGTACACAAACCTCATCTCACTGCTCTATGTTCCAACTGTAGCTTTAACATAAAATGGACAGCACATTACATCCATTAGCTGTTCAGTCACATATGTCTTCATCTGTGCTAAAACCTGAAAAGCTGATTGGCTGGCATTGTAAGGTACGCAGATTTACCAAGCAGGCTATCTGTGTGCTGCTGAATTCTGGAATTGTGATGAGCAGAACTCTCTGGCCTTCTGTACCTGCAAAATATAATTATTGTAATTTCATTACCAATTCAAATTAAAAGGGCACTTTCCCCCACAAAAAAATTAAACTTCACCCCCACCAAACCCCAAAATGGCAATATCCACCAGACTGCTGAAAGTTCCCAAAAAAAGGTCTTAACTTGGGTGAGCCTTGCAAGATTGGGACAGTGAACACTGGCATGAAGATCCTCTGTCAGGGCCTGATAAACATCGGTCATGAGGTTACGGGGGGGGGTTAAGTATACATTTTTGTAATGGGGTCAAGACATAAGCACGCACCTGTAACCTCTTTGCAACTAAACTTTGGAGTACTTCCACAAAAATAGACATGAGGGCAGCTTCGCAGAATGAAAGGATCAGACTGGTAGAAGGGATAACAACCTGAAGAGAGTAATAAGCATGTTAATGTAACATGTAATTAGACATGTAAATGACTTTTTCTCCAGTTATAAGGTTAAGGTCACGAGATAATCAAAAGATTTCAGTACTACTGTATATTGCTTAACGGACACTGAGTTTCCCTTTCAGTCTTACCTAGTGTGTCTGGGGCAGTGGGGCACAGGTGTCCAACTTGTAGCGTCCACTCCAGTATTTCTAGGTAATCCTGCATTTTGCTGTACTTGTAAATGTCACTGATATTCTGTCCAGATGTCCCCAGAAACCTAAAAGGAAAATCACGTTATCATTATAAGAAGATCTTATGTAATACACAGACTGTGCACCACTGACAAGATAGAATGTTGGATACCTGACGCCGTCAATCTCTGCCTCATATGGGTTTGTTACTAGCTGTAGAGTATTGTATATGGCAGACTGTGGGAACATACAATGGTGCAAGGGCTGCTGGGGTAGAATGTAGTTAGTAGGGTCAAACGCTCCTGGCATCACATCTACAGACACACAGCCCTGGTAACAGAAAGAAGTGATAAAAACACTTTCTATTGAGTTTTAATTCTATAACATTATAGAGACTCATCTCCAGGATAATATTACACTGTACTGTACATTAAACAGGCACTGCTATGGCTGACAGAGCGGACATTAAACCAAAGTTTTACTTACTTTTTTGTTAGTACTATATGAAACTACCTACCCCCTAAATAACCTCATACAACATAGAATTTGACTACTAAATACAGAAAACTTCTGGACTCAAACAACTATATTGCTGTTTACATCCTCTTACTACTGTATATAGTAGATCTGTGAATGTTATTTTGATAGACATACATAAATATATCATGCTGAATTCCATTGTGGCTTTAACCATCCCCTCTCTATGGAATGCAAGTAACATCAACTCTACTTACACTCAGCTGTAGAAGAATCTCATCCAGCATTTTTACAGCTTCCACACTGGCAGCCTGAGTTTTCTTGCTTAGATACTTAGCCTGAAAAAAAAGATATGTCAAAATCTCAGCAGTATAATAATAATCATGATGTCAGCTGACAAGTCTGAATAATTTATTTTAATTAATTGCATAAAGAGCATTTAAACACTGAACTCGCTTCATCAGGTTTAAAGGATAGGTTCACTCAAAAAGTGTGTGGAGGTAGTGGGGAACTACCAGAGGAGTCAGCTGAGGTTTGTGATCACGAGTAAGTTTAAAGGTTTTGTTCCCGGCCCCTGGTATATTAATTGAAGAATGAGCAGCGTGGTGGCTCAGTGGTTAGCAAATCCACCCAGTGAGTTCAAATCCACCCTTGGACACACCACCTGCAATGAGTTTGTATGTTATCCCCATGCTTGTGTGGGTTTCCTCTGGTCACTCCAGTTTCCACAAAAGGGAACTGTACCTTATTTGTAATATTTCTAGTAAACAAACCATTACACCAGTCCCACAGCAGGTTTCTGGTACCTTATTTAGAGAATCTTTGCCCTGGGTGTTTTCACTCAGCAGGTTCCCAGCCAAGATTACACGGGATATCCGAGCTGCACAGCCCTGTTCTTCATCTGCACCAACCTGGCCAGTCACCAAATCCAGCAGCAGCTGCAGCCCCAGCAGGCTGTCTCCGCTGACCCCTCCCAAACCGAGGCCAGATGTTAGCAGTACATACCTGCTCTCCAACAAAAGAAAAAAGAATCCATGGCTAAAGTTAAAAGGGACCAGATGTGCTGTGAAGCATTACAATAGGTTTGTTACATTATTATGCAGTTTTAGATTCGTATTATTAGTGACATAGGGATGAGCAGTTACTAAAGTTCCACAGACGTACGTTAAAGAGCAAGTTCCTTTTCTAAATGAAAATGTTTTATAATAATTTGCCCATCCATGTTTGATCATATATTGGATATCCAAATATTAACAATAATCCATCCACATGCATCTATACCATTATTGCAGCAACATTTACCCTCAACAATAAAAGAAGCATGTTTATACTTTTTTAAAGGAGCAACTTTAATGAGCCAAATATACTATGGCTACTTTTACACAAACGGTTTGGTGGCGGTTACAGAGCAGATGCATTTGTTTGGCTACACTTCATGTAACATTTCATTAATAGTCAGTAACAGTCTGGTATCTGCTAGGAAGCACGGTGCTCGTGTGAAACTGTAATAACAGCATCCCGTCTCTATACAGAACCTTTACAATTTCGAAAGATCAGCAGAATGAAATGTCCTTTTAATTTTTCCATATTAATGGTCGACACCATAAGAAACTTTAACAGGTTTAAGGCTTTAAAGGAGCAGTGCCTTACACTAATGTATTGACAATAAAATGCAGCAAAAATAGCATTTCCCATTCTCTAAAATGTAGGCGGAGCCCTGGAAAATCATTCCTATATCTCCCTTTGGCCAATGTTGGAGCGCAGAATTACACACAATATACCCTACATGTATAAAGATAGTAACACAATTTAAAGATGACATGTTTAATATTGTGAGACTGACGCCATCTGGATATGTGTACTAAAGGTGCCCATACATTACAGCTTACCTGCCAACCACGACATTCAATCAATTCTGCAGGAACCTTTCCAAAGGTGGTTCCTGCAGAATTGATTGAATGTCGCAGGAATGTCCCGGCATGTAAGCTCTAATGTATGGGCACTTTAGTGTAAGATCCAGAATTATGACATCCATGGGATTAGACTTGCAAGCACAAAATACCTAGAAGCCAAGCTTAGGGTGAGGTTGACATAAAAGCCCCTTTAATGAACATAAAAGGAAGCAGGAACTTTATAAAGCAGAAGGTACACGTCGGTGTAACTTTCTAGCCGGATCGGTGTGTTGGTGGTGTGCCGACATGCTGACATTCATTTTCTTTGCTGTTTCACTTAACGTAAAGCAGATGTGCTTGAACAGACTATGCTTGTTTTTTGTTAAGCTGGGCAGAAATTCAGAACTTTGAAGATGTGCTGGACTTGTCTGTTTATACTATGAAACAGATTTAATAATAAAAAGGCTCCCAATTAACTGCTGAATTGCCATAAGCCGTGTTCCTGTTTCAAAAAACATCTAGAGATAATTAAGCTGCCTAATTATTTACCTACCTTACAGCTCCATGTAGGGGATATACCATGGAGGATTTGCAATCCTGGCACAATGAGTTCTATAAACCTTCCCAGACTAACACACTCTGCCAGCTGGTTAAACTACTACGAGTTCTTCAGCATTTTTTTTTTAAAGCTTTGACTTTGTTCCATATTCTTCTGTTTGCATTTCATAAGTATAAAGACCTACTACTATTATGAATGGCACTGTTCCATTTACTACCCACATTATTCCACTTTATAATAACTATTGAACAAGGGATCATTGTAGATAGGCACATTAAGCCAATTGTTTCCAATGTTAGGAATAAGCTAAAGTCTGATTTTGCAGCAATAATATGACAGGAGCTGGATCCTATCCATTTTCCATTACAGTTTAAAAGAGCAACCAAAATAAAAATGCAAATATATAACTGTTGATGAAAAGCTGCCCTTAGAATATGTACAGGCAGGATCCACAAACCAAATGATCTGTACTATCTTATAATAAATTCCATTACTAGAAAATGCTTGTTACAGCCAATAGCATGCTATTGCTCAGCAATCTAAAGGAGAATAAAACATTTTGCTTTTGTCTGCACAGCAATTTCTGCTTGCTGTATTTACCTTAATGATGTAGCATGAGACACAATAAAGGGCTCACCTGTCATCACTTAGTTCTGGGAGAGGAGACTGAACTGGAAGTGAAGCCAGACAAAAATCTTCCACCACAAACTTTCCAGCATCTACTTCTGTACCTAACACAGCCAGGACTGCACCTAGCAATATAAAATGGCAATCAGACAGGTGAAGAAACGAGTGAAAGACATCAAATGTAGACAGATGGTTTATGGATGAATCAGATCAGTGAAAAGAGTGACATAGAAGCACTAAACATCATATAAAAAGATATATAACAAAAGACAAACTACTACAAGAATCCAGGAAAAAAAACTCCTTGGAATATAATTGGGACCAATACCACTTTTGCTGACATAGCACCACAGACGCTAAACAAAAGGAGAATGCTGCGACCAATCACAAAACACTACAAGATCTGAATATAAGGTATAGATGGGGATTCCCCTTTAAACTAACTCCAATTTACAACCACAACAAAACCACACATGGAAAACGCTCCAAGAAGGAATCCACTTACTGCAAAAACTCGGATTACAAATAACATTACCCAAAACTCTGGTCGAGCAAGGATCAATACCAAAAACCCCGCAAAGAATATGGCAGACAAGCCCCCATCAAAACCACAGAGAAACGGCGACTATGGGCGACAGACTCATCACGACCCTCCTACAGACAGAGGACACTTGAGAAGCAATAAGCCTCTCACAACAACGGATGAGTACCAAAAAATACCCCAAACAAACGTTAACCTAAAAATAGAAAAAAACTGTGCTATACTAAATCTAACTCAATGACAATAAAAACAATCAGAACAAGGCAAGAAAACACACAGCCTACACGATTAAAGGCCAAAAGGAAGATATAACCAAAGTTTAAGCTAAACCACATTAACGACCCAAGGTTTCCTCCTTCCCTAAACTAAGGAAAAGTTTTAAAATGTTCAAAAAGTTTAAAATGTTTGAAATATGTGATATTGTTATTGTCAATAAGTTTGGAATAGAAAAATACGTAACTAACCCAAAATATGCAAAGTGTAACAACCCAGAGATGGAGCGCAACATAAACAACAAATGACCAACCTAAAATGACCCATTAAGGTATGCCCCTTCCTCTGGTGTCTTTAGAAACTCTGCCCTAACCCCACAGTCCAATATCACCCCCCCCATCATGTCGATATATATATGTTTAGGGGGATAATAGTAACCAAGATGCCAGACCAATTAATTTAAATAACTAAGGTTAACATACACATAAACACTCATAATGTATAGAAAAGAAATAACAAAAAGGTAAAACAAATGGTGCAAAGTAACACTCTGAGAAATGCAGAAAACCGAACCAATAACCACCAACTACGAATCTAATGAACCAAAAGATAACTCAAAATGCAATAGTATGTTCCCCCTCTGTCAACCCACACACCACCCTTATAAGAAATCTCAAACGAAAATTTGGCATAACCATAGCCATCTGTTATCCATAAGTTTAAACTATATAGGATATAAACTATAACCCCAGTATCCGGGCATACGTATGACCCCCCAACTGAGAGCTTCCTCTGTCCCACATGGAAATGCGGGAGAGACAAACACATTATCCGAACCCTAATACTAATCTTGTTCAGAAGAACGATTTTTTGTTTATTAAGTTAACAGTTATAATTATGTTCATGTTTTCTTCTTGTGTTTTTATATTTTCTTATGTTTTTGTTAGAATGCAGACATGTACTTGCTCCGAGCCGGAAGAAAGGTCTCCCATGCAGCCACCAGACAAAATCTCACCGGGGAAAAACCACCAGAACAAACAAGCAAACAGTAAGCAGACCCAATCAAAACCCAATGACCACACAAACATCACTTACATGTTATCACACAATGTCAGAGGTTCAACACTATCAAAAAAGAACTACAAGCATTCAAACATACACACAGATATAACCACATATCATCTTTCTACAAGAAACACACTTTTTCGCAAAAATCCGCACACAAATACATACACAAACAGTACACGCAACATATCTCAGCAAAGGACCCAGCAAAAATGTGGAGTATCCATATTATTCACAACTCCACTAAATGTAAACATCATACAAACAAACAACCTAGATACAGAAGGTAGATACCTACTAACTCACTGCACAATCAACAACAAACCATACACACTATTAACATATATGCTCCGATACACATCAACACAAATTCATAATACCATACTACAAAACTCGAAAAATATTCGCAAACCACAATATAGTTGCAGGGACTTCAACTTCCTTTAGATCTGACATGGACAGATCCAAAACACATAGATTAAACTACAATAAACGACCCTACGCAATGTACACTCCATAATGGAGAAACTAACATATCAGACAGCTGAGAGAAAAGAACCTAAATGTAAGAGACTACTCCTACTATTCTATACCACATGATTGTTACACAAGGTTAGACCATATCTTATGCTCCACAACAATCCTCCCAATGTCACAAACCACAATGGAAACGTGTGTCTGGTCAGACCACAAGATTGTCAAATCAAAATAAACACAGGACAGCAACCATTTAAAAAACACAATGGAGGCTAAATGAATCTCTGCTAACAAACCCCGCTATAAAAGAACAAATCCAAAACAAATTACAAATTACTTGACACAACAACGACAATGGTGAAGTTTCACACCCAATACTCTGGGCTGCTCACAAAGCAGTTATACGAGGATCACTTATACAAATAGCATCAAACTACAAAAAGCAATCCATAAAATTACAGCACAACTAGAAAGACAAAATCCACACACAGAGCCAAACATAGAAACAGGAAACAAACAGATACTAGACAACTGAAAATAGCTAGACAACAATTACAAGCATAATGACAAAAACAGTAGAAAAAACACTAATGTGGCAAAAACAATATTACTACCAAAAAATGGAATAGCCGACAAACCCCTAGCAAACCTTCTAAAACCAAGATCGGGAATACCCAATTACAAAAAACTCACACACCTCAAGGAACCTTTACAACAGACCAGACCCCATCTATCAAACATTCCACACTAATTATACAAAATTATATACAAACCCACATAGACAAATAAAGACATTCCAAACCTTCATACAAACAAACAAACCCAAAAACCCACTAACCTCACAATGACAACAAAATTAGCACAAAACATTACCCTACTGGAAACCACACAAGCAATAAAACAACTCAAGGCACCACAAGGCACCAGGTCCTGATGGATTCAGGATATACTATAAAAATTTCGAGACCCAACTAACACCTCACCTAACAAACATGTTCAATTGCTTCCTGAAAGGAGAACTATGCCATCAGAATGAATACAGGCGCACATTACACGGCTGCCAAAACCGGGTAAAACAACCACAAAACCACAAAACTACAAACCCATATCCCTTATCAACCAGGACATCAAAATAAACTAACCAAATTCTGGCAACAAGACTAAACCCATACATGCCACATTTAATACATAACGACCAGTAGGCTTTATCCAGGAAACAGGCTTCAACAACACTAGAAGAATATACAATATAATACATATTTAAATAAAAAAATACACAAAGCTGTATAATCACGTTAGACATAGAAAAAGCTTTCGACAGTCTAAATGGCATAATGAGAGAAACATTACTGGCATTCCAATTCCCACAAACATTTCTAAATATAATAGAAGTCTACTACAATAACCCAAGGCCATACTGAAATTACCAACCACGACTCCAAATACATAAATATAGAAAGGGGTACCAGGCAGGGATGCCCCCTTTCGCCCTTGCTATTTGTACTAGCAATGGAGATAATAGCCCAAGCCATACGCACAACAACACCATACAGGGGTCACAGTCGCAGATAAGGAATATAAAATCAGCATGTTTGCTGACGACATCGCATTAACCCTCACATCACCATTTATAGCCCTTCCAAACCTATTCAATCTCTAACAAAAATCCTCAACAATAACCGGTCTCAAAATAAATCAAGATAAAACAGAAATTATGGGAATTAATTTAACGCACAACAAAAAAAATTAATAACACTCAATTTCAATCTGAAATGGAAAGAGGAGGGCTTAAATATTTAGGTCCAAATAACACCTACATATGAAACTGTATATCAACAAAATATACCCCCCCATACTAACCAAATAAAATCAGACTTAATAAAATGGACAAATTACAAATATCATGGATAGGAGGGAAGAATCAATACTTTCAAAATGAATATCCTACCCGATTGCTCTACTTATTCAGATGCCTACCAATAAAAATCACAAAGCATGGCTACAACCATACAAAATCAGATAATAAAATACATCTGGCAGAAAACAACGACCCAGAAAGCCAAAAACATCCTATACAAACCTAAATCCAAGGAGGCATGGGGTCCAAATCTATTAAATATTACCTAGCAGCCCCAACTATCCCAGATAGTTACATGGCATAACATAACATAAACCAAGATGGCTGGAACTGGAATCAGACTTAGCAAATCCCCTAACATTAGATTCAATAGCATGGATACCTCACACCTAACAAATACATCCACAATCACGCCATGTACACAACTACACTAACATTATGGCATAGAACCAAAAACAAACCATAACTGGATCTCAAAACCATCACAATGCCTACGATCACACAAGACCCAGCCTTATAAGCAGCATACCAAGACAAAGGCTATAAATGGTGGACAGACACAGGCATCTACAAAACTGATACACTTTCATAACAATGGCAAAGGAATAGATAATCAACAACTAAAGAACAAATTCACATTACCCCACCTAGACACACCCCACTTTCAGTATATACAAAATCAACATACATAAATAAAATAATGAAAACCAGAGGTAACACACCCACCCTCACAACCTTTGAAACCTTCTGCCTCAAACAACACTTACTAGAAAACCCTATCATAATCTACCTCTGGCAATACGAAAGCAAACAAACGAACACCACAACTTTCAGGCTGCATGGGAGGCCGATCGAAGGTAAGGATCACCCCAGAACATGGAGGGAAACATACGAAAATTTAAATAAAGGAAGTCTAAATGTGCTCTGAGGGAAACATCCCTAAAAGTTATGTACAGAACATATAGAGTACCTGCAGTGTTTGGCAAAATCTATCCAGCAATATCCCCACTGTGTTTTCAGAAATTGTAATCAGACTGGAGACTTTTTTTCACATATGGTGGAAATGTGAAAATGTACAAAAAAATATGGAAGAGATCTTCAAAATAATATCTAAAATATTCTATAGACAAATTGAGCCTTCTCCACTGGTGGCCCTACTGGGACAAAATGTCCCGGAACTCAATAGACAAAGCAATAAACTAATACAATACATTACATTAGCAACAAAATACACATTGGAGCACAGTGGAGAAAACAACCACTAGAGCTAACAAAGATAATCAACAGAACCAACACTATATGATAAATGAAAGAATCTTTCATGTGCTCCAGGATACACTACAAACATTTATAAGGGTCTGGACGCCTTGGACCACCAGTGAATACTCCATAAACCTACCGTTTGAACAAGAGGAGGAGAGAATAGATAGGCAAAACAAAACTGTGATAGAAAATGTAAGTTAAGATGTAAGGTGGAAATGCAGGGACAAACTCAAAACAAGAATGAGAACACAAAGCAATGCATGTCGGTTTCACTTATTATTTATTTATTATTTATTCTTATGTTTCATGCAATTATTAGGTCGAATATGATTTATTAAGATTAATTCAGAGTCAATATTTGTTGAATGCCACAAATATGTATACAATATGAACAAAATTTAAAACCATAACAAAGATTGAACACTAAAAAAAAAGAAAATAAAAAAAGATATATAAAAAACAAAAGATACAATGATACGCTATGAACAAGGCTAATATAATCAATATATATAAAAGAATTGTCTTTTTTTCTAAAATTTAATAAAAAGTTGCAGTATGTTGCAACATGTAAAATGTTAAACCATTTTGTCATAAATGATGTGACTACACACAGTCTTGTGTGATTTCCCTATACTGAGTAAAGGGAAGATCATTTGGGGTTGCCATAGACATACCAATCATGTTCAGCTTCCTTTATTATAGTACAGGGAATAGACACTGACCAATAGCAATGTTCTATCAGTACCACTCCTGACCGCTTACGAGACTGACAAAGTTCAAGCGGCCATTGGTTCTGCACATAACTTGTGCAATGCTGTTAAAATCCTCTTAGAAGGTAATGCATTCACTCAAAGGCTACCATCGAAACATGAAATTTACCCAGAAGTCTTTCCTTCTTTTACAAGTAGAAAGTGAGGATGAAAGAAATATGTGAACATGATGTACAATTCCTGTTATTGAACCTGAAACAAACAGACCAGTTTATTTTGCTGATAGAGGATCTAGGATGGAAACGTTTTAAAAACTCACCAGTCACAAACTGCTGAACATCTGTTGCCCCCTCTAGTTTAATCCTCTGTAACTCGTCCTCCAATATTAACTCATCTGTGTCACTGATATATTTTTGCCTTGGAGGCTGTGGCAACAGATTGTGCTGTAGACATTTAGGGAAAACAATAAGTTAAAACAAATAAAAATACAAAACAAAGAAAACTGTTAGTTTTAGCTTTTTACATTTTTCGTCATTAAATACATTCAGGAAAAAATACTATGAAATGCATAACTGCAGTTTAACAAGCTGGTTTTAGGAATGGCATTCCCTTTAACATTATGGGTTTTAAGACCAAATACTACTCTAGTGCTGCCCTCTACTGTATACTTTTTAGCACATTAAACCATGTCCATATCATGTAAGAGCCCCATTCCCATTATGTATATTTTACTAGGGGCTATAAACAGTAGCTTTTCTGATGTTAATATACTTTATCCTTTTTGATTCTAAAAACTAAAACTATCTTTTTAAAAAAAATTGCTATTCATTTGTTTGTGTCTGTGAGGAAGCGGCTGTGACACCCATGGTTTCTATTTATATTTGTTATCTGGTAGTTATTTATCAATAAAGATGCTGATTACACCCCTATAATCTGGAGCGGCCACCATTCATTTCTTCATGGTGGATATTAATTTGCCGTAACCAATCTGAAGTTGCTTTTTACTGGGTTACTGCAGTTAAATAATATCGGATTGCCTTTGCTATAAATCTGCTTCATCCAAACGTGCGTGTTCTCAACCCCAGAGTGTTAAAACTTGAAAGATATTGACTGTGCCCACAAGAGTATACAATATATAGGATAACACATTTAAAGGGAAAGTTCAGTGGAGATTATCGATATTTGTTAAATTGTTAGTTTGTGTAATGCCTTCTTAGTTATTCTACATATTCTCTCCCATTTTGAAAAATCTGTTGATTTCATACCCTTTGCTATTCCCTGCTGTTGACATTAGTGAGCTGCCATTTCAGGTTCTAACAGTCCTTCTTCTTCCCAGGATGCACCACTTCCTTGGAATGTTCCTAACAGTAATTTCTACTCATTGGCTGTTGGATGGGTCAAAGATGCTCAGATCTCTACTGAGCAACTGAATCAACCCAGGCACTGGGTCAAGGGCAAGACCATAAGTCTGTATTAGGGGTTCTGCAAACAGGAAGTCAGTATTTCGGCTGCATTTATTTATACACATACAAAATGCTGAATTGACAGATTAAGGTTATTGGGATGAAAAAAATATTGCTCTTTTTCTGAAAAACATATGTATTTGCACTGAACTTCCCCTTTAATCATTTACATTAAAATAGGCTACATGTCTTTGTTCAGCACATCTATATATTGAAAAGAAGATTTATTATTCACTCAAATTATAAAGGGCCCTTATTGCCAGAAATTGCATTCATAGATGCAGAGGGAGGGCAGTATGGGTAAAATTAAATCTCAATCCAAATTAATCTCAAACCAAAATCTCATCAAAATCTCATCAAATCATCAAACCAAAATGAAAAAAACTGTTCAGATTAATAATGGAAATTGGTGTGTTCTAAAGGTAAAGATAAAGGAGACCTAAAAGCAGAAAATGGTAGTGATTTCGACTAAAACTGCAAGTAATGTATTTTAAATTTAAACAAGGACAATCCACAGAGAAAATCAAGTTTTCAGTCTTTATTTCTCCTTAAAGCACAAGTAATAGTATAATAAAGAAATTAATGTAAGCTCTTTAACTTTTAAAATTAAATAATTCCCAGTCACACTGCCCTCTATAATTTACTTTTTACTCAATGTTTCATTACTTCATCAGGAATATTTTCCTGATGAAGAGGCCCTGTGAGACACTGAAACGTTAAAGTAACGGTGCCCGGGAAAGATTTGATTTTCTATATAAGTAGACAGTGCTGGAATTGTAACACCCGGAGATTAATGCTCTATACCTATTTTTATAAGACTCTTCAAACAAAACCCCTTCCTTAATGTTTTTCTTATCTGCTTCAGATTTTCAGTTATCATAAAAAACACCCCTCTTTCCCTTATGTGTCAATCAACCTTTATGTGAGACAGTTTTACTCTTGTCAATGTTAAATACAGCCAAACATAGACAAGAGAAAATCGGTCTTAAATGAAGGCTGCTACATTTTAAGGACAATTATTATAAACAGGGGAGGAGCCATTCGGCAAATCATTAATTGATCTGATAATCCTGTGCATAGTGCTTTAAATATTATTTTTCATAGAATTAATTTCCTAGATAAGTCCAAACCACTAAAATATCACATACCTCTTCACTTATTTCCTTTAGGATTGAAGGTTGGAGTTCCATTGATTTAAACAGAGTCCCTACAATGCAGCACTTTTCTGCACTCTGCAGTTCACAAAGCTTCCGTACAACTATTTCTTCCCCTGTAATAAAATTAACATCAACGGGGCTTATGTAATAAGAGGAGGAAAAAGTTTGCCTGTGCTATAAATCTGCAGCAACCAATCAGATGTTACTTAAGGCTGGGTACCCGCAAGCTGAGTTTTCGTCCTGACCGAGCGTTCGCTACTAGCAAGCACTTGTCTGGGTCAAATGACTGTGGCCATGGACGACAGTGCGTGCGACTGATCGTGCAGTCCCATAGGGAACCGCATGATTGGCCGTGATTTACCGACAGTCTCGATCGCCTGTTCATCCGTTACGCATAAACAGGGAACCAAACTCAGTAGCGGCCGCCCGCCCCACACCATCAGATATTTCTGGACAAACGGCCGACACACGTCACTATCAGTCTGGCGACTGGAAATATCTTGCCGTGTGTACCCAGCCTAACAGCAGAAGATTAATATATTTCTTCAAACAGTTTTTGCCCACTAACATGATAATTTTATTTTACCATGTGACATGGTGTAAACTTTTTTATTCAAAACACTACAACCAACATGTACCACATAACTTATGTGCCAATTGTTGCCTTGTGTAATAATTTGATTTCAAACAAACACTGATACACCTTACCCACAAATGTATAGTAGCAAGAAAGTAAAGCCAGCCACACAACCAATGACCAAATGAACAATGCAAGATATTATTCAATTCGCATGCTGGGCAAAGATATCCTATTTTGAAGAGGTCCTTACCTGAACAACCCAGAATTAAGGTCTTACTGGCATAGTCTGTGTTTGGGGCAAAAATACCCTTGTCGTCACAGCAGTGGAAGGTATGTCTACATATGATCCAGGTGAGAATGTGATTCCCATCAAGGGTCTGTCACTACTTTATCAAAAATAACCTGCTGGCAGGAATAGAGACTTGTGCACAAACTTTACAACTGTTTGTCTAATGGATCTGCATTTGCCACTTGTCTCAATGTTTGTGATTAATTACATATTTAGACAAATAAGAGGTGATAGTCAGGATGGTAAGCCATAATAACAACGCACATAAAGTCATACTACAAAGTTGCCAATTATTCAAACCCAATTAATGTTGTAGTTTAAAGTTCACAAAGGTGAAAAAATAGTTCTTCTGAATAAAATGTCATGCCAATACAATACTGCAAAATATAGAGTACTGAGTTATAAAATGTGCATTTATTTCTTTTAACTCTTGCACTCGGTAAGCTTACCCCATCTTTGCTTTGCTCTTTTCTCCAGCAGAGGGCGCATTTCTGTCAGGCGAGTGGCATAGATGTGTGCATACTGACGGGTAAAGCTACGCTCTCCCAGTCGAAATGCATCTGAGGCATTGGAATAGTGCCTATTGGAAACTCTTGTAAAAGTGGATGGCACCTCGGATGGGGGTGTCAGTAGGCCATTACCCTGACAAACTGCTAAATCTGTAAACATTGTCAGCCTAAGAATATAAAAAAGATTTTTTTTTTTTTTAAACAAATCAAAAGCAAAAAATTCATATCTTGTCTATCAATGTAACTTTAAGTACAGGTTTTACAGCAGGGGTGGACAAAGAAGTCACTTTAAAGATGGCCATATGCTGCTCTCCACTCCTCCCTTATCACCAACATGGTGACACAGCTCCAACTTTGACATGGGTAAGAGTTGAAGGTGTGTCCATGCATGGGGTACAAAGAGGATCTGGAAGCTGTTAGCCGCAGCAGGGTGCCGCCATCTTTAATGAAATACAACTTTGCATTAAGATAGGAATAGAAGGTAGGGGTTTAGTGTCTTTTTAAATGAACCAAGACAAACCCTCGTTTTTATATTCATCATTACAGATGCTGCTAGATGCAGAATGTAATGGCAGAAAAGAAGGAATTGAATTCTCCACACAATAAATGTTGCAGATATGATGAGGACTTCAGGGGCAGAAGCTCAGACAAGGAAATCTGACAGTACTGATTCCATTTTACTTTATTCACTATGGCATTGCTCTGGCTAATCGATTTTGTAAGGTTTTTCTATGTGCCGTAACTGGCTATTTAAAGAGACATTTACACTCCTATTCGGTCTTCTTTTGGGTAGCAGCAATTGACTGGCTGCTGATACCGAAGCTCATACATCTTTAAAGGGCATCTATACCGTAAATATAACTGGAAACTATAATCTTTCCCAACCACCACTGTATTTTTTTCTGTCGATCTGCCCCTGTTTCTTTAGATATCCAATCTAAAACCTCTTATATTTCAGCTCTAAATCAAGTTCCTTGCTCTCAAAAACTATTCTTCTGTGAGTAGTTTTACTGTAGCTGGAATGTTGACAGAGTTTTGACAGTTGGAATGCTGTGTGCAGGCTTGACAGTTGGTTTGTGGGAAAAAAGTCAGGTCAGATGGAAGTGGTTAAGAGGGAGGGGGGATACTGCTCCCAAACAAAACGTGTGCTGGATTGAAGGCATGCAGCAACACACGCTAGTGCTAGTTACATGTATTCAATTATAGATCAAGATGAGGAAAGTCATTTTTTTCAGTATAGTGTCCCTTTAAGAGGCAGCAGCCTTCACAGAAGAGGGTGGAAAATATTGTGGGTGAACATGCCATCCGACCTACTCCTTATGTAAAAAAATAACCTGGTCTAATTAATTTAATACCTTCAAAGGAGTGCATTCAATATTGTAAGAGAAAGAAGGACCATTCTATTCTACTCATACTTCTAAAAGTTTACACCATATAATCAGCATGTCCATCCATTTGGTGCACGCATCTCAGTGGTTAGCAATGATGCTTTGCAGCGCTGAAGTCCTGAGTTTGAATCCACCCTTGGACACAGAGCAGAATTATCAATTAAGGCATCCTAGGCAGCTGCCTAGGGCCCAGTAAACACCAGGCCCCCCTGCTTCAGTACTAATACAAGAACAATGTGGCCTCAAATGTCAGCCCAGCCCGACCCAATTTTATCTTAATCCATCTCTGCTTGGACACATGAAGTGTTTGTATATTCTCACTGTGCTTGTGTGGGTTTCCTCCAGGCACTCCGGTTTCCCCCACAATCATAAAGACATACTGATAGGTTTTATGTGCCAAATAAATGTGCTTAGATTGTAAGCTCTTACGGGCAGGGCCTGGTGTGTTTATCTGTGTAATTCTAAAGTGCTACGGGAGATATTGGCGCTATATAAATCCACAATAAATTAACAATAGGTTTAACACCCCCCCCCTCCCCAAACCCCATTTTCATTATACTTATCTTCCCCAAATATGCCTCTGGAAATACTTAAATTGCAAAGAAAGACTGAAGGAGCTCAGGAGCACACTCACTCTGTGATTCAATATTTATTTAAACAACAAAAAACTCTTGAAATACTTACAAGACCGATCCCTCGCCACAAAGCTCCCCTTTACCGCTCTGCTTTTTAGTTGTGGCTGTCAAAGCCTTGACAGTGACGAGCTAATAACAAACAACCACAATTGGTAAAGCAACTCACGGGTGCTGTGCACGCTCAAAACCAGCTCACAACAGCAGCAGGAGGAGGTTCATAACCCAGGCGATGAGGGATTGGATCTTGTACCATCTGGCCCATTTCACTTTGAGATAGCATGTTCGTCACAAAAAAAAAACAGAAAAACAACCGGGTCAGGCGCTTCTTCCAGAATCACCTGGAATGTTGCAGGAACGTCAGAAGGCAAGTTCCAGGGTAGATAAAAATCAATGATTTTATTTTTAAATCTGATTTTTTTGATTTAAATCAGATTTTCTTTTAAATAAAATGCTTTTTGAGGAAATTTATTACCATCCAAGGTTATTCCATCATGAAATAAAGATTAGTTTTTCAATTATGTAGAATAAGGCTGTATATGTTTCATTTTTTTGGTAAATTCCTTTAATCCATTCACAATGTCTTGCTCTTCCAGGTTTTTCTAAGATTATTGGGGAGTTTCTCTGCTTAAAAGATATTATTGAATAATTTGACTCAGCAGAGATCACATGCCTCTTCGTCCCAGCAAAAATGTTATAACATGAACCAAGTTGAGAAAAAGACCTTAAAGGGAATGTCCAGCCAAAAAATTACTCTTTAAAGTGTGTATTAGCCCCCCAAACCCCACTTTCTCAGAGTTGTCACATTTCAAAGATGCCCCAGAGCTTACTTACCTGACCCGGTCCCGCTGCACTTCTGCTGCATGGCTGCTGCTGACAGCCGCTCCACTTCCTGGTTGTGGCTGTCAGGGCGCAATGTTACTTCACACTCAATCACCTGACAGCCACGACCAGGAAGAGAAGCGTCTGTCAGCGCAGAAGTTCCCTCCTCCTGTTTTTGCTCGCAACAAGCATGAAACAGGAGCAGGGGACATGGAATAGCCGGCGAGGGTCTGGGTCAGGTAAGTAAGCTCTGGAGCATCTTTGAAATGGGACAACTCTGCGAACGTGAGGTTTGGGGGGGCTAATACACATATTAAAGAAGAGTAATTTTTTGGCTTGACTTGCCCTTTAAGCAAATAACAAATGCTGTAATATTATAGTTTCAGTTGAGTAAATCTATTTAAATTGTTATTAATCTAAAAATTTCCTTCTACTTGCATATTAAAGTTATACCAGCAAGAATTAGTCTTTATGTAGAAAACTATGATTTAAATCAAGCCTTACTGACTAGTGATTTAAATCAAATCCACCCTGGCCCGAGTTCTAATGTATGGGCACCTTTAAGTGTGCAGCAACCAATCAGATGATCTCTATCTGCAGATTCTGTAGTAGACCAGTCATATAAACTAACATTGGTTTGGTTGCTTTGATTACCATCAAGCTTTTGCGCATTTATGCATAAACCCATTAGTCCTGTACAAACTATCGATGTATCGGATTAAGGGAAACAAAAACCTCGTCATAACATTGTATTGTAAACATCAGTGCGAACAGGCGCCACCTACACCACCCGACACCCCACAGCGCACCTTACCCAGCTCTACCGACTCTCCTTTCAGGGCTCCCGCCGCGCGGAACTGTTATGACGTAAACACTACGCGACGTCTCTCTTGGAGCGCCATATTGCTGAGGTCATACAAGTTTGCGGGAAGAGGTATGAGGGTGCCATATTGGTGCAGTCACACAGTGAAGTTACATGTTACTAAGGAAGAGAGGGATCACAGACTGACACAAAGAAGCACGTGGGTTGTAACTTGGAGAAATATCTTAATTTTTATTTGTGGACTAGTTAAATGTGTATAGGTAGATACTGGAGTAATATACAATTATAATTCTTTACCAATGTAGTAAAAAAAGGGTATAATAACAGGAGCAATAAAAATATTCTGTAAATTATATCCTTATAATAAGTGCTTATATGTATAATGGGAATACGTGGAAGTTCTGTGGAACCTAAAATCCGCCTCAAACCCAATGAAGCAGGTTTTTTAAATTTTTTAGAAACTTTACACCAACTTTAAACTTTACACCAAATTTCATAGAAATTCAGCAAATTTCCGACCTCCATAATTCCTCAAGTTCCAGATCTGAGAATTCTCGAAACCAGGTTCAGCTTGGAACCAGCACTCATCACTACTTACAATATCCTTTCTACTACTTGGACTCCCGGCCTGTCATCTCTCTCCTCTCCAGGGTATCATAAGCTTGTCAGCTCGGATCATCTCGTTCTCCTCCAAAAGAGAACCCCCAACCCCCGATACTTCAGTCCATAGGGTGGCTTCCCATCAAACAAAGAATCATATTCAATACCCTGCTTTTAACCTTTAAATCTATTCACTCTACTGCACCTCCCTACTTATCTTCTCTCTTGGTCCCTAATGTTTCTGGCCGTGCCCTCCGTTCCTCGCAAGGAAATCTTCTCCACAGACCCCAACAACACTGCTGCCTTCCGCCTAAACCGTTCTCTCTTGCTGCTCCTACCTTTGGAACTCTCTCCCTCTCTCGCTCGCCTGGTGACATCCATTAATGCTTCAAATCTAGAGTATCCTCCTACCTTTCTGAGCATCAGCACAAAAATGATTGTTAGCCCTTTAAACAATTGTACTATCACCCCCCCACTTGTATCGTATGTTGTCCCTCCCACATAGATTGTAAGCTCTTCGGGGCAGGGATCTCATTCCTAATGTGTCAAGGCTTGTTGCACTTATATCAGTTTATACATAATTAATATATATGCTTTCTTACCCGATGTATGAAATTGTATTTAATTTAATTTTTATTTATCTGTATAATGGCTTGCACTTATCCCCTTGTTTGTATACTCTGTATACAGTGCTGCGTACCCAAGTGGCGCTTTAATTATACATACATACATACATATCCTCATGTTTTATAATGGGGGGGCATTATTCATTATTCATGCGGCAGCTGCATGGTTAACTTTTTAAAGCTAGGTACCACTGCAAATCTTGTTAAAGACATGCTAGATCAGGGTTTCTCAACCTTTTTATCCTTATGGAACCCTTGAAAAAATATCTTGGGGAACCCTTACATAAAAACATTATTATTTTTATTTATCTCTCAGGCATCAATACACCATACACATAATTCACACAAATATAGAATATTAAAGGGGAACGGTGGTCCAAAAATGACTTTAGGCAGATTGATAGGAATTGCTCTCCTGAGAATTTTTGCTTTGTTTGTTGTTTTGTTGTTTTGTTTGTTGTATTGTTGTAACTTGGAGAAATATCTTAATTTTTATTTGTGGACTAGTTAAATGTGTATAGGTAATACTGGAGTAATATACAATTATAATTCTTTACCAATGTAGTAAAAAAAGGGTATAATAACAGGAGCAATAAAAATATTCTGTAAATTATATCCTTATAAAGGCTTATATGTATAATGGGAATACGTGGAAGTTCTGTGGAACCTAAAATCCGCCTCAAACCCAATGAAGCAGGTTTTTAAATTTTTTAGAAACTTTACACCAACTTTTAACTTTACACCAAATTTCATAGAAATTCGCAAATTTCCGACCTCCATAATTCCTCAAGTTCCAGATCTGAGAATTCTCGAAACCAGGTTCAGCTTGGAACCAGCACTATCACTACTTACAATATCCTTTCTACTACTTGGACTCCCGGCCTGTCATCTCTCTCCTCTCCAGGGTATCATAAGCTTGTCAGCTCGGATCATCTCGTTCTCCTCCAAAAGGAACCCCCAACCCCCGATACTTCAGTCCATAGGGTGGCTTCCACCAAACAAAAGATCATATTCAATACCCTGCTTTAACCTTTAAATCTATTCACCTACTGCACCTCCCTACTTATCTTCTCTCTTGGTCCCTAATGTTCCTGGCCGTGCCCTCCGTTCCTCGAAGGAAATCTTCTCCACAGACCCCAAAAACACTGCTGCTTCCGCCCTTAAACCGTTCTCTTTGTGCTCCCTACCTTTGGAACTCTCTCCCTCTCTCGCTTCGCCTGGTGACATCCATTAATGCTTTCAAATCTAGAGTATCCTCCTACCTTTCTGAGCATCAGCACAAAAAATGATTGTTAGCCCTTTTAAACATGTTTTACTCATCCCCCCCACTTGTATCTGTATGTTGTCCCTCCCACATAGTTGTAAGCTCTTCGGGGCAGGGATCTCATTCCTAATGTGTCAAGGTTGTTGCACTTATATCAGTTTATACATAATTAATATATATGCTTTCTTTACCGAGTATGAAATGTATTTAATTTAATTTTTATTTATCTGTATAATGGCTTGCACTTATCCCCTTGTTTGTATACTCTGTATACAGTGCTGCGTACCCAAGTCGCTTTAATTATACATAATACAACATATCCTCATGTTTTTAATGGGGGGGCATATTCATATTCATGCGGCAGCTGCATGGTTAACTTTTTAAAGCTAGTACCACTGCAAATCTTGTTAAAGACATGCTAGATCAGGGTTCTCAACCTTTTATCCTTATGGAACCCTTGAAAAAATACTTGGGGAACCCTTACATAAAAACATTATTATTTTATTATCTCTCAGGCATCAATACACCATACACATAATTCACACAAATATAAATATTAAAGGGGAACGGTGGTCATCCAAAAAGACTTTAGGCAGATTGATAGAATTGCTCTCCTGAGAATTTTTGCAATTTATTTCCATTGTATTTTGCATAGTTTTAAAGATATTACATTTTCGTGTGTGATATGGCAGAGATCACAGGTCCCCTGTACTTCTGCTTCCTGCTCTGAAACTGTCAGTCGATCTGTCCTGTGCTCCTCCTCCCCTTTGCAGCCCCCCTGGTCCCTCCCACTCATGGACCCCATGTGTCCTCCAGTTGCAGCGCCCCCCATGGCCCATTATCTTACAGTCCAATGTGGCCCGCCCATCATGGGTGCCATGGCCCTGTCCATCGCGGGTGCCTAGCCCCGTCCACTCGGGGTGCTAAGCCGCCACTCGCGGGTGCCGTGGGTTACTCAGACCCCCCTACAGAAAACTCTGCCTGAAAAGGCTTTTCACTTTTATGCATAAAATTGTATAAAAACCCCCATGTTTTTACTGTTCACTAGCATAGATTATATGTATATGGGGCCCAGGAATTTGCATTGATCATCTCTTTTCTTGTTTGTTCTAATGTTTTGGTCAGATCAGTAGCACTTCCACTATTTGTTATAAAGTAATTTTGCCACAGGAGTGCTCCCACAGCCCCCCTTTTGTGAAAAGGCTGTTTTCACACAGTGAAAGAGAAGGGCTGAAGAGTCCCTTACCTTCTGTGTCAGGACTTCACACAGCAGAGAGGAGGAGGGACTTCCTGTCTCCCTCACACATTGAGGGAGTCTGAGGCTGTGCTCGCAGGCGGCACTGTGCAGGAGAAGCCTCAGGAATGTCACAAGTCAGCCTCCCACCCATTAACTTTCTGGTCAGTCATTTCTGTATATCTTGAGCTGTGGAGCACGTAGAGAGGTGGTTGATGGCTGTTTTAAAGGTAGGAAACTGGCCTTTCATTTAAACTTAACGTCTGGAGACCACAGTTCCCCTTTAATAACAACAACAAATATCTTTATTCATCACATTGTGGATCCATACAATTTCTGTCACAATCTCTTGAGGACCCCCATGCAACCTGTTAGGGACCCCTAGGAGCCTCCGGACCCCTGGTTGAGAAACACTCTGCTAGATACCTATAAAGGCAATATTGCACTAGGGCTGTTGGGAATTCCTAAATTATGTTACATGACTTGTGGTATCAAAGCTCTGAATATAACTGATGCTGGTGGTTCTAGACTTTTTCAGTCTGTGGCAGACTAGTCAATGCAGGTATTTGTCTTACATGTATTGTTTATTCTCACTTCCCTAAATGTATAATATTGTACAATGTACGCAGGTAATTTTGCAGTGTATATTGAGGTAAAACTTTAATATTATCAATGTAGTGTAAAGCTGGACATACACTACAAACTAACCTCACAACCTTATTGCAACATTACAAAAACTTCCTGACCCAGTTATTTTGCAATTGATATCACAATATCAAATGTAATCAGGGCCAGATTTACACCTAAAGAGCCTGTAGGCTCAAAGAACCTGGCGCCCTTAGCCCAACCCCTAAACACAGACCACACCCCTAAACCACACCCATTTTCTCTTTTTGGGGGAAGAAAATAGACTATAAAGGGATTGGATTGATGAGGAGATTGACAGCCGCCCCTCCAACCTCAGGCACCCCTAGGCGTGTGCCTACTGTGCCTAATGGTAAATCCGGCCCTGATTGTAATTATGACCATAAACATGATCCGGGTGGGAAATGTCACAGGAACTTTAGTAGGTAGACATTACAATCTACTCGACATTCATCTTGGTTCAAATGTCGAATTTGTGTAATGTCTAGGTAGTTTATGTCCTGATTAAATCTGTACTGCTTTGACTATGTTGGTATATCTATATTTTTTTTAAAAAAGGCGTGGCAGAAATGAAAAATGTTTTTATTTTTATTATTTTAAGGAACACCACTGACTACATATAAAAATACCTACCTAGCTAAGCAACCTTTATTAGTTCCTTTACCATATAATTGCACATGACAACAGTATGATTCTATACATTTTGTGACCTTCCTTGCCTCTCCTCCCTGCTTTATCTGCAGCAGTTGCCTGAGGGGTTTGTATCTGTGTAAAAAGTTGGGACTCCTTAGTCCCCAGGCCCCTTGGTAGTTACACTTTTGACATAGTGTCTAATAATTTACAAAATTTGATTGGGGAGGGGGCACCAGTTATGCAGACATAATAAGATGAATTCTCTGTAAGGCTCAGAATTGCAGGCTGCTAGTGCTGATTAGCATCATGTAGTGAGAGTGACTAATATAAGGATATATTTATGTTAGTGCTGTTTAGCTAATCGTGTAGTAGAGTGACTAATATAATATTATAATAAAAGGCTAAACCTGCGTCTGTTAATCTGTGTGTGGCTTTTCCTCTTCTGCGCATGTGTGTGTAAGATGAGAGGGGGAGATGTGAGAGGAGAGTGGGAGTGGCTGGGAACCTTGCGCATTGCGGGCTTTTTTTTTTTCTTTTAGCATGGCCGGAGGGGGAAGAGTATGTAAATCCGCAAGATGAGTCTGGCTTTCAAAGAGAGAGAGAGATGTGTGTAGCTTTAGCGCCCGTTTTTATAACGGGCTTAACTGGCTAGTAAGGATATATTTATGTTAACTCTGTTAGCTAATCATGTATTAGAGTGACTAATATAAAGATATATTATGTTAGTGCTGTTTAGCTAATCATGTATTAGAGTGACTAATATAAGGATATATTTATGTTAGCGCTGTTTAGCTAATCTGTGTAGAGAGGACTAATATAGGATAGATTTATGTTAGTGCTGTTTAGCTAATCATGTATTAGAGTGACTAATATAAGGAATATTTATGTTAGTGCGTTTAGTAATCGTATAGAGTGACAATATAGGATATATTTATGTTAGCGCTGTTAGCTAATCATGTATAGAGTGACTAATATAAGGAGATATTATATGTTAGTGCCGTTTAGACTAACTGTTGTAGTAAGGATAATATAAGGAATATTTATGTTAGCGCTGTTTAGCTAATCATGTAGTAGAGTGACTAATATAAGGATATATTTATGTTAGTGCTGTTTAGATATCATGTAGTAGTGTAGGCAAGCAGTGTAATAATCCTTATATTTAAGGCATGTCCCTTACCTAAAATTTAAAGATAGCGTAATCAATAACTTGATATGCTGTTGCCCTTTCCTCAGCTGATGCCGTATTAAGCATGTGACTGACATATTTAAGCTGGAAAGAGTTCATACACCTTTTAGACGGCAACTTTACAGAAAGGGGCAGAGAACATTGGGCTGAAGTTCTCCTCAGGTACATCTTTAGTTCAGATAAATCCCAGGAAACCAGTTGTTTTTATAGGAGATGTCTCGCATATAGGCATGGGCAATTTAACATGGGAATCACTGGTGCCCGGTATTTTCCCTTTCTGATTGTTTATAGTTACCTGCAGTTCTGGCACCCATGGCCATTTTTAGGCATAGGCCACCAAGGCAAAGAACAGGACGCCTATGTTATCAGGGCGCCTATTTTTCTCCCAGCCCTGTCAGCTGTTACTTCTATGTTAGAACTGGTCTCCTTGTTCAGCGTAACCTGCAACATGGATCTAGTACAGAGCCTGAACTCCACACACTACATAGCAACAAATGTTGCAATTTGCAAATGAACTGAAGGTGAAGGAAGGATAAACATCTCAGATCTCACCAAATTTCCCTGTTCTGCCCTACCGGCTGGAAACAATTTCTGTGGAGAACACTGGTACCACATACCTCACATCCACTGAAACCTGTCTGTCCTTCCAATCAGTATTTCTTTGTGGCCAGTGTCGCTGATCATACAAACGTATGTACACATGCCCGCCTCACACAGTGCGCGCCTCTTACCAACTAGTAAAGCGTTCCACTATAAAGAACAGTTGCAGTAGACGGGTCAGAAGAGAGGAAACCCAGCTGTAGTTTGACAGGCCAAGTTATTTTTTTTTTTTAAGGGGGGGGGGGCGCAAGTAGGTGGAAGGGTGTCTAGGGCACAAAAATGGCTAGAAAGGCCCTGCTGGCACCTTAAGACCATTAAGTGCAAGGTGTGTCATGTGTCATCTAAGAAGATTAAAACAATAGGAGCCAAGTTCTTATGAAGGTTCTCATTCATCAAGGCCATGGCAATCGTTGTATTAAGTATCACACTGGACTTGAAGTTTAGTTCTAAAGAAACCATTGTGTGTATAAAGTATTTTTAAAATACAGCTAAAATGAAAAGTACTTCAACATAGATTATATGGACTGTTGAATGATTATTTATACTTCCTAACATTGTTTCTGTGAGGAGCACCAGTCCCCCCAAAAAATATTTTCTGACAGTCTTACTCCTGGCTCAGACTATCTTTAAAGGGCAACTATATAAAAAAAATAGGTTTATTAAATTGACATAACTGGAAACTCTAATTCTTCCCAACCACCACTGTATCATTTTTTGTTGATCTGCCCCCTATTTCTATACCAATCTAAAACTTCTTATATTTCAGCTGTCAATCAAGTTCCTTGCTCTCAAAAACTATTCTTCTGTGAGTAGTTTACGTAGCTGGAATGCGGACAAGTTTTAACAGTTGGAATGCGTATGCTGTGTGCAGGCTTGACAGTTGGTTTGTGGGATAGTCAGGTTGGAGGGAAGTGGTTAAAAGAAGGAGGGGGGAACTGCTCCTAAACAAAATGTGTGCTGGATTGAAGGCAGCAGATGCATGATAGATAACATGAAGCAAAGTATTTTTTCAGTATAGTGTCCCTATTAAGGATTAGTCCGGGCTAACCTGGCAAATTAAAACTGCCTCTGCCCCAGGTACTTTCCATTTTTATAAGTTATTTAAAAGAGTATAGTTACCTTTAAAGACATTACTAGTCATCCGATGGCTTTATCAATCAGAATCAGAATTGAGAAATCCAGTTCGATGACTAACAAAATGTCTTCAAGAACTAAGCCTCGTACACACTTGGATAATTTTTTATGACGCAACTCATAATTGAAACGACATCTGACACACAGTAACAATAATCACCATGATAGTCGTTAGTATAGATATTCGTACGTACAGCAGCGGTCTTTCTTCGTGCAATTACAAAAGCAGCGCATGCGCTTTTATATATTTTTCCATAGAACGTAACGATAATCTGCCGCCATGTACAAATGTCCGATAATCGGCAGAACAAATCCGCCAGACTGATCATCGGAAAAAGCAACGGTCGTTGGTCTATGTGATCGTTGATGCTATATTTCGTACGAATATCGTGCTATTGCTCGTTTGTCGGCTGCATCGTACAAATTATCCAATGTGTATACGAAGCTTAAACAAGTCTAGTTGATCGAACTGAATACAATAGATAAGGGAGCCATGTGTGGACATAATAATAATGGTTACTTGTTTGGGGACAGATGTGAAACGATCAAGTAGACAGTGACAAAGGGTGCCCAGTAACACGGATGGGAACTTACCATCTTTATGGTCCCATGGACTGCCACATTCCTTTGCCTACACCAACTCCCCTATACTTATAACGGGGCTGAACATGGCAGAGGGAAAATTCATAAGTTATCAAACGTTCCCAACACCAATGGTGAACATTTGGCAGGGCTGGACGATTGTTTCTGCTCTACTCATTGAATATAAAGGCTCGATTCCATCGGGACCCGACAGAAGTCCCTTCATTGGTAAAGTGTGTACCCAGCTTTAGAAATAAATTTATGCAGGGTTATTTAGGTTTAGTTCTCCTTTAATAATTTGATACAGTTGTTTGACTTTTTTGTGTTTTTTTTTATAGTGACTGTAACAGAACAGAATGAAGTGCAAAATGTAATTATAATTTTGCAAAATCTGAAACAAATATCTCACTTGACTTTCTATACCACTTCAATTAATAATGGTTTAACCAAAGCATTTTATTTTGATTACAGTATATATAATGAAATAATATATAATAATATATTTAAATAATACTTGTATGGACCATGTTTAATTAATGGAAAGTCCACCCTCCATCAAGAATTTATACACAGCTAAATCATGCCCCCAAACTGCCATATGCGAATCTGCAAGGTGTACCAGTAAACAGACATTCAGCACAGTGTTATCTGCTTCCTTTTCTTGCTTTTGTTTCTTCTGGATAGCAGTAATCGTCATGGACTAAGGGTGGAGCCACAATGCACCACACTCCATCCCGCTCACGGAAGTACGCGTGTTAACGCTTGGATTGCACACGATGAGCGTGTTGCAGTGTGTTGCAATCACCTGATGTTTTGCAATCAGAGCGCATGCAATTGCGCAAAAAATGCGCATTGCATGCGCTCCGATTAACGGATTGCTCAGTAGCACGCTAGTGTGGCCACATCAACGGGGCACACAAGTGTACTCTTAAAAACACAATCAGATCACCTTAAAAACGCATTGGCTGACATCACAGCCAATAACTGACCACTGAGCCCACCCATGGTGCCAGCGCAAGTTGCACAGCTTAGGAGAAGGTAGGAACCTGTGTGAAAATGTGCTTTGTAAGTACTGGGGGTATGGGGTGATTCATTTTGTATACAAGCCACAGCTAACTTAGGATAGGTGGATGCTGTAGGTGTGCAGGGTTTTTGAAGTATAAAAAGGAAGTCATAGGTCAATAATGCAAAAGTTTAAAGCAAAAAATAACAACAAACAGATAGACTGCACCATGGTACATTGACCATGTATCAGAATAAGAGGCCTATCTTGCATTATTAAACATACACATTGGAAGCAAGTTCCACAAATTATAGTAAAGAACATTCATTAAAACAAATGCAAGTTTCTAGAAATGAACACTGTGTTATTCTAGGAATCTTCTTTCTCGTCTCCATGAGTGATGATATAGCACAGTGACTTGTAGTCAATGTTTCCAGCAACATCAATTGGAGTCACAGCAAACATCTGTTCAACCTGACAAAACAAGGACGCACACACAGTTTGATGTTACAGATTTCATTTGTCACTAAGATAATGTAACAGATCACAGGTATTTATTTTATAGGGAAATATAGGGAGCTATGTATGACTCTGTAGATATCAATGTAATCTGTCGGCATATTGCAATGGATATTGTATGTGTATGGCCACCTATCATCTGTATTTTTTATAGATGGGCTACACAGAGTCCAGCGTTTTCACTATATAAAGTATTGGGAGAAATGACCTATGACGTGGCCAGCTCCCTATACTTTAGAAGAGATAACGATTGTTGCTGACGGTGAACATTGGTGGCATCGGAATGATAGTTTACACGATACACACTGTTAAAGGGGCATTCTGACGGATGTGTGTACCCAGCTTTAAAGGAGAATCAGCATTTGGAACAGAGAAAAGGAAGTGATTATTACTGACCTCTTCTGCAGTGAATTTGTCGGCTTGTGTCATTAGAAGAAGCTTTAATCTATAGGTAAGAAAAAAAATAAGTTGGCTTAACCACATTACAGTTTCTTTTGTTCACTTGTATTCCTGTTTAATTAAGAGATTGCCAAATCCCAGGAGTCCTGTAGCAAATGTAGCAACTAATGTTATATTGTTGTCTATATCCCTGCTACCCAAATGTCAATATTGACTCCTAGAGTTGTCTCCTTGGCTCCATACAACTTGGATGTCCTCCTTCCTGGTATTTTGTCTGTTGCATAGTCAGGGTGCCCCTACCTGAAGCAAGCTGAAAAATTTGCTCAGGGTGCGCCCCTGCGGAACACTTAAAAGGCAGTTAAAAAAATCCTTACTGCAATACTGCGTTTCAGCACCAGTCCACCAATCAGTGTTAAGTCAGCCCTCCAGTCCACCAATCAGTGTGTTAAGTCAGCCCTCCAGTTCACCAGTCAGTGTTAGTCAGCCCACCACACCCACCTCCACAAGCTACACCTGTGGTCCCTAATGAAGCCACGCCCTCTTCATACACCCGTCTGCGGATAGGCAGCATTTAAAAGTTGTTTCAGGTGTCAAAAACCCTAGGAACACCCCTGGCAATAGCAATAAAGAGACCCTATATCATCCTGTAATATCCTATAACATCGTACTTTAAATCATCCTATAGCATCCTATATCATCCTTTAACATCATATATCATCCTGTAACATCCGATAACATCTTACTGTTTATCATCTTGTAACATCCTCTATCATCCTATCACATGCTATATCGTTCTATAATATCCTGTATCATCTTGTAACATCCGATAACACCTTACTGATTATCATCCTTTAACATCCTATATCATCCTATAACATCCTGCACATCCTATAACATCCAATAACATCTTACTGTTTATGATCCTGTAGCATCCTATATCATTGTATAACATCCCATATTGTTCTATAATATCCTGTATCATCCTGTAATATCCTATATCATTTTGTAACATCCGATAACATCTTACTGATTATCATCCTTTTACATCCTATATCATCCTATAACATGCTATATCGTTCTATAATATCCTGTATCATCCTGTAACATCCTGTACATCCTATAACATCCAATAAAATCTTACTGTTTATGATCCTGTAGCATCCTATATCATTGTATAACATCCTATATCGTTCTATAATATCCTGTATCATCCTGTAACATCCTATATCATCTTGTAACATCCGATAACATCTTACTGATTATCATCCTGTAACATCCTATATCATCCTATAACATCCTGTACATCCTAAAACATCTTAAGACAGCCATACACTACAAAAGGCTATTGCGATCGTAAACCAATTCTACATAGACCTACGATACATATTGTTCGACATTCAATTCGTTTGATGATTAAAGGACATGTCCACCCCTCTTACAAAAATGGTGCGTATTACAGAACGCCCCCCAGAAGCCAGGTTCCGTTTTACTTACATTTACAAAAGATGCTTACAGGCTGTGTAAAGAGCCTCATAATCCCACAATCTTGTTACATGCTCAATTTTTGTTAGAGGGGTGGACATGCCCTTTAATGTCTAATGTCGTCTATTGTGAGGTTACATTACATTTACATTTAATCGGAACAAAAAATACTACGATAATTTAACCAATCGACTCAAAAAAACGTCTTTCACGATCGTAATTATGATCGATATTACCTTCTAATGTTGCATAATAAGACCGGAAAAATGTAAATTTTTTCGGCCAATCAAAGGAAATGTCGGTTGGATGTTGGATTTTACATAAAATCGGCCCAATGTATGGTCGCCTTTACTGTATATCATCCTGTAACATCCTATTACAATTTGCATTCACTGCAGCAAAAACTTACTCCTCTTTGTTAATGTTGCCAGTGCCATTGGGGTCTAGAAGTTTGAATGCACCAAGGATTGAGTCTTCTGGGTCGGTTCCTAAGAAAGAATGACATCAGTTAAAAATATTTATGTGTGTTATATGTATTATTTCTTATCTATCTATATATCTCTATCATATATATTATCTATATATAATATATTATTAGTTATGTGAATAGAACGTAATTAATTTTATCCTCGCCCATGGAGAAAATAACTCTCCGATGAGGGACTTTTTGTTTTTATAGTGTTGTATTTTTGTGAAAGTGATACATTGTTTTAACCAGCCTGTTTCTCTAGGCCACACTGCTGCAACTTTTCTGCATTTGCTTCAAATCATTGGAATCGCAGCAAGGCACCAAAAACGCGCGTTTTCGGGTGCAATTTGATTGTGCTTGCGATTTGCGTTCCACATTTTAAATCGCACGTGTTTTCCAATACTTGGACGCATGCGCAAATGCAACGAAATTGCACGTGAAATCGCATGCGATTCTGTGTGTGATTGCGTTTGCGTTGCAGTGTGGCCGTGTTCTTATTGGCTACTTTGCAGAGAAGGGGGAGGAGTGTGGATAAGCAGGCAGTAATGGTGGAACCAGAAATAGAGCTGCAAAAAAAAGGGGTGTAACATTTTAACACCTGCTCCATAGCAGGTACAGTAAGAACAATGCTTAGATTTTAATGTACTTTTTAAAATGCTTTTTACATTTTTTTTTTATCTTTATCTGTTAAAATATAAGGTTATAACACAAGGCTTGAGGTAAAATAAATTGAGATGATGGTTATCCTGAGTTAATTGAATACTTACTAGTATGGTGTTAAAAGGAGGTCACTGCCTTTAGGTGCAAAACCTTAAGGATCGTATACACGTGCAATCGTGGGTGCCGACCTGCAATGCACGATGTGTACGAATAGCCGATAATCAGCCCGTGTATGGTCACTTTATCGGCCGGACGGATCGCCTGTTTCGGCTGATAGAATGCCCACACACGGGCCGATTATCGAAAACAATTACCGAAACGGCCGTACGAACCTTTAGGCTGGTTGTTCTTGGCTTTGCTAAAAACCTGTCCTCACTCACCATTAAGCTTTTCTCCAAATAATGTCAGGAACACTGTGAAGTTAATGGGGCCTTTCCCCTCTTTAAGCATTTCTTCTAGTTCATCATCATTCACATTTATCTTACCTGACAAGAATAAACAAAAGATCCATTAGGAAACAGCAATGATACATTTCACATCAGAAATTAAAATATCTATTAATTATTATGATCATTTACATAAATGTATAACCCCCAGTAGAATTCCCAAATAAACAATGCTTCCTGGGAATTTGACTTGGAGGAGGGGTGGGTGACCAGGGCTGATCTAGGGCATGGTAGAAAGTCCTGTTTTCCATAATGGTTGGATGGTATCTATCTGAAGAGTGGGGCAGATGCAGTAAGAGGTGCTAATCTTTGATTGTGCTATTATTTGCACCTTAAGATTCTTTGTCCCATTCGACTGTTTGTCACTAATGAGTGGTCAGCTGCGACAAATCACAGCAAAAATAGCAATGGGTGAAAGGTCGGACAGTCCATAGGAGACCACACGATTGGCCGCGATATACTGGCATGTAAGATCGACATTGGTTGCTGATGGCCACGAAAACACTTCAGATTCTTTGGGCCGACCTACCAATACACCTATTTCACCAGCAGTAGCGTTACTATTGCCTCCATGACAGTGGTGAGGGGTGCCCAGGGACAAGAGGGCCAGCCTATCTGGAGGTCAGGGACAGCTGATCATGTGTATTTACGTAAAGATGTGTGCTATCAGCTGTTTTAAAATAACTGCCAGTGTTCTAAACAGCTGATCGTGTTACCTGGCCTGACTCTGGGGAGAGGAGGAGTGTGTGGCTACAAAACTTGGTGGGGGCCCAGGTCTCTGCAATTTTGCTACCATTAACCATACTGTGAAGCTTACCCAACTGAAAATAAGTTTCTTTGAGGTCAGATTTGCTTATTATCCCATCACGATTTTGATCTATGCAGCTAAATGCCTGGAAAAAGAAATATTCAGCAAAAAAAGGTAAAATGTATTAATGGATCAGTTTACATCTATAGCATAACATCGAAGAATAAGAATTTAGTGCTTTTGCAGATTAATGAAGTGGGTCACACACACATTTCGGTGAACACCTTGTACCCTATATCAACGCTTGTTGATATAGAAACTGCTTGCTAGCTGTTTAGGGTATGTGGTGTGGAGAATAATACAGTGCAATCACCTCTTTAAATTCCTGGATCTGTGACTGCTCAAACATAGAGAAGACATTTGAAGACCCTCGCTGAGCGCGTTTAGCAGCTGCCTTCCCTCGTGTCACAGCTTTCCTACTAGCCTGAAAAATACCAAAAACTCAATTAGTAAAGGAACAGCAGGACTTAAGCAGGGTGTCTAACAGGGTGTGCCGGTGGCCCCTTTGTGCCTTTTAAAGAACCAGGGATGTGCCGCACAATTTTGGTAGTGAAAATATTTTCACCAGGACAACTTTTTTGTACATGTACAGTAAAAATATATATCTCGATACAATTTCAATGCAGTCAATGTAGTGTTAATGGTATGTTGATTATAACCAATTTGATTACAATATATACTGTAAAGTGCATAAAATATGGTTAATTACTACATGAACCACTGGACTGAAGGACAACCTGATAGAAGAACTCCTGTGCAAATTATTTTCTACAATCTGACTACAGGTCTGGATATAAAAGCAACTCCCAGCATCCCACTGACAGATAAACGGAATTCTGGGAGTTGTAGTTTAACAAATAACAATTTATAGATCCTTTAATTTAATAGATTTTAAGTTTAAAAAGGAAACACAGTCATTTTCATTACCCCTGACTCCTGTTAAATGGTGCCTAGACAATTAAATTCATTTGTGATTTTCATAAAATTTTAGAGCCATGCTTTGAATTGATTTCCATTAATAATAAAGACATTATAGATCTTTACTGGGATTCCTATTCTGTACAATAAATGAATGGTATACATATAAAGAAAGAGAACAGTACCCACTTACCATATCAGCTGTTGTCCTTTATTCTCAATCAGCTTTGAGAAAGTTGCCTTAACTTTTTATACCTTTTCTTATCTGAACTGTAGCTAAAATAGCAGCAGGCCAGAGACAGAGAACCAAAGATGGCCAGTGGAAGCCAGAGGAGATAAGGACATAAGAGGATAGATTCCAGAACCCTCTATAGACCATTTCCCAAGATTCCAAGCTAGACGACATCTCCCATTCATTTAAAGAAACATGTCTCTCCTTCCATGTAAGGGGATCACTTAATCCACCATAACTTATCTTCTAGTTAAAACAGGTATAGGGAGCTTATTTTGTTTTACAGTACAGTAATATTCTGGCCCATTAATCTATTCCACAGAGCTATATTGTTCTTAAGGTTTCCCTCTTAACTGTGAAGATAAAGTAAATGTTTAATTTGCAAAATTCCATAAGAGGCTACATGTACATACTGTATTTCAACAACAATGAACAATAAAACATGTGAGCAAAGAAAAAAGTTTAAACTTAAAGGACATTTTAACCCCCATATAAAACTTTATACCGGTTCTTACCTTCTACTCCCCATAAACCTAGACAGGACATAGACAGGGGACATATATGTTTGTAATAATTCTTCCCTGTCCCATTCTTCCCATAAAGACATTATAAAAAAGCATTAAAGATGCTTGCAATTAAAGTCATTTTGTTCGGGAGGTAGGAGTCAGTATTCCTTCCTCCCATTATCCTTTATGTGCCAAGTGGAAAAGATTTGAAGTGATAACGACTGAGCTATATGCTGTCCATAACTTGCAATAGGTGATTCGAACTATAACTGATGTACAAGTAAGCATTGTTTATAAGGATTTATTTTAACAGGATATTGGTGGCTCTTGTATATTTTAGGAAGATTGTGCATTTTCTATGTGTGAGGGATATATTTGACTGACTGGGCGATTGATCAAACAATTGGTAACACAGCAAAACATCTCTTGTATAAGAATGAAATATAAGGGTGCATATTAGACATGACATGAGGCAATATCCCAATAACTGACCACTCCATAATTAAAATACATATTTATTGTTGGCATTAAATGAAAAGTAAATAGTTTAAATCCAGTAATATGTTAATCATTTACTATCTGATTAAAAGTACAGCATAAAATATCAGATTGTGCAAAAGAGCAGAAGAATAAAAAACATGATGGATCATGTCATTGAACCAGCATGACACAGATGGCCTTAAAGGAACACTATACATGTGCAGAAACTAGCAGATCTTTGGTCCCTCCCCTTCATTAAATATTCCTACCAATGTCAGAAAATGGGAGGAGAGTCAGTGACTGATTGGAGAGGACAGTTAGTTACTGCATGAGTATAGTGTCCCTTTAAATTGTGGCAGGGGCCAGGTATCACTAGCTTTCCCCATCCATTAGTAACTTTATATCACAATATGGTCTTTAATATATGATCTTTAACTTTTAGATATGCTTCCCGATGTTACTGCTTCATTCTGACTACCAGCTGGGACTATCAGAATTATCTAATATCTGTTTAGTCTATGGCCACCAATAAAGATGAACAATACTGTCAGGTTTCATTTTGCCAGGTGATTTAGCCAATTTACCTGCACATATTTTGATGTCTATGGGAGACGAGATATGAGCACAAACAGCACAAAAATAGTATTGGTAGCTGGGAAATTATATGGAAACATGCAACAATGGTTAGATGTCAGTAGCAAAAATATCCCTCTCTGGTTCCTATAGTGAAACACAATCAAACAAATAAAAGGTGACCCACTATAACCGGCACTATGCTTTATCCTTCAATGCTTCTCCTAACAATAGAAATAAGACCATGGTCACCCAACATGGTTAAATTGATTACTACATGTATATCTCACGATTCATTAAAATCAACATTATGAAATAATTAAAAGGCAGCTCAAATGAAAAACTGACTTAAAATACATTATCCTGAGAGGTAGGAGATAGTACCCTTACCTCCTGCTGTGCAATAGAAGATGAGCAATTATCTAAGAAAGATGCCACTCATCTGCGGCTAACTGCTTCACTGTTCCTCTGCCCATACATTAGAACTTACCTGCCGACCAATCCAGTGACATTCAATCAATTGTTCCGGAACCGCCTTTCCGGTTCTTCTTCGTGACCTACATGCGATTGCAAAATAAATGGGACAAGTGTTTCCCGAAGAATTGATTGAATGTCATTAGATCAGTCAGCAGGTAAGTTCTAATCTATGAGCACCTTAAAACTTCATGCATGTGCAAAGGAGGCAGGCAGACTGGAGAAAGCAGTGTTAAAGCTATCAAACCTGTACAATCAGCATCTTTAACAGCTGACTGCTTATATTCTGTCGTACAATGAGAGGTAGGATTAGTGTCTCCTACTCCATTGGATATTTTTAGTTTTAAAATTATAGACCATAGATTAATTATAGATTTTAAATGTTTCTAAAGTTGTCTTTTGATATTTATAGGAATAAAAACAATACATAAACTGCTTATTATTATACACAACGTGACCTACTACAAATCTTTAAAGGGAAACTGCAGTCCCCGAACAAATTAGGATTAAATAAAAGACCTTCCATCGTACCTATAAAATGAACCCTGCCTGCATTAATAGGACCCCCCACTTAACTGTCAACTGTGCATATACTTGCTTTCCTTCCCACTGAAATCTACAGGAGGGCAATTTAAAAAACTGTTACATTTGACAGCCCAAATACCCAAATGCACATTAGTGGATTATAATGGATAATTTACACCCAATTTAAAATTATATGGAGTTCCATCACAAAAAGTCCTGAAGGTTACATTATCCACTATATAAATTCTCATAGGCTGCAGCCAGAGATGTGGTTCAGAGTTCATTTTAAAGGAAGGACTGCAAGCTGTTATTTTACCACAGTTTCCCTGGGTTATCGATGCCACTGTTTTGGGACAGTGTTAGCATTTTTAATACATAATCATGACATGTCCATTAAATAATACTGAAATCACAAGATGTTTTATGTGAATATTAATTGCTCCAGATGCCTGGTTCAGTGACTTTCATTCTTGTTACTTCATAGCATTTCCTAGTTTCCAAGGATCCAGCTCGGTAAATGTATGCATAATACCCTAGTTGGTTTACCCAAGTGTGCTCTGTAAGAATATCTATACAGTACTTCCTTCTGCAGGCAGTCGAGGAAATATTTTAATTGATTACTAAGTAAAAAGTCATATAAACCACATCTAATAACTAATGCCAAACTCATAATAATGAACTGACAGGTTGTCTTATAATAAAAGCAATTTCCCTGCTAGCCATAGAAAAACTTATTGTCTATATACCCATTTATTTTTTTGTTGTAGCCTGTCTTTGTGTTAAATAGTCTTAGTGCATTCTACTGGGAGCTAGAAATGCACAGGCCAGTTTATTATCTGCTAGTTTGGCTTGAATTGCACAGTGGTTTTACACTAATATTGCCAGATTGTGGAGCAATTAAATCACTTTAACGTGTGAATGTTTTCCATAAAGCAGCACAGATGGGAAACTGTCCAGAGGAAGGTTAAACTTTGGGCTTTTTGATCTTTAAGTCGGTAGGCGGAGCAATACGTTTAAAGGTCTGTACAATGAATTGGGTTAATGTTTATCTTGCTAATTGTTATTAGGCCGATCTGCAGATGGTAGCAATTCTAATTGCGTCACTTTACCTATTTTATATTAAATCTTAACAAAAGTAAGAAATACCTTGACCTAACTACACAGCACAATGGATTTCTGTCCATTGATGAAAGAATCGTCTCTGTTGAATGGTAAATGGAATGAAGTGGCATTAGGCCTTCGTGCATTTGGTAAGCTACTTGGAAGCAATATTCATTGTCTTTACAAAAATAGTTTATGTGGTGCTCTTTATGACACAGTTGATATGGAATCTCTTCAGATCTTTACTGCTGGAAAGGCATAAGGAAGCCTTTTGTGGTCTCTGAAAGAGACGCACCCTTGCTATGTTGAGTCATTGAGGAGAAGTTCCCTAGATCAGTGATGCCATTTTATATGCCACTGCTGATATGAGGGCAGCACCTCTTCCGCTTCCTTCTTCTGATTGTATGAAGGTAATGTCACAGTTCTGGGTCAGTTTGTGCACAGCAGCATGGAACTTGTCTTTAAACCTGAAGAGGAAAATGGAAATTCAGTCAGTCCTTCACTAAAAAACTATTAAATGCAGTACCTGCAATCATAATGTGAATGCCCAAATAATAAAGTTTAGATTCCTTTTAGAAAATAACTTGTTAGTTGGTACAATAAGATATCTAAGCTATACAGAAGCATTATACAGAAGGGTAACCTGACATTTTGCCGTATCTTTTAAAAAAAGATTAGTTTGATGGGCTAATATTTCAGAACGGTCAAACGTTTGGCTTCAGATTTTGATTTGATTAGGCTTGATATTAAGAAACCTTTTGCAAGTAAACAGTAGCACTCCCTGGCATTCACATATGCCTTTAGTTTTCCATGGTGCTCTATCTCTAGACACCCGGCCGTGTCCAAACAATCTGCATTAGAAAAAAGCCAAAGGAGAGAGCACACACAAATCATATATGCATAGGGCTCTTAGTCCGTTTATTTTACCACTGAGTGAACAAAATTTCATGGCCATCCCGGAGGCAGCATAAACAAATGGGTAGCTCCCATCTGCCTATTGGACAGAAGAAACAGAAGTCCCACCTCCCCTTCTCACCTTGTCTTTATTCTTCTGTCTATGCATGGATGGCTGCTCTCCTTTCCAGCTACAGTTAGCTCTCTGGCTAAAGACCTTGACCACTGTGACAGCCACTGGCAAGGTAAGCACTTGTTACTGCTCCCCCTTCCATTCCTTGGATCCGGATCGCATTTCCCAGTTACTTCCGGATTGCGCAAATTGCCGCGTGACATCATCAGTCCACGTCGCGCAGGAGATTCAAATTCTGGCTTTCAAATTCAGCTTTCTCTCTGCCCTGTACTGCAAGTTCCCAGCAGCATGGACCCGGCTGCAGAGAGAAGTTCTGGATCCAGGGGGAGGTGGTAAGTGCTTGTTACTTTACTGTGTATTCCCTCACTGTGAAAAGAGCCCATTGCTGTGTACTTAAAGGGGAATATTTCTCTTGCAGCCACTCTGTCAAATCTGGAAAGCAGCCCAAAAGGAAGGAGAGGGATTCCGGTTCTGAGGAAGAGGCAAGAGTTTGTAAAGCCTGTGACAGGACAGCAGAGAGAGGAAGGAAGTTGTGCAGATACTGCATAGTGGATGTGGAGGGGCGTGACAGGCACCATACTAGGAGAAAGTCTGAATCCCAAGCAGACTCTCATGCAGCATCCCAAGCCCTAGGAGCCCAGCCAGACATCCTTCAGTGGATAACTCAAGCTGTTGCCCAGGGATTTAAAAAGGCAGCTCCTCAGGAGCAAGTTAACCCTTCCACCTCTGCTGCAGCTTATTCTATGTCAGGAAACCAAAAGGAAGCAGAAAAAATTCAATCTTCAGAGGACTCTGTGGATGAGAGCTGTGAGTTTGATTTCAAACAAGTTCCATCTCTGATAAGGATGATTAAACAAGCTTTGGTCATCAAGGATCGTGATCAGCCATCCACATCAGTTCTTTTCCATAGAAAAAAGAAGTCGTATTTCCCAGTTTACGATGAAATTAAGGAGATTATTAAGGGAGAATGGCAAAGATTTGCTAGGAGAGTCCCAGTGGAGCATAAATATGAGAAATTATACCCTTTTTATCATGAAGACGCAGAATTATGGGATAAGCCCCCAATTGTGGATGCTCCAGTAGCAAGGCTTTCTATAAAAGAACAGCCCTCCCATTGGATGACGCCTCATCACTTAAACATCCTATGGATAGAAAGATGTAAACTGAGCTGAAAAAGGCCTATACAGTTGCAGGAGCAAGTTGTAAGGTGACAGTTGCCATGGTACCAGCTATGAAGTCAATGTTGACTTTATTGGACAAACTGGAGGACGCCATTGTGAATGGTACAGAGAAGAAGATTCTCTTGGAGGCTATTCCAGACCACCATCTAATTTCAGCGTTTGGATTGGAGTCTTCAGTAAACTCTGTAAAGTTGGGAGCCCGAGCGATGGGCTTATCTGTGCCTTCTCGAAGAGCTTTGTGGTTGAAAGCATAGTATGCTGATACTACATCTAAAAACTCTTTGTGCCAATTTCCGTATGAGGGAAGGAAGCTATTTGGCAAGGCCTTGGGTTAGATCATCTCCAAGTCTTCTGGGGGGAAAAGTTCCTTTCTTCCGCAGTCAAATATAAGGAATTCCCCAGAAGACAACATCATAAATATCAGGCAAGAAAGAAGGAAGATTGGAAAGCATACCAACCAGGCAAAGGGTTCTCAAGGACATCCTCCTGGAAGGGTGGACAATTTAATCTCTTTTGAGGGAAAAAGGGCAACCCCAGAAACCTAAAGGGGTCCAAACCCTTATGAGATGAGGACCACCCATGCTTCTCAGGTTGAGGCCAGATTATTGAAATACCAAGAGGTGTGGGCACAGATAACCTCAGATTCCTGGTTAATGGAGTTAATTACCCAAGGATATCCAGGCCCAGAATGCCAGAATATCCTTCTTTACTCAAAACTTTATGCCAAAAAATCAGGAAAAGAGAGAGATTTTGTGGGGGTATGTAGACAAGCTGTTGACCAAGGAGGCCATAGTTGAAGTCCCCAAAGATCAGAAAAGAATAGGATATTATTCTCCACTCTTCTTGGTCAGAAAAACAACGGGACTGGCGTCCCATTTTAGACCTAAGAAGGTCGACTTGTCAACATCTCCAAGGACTTTCACCAAGGAGCTAGTGGTGATTGTAGCCCATTTAAGAACATTGTGTGTGGAGATTTTTCATTATCTGAACGACCTCCTGATAATAGCCAGACAAGAAAGGAGAGTACTCCATGACAGGGATTTAACCTTGAGGATCCTAAACAAGTTTGGGTGGTTGATCAACACGGAAAAAAGTCAGTTAAGTCCCACGCAGCTGATAACCTATTTAGGAGTCAAGTTAATATAGATACTCGATTGGGGGTGGTGTCTCTACCATAACCAAGCATTATGACAATAAAGCAATTGGCTGACCAACATTCTGATCAAGAAAATGAGGTTCCTGGGCCATCTAACATCTACAATTGGCCTATTCAAATGGGCATGGTGGAGAATGAGACCATTGCAGCTCAAAAACCTGGTAAGAAGGAGCCTTTTATGGTGGATGTGGCCAATAAATCTCCACATAGGAACCCCCCTAGTGGATCAGGAATGGATCTACCTGTTCACGGATGCATCTGGGAGAAGCTGGGGAGCCCACATAGGGCACCACTTTGCTCAGGGGATGTGGGAGACAAATCTATCTTCCCTCCCATCTTTAGAGTTGGAGCTCAGAGCAGTCTATCAAGCCCTCAAGGCTTTCCGCCCAGCAATTCAGGCCACCTCAGTGTGCCTAAGAACAGACAATGCAGCAGCAGCATCCTACATAAGGAAACGGGGGGAACAAGGAGCAAAGCACTAATGGAGAAAGTTTGCACAACAGGATTTGTTGGATCTGACAGCATTCCATGTCCCTGGTCTTCAGAACCAGATAGCAGACCGACTATCCAGGGAGGAGATAGACAAAGGGGAATAGAGTTTGAACAACAAGATTTTTATAATGATCACACACAGATGCTGGAGACCAAATTGGGATCTGATGGCCACCAGCCAGAATACCAAGACCCGGAAGTACTATCAGAAGGAAGCTATGGCGGTGGATACCTTGAGTCAGAGCTGGGACTATCTGGAGGCATACATTTTTCCACCATTTCCGTTGATCTTCAAAGTATTAAGGAAGATTTTATCTTCAAGGATGAGGGTGATAGCAATTCTGCCCAATTGGCCATGGTACCCCATCTTGAAGAGATTAGCAGTAGAGCCTCCTCTCCACCTTCCAGCACTGCCAGATCTGCTGCATCAGAGCGAGTTGGTCCATCCCAATCCAGAAGTCTTCCAACTAGCAGCCTGGAACTTGAGAGGGCAAGATTAGCAGAAGCAGGGTGTTCTTCTGAGGTCATAGAAACACACTTGAAGGCTAGGTAAATGTCTACATCTAGCAGATATTCAGCCATTTGGGAAACATTTGAGGTCTGGGCAAAAAATAAGCAGATTTAAGTGAATCCATCTATCCCTCAGGTATTGCAGTTTCTTCAAGAAGGTCTAGAGAAGGCCTGTGTACCTTAAGAGTGTGAGCAATCTTAAGGTAAAACTTCAGCCCTCTCAGCAGCACTAGATATGAAGTTGTTTGAACAAGAGCCTTACGTATCAGACCTCCTAAGCGGAAACTACTCCCAACCTGAGACTTACCTACAGTTCTAAGGGCTTTAACCAACTTACCCTTTCAACCGGCACAATCTTCTTCATTGACAGATCTGACACTCAAGACGGTTTTGTTGGTGGCTCTCACTTAGGACGTAGGGCATGTGAGATAACAGCCCTAGCCATAAAACCACCATACATTAACATCCTGCCGGAAGCTATAATATTCCACTTACCTGAGGACTTCCTTTCAAAAATAGTGTCCAGGTTCCACATAAATGAACCAATAGTGTTACCCGCATTTGAACAAAAAGGCCAGTCTGACGACAGTGAGATGCAGAGCCTGGATGTAAAGGCTTGTTTTCTTACATACCCTGAGAAAACAAAGTCATTCAGATCCTCAGACAGCCTCTTTGTCATCCCAGCAGGGGCTAAAAAAGGAAGAGCTGCTACAGTTTCATCAATCAGAAGATGGATTGTTCGAGTCACCTGCAGAGCCTATGAAGTTCAAAATCTGGCACCTCCCAAGTGGATCTCAGCTCACTCCACGAGAGGTATGGCAGCTTCTTGGGTGGCAGAAGAGGGAGCAACAGCAGAAACAGCAGGAGAAGTCAGCAGGAGAAGTCTGCCAAGCAGCTACATGGGCAACACCTAATACGTTCATCAAACATTATAGGGTGAACGTTAAATTAATTTCAAAGTCCTTATTTGGACGTAAAGTCTTACAGTCTATTACTGAGTCTAAGTAAAATAAATTTCAGTTCTTTGTGTGAGTGTTTTATTCCATACCATTGCTTTGGTATGTCCCATTTGTTTATGTTGCCTGGGGATGGCCAGGAAAGCTGAAACTCCTATCATACTTACAGAGAGTTTCATTTCCTGGCCATCCCTACAGGCAGGACCCCCCCCTCTTATTTTTTCTTTCAGATTGCTTCAGTACAATAGGCAGAGTGGAGTTACCCATTTGTTTATGCTGCCTGTAGGGATGGCCAGGAAAGGAAAGTCTTGGTAAGTATGATTGGAGTTTCAGCTTTCAGGGGACTCCTCCTCCCTTCGCTGGTTGGACGAGAGGAGGAGTCCCCCCTGAAATGTTGTTCACCCGGTGGTAAAATAAATGGGCTAAGGGCCCTATGCATATATGATTTGTGTGTGAAACATTAGATCTTTGATTTTCTGAGAAAAGCGGTCAGGAATGATTGGCCATGTCACAACCAATCTAACCAGAAGTTTTGGCACAGGTGATTGATCAGGCCAATTATACTCACTAAAGCTACCATACATTAAGGGCGATTTACCCAGAAGCACTGCCGGCGCACAGCGCTCCTGCCCCTTCATAACGTCACCCTAACTGATTTACGCTCAGTTAGTGAGACGTTAAGGCTTGCTTTGCGGTGGCTGTGCGAGATCCGGAACAGGAACTTGCGCAGCTGTCGCAAACCTATTTACCAGAGGCTGTGCGGCTCTTAAGACGTCAGTATTTAACGCTACTAATAGCTGGGGTTAAATACTTACCTCAGGGTGAGATTCACCCAGAGCTACGCAGCCTCTGATAAATCCCGTACGGGCTCTGGGTGAATCTCCCTATTTGTTTAGACATTTTTTTTTCTTAAACTTTTTCTTAAGCTTTTTCACCTAGCATCACATATATTGTGGGGTCTCATTTCCTCGTGTCCTGTGATTTTAAGCACATTTTAAATCTATATTATTATTTATGTATGTTTTACTTATTTATGCGTCACTATTTAAATAGAATCACATACATACATACATACCGTGGGTGAAGTTTATAAACAGATCCATCTACACCCACAGTTATTCGGAGCAGTTCCTCTCCCCTTGTTTGCCGCATTTGGTTTAATATCCCAGCAAGGCCGGCAGCGCACATTAAGGCAGCGCGAGTGGACACACATTCACATGCTAAGCGTACAGCATGGCAGTCTCCCAGTGTGGGCTGGATACCAAGAGTGCGTAAGATGTTAGAGGTCTGTTTAAAATCAGAGGTGTCCCTAGATGTAAACAAATATTAAAGAATTGAAAACTATTGATGAAATCAAGGATGAGCAAAAAGCATGAGAGTGGTAAAGAACTGGAAACACCATTAGAGGGTAGGAGGAGTTACTTCAGAGATGGTATAGTAAAGAGAAATGGGGGTCTAAGGAGGAACTTTGAGGGCTAGGCCACAATTTCACATGATTCTGGTCTCATTTTGTGATTTGTTAGCGCGTGAGAATCGCATGCCAATGCATTTAAATTTTTGGTGTGGATTGCATGCGCTCAGATAATAGAATATTGGCAAAATTGCAGCCCAAACGCATTGGACAAAAGGCAGAACATGGGCAAATGAAATATGGATTAAAGCTATGTACAGGCATTAGATTTTACCCATGACATGCATCCCTCTGTGATTCCCGATTCTGTTACGGGCAACAATCGTTTTGTGTACCGACGGTTGGTCGGGGGTCATGGATGATCTATATTGGAGTCTGTACGTAGTTTTACAGTAGTGACTGACTAATTCAGAGATTTCCTTGGCAACACCAGCTTCTTTTTTTTTATAACCTTTGTTTTTGATTTAAACGGATTAACAACCTGCAGACTGTTCGTCGTTAAGCTGGATGCACACATTTCCGATAAAGGGCCAATCCAGTCGGTACCGAGTCGGCCATGATCGTAGTGATCAGTATGGCAGTCCTGAACGATCTCATTGCATTAGTAAATTGTACTTACTCAAACTGAATACTAAAGGAAATAATGAAACAATTTGGATATTTTGGATTCCTTACCCTTCTATGTGAGACACAAATTGTGTTTCAAAGGCTCCTCTGGTCTTTAATTTGTCAGAGGATTCTCCGCCAAACAGCAGATTCTCATTTACCATCTTTATAAGGACAAGTCTCACCAGCTCCCCCATGTATTTCCCACTAATCATCTTCTCATAACTGGTAGGAATGAAAGTAGACATGAAATGAAATAAAAGTGGAGAGCACGTGTGCACGTTATACAAACAAGGAAATGGTTCCACAGAGGGAAGGAATTACACATTTAGAATCCTTACAGTTGCTGCCCAGGATTGAGAGACCCCTCGTCCACCACTCTGTCATACTCCAGTCGGAAATCCTCAATCTCTCCTGTGTCTCCAAAGGCTCCCCATTCTGTGTTCACACACATGAGTCCTTCCTCTCCTTCCACAAGCTCTACATTGCACATCTCTTCCATGTAGCATGCGTTGCATCCTGTTCCTACATGGTTAGATTGAGAGGAGATGGTGAGATGGAAATTAATTGGTCAGCACAGTACATGGAACATATGTGATGTTTTTTGTTTATCCTGTTTATGTGTTCGCTTACCCACAATCATCCCAACCTCACAGTGATGGTCTTCATAGTAACAGGAAATCATTGTGGCCACTGTATCATTTACCATGGCAACCACATCCATCTCAAAATCCTGGAAGTACAAATGAATGAATCAGAGAAATAACAAAATAATGAATTGTATCTGTGTGTGTCTGTTTATGAATTATGAGAGGTACCTGTATAATGTGTATTTAATGATTGGCCAGCAACTTCTAACTAACACCTCTTACGTATGAAGTTATATATAAACACATTAATGTTGCTTAGAATGGTTGTTAAACAATTGTTCCAGTGTCTATTTATTTAACTATCGCTGTACATACAAGCTGGTCCTAGTTTTGTGTTGCACAAGCAAATCAATCAAAATAAACTGGACCATCTGTTTAGAAAACAATATCAGGGAGACTCCCTGAACTTCAGGGAGAGGTGGGATGCCTGGATATTCCACACCAAAATGATATGCATATGAGGCAGGGTTTGTACACTTACCCCACGCCTCTTGATGGCGTCTCGAAGTAGCCCAACAACATTGTTTCCTTCTGCACCAGATGCTTTAAAACCTTTTGTCCAGTTAAGTAGGATCCCCTACAAGTGAAAATAGGTCAGCATTGTCTGTTTGATGTAATAAGCATGGCTACCCTTTCAACTGATGCTGCTGAACTTTAGACCATTTTAATTGCAACCATAAATCAGTTACTTAGTTGGCTTATCCCTTCCCCTGATGGGTAAAGTAGAACCAATCACCTAGTGGAGGGACTTGGTATTGCAGATTAGGCTGAATGGATTTATAACCTTTACGTTTACTATTAAAGGAGAACTAGATTGCTTATCGTTTTTTTAAATATGTGGGGCAAGGAGGTAGGATTGATAATTCCTATCTCCCAATATAATTTCTGTGAGGAGAACCAGCATGAAGAAACCTGTTTCTGCCAGGCTTCCTCCTGACTTCAGCTCTATTTTAATACAGGAAAGTCCAGGACACTAGCCTGGCAGACACTAGCGAAACTGCAAGTTTAGTGTCCGGGCCCTGTGCCCTGACACCCCTCCTCCCCCCACCACCACTCCCCAGTGCAGGCAAGTTATGTAGGGCCCACCAATCAACTGTTTTTAAACAGTCGATTGTGTGTATTTAGTAAGAATCGGAAGCTGGCCTAATTACAAACAGATGTGGGCACTGTTAATATGTATGTCACATGGTTTACTGAAGCTTGCATATTAAAATATATAATGTATCCCTTGTTGGTTTTATAATAACCTGCTCTGTGACTTAAAAAAGTAATTCTATTTTTCAAAACAATATGACTACAAAAATGTCTATGAATAAATGTAGAATATCTAATATAAAATTATGGAGGATCAGATTATAAGATTTCTGAATTGATGTCACCTTGTCAATATCCTCATGTCTGACTGGGAAAGAGAATGTAAATCCCAGGGGCAGTTTCTTGTGTTTCATGTTTTGCTGGTCCAGATAATCAGAAATACACTCAGCAATGTAGTCAAATAGCTGTGGGAAAAGAGCACAGGTTGTGAAATTCCTTCATAATCTTCCTAAATCTGTCCATCAAAAAAATTGGACCATAGTCAACCCATATGTAGGGTTAATGGTCACTGTATTAGATCTCAAACTCCTGTCTAATAATGTAGGGTTAATGGTCACTGTATTAGATCTCAAACTCCTGTCTAATAATGTAGGGTAAATTGTCACTGTATTAGATCTCAAACTCCTGTCTAATAATGTAGGGATTAATGGTCACTGTTATAGATCTCAAACTCCTGTCTAATAATGTAGGGGTTAATGGTCACTGTATTAGATCTCAAACTCCTGTCTAATAATGTAGGGGTTAATGGTTGTGTTGGCACTATGCAATAAAAAGTGGGGGTTTTGGTTGCAGTTTGGGCACACAGCCTCTAAAAGTTTTGCCATCACTGCCATTAAGTGTATTGTGAGGACAAAAAATGATTCCGGCCTCCTTTGGTACAGCACATTGTGCAGGCATCCCACCTGAAGTCTCCCTAAAATTAGTGAGGAGAGGACCTCAATTCCAGATCTAATTGGAGGAGAGTGACAGAAACACAACAGTTATGGGAGTCTGTCACTCTTCATCTCCAAAGATAAACTCTGGGATATCTGTACTCTCAGTCTACACAATGAGTAACGAGAGAGTACTAGAGACAGACCAAAGCATGCATCCTGATTGGCTTCTCTAATTGGTGTATAGAAGTATCAGAAATTATTACACCGCATTTTGATTGGGTGTCGGTAGGGTACCTCCCTGAAAGTTTATGTATGGTGGCATGATGTCTGAATTGTGCAAGCAAAACATCTGCATCAAATGTTAACAATTGAAGTCCTTTGGTTTGGGGCACTGGGCCCATTGTATGGGTCCCTGGTCTGCATTTGTTCTAGTTGGCCACTGCTGATTCAAAGAAAATGAAATTGGGTAGAAGCGAACTCACACTTCTAATGCTTCTTTTACTGAAATGTTTATTTAACAACATACTAGTTAATTCAGTTGATTGCTACCTAAAAATCATCACTTTTTCTGCCCGAAAAGAGAATAGCTATATCTTGTCCATGCTGGGCAGAGATTCACTTGTTTAACCCTGGTTGTGAAATACAAGTAAAATCCTGTGGCAATTTGCCAGTGTAGATGTAGGTGCAACCTCAGTCAGTCCCTTACATTAGGACTCAAAGCTCTATAGCACAAGCAGAAATAGATTGGAGGTGCACACTACTTATCCAGATTGTTCCTTTATTGTGAATCACACATTTCGGGGATCACTTGGTCCCCTTCATCAGGTGAAGAAGGGGACAAGGTGCTCCCTAAAACGTGTTTGTGATTCACAAAAAATGAAAATTCTGGACAAGTAGTGTGCACCACCAATCTATTTCTGCTTGTGCTATAGCTTTGAGTCCTAACCTAGAGGACTGACTGAGGTTGCACCTACATCTACACTGGAAAATAGCCACAGGATTGCCTAGACCGAAACTAAACTGTATGGGCATGCTTGACATTACAGAGGGTCCCTTCAGATGCAAAGTCAGTTAAAGGAATGGTTCACTCAAAAAGTCAGGTGTGCAGCATAATCAAGATTTAACCTTGCTCACGGGGCAATTTATGTAGACCTGCAATGTTAAAGGGGAACTAAAGTCTTCAAACAACATTGCCCCAATAGAAAGAGCACATTCGCAAAGATACAAAAAGCTGCATCTCACCTCTCCCTTTGCTGTGGATGCTGGGTGATTTATACAAATAACATGTGGGTACTAGGGGTCAGCTCCCATAATTCACCTTATCTGGAAACACCCAGCTAAGTGTATGCAGTACAATTTTCACAGGAAGCTGCAGCCTTGCTACCTGGAAACTGACAGCCAATCATGTTATGGCTCAAAGATCATCCCTCCCTCTGACACAGAACACAGATTTAGTGCAGTTTTTGTGTAAACACATTACAAATGCTCCCGTTCATAACAGTGATAAATTTCTTTGCTTTTCATACAATAAAAAGTAATTTTTGCAGTTTATTTCTTTGCTAGCATGGATGTGAGAAACAGAATATTAACATTTCAGTAAAAAATAAAAGTAAGTCTTAGGGAATCGAACCTGCAACCTTCTATGCTGTGTCTTGCCAAAAATAAAGATTTCTACCTCAATGCCACAAGGACTACTAGATTGGATAACAGTAAATGTAGAACAGAGCTGCAATATATGTATACATTTTTCTAAAAACATGATGGAAACAAACAAAAAAGCAATAAACTCAGGCAGTAGACTATGTTGTATTGTTTTCTAAGTAAACTAGGGGATTTGAACTTGTGATTTCTTGGGCAGTGTGTTTCTATAAACATGGTATTTACATGATGCTCCCCTAGCAACTAAACAATGGATACTCTGTGCATAGAGACAGTGATTCCTCGGGTCAGGGGGCATGGCTCTTTCCCAACATGGGCTGTGAGTTGTACTGGCAACAACATGGAAACCTTTTTTACAGAATCTATTACTTACATGTACTAAATGCAACTTAGAGAAAAATATTTCAAAGTATAGGTGTTCTGTGGAGAAAAGCTTTCATATTAGGATTTTGAAAATTAAAGTTTAGTTCTCCTTTAAAATCCCATCTCATACACGTCAGTGTAGTTTAAGGATTTGCTGAGCTGTGTGGGTTTTGAAACAGTCACCAAGATTTTGTGGTGCTTTTATGCATGCATTTTAATGCCTACCAGGAGTTAAAATCACACAGATGCTAAACAGCCAATATACTCAATGACTGTGATGGAGAGAGCTTGATGGAACAAGACTGTACCCTTATGTATAACTAGCAGCTTTTTTTTGGATGGGAGCAATGGAATGTAAAATAAAAGGGTATGGTTGGAGAAAAATAAAAAGAAAAGAAAGCATGTTCGATTTTTTTCTCCCCAGAGCACAGACCTTTACTTCAACTGTACAATTAAATCAAATGTGTGTATCGGCGCTTACGTTCTCATTTAATGTTTGTTTGTTAGCCGAATGTAAGAAAATGAAATCAGTATTAAAAAATCTTTTATTCCATATTTTAATGTTTAAAAAACAGAGCCAAAAATAAGTTTCAACATGATTACGTGATTTCACAGGAAATGCAATTAACAGATCATTCTCCACATGATTCTACAAGCTTAAAGATTTTAAAAGAGCACTTAATAGTCACAGCAGAGGAATGGATTTGTCTATATAGACCTCTCTTTGAATTTCACATTGAAGGGAGCACAAGCAAGGCTTCTTTAATCATGCTAGACATACACAGGAATGTTTGTAGGAAGTTCTAGTGGGTAGGAAGGTGGGCATTACAAAAAAAAGGCAGTGATCAATGCATGGGTGGAGAAAGTTTTAAAGGGCAAGTCTACCTTAAAAATGGGAATCCCCCTATGTCTAGTTGGACACACTCACCTGAACAAATACACTGTAAACACTGCATGTTAAAGTGTATTATGTATACTGACTTGCTGTCAATCATGGCTGTGACCTAAAAAAAAAAGTAATCCACATCACAGCCATAAAAGATAGCATTGGGGTGTGTCGCCTTCGCAGAGATGCAAGCATTCTGAGCTTTCCCCATGAGTCAATTGAAGCTTCTTTTTGGTTTGCCAATTGAGAGGAATGTAGTGGCCAGCTAGATATTTGGGTAAATTGCTGTTTTTAAGTACCAATGCAAATACGTTTTACCCATAAATACTGCTAGGACATGCCAGCTGAAAGCCCATGGTGCCTTGTTGCTAGAAAAATATTGAATGTTTAACCAGCACCCGCTATGCCAAATTCAATCACTGTAATGGAATATAGCTGTGCTATTGCAGGATAGCAAACAGCTGGTTTTACTCTAACGTCAGCAATGGAGAATCGAATATCCTACCACCATTTTTGTCGTTTAACACCAGCTGAAGGGCGATAGGCCCAATTTGACTATTTAATGCAAAGAAATAAACCATCTCTGACTAACAGTGACATGTGCTGTTCATTACATATCCTGGCTGCAAGTAAAAAGCAAAAGACAACAGGAAGGGTTTCAGAAAACAACTTGTAAAGGCCTGGGAGCTAAACAAGAGGAAAGGCAGGTGGCCCTATGAATTAAAACACAGCGTTAGGTCCTCAATCTCTTACTTGCAGAGACCACAAATATATACCACACTAAGTTTAAACTGCACAATGACCTCTCATAGCACCTGGAAGGAAACACTGGCCAAAACTCCCATATTTATAAGTGACTTGTATTAACGTGCCATTTCTATGGATGTCTGCATAAAGAAACCGTTCTTAGGTAAATGGGAAGCAAATTGATATTGGGAGGACAGAAGGAGCTTATTTTGTGGTGTTTTAACAATTTCAGTGCAACAGAAGCCTCTCAATGCCAGGTCCCACCTTCCATCCTGCTGTTGATTGGCTTACTCTAAAATCTCCACGTAGTTGGCTGGGAACATCCCATAGTTCCCATCAGGACTGAAACCACGCCACCATCCATCATCTATCATCTCTATGTGTGTTAATATGTCATCTGGATCAAATGAAATCTCTGTATCATCAGCTGCAAAAAGGGAAAACATCAATAGATACAATTTGAACATAGTCATCATGGAGTAGTTTTAAATACCAGCCCTTCTCTATTAAAACACATAAAAGAATGGAAAGTACCAGGGGCAGGGAGGTAGGATTGATAACTTCTGCCTCCAAATATCATTTCTTTGAGAACTGTCAGCATGAAGAAACTGCTTATGCCACTCTTCCAATAGGCTTTAGCGCTTTAATACAGGCTCCTCAAAAAACAATATTGTAAGGAAGGAATAAATAATCCAACCTCCTGTCCCAGGTACTTTTTGTTTTTTAAAAAGTCGCTAAGATGGATAAAGAATCTCCTTTTCCTAAAAAAAAACTAACATAGTAAATTGAGGTTGAATAAAGACGCATATCCATCAAGTCCAACCTTTTCACCCTCCTTTCTAACCCTACCTAACAGTTGATCCAGAGGAGGGCAAAAAAACTCAAAAAAAAAACTCAAAAAACCCCCCAAATGCTTATTCTCACCTCCCTGTGAATAATAGGACGCTCGGGGGACCTGGAACTTACCTTCGCCCTGCTCCTCTCGCAGCCTCTTCTTCACTGAACAGCTGTTCGCTCCCGATCTCGCGCCCTATCTTTTGTATTGGCGCGCATGTGCCTAAGATAGGGCGCGTGGTCGGGACAGAGTGGCTTTCAGTGAAGGAGCGGCTGCGAGAGGAGCGGAGCGAAGGTAAGTTCCAGGTCCCCCGAGCGTAATATTATTCACAGGGAGGTGGGAATAAGCATTCTCACCTCCCTGTGAATAATAGAAACGGATGGCACATAGTTGTTTTTATGGAGGATGGGGAGTTTACAGTCCCTTTAACTACTTCCATAATACACACCTGCTTGGTAATCATACAGTGCTCGTGCACACAGGCCCCTGTCTTCCTCCAATCCAGACTCATACACTGGCTCCTCCTGGCAAACCAGAGAGAAAAGAACAGGTGCCCAAGGATTATTAAGTGACCGCTATAACAATAAAATCCCTCCGATATAAAGATTGGGGGGACTTTGAATTCATTTACTAACCTGGGGTGTTTCTACATATATATTTTTGTCTACAGAGTGGTTGTGGTCTAAAGTCTCTTCTTCCTGTTGGAAAGGTTCTTGTTCTGCCGATGGAAACACAAAGCAGCCAATGACACATGTGCTAGACGTTTTCCCTTTCTGATGTTTAGGCACTAGACAAAAAAAACTCTGTACCTTTTACACTGACAGTGGGTTCTGGTGGATGAGAGACAACAGACACAGGCAATTCTGGGGGACTCTGATGACCGCGATATACTGGGGATGAGGGGGGTTCCTGGACAGGATGGACAGGGGACGAAGGAGGAGAAGACTCAGGCTGACAGGCCGACTTCTGCAAGAAGGGACTGCGCAGCCTCCCTGGGGATTGTCAGAATGAGACACTGAGACACCAGGAGAAGACAAACAGATGTGATGACTAGATATGAGCCATCCTAACAGCAGACACTCACCAGGCTGCGCACTCACTGGGGAGGATTCTGGCATTGAGCGCTCCTTATTAAGGAACATCTCACGGGCTTTAAAGGATTGCTGAGATGATGATTCCTATGCAGAAAAATAAAACTCCAATTCTTTGTTTATATTTAACCAACTAAACTATTTCTGTATAGCTAACTGAATTTTGTTTGTTATATCTTTGTTCACTCGCTGTGTTAGAAAACAGCCTATTTAGCCCATAGCTATTATTAAGGAAACCCTAGTAGTTTAGCAGCATTCTTCCACATTCCTGCCAGATTCCCTATCGAGCTCTTGCTGTCAGTAGAACATTCATGTTTAAAGCTATTCTATTTTATACAGAATAGTTAAGAACTATGGCACTTCACATGTAATCCTGCTGATCCATCCCACCAATGGCATTACACACATGATCCTGCTCTACTGTTTCTTGTAACTATCCACTCACCTTATGATGTTTCTCTACTTCCTCCTGGCGTTTCCTGTAAAGAATCCAACATCAAATTGTAATGAAACATAGAGAGCAATTTCCTGTCAATTGTAGCAATATCACTTGTGTTGCACCTTACAACTACAGTGTAATTTGGTGTCCAGATACTATTTGCTGCCAAAAAAAACCCTCACCCATCGAGGCACGGACTCCACTAGACCTCTGAAGGTCTCTGGACCAAGCTGTCAGTAGCAGGGCCTTAAGTCCTGCAAGTTGCAAGGTGGGGCCTCCATGGATGGGATTTGCTATTCTAGCACATTCCACAGATGCTCGATTGGATTGAGATCTGGTAGTCAACACCTTAATTTCATTCTAGAGTGTAGCAGTGCGCCTTATTCTGCTGAAGCTACTGCCGTCAGGGACTACTATTTCCAGGAATATTTGGTCAGTAACAATGTTTATGTAAGTGGTATGTGCCAAGATTAAATCTATATGAATGTCAGGGCAAAAGTTTTCCCAATAGAATATTTGCCTAAAGCATCACACTGCCTTCACTGTCTTTCCTTTTTCCCATAGTGCGTTCTGGTGCCACGTTTTCCTGGGAAAAGTATACAAGTCCACCTTTCATGGACCAGTTCTGTTGCTCACATGCTTATTGTAGGCACAATTGGTGGTGGGTACAGTTCAGCAAATTTGATGCAATTTTAAACTTCAGTAGTTTTAGTCAACAGACAGCCTACACTCATGAGCACCAATGCTTGGCCACCCCAGACTGTGTCTCTGGTTCACCAGTTGTATTTCCTTGCACCAGTACATCAACATCAAAGTACAAAATGCTGACTTGCATATCCCACTTCCTCCTAGGTGCCACTTGTAACCAGTGTTACATCTGATCTTGAGCACAAGATGGACCATTAAAATGCTCAGATATATCCATCTGACTACTCTGGAAAATGTAATGTTCTATTAGATTTTCATTCAAATGTAATTTGCACAATTCCCATTATTTACCTCTGTGCATCAATCTCTCCTGCCCTTTCTCTAAATTTCCGCTCTCTGTCTTCAGCTTCTTTCTGTTCTCTTTCCTTGCGCTCTCTCTCCAGCCGATCCCTTTCAGAACTTGCTTTTCTCTGCTCCTCTTTTCTTCTTTCTTCTTCATCTCGCTGCAAGACAAAAATAAAACCCAGCAATTGTAAGTTTCCCCTTTAGACTAAATTCAATTTTATCTCAGTTACAGTAACTCACCTCTGCTTGTGCCCAGAAATTTTCCTTTCCCACACGTTTGATTTCTGAGAATGCATTCGTTTTCTGATAGACTGAGCCCTGTAAAAAATAAAGAATCTATAAAAATGCTCCCTAAACATTCTAATTTCTCCCAAAAACATATATCATGTTCCTTATTTGCTTGGATCTCCTCTGATGTGGTACTTAGCCTTTCTCACAATGTTTATGCCTACATGTTGCTGATTTCCCATCAGGCTAAGCCTTTGTCTTTAGAAGCGATCTACTAATGATAGATACACATTACCAAACATCTCTCATTTTGCAATAGTCCTTCAATACCCAAGACAAATGTGTATTTTCTTTTTAGTTAACAGTCTTTGCTGCTTTAGCATGAATTCTATATATTTCCAGTAATAACGCTTTCTAGACCTCTATTGCTATTCCGACTCCCTTGCATAGAATTTCCCTCTCCGTAAAGTACTTTTCTATTCAGTTTATCATAAAGGACAAGGGGACGCTGAGCAATTTGCTAAATATTAATACGACTTATCACATGCATTTTATATGCATTATAACATTTTAATTTGCTTAAATGTTCATGTTTTGTTTGTTTATTTTTCAGTGTAGAAATCATAATCATTTATCATGCATTTGCAGATCTGATGTTCAAAATCAATCATCTGTTTAAATGCCACAACAGAGTGTCTGGGATCACTGGTCAACCCCTAAAGCTAAAGAGAGTCCAAACCTTCCCCCTACTGCCCAGATCATGCAAATCATTTCTTACCACTGGTCCCTGGGGACCCTCAGGGGACTTCTTGTTTTCCTTGTGGAAACTGTAATTGGCACCAGATGCTTTTGCCACTTTTTCCATGATGGAATCAGGCTCTACATCTTCATCAGCACGAGCATTTACTGTTACATGGGCACCCTAGAAAAGTGGGGATTGAACAGAATAAACCTAACCAGGCAACAGTATTACAGAAACAAAAGATAAGCCGCACTTCCGGTTCTTGATGTGGAAAACTTTATTTAGACATATTCATCATAAAAGCACACACGATACCCAGCATCCATGGAACTTTTGTCCCCTCCCTCCCGAAATTCCATGTCGGAGCTGACCCTGGAGTGGCCATTTGTTTGTACAGGCAACAGTATTAGTTAACATTTGTTCACATACAATGCTTCCATGTAAATTTAAGGGAAACTAACATTTTAGTTAAGTTTAAATAAATGCAAACATCCATCCAGTTTTCCCTTTTTACCCTACCCAAGATGGCCTCCATAACAGCCAATACTTTGTTTTTATTTGGGGGGGGGGGGTTTAAACTATTTTTTTCTTTTTATGTATTAATATCTGTAAATTTTATTATTCTATGATTCCGGTAAGGCATACAACCCTCTCTCAGAATTGCCCTATGAACCTGCCAAAACCACATCTACTGAAAGACAATTCCAAACCTGGTAAACTTTATTTATTCAAACCTGTACAATGACAGCAACCATGACAGTTCCTGTAATGAAATGTACCCCTGATATTCTTCAGTGATAAGTGTAACAAGATTCCTAAATAAAGTTGGGGAATGATTCCTTTTATTCTTCCATGACACAGGGGATGACGCCTCTAACTCGCCCCTCCCCTCTCAGAGGAACAGAACAGACTGCTTGGCTATTGCTGAGCAGCTGGTATGTACAGAGAAAGGAAACCCTAACATAGAGGAATGGGATATTCATTCAGCAATTATATCGGGCAATAAATACATATATTAGTAAAGGGCTGATTGATTGTAGCACATTCTACTAAAAGAGTTGTCCATCTTTGACAGACTGTATTTCTGGTAGAAATCTACACTTGTCTAAAACATTAGTCTTATAGAACACACCACAACGAAACCGGCCCACAAAGCTACAGATCTCCAACCTAACATGAACTCAACTCTGCCCCCTTTACCCATTACATGTCTAGCAAAGTATATGCTCTGCGTTACATTTGCAATTTATCTGCATCAACCAATCAGATATTATCTAACTGCAGTAGACTAGTATACATCTGCAATGTATCCAGTAACTGAACTGTACACTAGCCCTAAAGCTAGGTACACACACTAGCAATAAAGACCCAATACAGTCAGATCTGAGCATTCTCCCTATAAGCTGTGTATAGGGAGAACTGTGTGTAGCAGATCCTGTCTGTCATCTTTCAGAAATCTGTACTGCATGTACTCAGCTTAAAGGATGGGGGAAGGCTCTTTATAGGACAGGTAAACTTGCAAAATACTCCTAAATGGGCAGAGTTTATTCCTTATTCGTTTACTGGAATTTCTAAGTGTGATTTAAAACTAAGATTGCCATGGGCTTTTCATATTCACACTTTTCGATTTAGGCTTTCAGTCGTCATTCACTGCCATCATCACAAGAACTAACTTGCCTTCAGCTTGTGCTGCACTGTTTCCTCCCTACATTTAGCACCACCAAATGTAAGAGCCACTCCCTACCATGAACATCATAAAACGTTATTGCTTCAGCCTCCAACCCTATTAGAATCTGTCAGTCATCCATAACCCATCGTAAATTGCTTCCTTTCTCCTACCAACTGGTTTTATTTCACCAATAAGAGATAATATTAAGCTAATATTAATCTACAATAGATTTTTCACTACTCTGGATGGTTTAGGCTGATTGTTAGACGACTAGCTCTAACAATCTGTCACTAAGAATAGGCTGCAGCAATGGGAAGGGGAGTCTCTGCCAAATGATCCGACCAGATGGATCACTAAATGAAAGTGACAGAAGCCACCATACATGTTTCATTGAACAAAACAGAAAGTTTACCATCTGACATTCTTGTGACGTTCAGAAAAACGCCTTGCTTGTTCATTTTACTACTGACTTCAGAGCCTTATTGACTACTCGCAAACCAACATCTTAGTAAAAGCAGCAGGCATGTTGGAAAGTAAGAAACAACATTGCACCCGATGTTATGTCTGATTGAATGACAAATCAACGTAACCTTGAGCCACTGTATGGCCACCATAGAAGCAATTCATTTTTGAAGATGCAGATATACGAAAAGGGAAACATGAGCAGAGACAGGAGAACAGGGGTTACATGCTGCTGTTTTTTGGCCAAGGAAAGGGTTGCCACACCTTTCAGCCTTGAGAGGCATGATTTGTGGCCTCTCTGTCTGAGAGGAACCAGACCATGGGAAGCAGTTGGGTGCCATGCTATAAAATATACCTTTAGGAAGTTTGCCATGGTGCTGACATGGTTGGCGCACACACCTTTTCTGGCATCTTTCACACCCTCTCCTGTCTAAAATAAAAAGGGATAAAAGTTATACAGTCAGAAACTTTCAAGATATCAGTGTTGAAGATCCAGTAGGATAATGGCAGGCCCTTACCCAATTAATGAGAACATATTTGGGAAGCCCAGAATTAGGGTCCTTCACTCTACAAAAGGCGTACATCACTTTACCGCTGCTTAGTTCTTCTACTAGTTCCTCCAAACCCCCATCTGAGATCAAGAGAGAAGAGGAAAGTGCAAGGTGCTGAAACTGGTTGAAATGTGAAATTAAATAAGCAAAAAAGACATGAAAAACAACACAGGTAAGATCTTTGGAGCAGTATAAAAAGACAGGTTATGTGCAAATGGGAGAATTGTGTAGGAAGAGTCTAGCCAAAAGTAATCTGGTCATACAAGGTAGACCACTTTGATCAAGTCTGTCAAAAATCGTATCCCCCTAACTAGCTGATCAATAATATACCTGATCGATTCTGGTTTGTTTATCGATCACAAGCATGATCAGGCCTGATTTAGAAAATTTATGCCTGATCAGGGATGAGGTAGCCACAAAGCGAGCAAATGTTTTTAAATATAAACTGATAACTTACCCCCAGTTCCAGCCAACCTGATGTCGTTGCTGTTTCCTTCATATGTAAATAGCGCCCTTAAAAATAAAGATTAATAGCCTTATTAATTATATCAACCAAGGCATTTTAAACTGTAATGTGCAAAATGTTAAATAATGTTATTATAAACAACAGTAGCCTATCAAACATTCATCTGAGTTCATTAGGCCAGACACAGGCTTTGTGCGTTTCTTAATGTTTCATTCAGAATTGCTCCAAACCACCCTCTCTCCCCTAATAATACCCAGGATGCCTAAATGCAACTTGTCAAGCCTTTAAAAGGCTTGGTAAATTGCACCACCAAACCAGCCTCGCTCCAACCCCATTAAAAGTATGGGACACCTCCTGGACTGTGCAATAAGAAGCCACGCTAACTTTGGTGCACAGAGGGGCAGGGCTAGACCAGTTTAGGTCCTCACTCTAGGTACTGTTAGGGAAGGTGCAAAGGACTGGAGATGCGTCGGAGGACTGGAGTGCATTTACCTCCTGTTCTTCAGTAAATCAGTTAGAAACAAACTTACATTTTTGCTGGACATACCCTTTAACTGTGTAATAAGAGCACACACAGTTAAGTTTGCAATTAAACACTAAAGTTTCACATGCAGTTAAGTAGCTCTTAGATCTGTTGGTGTATACTTACACCATGTTTACTATAATGCTGCCATCGTTCTATAAGTATTTGCACTCTGTGTCATTAGGACGTGAATGCCTGCTCTGATGTTGACTTCTTTCTGGCTTAAAATAGGAGCTGCAGATCAACAGTGACAAGACACCCTGTGTGTAAATCTATTCCAGTGTCACAGCATGGTGTTTGCACACAATTATTTTTAGATTACCAGTAAACCACAACCGATATGAAACTTCACTGACAATATATGTTTGTCTGATGGCCCTTAAATTCACAAATTTTACTTTTTTTGGGCTGTGTACAGTATTTTTTTGTGGTTTATACATTAACTATTTTCATTTTAAATGAGAAGTTTGCAAACTCATACACAGTGGAAAACAAGCTAGTTGCATTTTACAAAGTTAACAATTTAATTTATTCACAATTAAAGGTGAAGTTCAGTGCAAATACATTTGCTTTTCAGACAAAAGAGCAGTATTTTTTCATCCCAATGACCTTCATCTGCCAATTCAGCATTTTGTCTGTGTATAAATAAATGCAACCGATATACTGACTTCCTGTTTGCAGGACCCCTAGTAGAGACCGTTATGATTTTGCCCTTGACCCAGCGCCTGGGTTGTGATTCAGTTGCTCAGTAGAGATCTGAGCATCTTTGACCCATCCAACAGCCAATCAGTAGAAATGACTGTTAGGAACATTCCAAGGATGTGGTGCATCCTGGGAAGAAGAAGGACCGTTAGAACCTGAAATGGCAGCTCACTAATGTCACCAGCAGGGAACAGCAAAGTGTATGAAATCAACTGATTTTTCAAAATGGGAGAGAATATGTAGAATAACTAAGAAGGCATTACACAAACTAACAATTTAACAAATATGATTATTGATTATTCCTTCTTTTCCATTAATTTGTTGATCTCCCTGCCCCCTGCACTTTAGTTCCCTATAGTTCTCTATAGTAATCTTGTCCTAAATCCTCATTGTTGCTACATATATTTATACTTTTCAAATTGATATGAACACAACAGAAATAAGGTTTTTATAATTATTTTATTTCAATAAAATGCTCTCGTGAGGCCACACTAGAGCAGATGATACAACACTTGAAAGCGCATGTGGGTTTTGAAATACGATTCTCCACTGTCCAAACACTGGTGCATGAATAAATAACACTTGCTGCGGTGGTGAAATGTAGAAAACTCTTACTTTATTAAAGCCATGGCAATCAAGACTCCCGGCCTGACGTGTTTCGGACCAACGGTCCTTAATCATAGGCACCTATGATGGTTTTTGCATGCATTACCGTCTGCTTCCGCTGCGATCCGCGATATGTTGTACTATCGGATTGCATGTGAGCCGCAAAAAAATGTTGATTCCCATACACTCAGAAAATCAGATTGCAGCTCAACGGACAGAAATGCAGCTGGTGTGGGCAGAAAAATTGCCAAACACTAGTGTGTGCTTTTTCTAGCACGCAAGTGTGGCCTAGCCCTTAAGCTCTGTACACATTTCGGACAAAAGTTATCAGTCTTGGAATTGTCATCAGACGCTTTGGCCATCAAAATCTTAAATGTGAGCAATGCCTTAAAGGGTATCTCCACCCCTAAATAGAAAAAATTATATAATGTAGGGGACCCCCCTACAACCATAACCGCCAACTGTAAAAGTTTAAAATCGTCCCAGAAATGTAATTACCACCCTACGTTCCCTTGATCTCTGCCTCTTCTGTTACTTCTGGGAATGGAAGGTCAGAAGGAGTCAGACCGGCAGCCACGTCTGTGATTGGCTGATGCGGCTGCCGGTTAGCAGAGGGAGGCTCCTGGTGGCCAGTTTTTGGGACTTTGGGGAGACATAGCAGGGCAGCCATTTGGAGCTGGGATGTAAGGTAAGGATTTTATTACACACTTTGCATCCTTATATAGTGATACTGAAATACCGCTCCTTAAAAGAGAAAACTACACTCTATAAAATAAATTATTGCTATTTTTAAAGTTACTTACCATATATCCTGTGACTGTGCACGGAGGAAGGGAAGTAAATTTAGGTGGTCCCATCACACCAGGGTTGGCAATTGCCAATAATCAGTAGGTGAAATTCCCCCCCCCCCCCATAAACTACCCTGGGGTGTGTAAAGTCCAACAGAAAACACAGATAGGAGAAGCACTCTGCATCGGGGTTACTAGAAGTTATTATGCAAACAAAATCCTACACCTGCCCCCTTTCTCAGGTATCAAACTATAGATCACACTTTGCAGCCAAAACTTGCCCAACTGAGGAAGAGTGGGACTTCTGTGACACTTCCCTTCCTCTGTGCACCGGAAAGGCGGCAACAACGGGAGAAAGTACTTTAAGAATATTAACTTTTGGGAAGCTAAGGGCAAATGTGAAGTGTGAAGCAGTATTTTGTTCTCCTGGTTTCTCACACTTTCATTTCCACTTCCTTCAAATAAAAAGCCCTCTGACTCTATTGCAAGTAAAGCCAGAACAGATTGCCATGCACACAAATCTGTTGTCTCACATTGTCTAGTTAGAGGTTACCGTGAAGAGCCCTGCAGGGTACCCACATCCTATTAGTAACACTATCCAGCATTAGTTTGTTATGTAAATATTTTAAATCATGACAAGATCCACAAGACATTAAGACACAATAACTAACTTTAATCATAGGCGTCACATATTGTTTCTTATAACTGCCTTCCTTCTCTGTCGTCTATAGGGCCTGGTACACAGTGGATCGATAATGACACCAACGGCCAACAGAACCTTCTGCAAAAATCAGTCACTTAAATGCCCAACAGATTTAGACTGGTGTTCAGTACTGATCGGAAAAATAGGGCACGAATATACTAGACCTTAGGGAAACCTTATAATAAAAGCTACCGTATATACTCGAGTATAAGCCGACCCGAGTATAAGCCGAGGTACCTCAAAAAGTAAGAACCCATGATTGACTCGAGTATAAGCCGAGGGTTGAAATTATGGGAACTCTGCTGTCCATAAAAAAGCCTCATTCCTTGGCACTCCAGATGTTTTGGAAACTACAACTCCCAGCATGCTTTATTAGCTGGGAGTTGTAGTTTCCAAACCCCTTTAGTGCCAAGGAATGAGGCTTTTTTATGGACAGCACCCCCCACCCAAAAACATTCGCCCTTAGAGAGCCCTCCAGTTCAGGGAGTGAGGTGGTAAATCTTTACAAAATCTGCTGCTGCTTACCGGTACTTCTCTATGTAACCAGCAACCGGTAACTTAGTAATTCTCTGGGTCCTGCTGGCACTCTGCACGCTGCGCTGCATGTCCGTAGTGATGTCACTACTCGGCGCCGGACAGTAAGTTAGACAGCCGCCGAGTACGGACATGCAGCTCAGCGTGCAGAGTGCCAGCAGGATCGAGAGAATTAAGTTACAGGTAGCCGGTTACATAGAGAAGTATCGGTAAGCAGCAGCAGATTGTGGAAATTTACCATGACCCGAGTATAAGCCGAGGTCGGGTTTTGAGGCTATTTTTAAAGCCTGAAACTTCGGCTTATACTCGAGTATATACGGTAATTTACACTTTACAGTTAAAGGCTATGTACACTATTAATCAACCCACTATTATATCCCTCTCCTACTGTCCCAGTATTCTTTTCTCTTGTTCCCTCCCTGTCATTTCTATATTACATTTTAGCTCTTTTTCCATTTTTCATTACTCATATAGGAATTAGTCTCACATCACAGGATTTATTAGACTTCATTCTTAGAGTTGCCAGTTCTTTAAAGGTAATATGTAGTGGACAGTACAAAAATGTAGAACTAAATACAAAGGACAGGGGGGAAAAAAGGTTTTGAATGTAGGAAATGGATATGTATGGCATTTAATTTCAATACATACAGGATGTAGGACAGATGTGTCCAACCTGCAGCCTTCCTGATAACATTATTTATAAGTTGGTGCAGGAGCAAACAACTCCAGATAGTCCCAGGAATGTAATTTTAGAATGTGCACCTAAACACAAATAATCGTTTATGGAGCAGCGCCAAATAAAACCCGGCAGGCTAAATTCACAATGTGCAATTATATGAGACTGCGGTCAAACACCAAGCCAAGCAACCACAATTAACTCTTTACAAGTCATCCCCATCCCTGATACTTTCAATTAATATTCCTATGTACCTATGTTTGTGAAAAGATATTGTGAGTATTTTCAAGCCCATCCCCATTTTCTGGACAATAAAAATATGTGCCCTGTCTGTATAGTCTAGACTAAAACCTCCCTAGAACCGTGCGTGTGCTGTGCCTGTTAATAATTAGATTACTCCCAGCAATAAACTACACTGAACTATTCAGAACATTATTTCATGGACCAATGGCATTTCTAATTTAAAATACTAGAGTCCTAATGGAGAACTCTAATTACAAAGTCACTATCTACCCCCCCATAATAACCCGCAATGATAATGCACTGCTGGCAAGGTACCAGCACATGCCTGGGAGCTGATTGTATTAAAGGAATTTATTTGTTATTTATATAAAATCTCAGAAATAGGTCACTGACATAGAATCTAATGTAAAACGATACTTTAAGGGCATGTCCACCCTTTAAAAAAAACTTTTAATATGTTGTAGGGATTGCTCCCCCAGCCCTAACTGCATTAATCTTATTTGCAGAAACTCCCCCGATCTTTACTCTATCCTTCGCCACACTGCCCCACCTTCTGCTTGCATGGAACTGCAAGCAGGGGGCTGGACCGGCAGCTGCTTCTGTGATTGGCTGAGAGGCCAATCATGAATGTGACTGCCAGCAGTTCAGAACGGTGGAAGATAGAGGGAAGGGAAGTAAAGATCGGGGGAGTTTCTGCAAATAAGATTAATGCGGTTGGGGCTGGGGGAGCATGCCCTATAACATATTAAAAATGTTTTGTGTTAGGGGGAGGGAAACCAAAACGGGAGGGAGAGGGAGGGGGGGAGGGCTGCTCAGAGCATGACACCAACCTCTAAGAGGAAGCCTCAGAGGCGGAAACAATTTCCCCCTCTACCAGGCTCCTGGTGGCCAGTTTTCTGGACTTTGGAGGGGCATTGCAGGGCAACCATTTGGAGCTGTAAGGTAAGGATTTTTCTACACTACACAGTGGGGTCAGTAGTGGGTTAAATCATAATTTTGACGGTAGACATGCCCTTTAAGGCTCTACAACAGGAATGTAAAACTTTCAGCCCTCTAGATGTTTGAAAACTACAACTCCCAGAATTCCCTGCCGGCCGAATGTTGGAAGCTGTAGTTTCAAACATTTGTAGGGCCGCAAGTTTGAAATCCCTGCTGTAGAATAACAGATAGAAGGGCTGGGATATCCACAGAGGACTGCTACATTTTCAACTTAAAACAAAAAAACTAGTTGTATAAAACTTCCTCTTCCACTGAAAGAACATAATGTCCTCATTTGGTTTAGTGGCTAACCCTTTACAACTGAACAGAGATGATATATGTAAGGCAGCCCAGCTAGTTACATAGAATGGTGTTTAACAGAATAGGGGCAAGATCTACATTTTGATCATGCTAGGGTTAAGTTGAATTATAGCAGTTTTATTCCCCTTCAGATAGGGAATGAGCTTGATTTTTTTACATGGATGTAAAGGCATTCTAACTATATAGATCACCCTTTGCAATACGGTTACAGCAGACTCATGTCCAGGGTTCAAACTTTATATTGACAATCAGCTATATCCCAGGAAACACAAATGATCTCAGAGGTTACAACAAGGCTTACAACTTTACAGTTGGATAGAAAGAATTTGTGTACAGACAAGATCTTTCTTGGTTTGAACTAAGGCTGGGTACGCACCAGCAGATATTTCCGGCCAACCGACCGACCGATAGCACCGTGGATTGGTCGGGCAGAAATATCTGATGGAGTGGGGTGGCCGGCCTTGAATCGGACGAACAGTCGATCGGGTCTGTTGGTAAATCACGGCCGATCATGCGGTTCCCTATGGGACGGCACGATCTGTTGCACGCACTGACGGCCGCGGTCACCGCGACGACAGTTATTTGTCCCGGTCGAGCGCTTGCTCACAGTGAATGCTCAGTCGTGACAAATAATAGCCCCGTGTGTTCTCAGCGTATACTGTGATAGATGATATATGTACACACAGGCTATCAATCACAGAGAGAACTTGTGCATAATCAGAAATGGCTATATATTAATAATTATTACAGGAATCAGGGAAGAGCTAGTTTATGAGAACATACTAATCACTTAATGAGGTTTGTGTACACAAACGTTTTAGAGAAATATAAAGGGGATATTTCTAATGCGGTATATACTGAGAAACAGTAGGACTTTTAACAAACCTTTTTAACGTTTATTTTAAATAAGTCTATTTGCCAATTTTTACAGAGAAATACTTCAAGTAAAACAAGTTGCAAGTTGGACTGTGCTATGTGACTGATGCAGCTATTCTCCAACTGTTATGCTGTTTGCATAATAAAATCGCCAGGTAGCACAGCTATCAAATTATCGCAGCTTGTAAACAGGCAACTCCCTCTTAATGGTTTTACATTTCTCATGATAAGGTAAGATATCCTGCAACAGTGACGTAACTAGGAAAACTATGATGGGGCCCCTACCCGTGCTTTATCCAGTGGTTTTCTGTGAGGAGGCTATATCTGTCATAGGAAAAATTAGAAGATGGGCCCCCTTGCAGTTGCTTCCCCTGCTCCCTGGTAGTTACGTTCCTGCTTGTAAACTTCATTAGACCCTGAGACTATCTGCACATATATGGCCACACTGAATGAAACTTGGCACTCCAGATGTTTTGGAAACTACAACAGAATGCAACCAATGCATGCTGGGACTTGTAGTTTCTAACACATCTGGGATGCCAAGGTTTATCATCACTCAGTAATCTATACCAGGGAGGGATTCTCTGACAGTGTGCCTCCAGATGTTGGAAAACTACAACTAGCAGCATTCCATGACTTTCCCTTTGTATTTGAGAAATGCTGGGATTTGTAGTTTATAACAAATCTGGGGGTACCAAGGTTTAATATCACTCACTGATCTATACCAGGGAGGGATTCTCTGACAGTGTGCCCACAGATGTTGTACAACTACAACTCCCAGCATTCCCTGTCTTTCCCTTTGCAGTTGAGGAATGCTGGGAGTTTTGTAGTTTTCTGGGGGCACACCGTCAGAGAATCCCTGATCGATACAGTGAAGAGGGGGTGGGGTGTGTATATTTCTTTATTGATTGTATCACTATAGTTCACTGCAAAACTCCCCCCCATACAACGGGCACGCACTAACCAGTCAGTCTTCGTCTTCTCATCGACCACATCCCTGTAAGCTGCCTGCAGCGCTGCCCCATTCTTGCTCAGGTTCACAGACATGGTCCTTTCTTCTTCCGCCTCCCCTCCCTGGCCTGTCACTGAACTCACAGCTCCCCTGGCGCTTCCTCTTTGGAGCACTTCCTGGGTCCTTGTAGGACCCAGCCTCCTCCAACACTGCCCCCTGGTGGTGATCAAAGGGAAACGAACTTTAAAGTGCCCAAGTACAGTTTGCAATAAGCACAGCCCTGCTAATGACATTTATTCCCCATCTATTTATTGATCTTCCAATCAGCAGGTGACCTGGTGACCCTCAGTGGAGGAAGATTCATACTGGGTTACCAGCCATCTGCTTCTAGGACAGGGGTGTCAAGCCTGCATCCCTCCATATGTTCACAAACTACAACTCCCAGCTGTAATATGGAACCAGGGAATGGTAGTTGGACACACCTTCCCACCACCACCAAAATGCTGCACTTTATGGAATGAGTGCGATGGGCCTTCTGGGAAACGCACGGAATCTGCATAGGGAACACATAATTGCGTTTCCACTTACGCAATCCGTTTGCGGGGCAGTACAGCGCACACATTCATATCTGAAAACACATGTGATTCTGTTCTACAGATACAAGTACAAAGCAACAAATGCACTGCAAAAAAAACAAAAAATGCAGTGTGTTTGTTTTCTGTGTTTTGACCCGGATGTAGTGTGGACTTTGTGTACACGCCACTGATATTTTTACCCGATTGAACCCCACACCACAACCAAAATTTTGGTAGTTAGGGCAGAAATGTTTTTGAAATTTTTACCGCAAATGATGTTTTCCTCAGGTTTTTCCATTAAAATATTGGATGAATTGGATTGGTCGGAAATTTTCAGCCAATTGTGTGGATTTGAATGGGTCCCACCATCTGTCACTGCGAAATATCAGCAGTACCACTTTAACATTAGACAAACTACTGATAATTGGGAACATTGGCCTGTGCAAAGCTGGACATACACTAGGCAGACATAAGATTAGATCAGTGATGGCGACCCTTTTAGAGGCCCAAACTGCAGCACAAAACCCACTTATTTATTGCATAATGCCAAGTTGATAATTTAACATGAATACTGAGAAACTCAGATACGTAAACAGATACAGTAGGTGGAATTGATTATAGATTGCCCTTTAACCTCTATATTACCACACAGGAGTTTGAGATCTAATACAGTGACCATTAACCCTACATTATTAGACAGGAGTTTGAGATCTAATACAGTGACCATTAACCCTACATTATTAGACAGGAGTTTGAGATCTAATACAGTGACCATTAACCCCTACATTATTAGACAGGAGTTTGAGATCTAATATCAGTGCCCATTAACCCTACATTATTAGACAGGAGTTTGAGAACTAATACAGTGACCATTAACCCTACATTATTAGACAGGAGTTTGAGATCTAATACAGTGACCATTAACCCTACATTATTAGACAGGAGTTTGAGATCTAATACAGTGACCATTAACCCATACATTATTAGACAGGAGTTTGAGATCTATACAGTGACCATTAACCCTACATTATTAGACAGGATTTTGAGATCTAAACTTGACCATTAACCCTACTTATTAGACAGAGTTTGGAATCTAATACAGTGACCATTAACCCTACATTATTAGACAGGAGTTTGAGATCTAATCCAGTGACCTTTTAACCCTACATTATTAGACAGGAGTTTGAGATCTAAACAGTGACCATTAACCCACATTATTAGACAGGAGTTTGAGATTAATACGTGACCATTAACCCTACATTATAGACAGGAGTTTGAGATCTATACATGACCATTAACCCTACATTATTAGAACAGGAGTTTGAGATCTAATACAGTGACCATTAACCCTACATTAATTAGACAGGAGTTTGAGATCTAACAGTGACCATTACCCTACATTATTAGACAGGAGTTTGAGATCTAATACAGTGACCATTACCCTACATTATTAGACAGGAGTTTGAGATCTAATACAGTGACCATTAACTCTACATTATTAGACAGGAGTTTGAGATCTAATACAGTGACCATTAACCTTTGTTGTTGTAGAGAGTCGTCCAGAAGCATAGCAGGCATTACAGTATGAATTCATAGGACAAAGTTGATATCTTTTTTTTTCTTTCCAACAATCTTATGAGGGTGGAGTTGCCTTTAATATATTGATGAAGACAGGGAGGTTATGGAGCTATGCCTTACCTCCGTACTTAGTCAATTACCAGGAACCGCAGGACAAAGATAGAAGATATTTTACCTTAATGAGATCCTTCGCAGCAGCAAACAACGGACAGTCCTGACGCCTCCTAATCAGATGAACTATAGACCGCATGCACAAAAATTGCAGGCTATAGTTCATTGTAAAAACAGGAAGCGTTTTGCGAAGTTTCAATGCTGCTGTGGAAGATTCGAGTGTAAGGTAATTATCTTCTGTCTACGTCAAATGGCTACTGGTCAATTGATTGAAGAACGGAAGTTAAGGCTCCTTGCCCTCTTAGGCTCAATCAGTACATTTTAAACCTGAGCTGTTTGAGAATTATGAAAGTTATTATTTCTCTTTCCAGTTTTTGGTTTCTCTTAACTATCAATTTATGTTACTTATTGTTACTTTTTGCTTCCTCCATAGTGGCATTCACTTGTCTCGGAAGAGCAGGCCAAAGTAATATGAACTAAGCAAGGAAGGAAAAGGACAGCTTCAGTCTCAGTTGTACCCTACTGGTCTGCCGAGACAACATGTACGTATGCTGCTCTTTGTGAATATCAGCTGATGGTTCCTGTTGTATGAGGCCTTGGGCAGCAAATGACTTCTGGAAATTAAAATGTCATTCTTCTTTTTATTCCACAGGGAAAAAGAAAAGAAGAAAGAGAGGAAAAAAACGTCACCAGAAATGGAAAGTAAGCTATCTATCAGTCCTTGTGTGTGCATCAGGTCATTAGGCTAACATTATGTAGTGTCCAACCTTTCTACTACCTCCCTCAGAATGTCATTTTTAGGAGGGGGCAAGTACTACGACTCTTTTAAGTTTTAGCGGTGTGTCACAAAGCCATAAGGCTGTCAACTCTCCTTCCAGCATTGTCTCAAAGCAAGGAAGATTGCCTTTCTACCTCCCTAGGAAATGTAGGATTTAGGCAGGGACAAGTTTTCTGGGACTGTTGTGCCCTTATAATTGCAAGACCTTCCATATAAAATGATTTTCTTAGTAGATGGTAACGTCTACTAGCAATTGTCGGGAACTGGCATTATGCCCTCATACCTTGTAATAACACCAAAGTAGGACCATCTGCACATCCATCAATCATGATGTTTGTGGTTCACCATAGTAGTCTGTCTTCATGCTATCTGCTTTGTGGTTTTACTTTTGGTTTAGTGGTTGTCATCCTGATCTAGGTCCTCTTTTCAGCAGGGACCCTCCTAAACCGAAGAAAGTTTGGTCAACACCTCCAGCTGATAAATCTTGTGATGTCCAGGCCCTCCTCCCATGGCAGATGCTGGACTCACCAGCCACTCATCTGCTGCTCTTGCTTCTCCTGCAGCACCTGCTGCCACTCATTCAGGCAAGCTAAGCCGCTTTCCTCACCACAAGCATGAAGCCAGAGCACAGCTATCTCTCAGCCACTCGCTGCCTCTGGCTTCCCAAATCACTCCATTTCCAGTCTTCAGGAACACCTGACTTCATTGTGGATCTTCGCTGCTCTCAGGACAATCCCCACTTACATCATCCATCTTGTATCCAATGAGGTCTTCCCATCAGCACTGCAAGTCGCAACTTCTGCAGGCACAGCCTCTTTCTCTAGTGACCAAGCCAGTGACTGATTGTAAAAAAAAAAAGGCAAAATAACCTGAATAACCAGGACTTGTTCAGCGAAAGCACTGTGCTATGCAGATCTGGATGTTCACTGCTCTGCACTGAATATACCAGCAGATATGGACTGTTATCTGCATAGTGTTATCATACTCTGCACTACAGAATGTTACACGCTTTCAGTCATGTGTATGAGATTGGATTGGGACCCAGCTCTGCTTTGGGGCAGTGTATGTAACATATATATAATATATTATGCTTGAGCTCAGCAGATGCATATGCGGGAGTGATTACAGAGATATTAAGATCTCCTGCCAGTCTGTTAGACATTTGATTGAACTTGCATGGTTATGGTTCCAAAGGCTCATGGAGCAAGCAATGGCAAAAGACTACAGCACCTAAGGACCCCAGCCAGACCTTATGGTCATTTGCTATGTATGTTCTTATGGCGTGCTGCCCTTTTTTTTTTTTTTATCAGAAGCAGTTAAAAACGCGATGGTTGCTGCCACCAAAACGGCAAGAATATTGGTCAATATTTGACCTCTGGCCACACCCCAGTTCTGCATTTCAAAACTGTTTCATCGTTCATTCATTTCCCTACAGATCAAAAGACTTTGGATTCATATGATGAAAGAAAAAACCGGCAGTAAAAACAAAGGAAAGGGGAAAAATTGTACATAAGAAGTGCGTCTGGGGGATGGTTGCCTGTATTTTGTTGGGTTAATCTTTATATGTTACTTTTTTAGTATATTAAGGGGCAAAGGAAAGTTAAACTGCTGCCAAGTGCTGGTCCAGGTACAGCAGCCCGATTATCATTGACGTGCTGCTTTGGCGTGCCCTGGTTACCGTTTAATGGTTTTTCCCCACCCTACCTTCACCTGTTTCTTCCATTAAATTTCAGACTTCCAGTTTATTTTAGTTTTTTTTTTATGGAAAAAAGGCAAAAAAAAAAATCTTGAAATGTTGACCTTCTTTTGTACAAAAAGAAAATATATATGTGTTTAAAAATATATTCCATTGGTTTTTGTTTTGAATTATATATTTTTCCTTTTGGTATGAGTTCTTTGAGAAAACTCGGTCCGCAACATTTTTATGTGGCATAAAGGCAGAAAGTGTTGTTGATTATGAACCTGGGCAACACAGGTGATGTCTGGCTGCTCCACTTACCTGCTTCATTATTACAAGTACAGAGGGCCATATTTAAAAACCCACGGTATGCAGTTTTGTGATCCGATCACTTAGTATTGTAGCATACCATGCGTAGTAAACTACATAAAAATAGATTTACAGTCAGCTATTTTACTTTATGATAGCGGCGTTAAATGTATGTTTGCCCCATAATCGTTAAAGGGTAACTGTGGTCTTGAATTCTTCCAAACTAATAAGAACGATATAAAAAGCCTTCCATTGCACCTTCAAAAATTAAAACCTAAATCACATCTCTAGATAAAATTGTGAAATGTTATTGCTGGGGAAAGGTTTCAGCAAATATTACTTCCTGCTTGAACATTCTGTTTCAGCCATGTGACCAGCTTGTAGTATGTGACCGCCTCTATGCATTAATAGGCTCCCTTCTCAACGTCAATGTTTCCCCAGGTACTTCCTGAGTTCACCAGCATTAAAGTCTCAAACTGAGCATTGCTTATCCCACGGGGATAACGGTGCGGGCAGAGTCAGGTGGATATCACTCAACCTACTGAAAACAGAAAAAATTGAACATTCACCCCAAGTATTTACATTTGCCTTTCCCAGGGGGGGCTTTTTTTTTTTAAAGAAGAATGTGCTTGTCTGGCATTCAAAGGAAATTACTGCCGGCTATCATTGAACTAACTTGTTTAAGACCACAGTTGACCGTTTTTAACAGGCGGCCGGGTACCGTGTCTAGGAGTCTGCAGTTACTTTCACCCTCCCCTTACTAGTGACCTGGGCACACTCGGTGTAGTTCACTCGTGTGAAGAAACAGAAGCAGGAATTACCTGGTCTTCAGATGTTAAGGGGCACTGTGGCCCAGGCATATTCACAAACAGATCGATATATTAAATTATACAGTCATAATTACCTGATAATGATGGATTCCCTTAATGATAGTCAAGCGGTTTGTATGTCCAGCTATACACGGGTGATAGTGCTAACATTGACTCCTAAAACAATCGAAGTGCGGAGAATCCGTGTTTGCTTACCCATGTGCTTATCAATTTTTTTTTTATCAATCCATTACAAATGTGATCAAAATTGATAAGACATTCTATAAACTTCTCAAAATCTCCCCCCACCCAATAGAAAACAGTCAGTCATTAGATAGATTATAGGCCAACGATTCATATATAATATTTTGTTTAGACCTGCGGATTGTAGCATTTATGGCCACCTTAAGCCTCATGTACGTGGAGATAAGTGCTTCTAATGTTTTTATCACCTATCCCCATACAAATAGTAATTGTGGCCATAGATCCAAACAATCCGATCGTACAATTCGCGGGATTGGCATGATGGTGCTGAACAGCCAAAGCCAAATTTGGATTAAAAAACTGATATTATGTGTTTTAGCCCCAGGGAATCTAAAACTATTTATAGGTTCCTAAGCGTTACGTAGTGATGATACTCCTGCTCCATCGTTCAGTGCATTGGGACTACAGCATCCACTGATTATACATGATCTGATTGATTTTAGTCTATGGCCACCATTAAGCCTCTATTGTATAATATTTGGATTTATAAAACAAACATAAAACGCTTGTGAAGGTTTCTCATTCATCCAGGTCACTGGTAATCTGTGGTATCAATTAGATCAACTGGAATTGAAATGAGTTCTTGAAGACGTTTCGCTAGTCATCCGACTGGCTTTCCAATCAGATGAGTGTACAGAATCTGTGCCAATTATGTACCCTGGAAAATCCCAATTAGCAGGGGTGTCGACAGTTGGGGTCGAAAACCCCCCCACTCTATTAGGCTTGGTTTCTTTTAGTTTCACATAAAATGGCCTCTGTATAAAGAAGATACGTCCATATAGATAACCTTTAGACCCTACAAATTAATGCTGTATAACAGTACTTAGTGTTTGAGAAGGTTGTATCAAGACATCATCCCAACCTTTTATATCCTAACCATAATGCCTGTTCTAACGTTGTTAGTATTGAGGTTGGATAAAGGACATTAACATCCAACCTTTTATATCCTACCATAATGGCATGGTTAACAGTTGCTTAGTATGAAGGTTGATATAAAGACTACATCCAACCTTGAACCTAACCATAATGTCTGGCTAACAGTACTAAGTACTGGAGGTGTATATATAAAGACATACATCCAAACTTTATATCTACCCATAATGATAATGCCTAACCGTTGATATTGCACATAGTATTAGGGGTTGAAACAAAGAAATGAGTCCATCTAGTCCAGCATTTATATCCTACTTGATACACGCCTGCCTAACAGCTGACTAGCATCGGAGGTTGCATTAAGACAACTTACTTCTAGTTCCTACTCATGCGCCCTAACTACTAACAGTTGATCTAGCGAAAGGGGGGGGACTCCTTATATAAAGGTATAGATGATTGGCTGGGGATTGGTCTGTCGTGCAGCCTACCCGGTACAGATCGTATCCGCTTCCTCACTAGAGTTGTAAAGGGAGTCGATTAATGTACTGACAGAAAAGTTTCCGGCTTCCGACCGACCGTAGTGGTGAATGGTCGTAGTCGGTACTTCCGGTCGGTCGGCAAAAGCCCTACACATGAAAACAAAATGGGTAAATCCAGTTTTAACAACAGGATTTACCCATATAGTTGAGTATCGCCACATTTAGGCTATGCAACACTGCGCATTTATTCATATCCATATCGCCTGGGTGGTCATATCGCATGTGCTACATCCGTTTTGGGTGCACGTCATCACCATTTTTGTTTGCGGATCGCATAGTGTGGCCTCCAAACTAAACACTTTCGTTTGCTGCTCACATAGGAAGGAGGCTTCAGACACTGGGTTTGTCGGCTCTATTGAAAGGGGTCACCAATTCAACATTACAAAATGTGGTGTTGATTGATCACGCTGGGTGGGAATTTTCTGGCTGAAGATGAAGGTTTAGGAATTGTGTCAGATTAAATCAAATTGGGAGCAATGCGTTTCTCGATAGGTGCACGAGGAGGAGCATTGTACAGAGCGGGCTAATGAGCAGGTTGTATGTGTCTGTTTATAGCGCCCACTGATGATGCAGCACTGACAGTAATAAATACAAAAAAAAAGCCATACAAGGGGGACAAAAATATAAATTAGGTCAGTACATAATAAATATATACGTGCTTAAGCTTTGCAACAAGAGGCACATCCAACCCTGGCTCGTACTATGTAGTTTCTATTAGGATGGGTAACACCATCTAATTTTTTTTTGTATCGGTTGGCCCGAAAAAATGGATGGCTATTTGGGTGACGCTTGTCCAACCGTTCTTGAATTGCTTAGATGACGTGCTGGAAAATCAAGGCGATCATGTTTACCCTGTGTACCATGCGGCTAAAATGTCGGCGTGACTGGACAGGGATTCGTTCCGCAGGATGGCTCGCTAGGGTGAATGGACGGTCAGAACAAACAACTAAATGGTATTGTACCCAGCGTAAAGGATATTATACATCAATATAACAATGGAAAAGTATCTGGGGCAGGGAGTTGATTGATATTCCACCTCCAATATCATTCATTGAGGAGCTACAGTTTTCATTGCCAGGTTAGAAATCCTGGACTTTCCTGGAATAAAGATCGTGGCTGAGCCAGGAGAAGACTGCAGAAAAAGACTTTAGGCTGGTCTAGCAGATCAATCATAATCTGGGATTGGCGTGGAGTCAGGGAATCTATATGGGAAATATTTTAATGGGCCCATTTCGGACATACAACTTTTTTCCAACCACCACAATATCCTCTTTTTTTAGGCATGTTTCTTTAAATAGTTTAAACTTCATTTCAACTGCTTTGTTACCACAAACAACTTTCATGCTGTGTCATTACGCTGCAGGAGAGGGAGAGGGGATAATAAAACAGAAGCAATCAGTATTGGATTGAAGGCAGACAGCAAACCTACACCTTAGAGTTAAAGTGGTTCACACAGTAGTAACTATAACGTACCAGAAAAAAATTAGGGTTTCAAGTGACAACGTTCATTGACGGCCCGGGAACACAATTCTGCAGCCGGCTCACTGTTCTGTATTATAGGGAGACGGCTGGATCTCTTGGGCGTGTGGATGCCCGGAAACAATCTTTCCCCATACTATTATATGAGATTGGTAGGACTGTGTTTAGCCACAGTCACTAAACTTACATGTATTTGTATTTAATTAGAGAAAGATCGATTAAGCAAAAATCATTTTAAAGGTTTAGATACCTTTTATTTATTTAGGCCAGCAGTTAAAGTATGATATTTACCTTTTTAAAAATTGTACATTCCGGTGTGAACCCCCACACTGACCCTTATTAAGTTACAGGTTAGCAAGGTTCACGGGAAGATGGTTCAGCCCAGCGAACCGTTGCCCACTTAGCTGCCAGCCGCATGTGGTACATAGCAGACCAGCATGTTCTTTTGTACAATAATGGGAAAAGACTGTCCAAAATCGCAGTGACGGGTGAAAATATTTTGTGCCAAAATAACAAGATACACAGGCCAGCCCGTATGTACTGACTTGTGTGGGTTGTGTTTTTGGTTGCAGCTGTCAGTACTTACTTATACTAAAGACGAACAAGGAAGGAATTAAAGGCTTTTCCCAGAAGTGTTCAGCCAAAGTCTATTTAAAGATGGAACAAAGGACAAATCCGAACTATCACATGAATATTCTACTCCTCTCAATGGAATGTTTTTAATTAAAAACCACTCCAAGGGCCTAACCGGCTAAAAACACTATTCAAAAACCAGAACAACTATTTCCAGGGAAGTGCATTATTGATGAGTTGTGGGAGCTGTCAGACGCATCAGCCCCAGCCATTCTTTAACCAATCGTAAGGTTGTAAAACATGTGATTCCACCCACAACACTTTACAGATGTTTAACGCTGTGTCGGCCATAATTGCGGCGGCTTGTTTCAGGAATTATTGTTGATCGCTGGTTCAGGACCAAATGGGATGCCTGACGACAGGCCACACACGTGCAACTATGTCGTAACACCCGGTATTTTGACTGACTGGTTCATCAGTCATGGGGGGAATCATTGTGTGTACAATTTCTCTGCTCTAACAACAGGAGGGTGGTTCTAACCGGCCGAAAATGATTCTTTTTGTTAGATTTTTGATTGTTGTTAGTTTCCTTTTGTACAAGTTTCGAACCATTTATCTGTAGGGAGCCCTTGAAAATATTTCCGTGTATCAGGAAACCCCTACATAAATATTCTATACTATTATTGTTTCCTTTCTTTCTCGCATCACATCATCAAAATACATTTTTTAAACAGGGGAGATGAATAAAAGTTCTTTTCGTTTTAAAAAATGGTTTTAATTTGCTAATTTAATAAATGGTAAATAAAATCGGCTGCTTGGGGCAAAATTAGCCCACCATTTTTAAGAACTTATGGGCCGTATTTATAAAGGAGTGTATCGCTTTTAACGATTGGTAAACACTAATTTCCATTATTATAAAAAGTTACGATCGATCGAAAAATTACAATATCCGAAACCGTAAAATTTACTATAACGAAATCGTTAGAATAACTAGATTATGATCCCTTAGAAATACCATGGGGTAGTTTACTACGACCTGGTTTCTACGACGTTCGGTCATACATGACAATTGCGGGCCATAAAATTTACGAAAGCGGACCGTACAATTAATGAACCTGCAGGTATCGCTATTATAAAACTGATACCGGGGGTTGATAAATAGGGCCCTGTATTAAACTCCCCATAATTCCTACAAATATAAATGATAGATCTATTAAATATCTCTATGCCACTCAAATTCCTGCAGGGGGATGGGTCTGTAACAGGGTTTCTGACCGTGTGATTCTTATGGAATTCTTGAAAAAAAATGTAAATATCTCATGGGAACCTTGATAAACCATTAAACTATTATTATGTATCGCTCATAATACACCAAACACATAATTAATACAAATATAGATCATTAATAACTATCACATGTACGTCAAATGTCCATTATAACAACGTGAGGTTGTAAACTCCAAAATGGTATTCTAGGGGATTGTTAAATCATGATCGATATCGTAATTTAGGATAAACGATCATCAATTAATGATCACTAAACGATCGGAAATTAGCGATCTTTAAACTGATTGTTAACGGAGCACAAGATATCTGATTCAACACCAATAAAAGGTTGGATCCATACAGGTTCTGTTAATCTCTTAAAGACCCTAGCATCTAAACATTTTGCCATGTACTAGTTTGCCGGGGTTGCCCCTACCATGAAGCAAAACGAAAACATTGCTCAGTGCTTAAAAAGGCGGCAGTTAAAAAAAAAAATCCAGTGTCACCAATCAGTTATATAAGTCACCCTCCAGTCCACCATCAGTGTGTCAGTCCACCATCCTCCACCAGCATACCTTTGTTCCCTGATGAAGGCCACGCCGATCCCACGTGTCAAAAATCCTTCGGAAAACTTGACTAATGAGTATCTATAAGGTTGAAATTCCTGGGGATAAACTGCAATTACTAGCTGAGATTGCTTAAAACACTTTCAGTATTCCTTCAAGGGCCCATATATATGCAACTATCACTTAGATTCCATTGGAATCTGGATTGTGAATGTTAACGATATTCCATATGTATACTTATACTAACAGACAATACACATACTGTGTTATCGTCTCCCTATAATGTAGTAAAGGGAGCCCGTAACTTCAGATGGAAATTTTTCATTTGAACATAGGTGCGAGACCTTCTGTGGTGGTTAGTTTACTTACATACACGTCAAATCCAATGGGATTTCGGAATATTACATTGTGTATGGTACTCTTTCTGGCACTGGCACCCTGTTCTTGTCTTTTTTAGCCTATGTTGTTTCCTCCACTAACGTTTTACAAAGTCTGGATTAGCTGCCGTGATGTATTTTCAAGATTAATTGTCCCCTGACTATAGCAGAAAATATGCTATGGGGCAGAACTAGGTTAATACTGCGATGTAAAATGTGTGGAGCACAAGAATATGCCAATCATCCACAATGTACTCCATGTTCATGCAGGACCATTCTATGAGTACATTGCCCAAAGTTTAGAGATATTATTACACAAAAATGGTCAGTAAGTCACTAATATACTGGCAGGGGTTGTTTACAATAGTATTAAGTTCTGTTAGAAGAATGGCAGCTTGAAGCTGAATTTATTGCCAATCTGGTTTCAAACTGGCATTGTTCCTCCAACCTAAGCTAGAAACATAACATTATACATTTATGATGGTTCCACAATCATTTAAACATCAACAAAACACCCCCACAACCGCAATAGGGAAAGAACAAAACAGGGCGGTGTTGTAATTAACATTCTTAGTGTTAAAAAATGGTGCTAATTTTGCCCCACCAATTAGATACTCTCTTTCATTTGAAAGCTAACATCTGATTGTTGAGGCAAAATTAGCACAAATTTCTGACGAATAATTAAACATGCAGTGGGCACCTGTATTACACGCTATATGGAGATGTTCCCAAAAGGTATCTTCTGAGATATCTTCCCAACCATGGGGATCCAATCTGTCCTGGTGGTGATCAGTTTCTCCAGTATTAGATCTGAGCCTTGAGTTGTGGAAATGAACTCCAAACAAATGAATGGGGTAAGGGCTCACCTACTTAGACACTAATCCCTAGCTTGGATGGGGGGATATCCATTAGACTAATTACGTACCCAGGATGGGTAGTAGGGCACAGATGGCAACTAACATGTGTTGGCTGGCAGAACCAAAGTATTTAGACATATTACACTATATTTAAGAACTACTCTTCGTATATCTGTGTTGTATATAATAAACTTACTGCATTCTGGGAAAACTTTTAACATGGCAAAAGGGAATCCAGAATGGAATAATGAGGTTTCAAACAAAGTGCATTTTATTCATAAGATGTTTATTTCAATGACAGTCCCAGGTGACCGCCCCAGACCGGAATAGGACTGTTGGTGGGGAGTTTGACCCTGTAAATGTGAGAACTGTCTGGTATAGCCATATGTTACCATACAGCAGTTGTACTTTGCTGCTCTCCTCAGTTTGCTACTTACAATATCTGTTATTGTCTCTCCCTGAGATTTTTTGTTCTCTGTAGTGTTACCCCAAAAATGATATGCTGCTTCTTAATCCTGCTAATTGAAATGGCTATGATGTCCCTGGTGTCCTGTCGCAGAGAAGCTGGGGTTTAATTGGGCCTTCATTTACATCGCAGGATAGCACTAGAGCTCGCCTCTAGGGAGAGAAGGTCTTTCACTAGGATTATCATTAAACATATGGATGTAAATACAGTTATATTAAAGAGGAGAACTCAATCTATTTTTTTCTGGATTCCTATTGATGGCATCTTACAGGTCTGCAACGTTCCTTGAAACTTTTTTTTGATCGTACTTTTATTTTCTAAAATAATAATGTGTGTTTTTTATATGATTTGCGCCTGGGAAACTATTTAAATTTATCTTTAATATAGATTTTCTAAATGTGATTTATGTGGATCAAGACACATCAGTACACCTTTAAACCCCAATTTGTAAGATGAAAGAGGAAGTACAGCATAAGAGACACACCCACTGATTATATGATGTATGGGAACGTCACTGGTCAGTCTGGGCAGAAGCATGTAGGGGGGGGGGTGCGCCCCATTGACTTTCTATAAGACAAGATCCAATGACTTAACAACAGATTTTCATACACTTTCCATGGGTGACAGTCAGCCCTGGCGAGATGCCCCAGGGGTGTTGACCTTTGAAGGAATTGCCTCATTTCAATCTATCAATGATACATTAGGCAGTGCTTACTCCTTGATTTGATTGGATACATTATTTCATCCAGTAATTTTTTTTCTTCAAGCTTGGTTCTTCAGTCCCAGGCCTGACTTGATGCTCGAGAGGCAACGCTTCAGTAGGCACAAGGGAAATATACCACAATTGCCCCCCCCAAGTTCACCGTACAACTGTCACTATGTCCAGCTACAGCAAAATTTATACATAAAACAGATGATTATTATAGAAGGTACTTGAGTGAACAGCTGAAATATAACGTTAAAATTGACACTAAAAGCTCGTTCACGCTAGGTCTGTTTTGGTGCTTTGGCAGTGGACCGTTTTTCAAACGCAAGGACACATAGAATTCTAAAGTACTTTCGTACTATGCGTTCCAATTGTGTCCGATGCATTTCGGGGTCCTTTTTTGCAGTGGCGTAACTACCGCCCTTGCCAACCTCGTGGGGGGTGGACAGGTAGTTAGCATGCCCCAATAATCCTCCCGTCCTTGGACCACTGTAACATTCTGCTACTCTGACTGTTGCTCACGGCCCTGTCATCTCTACTCCTCTCCAGTGTATGATTAAACTCGGCTATCCGGATCATCCCTCACTCTCCTCCAAAGGAACCCCAAACCACCGAACTTCAGTCCATAGGGGTGGCTTCCCAAACAAAGAATACAATTCAATTCCCTTCTTTTAAACTTTAAATCCCTCACTACGCTCTGCACCTCCTACTATCTTCTCTTGGTCCATGTTTCCTGGACGTTGCACCTCATCCACTCACAAGGCACATTCTTCCTACAAACCCTCACGAACACTGACTCCTCCATCTTAAACCAAGATTTTAACTTTAAATTTTTAAACTTTAGTTTATGTAAATTTAATTTAGATGGGTGGGAAAGCCATGATCAAAATACAGACTGCTCTCATTCGCTATGAAACTAAGTAGGGTAGTACACTGAGTAAATTCTACAAATATGGTACCTGGGTATGAAATATATGGGAATGACTCCTCTCCCTCTCCACAAACGCGGAATAAAACCCTACCCATGTTAATAATTCCTAAAAAAGTTTGGCGTGAAGTGACGAGAGGAGACCATGTTTTTTGACACTCACATCAATATAATACTTTCTATGTGTTATTAACTATCTATGTTTTTGATTTTGTTAAGAAATATTGTTACTATCAACAACTGGTGAGATCCAGAATTATAAACTGACAGTGATGCGACTAAACCAAATGCTACTTCAGACATGGAGTAGCATTTCCTTCCTATCCTTCCTATATCCCTCCCTAGTTATATTATTTTGATTATTTTGTATTAAATTACTGTTGTCATCAATACAGGCAATATATGTTTGTGACCTGTTTTCTAAATAAACACTGTTTACATTTTTTTTAAATTTTATCTCGTATAATGGCTGACACATTATCCACCTTGATTGTGATACTCTGTATTTTTGTAAGTGTAAAATGCTGCGTACCCAAGTGGCACTACAAAATAAAATATAATACATCTACATATACGAGACAAGTTCAGACATTGTATAGGATTATGTCCTTTTTATGGTCCTAGCAAAGTCACAGTCTCTTCTCTGTCCTCTCTGTTGTATATGCTTTAGCTTGAGTGTAACTTAAAACAACATTTTTGCAATTGCACGATGCGTGCAGTTTTTCAAATTTTTTCGCCATGCATTCATGTTAATTACATCGATCATGAAAAGTTTATACCATGTACAAAAAATGATAGACGGACACAGCATGCAACTTGGGGCAGTATGGAGTGAAGATCCCGCCACACCCGTATTTAAAAGATAACATTTCTTTTATTATGTTCAACGTTCAGAGCAACAAAGACCCTTTTCTACAAGACAAACCTAGGGGTATGTTTATAAAAGTTATCGCTATCGCAGGACATGCAATGCACTATAGACCGCTATTTTCGCCTTATTTAGTAAAACGCCATTTTCGCTTTTGCGGAAAAGTATCGCCTGCGGCGATGGTGTGGCGATAGTTTTTTACCTTATCTGTGCATAAGTGTGGGTTCACTGTGAAAAGAGGAGTTGCTCTCTTAGTGTAGTTTCGAAGCTATCTTTGTCACTTTTTTTAATTACCAGCCTCTATAAATCAAACCACCAGGGAGTATTACCTCTTTACCATTCATTATGTGCTTGAGCTTTTTGGTAGCATTATTATGCTACTTTTTGCTTGATCACTTTTCGCTTTTGATGAAATACCGCCTTTTAAATTATAACTTGAGGAAAGGAAAAAGATGGAAAGTTTAAAAATTATGGTAAAGGCTGTGGGAAATAGCCAAAAATAACACTGCTTTATATAGTCCTCAGACCCCCATTTGATTTTATTGTAAATAACCGAATCAGAACATTAAAAAAAAAAATTCTTAAAACAAGGAAATCTCAGATGTATTCAATAAATGCTGGAGAAAATAGTTCTAACACCCACCTAGTTACTTATTTCGTATTGAGAAAACACTACCACAATGGACTGCCAACCCCGCAAGGACCTTGGCAGCTCAATAAATGGCCACTTATGGCTTTTCGCCACCTCAAGACATAAATATGCTTGAGCGAAATATGCGGTAATGAACCTTTCGCCATGGTTTATCATTGCTTATAAAATAGGAAAAGGCCAAATTAGGCGAAAACGCTGGCTTTAAAGAAGGCGGAAGAAAGTTTAACAAACCTTTATAAATATGTCCCCAAAAAAAAAAAAAAATGTTGGGTTTGAGAAAGGGGTCTTGTTGGCTCCGAAAGCGTGACATAATATAAAGAAATGTTATTGTTTAATCTGGTGTGGGTGACTCGTTCTACTACATACTTGGTCATATATTGCCTTCTCAGCAAGCATTATCAACTATCACCCATAAGGCTAAAGCCTTATCTAAGATATGTTGTATTTCAATTAGATCAACTTCCAAGTCAGTTGATCTAATTGATACAACAGATATACCATGACCTGGATGAATAAGAACCTTCACAAGCATAACATTATCTAGGTTGAGATCGCTCCTATTCGTTTTGGATATGCATTGGGGGGGCCATCCATTTAAAACTATTGGCAGAACACCAAATGCGATGTTTGAAATTGCAGTCAGTTCGTCATAGGCCCTTAGTGTTCATCCAATAGAAAACGCTGTTATAAAGATGAAGGTTGAAGTAGCCGGAAAAAGAGCACTAATTTAGCCATAGATCCTCTCAAATGTCAAGCAGGTCTTCCAGCGCCACCTACTGCTACTTAAATAATCTCACAGAAACAAATATACAAGCGGTATATTTTTTCTGCCCATGACAGTAAATGAAAAATGGAAACCATGCAATAAAATGATTTAGCAAACAGTTTAAAAGGATACGATATGTTTTTAAAGTTTATTTCAAAAAACAGTTCTGAAAAGGGATAGGCTCTGGATTGAACTCCTAACTCCACAATAGTTGATCATGTAGAGCACCAGCCCAAAGAAAATTGATTCTGCCAGTCTTCCTCCTGGCTCAGGCACGATCTTTACTACAGATATAGTCAGGACTAACTGGCAATGAAAACTGTTAGTTCTGTATCCCAAAACAAAAATATTGTGATGGGAATAATCAATTCTTCTTCCTGCCTCAGTACTTTCCATTTTTAAACCTTAATTTTTAGAGTAATGACATCCTTTAAAGCATTTGAAAACTACTTATAGATAAGAGTTTTCATTTACAGGCCTGCTCAGATAATCCATACTCAGCACCAAACTGTAAATCTAGAGTGTTTAGACACCCAACATGTAAGCTCCTGCTCCATAGAAAACAAAGGACAGCTTGATTAGTCAATCACCATATTCCTTTATACTGACCAGTCCCTGATATATCGTTGTTTGCATTTTGGGAACACCTGTGCAAGTTCCCCATGTGGAAACCAATTTAAAGCAGGGTCAGATTTTCTCTCAGGAGCTTTAGGATGCCCACCCAATGGTTTTAAAACCAGCGCTGATTCAGGAAGTTAAAGTGTCCTTACTCAAACCTTTACATTATCTGAAATTACAACTTGAGAGAAGTATAATGGTGGTTACTCCAATTATGTGTGCTTGCTGTAACTTAAAATATTAAAGTGTGTAGGGAGTGCTCCTATTGCTCCCACCTCCTTTCACTGACTCCTTGTAGTGTAGTGCGACACTTATATGTTTGCAACAGCTCTACATGGACCTGCTTCTGCTTACACATCTCCCCCTCTCTCCCCCTGCTGTCTTTTCCTCACTGGATTTCTCGTTAATTGTTGCAGAAAGTGTGCTTGGCAGGCAAACCAAAGATCCCAGTAAAGGGCTGCCACACTGAAACGCAACGCAATCGCTGCGATTTCATGTGCGATTTTTGATCGTTGCGATTGCGATTCTTCATAAGTATAGGAAACACGCAGATGCGTTTGGGCGAATTAAACAAATGCAGAACGCAAACGCAAACATCGAAAAACGCGCTTTTTTGCGTTGGCCCGCGTTTTCAAATAATTTTGAAAAATCGCAACGCAATCGCAAACGCAAAAAAAAGCACGCAGCATGTGTGGCCTAGCCCTAAGGGGTCAGGGATAGAACATAATTTCTGCTTCTGGATGCGACAGGTCTTCCTGTAAATGCTGTGATTTCACATGATAGATTCTCACGGATCTACCTCAGATTTAAAATATGAAAAAGTTTTGGAAGTAGTGGGATATCTTGCTGTATAGATACACCTACAGTGAATTCATAAATAGTTTATATAGTCTATAATAGTTAGATGGTAGATCCCTTGTCCTATATTAGGGCCTTCTGCATTGTGTTTCGACCTTGCACACTTCACCTGAGAAGTGAAGCTATAAATTTGCACCCAGAATTAAATGACATTAAGAACCCTGAAATTAGTAGCTTTCTTCCCATCTAGTCAGTCTGCCAAAGACTAAAGAGAAAACCATGAAAAAAGAAACATATAACAGAAAGGCGTTTCTGAGACAAACCACCGTTTGTTGCAGAAATCTGCTGTCCATCTGCCTGCTTTTTCTTTTCATTGTTGGAATGACATCATTTCTACTCAATATGGCCAGCCCTAACCATGCTTTATTACCACTCCACCACCACTCCTTCCGTCTCTTCTTGTACTATCTTTACTTTGGTTGCCAACAGTTATGGACAAAAATCAGCACTAGCAACAATTTTTTAAAACATTTCATTATAGTACAACACAAAATCATGTTCTCAGACACACAATACACACATTGGATGGGTTCCCAACACGTCCAATCGCTCATTTGTCCGGTTGGATGTTGGTTGTTGAATAAAACATAAATATTTGGGCGATCGACAAGATCCCTGAATGACGGTTGGTCGGCCGTGAAACATTGGATGGTATGTACCCAACCTTTTTATTTATATCAAAGTTACTGAAGTTTTAATGTTTTAGAAATAAAACAGATAGAAAGAAGAAGATATCTAAGAAGGCGTCTGGTGTATATTGCTTATACTCTGCTATAAGACAAATGGGATAGATGGGTAAGGAAAGCAATGAGGATAGTAACGGATTACACATTCTCAAGTTGTTACATTGTAATCACTTAGTTTTGGGATTGGCTATTGAGACAAAAGTAGCTTTTCTCTGTTTCTTGGAAAAATTATCACACAGACCATTGTCTGAGAATCGTGTAGGTCTTTTGTTCATAGATGCTTCTTCCATACGAATTATTGGTTAAGTTGTTGATCCATTCTTTTATGGGGGGTAGTTGACTGTCCGTTATCTTAAGGTGGCATACACAGTCACTATTCTTCCGATCTGATTTGCGATTGTCTGAAATGATCAAAAATCCATCGGAAAGAACCAATCGCGTATCCCTACCTTGCACGGCAATTTCCATAGATTTCAGCTTGAAAACTAACAGAAGGTATTGTGGTCTGGTAGATGGAGTCGATGGAAAGTTTTCCATCTTGCCGATAACGGTTTTTCGATATCGGCAATCGTCTATAGAAAACCCGAAAAGTGTCATTGATATTCTGATCAATTTGATCGAATTATCGTCCCGTGTATGCCCTTTATTAAATACAGCTCTTACCTGCAATCAGAAAAACACTGGAGAATTGGTTGGTTGTGAAGAGATACTCAAGCAGTGCAGGGGATGAGCTCCTAAATATTGTTGTATAAATTTACAATGGAAGTCCCAAGAATATATTAGGGGACACCTTGAACCATATTTGTAGCTAGGGCCATATATTTATCGCTAGTAGTTTTGTGATACGCAGGTTTTTGTTCCTGCATGACTGCGGACGTAAAAAATACGTCTGCAACTTACATTCACAGCAAATAGGCATAAAATGTATGTCTGTTTCATTGTAAGCTTAAAGGAAGGAACAGCTGCTGCTGCTGGCTCGGGCACATTAAGGGCACGGCACCAGAGGCGTGGGCTAAGCAAGCTGAATCGTGGTTTGTAAGGCTTCTTACACAGCAGGGGAACATTTTTCATAACGTAAGTAAAACGAATGTTAGCTTTTGGGGGTGCTCTATTAGATACTAATTTTGTTAAAGGGGTGTACATGCCCTTTAAGGAATCTGAAGAAAATGGAATCATGTAAAGCAGAATAACTAAGTTCCAACATGGTGCTAAATTTAAGACATGACACCAAAACACTGAGGTGAGAATACCATGCGGTATTTCCATTGGTGCCAACATCACGGTATCTGTGTGAGGTGCGCAGTATGGGTAATACCACTATGTGATATTGCAATGTGCCTGATTATGTGGAGTACAATCAATTCTTGTAATGGCGGTTAAGCCGGAATGTCGTTGAGATCCTACCTGACCAAACGGCCGTATAACAACCGATTGTCGATGTAATGACCGTTCAGTGGGCAGCCGGCATTGCGTAGTGGTTGCAGTGGTGTGACCTCCACCTTCCCCATTACTTCTATCACTGCTTTGGTTGGAATGGAGCATACTTCCGGCTGCTCGTGCACGAACTCTGCAGAGGTTTGAATCTCTCGCTCACTCTGATTTTGGGAACACTCGCGATTGGCTGAGGACTCTCCCTTGCCTTTCATTAAAGGGCCAGAGAAGATCTGGAGAGAAACTGCCTCCACTTGCCCCTATGTGCGGATGCCCATGGTTGCAGGTTGGGTATGTAGCTTATCCATGCAGCACAAGATTTTATAGGCGTTTAGGCCTAGGTCACCTAGCATGCTTTTGCCCATTTGTGCCGTGATTTTGAAATTGGAAATCACGGGAAAGCGAAAATTCTCCAGATTTCCGATGCGCATCATCTGTTTGCGTTTGGTAACGCATGCGTTTACCATTTCTGGTCGTTAATGCATGCTTTTCCATAGCGGAAAACGGCAAATTGCATGCACCAAAACGCACACGCGAATGCACAAAATGGTGCTCAAGCTCATGTGTGACAACGCTCGCGATTGTGTGCGCAATTCTGGTGCAGTACAGTGGCCTCAGCCTACGTCTTATAACAAAGCTGTAATAACATGTGGCCCTGGATGTTTTTATATATCCCAGCATTCCCAAGATGAGAATTGCTGGGTATTGTAGTTTTAACTAGGTTGGACATCCCTAATATCCAGAGTTGCCACTGATTTACATTCTCCAATGCATTCACTTACACTACAGATTTCCTCTCTGCCATAAATCACAACTCACCACAAGAGAACACGATACCCAGCATGCCCCACCGCGGCACCTACTGCGCAAGAGCTTTATAGTGATTGCGTTGTATCTACGAACTACGTTTCCCGCAAACCACTCACGCTCGCTACCACGCCCCGCGCCTGCGCGTAGGTATGTGGGGGGGCTCCGTGTCAGATTCGGGCTCCAGCTGCCCCCCAGCACAGTGCGCTACGCCGCTCTGGAGCAACATGGCGCTGAAAGAATCCAGAAGGTGGAGAAGAAAAGAAAAGGGGCACAAGGAAAATTAGGCAGCGCGCGGCCGCGAAGAAGCGAAGTACAATGCCGCCCCGGCCGCGGAACCTTCGAAACTAACTGGGTGGGACGGACGGAACCGGGCAGCCTGATGGACCGTTAAGCGTACAAAGGGCAGCGCGGAGCAGTCTGAGAGTTAATGAGCAGATTTTGAGGGGAGCGCGAGCGCCAGAGTTAAGAAAGCCTCGCCCACAAGCCTAGCAAGTTGTGTGCCTACGCGCAGTGTCTTAGTAGGAAATTCGCAAGGAGAGTGGCATGTGTATTGGGGAGATGAGAGTAAAATGTCAAATGCGCATGCGCCCTGGCTGACAGCGCACAGAGCAGCCCCCTCCTTTTCCTGCTAAATCATTTGCCAGAAGGGATCCACAGGCAGCTGCTGGGGACGACCTTAAAGGATAGAAGGGACAGTGCAGAAAGGAGGGGGTCAATAGATAAGGGATATCCAAATGTATTGTTTTGTGAAGCATCTGCATAATTGCATAACCCCCCCCCCCCCCTTAGATGAAATGCATGGGAAACTTGCAGTGTTTATATTGTGCACTAATAAATTGGGATTACCCTGTGAAAAACACGGAACCCTTGCTGTTTTCTGTTTTGAGAAACTTGCCAATAAGGTTTTTGTTAATTTATTGCAACCTCTGCAGTAGATCAGCTAATTCAGATTCAATGTCAGACTCCACTCTTTTTAATATACTAACGCATAATCCATGTTGATTACACAAAACATAACATGCAAAGCATTGTATATGTAGTGATGGTGTCTGATTCAGAACAAAACTAAAGAACTACTGGCTAGGAAGTAGGCACAATACCCCACTGGCCATCCAAGCCTATCGCATTACTTATATAATTTTACAATTCATTATATTAAATATACACAATATATGTTGAAATCCATGAATCCATGGTGCTTTCACTTTATCTGTGTAGGAAAGAATATGAGGTTTTGCAATAAGCTAAAAAAAAAAAAAAAAACTGCAAGTTTAAGAACTACACTGTGGTGCTGAATCCTGTTATATTTATTGAAAACAGCTGTTTATGCTATGGATATTATGATGGGGGCAAAGAGCACCAAAGGTTCTAGTTGATAGTATGAAAATATCTATAGCATTAGAATAGCAAAAGTAACCATATTTCATGTTACAGAGTCATCTTTCCATTTTCCTCTGTGTGTCTTTATTATTGTTTAGTTTCAAAGCTGGTGAATTTGTTATTTCCGTTTAGATAAATGGACAATGTGTTAGTTTGGTGTCAAATTTAAAAACATTGGTTCCATTTAAACTTGTTACTCAAAACAAGTTTCCAGTAATGGCATAGAAAAATTCAATCAGATAAAATGAATATAATTAAGCTCTAAGATATGGGCCAGATTGTTTTAAACTTTATGTGAAACACTTTAAATGCCTGTTTACTGTTCCAAGCAGTTTAGCTAATGTAATCCATGAATAATTATAGTGCTCCAAAGAACATTTATATCTAAATGAAAACTACTTTAGGGAATTTTCTTTCCCTGCATAGACAGAATAAAATTAAATATTGTTAAACCAAGTATCTGCAGTAAACTGTGAATCTGTAGCATTTGAGATTGTACTGCTGATATATCTGTATACTTAGTTGAAGAATGTGCTGATGTAAACATTGGAGACTAAGTGGCTAAATTTGCACAAGGCAGAAGTGTCGTTGTTTCTTTCTTTGCTGCCGTAAGTTAATTTGGAACAGTTGATGACACAATTCACATACTGATAGTATATTTATCACAGGGCGATTTAAGCAGTGTGGGATTTTGTAACACACTTTAGACACTGGCTGACTTGACTGGTCATTCTATAAAGCTTTCTTAACTCTGAGTAATAATAATACTTTGTGGATTAATGGATTTTTAAATAATTAAATGTTCTCACTATTCACTTTAAGGATTATGTATAGGTCGAAAGAGTTATTGAAAAGTAGCTTGTGGGTAATATCTGAATGACAACTAAGAATGAGTTGGACCTAGTTTGGAACTGATGGTTTCAAAGTTCTGACAGAACTCTCAGATTTTTCAAAACACTGAACTTTTTCAGGATTTTCGGATTTAAAAAATACCGGGCGTTTTTGTGAAATATCGTTTTCATAAACCCTTAATTTGAATAACTGAACCCTCAATTCTGAAAATAGTAGAAATAGCGAATATGCTGTCCCTCGATTTAAATATTCAAAAGTGATGGAATAGTTAGTGGAAACTCGAAATTGCTTGTCGGAATGGAAAGTTACAATATAATTTTTTTGGTTCTGTGTACGTGTTCCCCAGACCATTGTCCAGGTCCCTGAGCCATTACACTAACTTACTTTTGCTATTTATTCCTAAAATTAACCAGAACTTTCAGATTTTCTACTCCCATTGACTTCTATTGGTCTGGTTATAAGATTTTCAATTTTTTTTTTTTAAAAATCCAATCTGGAACGAAACTCTGTGGTTCGTTCATCTTTTATGATGACAAATGATCAGCTGATCAGAAGTGTGTAAAGTTTTGCCAGGTCTGGCCTGTGTTTTCACACCAATGTTTATGATGGTCTCAACAGGAAAACGTAGTGTTCTTTATCGGCAACATCGGAACCAGTCAGGTTTGCCATTTGTCTGAAAGGAGCCTTAAGCATAGTGTATCGTGACTAGATACCAACCTTGTATTAAGACTGGCCATTACACCTCTCATTCACCAATCTACCGAAACACCCACCAATCTACCGAAACCCTGCAAATTACCATTGGCAACACTTAGCGTTCTGTCAGCAGGCCATTAATTTCAGTGGCTTGCAGTAGGTCTCACTGCTGCAAGCAACTGGACATGTTTGCAGATTTGTGTACAGTTCTTTTGCAATTGGACAAAAAAATCCCAAACTTTCAGATCTCTGAAACAACTGATTTCGGTAATTATTGTGTGGAAAATCAGTTTTTTTTATGCAAAAAGGATGCACAGACTATCTTTAGCACGCTTGGATAATATACTTTGACTCCTCGCTGATTTTTAATTGTGCAAAATTATCCTGCTTACAAGTTTGAGGATATATTTATGCAAATTGTGTGGTTATTTTCCTGATAATTCTTTGTTTGTCTGATACATACAGGAACTCATGGATTTGCAGAGGGATCCCCCAGCACAATGCTCTGCTGGACCCGTGGAGAGGAACTGTAAGTATAATTTGTATCAAATACCCACAAAGGTAACCAGTATGTATGGTTATCACACATTTATATGTTCTGATTGAAATCTTAATCAAATATATAACCATTTGTATAATACAGTTTTAATTCTTTATTTTTGCGTACAGAGATGGTTATTGTTACCTAAAGCTAATTAGAGACGCAAAGATTCCACCAACACAAGCCTGACAACATCCGTTATGGACAAAAATGGTTTGTGTATGTAGATGTATTGTTGATGATCCGGAGGTCAGTTCATCGACGATGCCCAATGGTCGTCCATACACTAACCGATTCTTGACATTTTTTGGGTATCGTGGAGGAATCTTCACGTCTAAAAGACACAGTCTGTTAGTTTGTTTCTAGGCACATTCCCTATCTGGCTTCTGGAATTGTCCAACCCTGCTGTAATGAAATTGTTTATACAAAAAAAATAACTGCTTGTGGATATCGTTGGATATAGGTTCCTGCCAGTAAAGTGGACGTTTTAATCTGAAATAGTCTGGCTCAACTTTTAAGTATACATGTTTGGTAAAATATTGTTTTGGAACAATCATTAGACAATTGTTCCAATGACCATTTATCTAACAGTACAGCCAGGCTGCTTGGCAGTAGCGAGCAGCCTGTTTTTTCTATGAGAAGGGAGGAAGCAAGGTCTTCCTTAGAGCAGCACGGTGGTCAGTGGTTAGCACTGATGCCTTTCAGTGCTGAGGTCCTGAGTTCGATTCCACCCTTGGACACATCTGCAAGGAGTTTGTGTGTTCTCCCCGTGCTTACGTGGGTTTCCTCGGCACTTCAGTTTCCCCCACATCATAAAGACATATGATAGGTTGTATGTGTACATATGTAGCGCTATAAGAATAAAATACATACATACAAGGTCTAAGAGACTCCTGCGGTGCACACAGAACAAGGACGTTCAGTTGGATGGGTCAGTAAACTGTGGGGAATTTTAAGCTTGGGTACTCACATAAAAGATCTTTAAAGATAACAGACAGGATCTGCAAGATTCTGTCGCTGATTTTTATAAAGATAACTACTTACAGTCCAGAGCATCTCCTTATGTAAATCATAGGGAGAACCTTCAGTACTGTATATTTCCTAGTGCACGTCCAATTCAAATTGTTTAAATGATTATTCTCTCTGATGCTGCTTTTTTGGTCAAGTAGTTGCACTTTATAATGGACGATACTATCCCATTTTAGCTTTGTGTTACAATGGGGTTTGACCAAGCCTCTGGGAACATGTACTCAACCAATGGTAGGTCTGGGCTCAGGTGAGGAAAGTACTTATAGCAGGAGAGTTAGTCCACAGAAGCTAGCTGCAGTGCAGCATTGACTTTCAGCTTCTGAAAGCAAGTACTGATAGAGCAGGACCCAGCGAAAAAGCAAACGTTGGTAGGTGGGCTTAAAATAATTTGGCCAAGTTATTGAACCTAATTGCTTTTATTTATCTAGAGAGAAAGCAGGGCTTCATAGAGCAGCATCATTGAGGGAATAATAATTAAGCAAATTAAATTGGGCGTGCACTAGGCTTCTAATTTTGTTTTTATACTGTATTAAATCTGTCCCTAGTTGCAGTTTATAATGGTTGTTACTATCCCATCTTATATATTTTGACTGTATATTTCCCTCAGCCCATGCTGTTCCCTTTAAGTATAGGAGATGAGCGTGGCTGAGGAGGCTTTCAGGCATTTCCGAGGGAAACGTGAGGATGGCGGTGAACGTTGTCGGCCTCGGAAATGTCAGAAATGCGTTACTTGCTTTAACGATTCTGTCAGATCCAACAGCAAGTAACGCAGTTCTCACCTTTCCCGAGGCCGAAGAACGTTCACCGTTCATTAAAGTGTGTACCCACCTTACACTCTTGATCATTTGGAAAGCGATTGACCCATTGGATGGACACATACCGCAGACATTTCGTGCCAACTAGCCAAAATTCCAAAAATATTGGTGGGTCTGCATGGAATATTTGATTGTGTGTACATAGCTTCATATCTTTTTTTTAACACATCTTGCAATTTTGGCCTATCCTAAAATCATGTTAAAATTGTTTATCTATGTCTTTTTTTTGTCTTGTAGTGTTCTTTGGCAAGCCACTATTATGGGCCCTGTAAGTATCCTCATCTCATCCTGTTCACTGGCAGTTTATTTTACAACACTTTATTAATTCCCTTATTAATAGTTATTTTAAATGTAATGTAACCTTCTTTACACAGTCATTTACACACAAGCGTATTAACAGTCTAACTGCATAATTGATTTTTTCACAAGATCCAGAGTTGCAAAGTTGCTTGTTTTAGCTAAGCCATTTTTGATAGAAGCATTATACAACCATAATCATTAAAAATGTATGTTAGTTGTAGTGCTAAGGTCTTGTACACTCTGTCCAATGGCTTAATCAATCGTCTAGCACAATGCTTCAACTGAGAGCTCAATAGGCTGAACCATAGGTCACATACAAATTGTTGGCTGCTGCACTTTTTCTTCCTACTGCTTGCCTAACAATCCGTTTACTTATTGGTTGTTTTGTATGAAGATAGGTACAAATTGTACCAGGCCTAAAGGTGCCCATACGCTGTGTGCATTTCCATCAATCCATATGCAAGTAGACATTTCTATTGATTGACATTAGTCACAATAGTTTTTTTTTAAATCGGTTATTGACGTAGATTTTCTGATGTCTATCATATTATTGTCAGTGCAGCTGCGCTGAGTAACTATAAATCTCATTGTCCCTTGTTGGTTCATTGAAGGTGACTGAGGAAGTCTTTTCATTTGTCGTTCTTCTGCTTCAGACATATTATTTTGCAGCTCTTCTTGTCTGATATTGTTTTTCTTTGTTGCAGAAGGACAGTCCCTTTCAAGGAGGCGTTTTTTTCCTCACAATTCACTTTCCCACAGAATCCATTTAAACCTCCCAAAGTAGACACGGAGATGTTTCCTTTTGTGTTTGGAACTCTCTGTGATATAGTGCTAATAAACGTCTTGGTTTTCTTACAGGTGGGCATTCACAACCAAGATTTACCATCTAACATTAACAGCAATGGCAGCATCTGCCTGGATATTTAAGGAGCCATTGGTCCCCAGCTCTAATGTGTCCAAAGGTAGCAAGTGTTTTCTTGTGGTGGTGATGTTGGGTTCTATGTGAAAGGTACTAGATACAAGCATTGGTAAGGCTCGTTTGGAATATGCAGTGCAATTGGAATCCTATGTACGAAAGGACATCTTGGAAATGGAGAGGGTAAGTTAAGGGCAACTAAATAATAAGGGAATGGGGGAGATAAATATGAAGACAGATGGATAAATTCCCAACTATGCACTAGAGAAAAGGCGCTTGCGTGGGATATGATCAGTGTATAAATACATTAATGGGCCATACAATAAAACTGTCTGGACATTCACCATAGAACATGTCAGGGACACACGGACATCCCTTAAGACTGGAAGAAAAGAAGTTATTCAAAAAGGTTTTTCATGTGAGAAAGGTAAAAACTATGGAACTGTCTTCCATGGATGTGGTGATGGCAGGTTAATTAGATAGTTTCAAAAAGCTTGATGAGTTTCTGAAAAAAAAGTTGCATGTTAACTTATATTGATACATAAAGTGGAGTTGATCCAGGGATATTTGTGGGTATTGCGAGTTGGTTGGACTCGATGGACATTTGTCTTTATTCAACCTCAAATAATGTACTATACTAATTTCTATTCTTTTATTGTTTAGTTATGGTAATTAGCTATTATGTTTTAAAGACTTTTAGCTATTGGCTTTCACCAACTGACAGCTAGATGAGTCAGGACATCCTATAATGCAATGTCCATCTCCCTGGTACATTGTATAGCACTGGGCCAAGGGGACAGCATAGAAGGTTGTCTCATGGTTGCCTGCTGATTTACAGGGGATCTGTTTAATTTATATGAAACTGATCTTGTTCTGTATATACAGCAACATGGTATATGTAATAAGTAAAGAGACACAACATTGGTACTTGTGCATACCGTATTGTGGTTTGAGTAAGTTCAAGGCTTTTAAAGTTGCAAAAAAACTAGAAAGGGAAACTAAGTATAAACTTGAATTTGACTTGAAAGCCGCATTTTGGAAGGATGTGTGCTGCAGATTTTAAAACTCAATAATGGCAATGATGAGGACATTGTTGTTTTTACTTACCCTTTAAATATAGCCATCACAGGAATGAATAGGTCAGGTGTTTTTTTACTCGTGTCAGGCTGGGGGATAAAAGACTTACGGGGAGATTCAATAAAAGTTCTTATCGTTAAAAATGCGCTAATTTTGCCCCAACCAATCAGATATATATAACATTTGAAAGCTAACATCTGATTGGTTGGGGCAAATTTAGCACCATTTTTACGATAAAAACTTTTATGAATAACCTTTAACTTTTTTGATGATTGGTCTAAAGTTGTTTTTTTTGACTATACTTACCCTTTAAATATGGTTGCCACATGAATAAATGGGTTGCTCATTTGGCGAGTGTACCTGCGTCAAGTTGGAAGTTAAAAAAAAAAAAATTATTTTGATGACTGGTCAAATTTTTTTTTTTAACTTTAATTACACTTTAATTTCAAGTATCGCTGCCACAGTAATGGAGGGGTAGGTCAGTAGGTGTGTTTACCTGGGTCAGGTTGGAAGTTAAAAAAATAAACTTTTTTGATTATTGATCAAAATTTGTTTTTTGACTATAGTTACCCTTAAGTATGGCCCACAGAAATGGATAAGAAGATCAGTAGGTGTGTGTGCCGTCAGGTTGGGGTTTAAAAAAAACAACTTTTTAATGATTAGTCAAAATATTTTTGACTATAGTTACCCCTTAAGTATGGGCTGCCACTGAAATGAAGGGTAGGTCAGTAGGTGTGTGTAACTGGGTCTGGTTGAGGGGGTATGTCTTTTTTTTGTGTTTACAACCATACAACGTTTTATTGAGGATATGTCAAATTGTTTTTTTTTTTAACTTTATTTACCGATTAAGTATGGCTGCCACAGGAATGGAAGAGGGTAGGTCAGTAGGTGTGTTTTGCATGTATGACCATATAACTAAATCTTATTGATGATGATCAAAATGTAAAAAAAATATTTTGACTATAGTTACCCTTTAAATATGGCTTCCATGGGAATTGAAAGGTAGGTCAGTAGTGGGAGTACTGGTCTGTGTGGGGGGTTGGGGGTATCAGCATTTGTATTTATGACCATGAAACAGACTGTGCTTGTGAAGGTTTCATTCATCCAGGTCATGGTATATCTGTTTATTCAATTAGATCAACTGGACTTGAGTTTAGTTCTTGAAGACGTTTCGCTAGTCATCCGACTGGCTTTCTCAATTCGCAGTGCAGTGCAGTGAAGAATGCTCTGATTGTTTGGGGGAGACCAAACAACAACTGCATAACGTATGGCCCAGCACAGAAGAGCCAATTCCTCGGGTCAGGAATCAGCCGTGTACTGCATCTTAAGGATAAAGGACATACCTTTGAAGATTGTAATGTTAACATATTGGCAAAGGAACGTGACTGGTTCAAGAGAGGTGTCAAGGAGGCCATTTATGTGAAAATAAAGAAACCAAACCTAAATAGAGGTGGGGGGGTTCGACACCATCGTCTTTTTGTACAATGCTGTTTGACACTCTGGCGTTCCTAAACACCTCTAGCCACTATCTAATCACGCCCTTAACACCTGGCTGTGATATGCTAATTGGGATTTTCCAGGGTACATAATTGCCACAGATTCTTGCACAAGTCATTCTGAATTGAGGAACGCAGTCGGATGACTAGCGAAACGTCTTCAGAACTAAACTTCAAGTATTGATCTAATTGAATACAAACAGATACATGAAACAGACTGTTTTGAAATATCCACATTTGAGGATTGTTACCATTAGCTTGGTAATAGACACTTCTCCTATATGCCCCGCAGGTCTGTACCGAATTTCATGTCTCTAGCTCAAAACTGTGGGAGGAGATACAGTCAAAATAGGGGATGAATAAAACAGAAGAAGAAATAGAAAGGTGTTTTTATTGTTTTGTGTAGTCTATACAGTCTATACCTGCCATAAACATACTGCAGAGTTGTTGCTTTTTTTTGCACTGCTAGACCTTACAACTTTTGCTAGCAGCTGGGATTTTTCACTTCAAAGCTATTCACTTCAAACCAACGAATAGAAGGATCTCTCTCTTCAGCGCTGATGTGGAACTGCTTTATAGTACTTACAGACAAGGTGGACAGCAATACAACTCAAAAGGATTAATAATAACAATCATTTAAATGATTGTCCCAATCAATTGTTTGGCCATTCCTATCATGTGGGCAGCTTTAAACCAGCCATAGACACAAGATTTTGCTCCATTATGGATTATATCATTGTCATCCATCTCCTCTTCAAACGCAGTTCTGATGCTTTCCAAACATTGATTCAACTATTATTAGATTGGTCTCAGCAGATCCATTATCCAGAGATGGAATTATGTCTTCTTGCTTGCACCTTATTAGCACATTGTTATATTTGTGGGTCATTCTTTCCAAACAGAATGTCTGAAACCCTATATTGGGAGACAGTGTTGGTGTGTTTATGGCTGAAGGGTGTTGTTAGATAAATTGTAAACAGACAGAGCTTTTGACTTTTGGCTTTTCACTTGCAGTTCTGCTATCAATCTGTTCTCTACTCTGTGACCCAAACCCAGATGATCCTCTGGTACCGGAGATTGCTCACACATATAAAGCAGACCGGGAGAAGTAGTCGCATGCTGCTTATTCCTGTAGTTTGTTTTGTGTAAGGACTGTTCATATTGACTGTAAGCACTATATGTTGAAATCACCGTGTGGTTGTGGGAAGCTGTTTTTTTCCGACCTGTAAAGGTAATGTAATGTGTCCTTGGAGGTTTAAATGTGGACAGCTGTCTCTGTTAGTATTTTATATGCAATATTAATATGATGTTTTAATTGAAAGTAAAAATCATTAAAGGGACACTATACTGAAAAAAATTATTGCCTCATCTTAATGTATAATTGAATACATGTAAGTAGCACTTGATTGCGTGTGTTGTGCAGCACATGTTTTACTCAGGAGCCGTATCCCCCCTCTTCTTTTAACCACTCCCACTTCCATCTGACCTGATCTTTTCCCACAAACAACTGTCAAGGCTGCACACAGCAAACAGCATTCCAACTGTCAAAACTTTGTCACCATTCCAGCTACAGTAAAACTACCCACTAATGAAAGTCGTCGGCGTTCAAGCCAACGGATGTCAAATCCACTGCCATGTCTACTGACCCAGCAGTCCTTACTGCCTTTGTGGCACACACCACCTAAGTGGAAAATACTTGACAATCGCTTGTGCATGCACACTTTTAGACTTGCAGGAACTCTGGAGACCTTTTTCTCTGGGCTTTACAGTTCTAAAATATACATGTTACTAAGAATTACAGTTCAGAATATACATGTTGCTAGGAATTACAATTCTAGTATACAGTGGTGATATGGATTACAGTCCTAGTATATACATGGTGATATGAATTACAGTCCCGTATATACATGATGAGAGAATTACAGTCTAGAAATACATGGTGATAGAATTACAGTGTCACCCAGCTAAGGTGGATTATGGTAGTGACTCACAGGTTAATTTTAGAAATCACCCAGCAGTCTCAGGTAAGGGAGAGATTGCTTGTTGTATCTTTGTGAATTGTTATTAGGAAAATGTGTTTGGAGATTTTTATTCCCCTTTAAACATGTTCAAACAGTGAGAAACTCAATTGAGGGTAACGATTGGGTAAATTATAGTGCTGTTAATCAATATCCATTTATAATCCAGATCATGTTACACATTTATGACAAATGCTCTCTATACAAATGAATTCTTGGATTGTGATATTTCTAGATCAGATGTGGCTGCCATACTATTTGAGAACTCTTATAGGCAACACCGAGCAATTATTTTCTCTGCGTATTTTGGAGAATACAAACATTTACTTAAAGGGACAGTAAACTAAAAAAAAACAACTTGCATTTAGGGATCTCCGGATAGTGTAGGGGAGCACAATCCACAGATGAAGATAGTTGCACACAGTTCCTCCTATTATTCCAATAGGCACGGATAGTGATAGAACAGGCTGTAAGCCAGAGTGCAGGAACTAAACTTTGATTGTGGATTGTGCTGCCCTGTACTGTGGTAGGTGGGATCGCTCAGTCCTGCCTCCCATAAAGTGCAGATTGCATGTAAAAACTTATTAAATATAATAATTTTACCAATTTAGTTCTCCTTTTAGTGAAAGCAACAGAGCAGCTATAGCCAAATGGAAATAAGAAAATTATGTTTTGTTTAAGTGAAAGTAAAGTTGGTTAAAACATTCATATGCAGGCCTCTTTACTAGTGTACAAAGCAGACATTACTGTCTCTTACCATATAAACTATAGGTTCTAACACCAGTTTCATTGATACCTAGAAATAGAACTGTACGTGCTGTTGCTCGCAATAAATAATATAGGAGGTAGAAAAATCAATCCTACCTCCCTGCATCAGGTACTTCATATTTTTAAAATGTTTATTTTAACAGTGTAGTGTCCTTAATAATAGCGTATTTATTATAAAAAAAATAATCTTTTTTGCTTTGTTCCCTCAACTGTAGGTATACAGACTAGCCAGAGAATGGACACGAAATATGCAATGTAATGTCCCTAAATAGCTCCGCCAGACTGACAGACTGAAGAGGGGAGAGTCCCCCCCCCATATCCTTGGTATCTTCTCGTGCCAACATGCTTGCAGTTTTTTATATCAACTCTGACCAACCAAAAAATAACCCAGAGACTCCAAGAATGACTCCCCCCACAACCTACCACTTTTCCCTGGGCTGGCTGAGAAGGAATTGTACCCTATTTCTTGGAAATATTGCTGCTTGTAATATCACCCTGCCTCCACTCGGTTTTTTTTTCACCCCAAGGTGCAGATCCTTTCCTGCTGCACTGTAAAGCCCTCCCTGGAATCTGCATTCAAGAAGCTCATATCACTTTACCTACTTTAAATAACTCAGGACACCAGATGTTGAAATAGGGTGGGCCCCAGAAACCTGCCCCTTTTTGTCCCATCACCTTCCACAGAGTGGCACAGCTTGAACTGTGCTTGCTAGAAGGAAGAGACATGCTGTACATTTGGAAGTGGAATGGGAAGAAAACAAGGTTTAGCCCTTGAGGAATCACTTTGAGGCAAGAGGCAAATTGTCATTCTAAATCTTTTATCTACCACTTGGTTTTATCCTTTTATGTGGACAAACAGAGGAGTCTGGGGGAAAAAAATCATGGCACACCACTTAAAGTAAATCACTAAACCGGTACTGTTAACTGCTACAAAAACCTGAACATTTGATACATTTTTCAATGTACAATATTTCTGCTGAGAATTGTGTTTGAAAGCCATCTGTGTCCACAGAATGAAATCTTAATTCATGTGTAGCCACATTGTAGAAATAACCGTTGTGTGCTCCTTACCATTTCAAAGTAGTAATAAGCTGTCTAATTGTTGCCCACTAATTATTAACCAATCTCAATAACGGTCTCATTGCATGTTGATGGGTACCTGAGGAACTGTAACACCTCAGGGCTCCTAAATACAAGACATTTAAAGCCCATTGACATAATGCATGGTGAAAGAGGCTGTCCGGTAGGAAAATGGTTAAATGTTCCCAGCTGCTGTGTACAGGTATACTTTGTTTGTAGGGCGTGCCTTGTGATTTCCATCCTGTCCCAGCCTACCTCACTCTGAATTCTGGGACAAACTGCATTTTCTTAGTGATGCAGAACCCTGCAAATCGCACACATCACATAAACTGCTGTACAGAAAGCACTGCCTCTTTAAAAAGATAAAAAAGCACTGCTAAAAAAGGACATTGTAATAGGATGCTGAGCGTGCACTGTGTCAAGATATATTACACTGCATGATACTGCCACTGTATAATGATGCTGAGTGCTGAGAAACACTAATGAACCTGATGTTAAATCAACCATAACATTGTTGCATGCATAATAAGGTCAAAAGTTTTCTTTTCATGTCTATGACATTCTTTGAGCTTATAGGAGTCCCATAGCTTTCAATAATATTGATTATTTATTAGGATGGCTCAGTTTTCTCAAGGTGTGCCGGTCATACTCTGCATCACTCTACAAAATAGCAGCTAGTCCCCTTTAAATATGTTGATTATAATTCTGAGCCCCACTAAACATGCAAACTTGTACTGACCCAGTCTAACCCGAAATACATCTGTATATGACTAGCAGGGGCATGTGTTTGACATGCCATGTCACTAGTCTAGGCGCAAATCCCATTGATATACACTCGGCAAGCTCTCTAAAAAATCACTTAAGAAGACCATACACAATTTGACAAAATCAATCAAATTGGTCAAAAAATCAATGAACGTTTCTGATGATATCAAAAAACGGGTCAGTAGCATAATTATCTTGGCCCCCATCTTCAGCAGATTTCCGTCTTAAAATCTGCTGAAGATCAAGTCACAAGTTTTTCCAAACAAAAGGACAAATGGATGTCCTGCTTTACTAATTATTGTCCATTTATTTCATGACTGGATTGCATTAGTTTAATACTCATCTCAAACTGTGGTTTCACACGCATTCTATTTATTAACATACATGCTAATTGTCTGCCTTAAAGGCTTGCAAACTAATCTTTGTTAATAATAAATAGCAATGAATGAAAGAACAGAGCTGCCACTGAGTAGTGATTACAATGAAAGGACTGAATATGGTTCACGATGGTCAAATAACTAAAGACATTTGAAATTATATGTGCAGCCCCCTAGGGAAGATTGATGATTTAGAAATTATAAGTCTTATATTCAACAAAAGTTCTTATCATTAAAAATGATGTCATTTGCCCCACCAATCAGATATTAGCTTTAAATGGTATATATTAAATGATTGGTGAGGCAAAATGAGCACCATTTTTACGATAAGAACTGTAAATACCCTGTAAAAAATTTCAAAGCAAATGTGATTGGCTGTTTCAAGTTACTGGTTTGGGGTCAAAGTTGATACATATCTCTCCCGGGCAGTACATTTTGCAGCTCTTTAGTCTTTCTGAAATTGTAGTTCATATGTCCTGCATCTGTATTCTTATTGGCTTCTAGCAAAACAAAAGCACATAAAATTTTAAATCTCTTCTCAATGTCTGGAAATGTCTCTACCATTCTGTATATTGTTATATTGTGTGTATAGCTCTCTTTGTGATATATTTAAACATTTGTGAATTTAAGAATACTGTTATACATTGGAGCAATTCCTTCCACATATACTGGTGTGCAAGGCAATGGTTTTTTAGCTTAGTGGCTTTCATAGTTTATAGAAAAATACAGTGAGCTTATTGCAAACAATGCAGCTTATAAATGACTTTATCATATTCCTGTTATCTCAGGGAACCAGGGTTGGTTTCAGGGCAGAGAGGTCATTGTGTCCCCTTATAATCAAACAGCCCTATTATTACTCACCTGTGCAATAACTTAAATATATTGTTTACTGTCACCCCAGGAATTTCCTACCTGAAGCCCTCTACCCTTCAGCAAATTCACAGATTCCATCAATGGGAATTATGATAGTTGAAGCTTGATAGCTGGAGAGCCTTTCTGCATAACCTGGGACACCCTTTTCTCCAATTTCACCTCTGCGGGAAACCTTGTCTACACAATAACTGGCAGAAAGACTAAAAGATGTACAGACGTGGGAGTACTTGCTGACAAATGGCTGTTTCGAACAATATTTAAAATGATGTGACCTCTCGGTTGGGATAAGGAACATCATCCGACTGAGCTGCCACCATTTGATATCGGTCGGATGCTTTTTCGGCATTGGCAATCAAATCGCACGTTGTAGAGCCTTTAAGCCTTGTACACATGCTAGATAATTGAGGTAAAGCGCCCATGGACAAACACTTTAGGCAGCACCTAGCATATATCCCATAGCATTCAGGGCTCCATCCCGGTGGATCCCTAAATGATTTTGGGGAATGATGGCCTTTGTTCCCGTGGAGAGGTCTTCTATAGAGCAGAAACTGTCTGTACAGCACTCATTAGTAAACAGTCATTTGAATAATCCTCTAAAAACAATTGTTACATACGACATTTATCTAATGTGTGTATTTAGTTAAAATTACATACAAACAGGATTCTACCTGGTACAAATGATTGTATTTTCCAGTATTAAAAGCAAATTGTGAAACTACAGTAGAATTACAGCCTCAAAATAGCTTCACTTTCCACAGGGAGGACAAGCTTATATGAACTTTATTTTGCAACTCGTTAACATATCTCAAACTCCCTCAATATACTTGCATGTCTGTGTTTTTTTTTTTTTTTCTTCATTTTTAATAGTCCTTATTAGGAATGAATTTATATAGTGTGCAGTGTGTGTGACCTAATGCTAATTTATTTCCAAAAAAAAAACCCCTATCAATTTTTCAGGGGCTCCAACACTGAAAGGGTTAACTGAACCTTCATGAGGTCACTTATTTAATTTTTATTCTGCCCAATTGTGAATTTTTAAGTTGGTGTGATTAAAAGAAAAATTTTTTTTTTTACAATTTCTGTGTCCATTCGACTGTTTTTCGTGTGGTTTATTTTGCTGGAAAAGAAAACTTGTTGATAAAAGACATTTCTTAGAGCAGGAATGTCTCTCGATGTCTGTTTGTACCGATAGATTGTTAGGGCTAGGCCACACCACCGCATTTTAATGCAAATCCGATTGGTCTGGCCACACTGTGTGTGCAACATTGCACACACGCCGACCACCACTAGCACGCTGGAAACATGGTTACAGGACTGGCCAAATGGATTGGACGCCTCTAAAATCACAGGTTTGTATGGGGCTGCGATTGGTTGCACCAAAGTTTCATAGTGCCAGTTTCATCCCTCCACAGAGACTACCATGTGGGTTTACGATCCATGATCTGTGTAATAGGAAAAGTGAGTATACAGCCAATTGCCTATGAAAACAGCCAGCCATTGTAACTCGACAACCTGATTCCCTGCTTGACATTGAATTTATTGTAATGTGTTTTCCTGTGATGTTTTCCATCCATATCACGCTTTGCAATCAACATTACAATTGAAATATTGATCATAAAATGATTGAGTCATCGCAGCTTTAGCCTTCAAAGTTTATTGTTGAAGTCATGTTGCATGCTGGGAATATATGCTTTAGGGATTTGGTTTAGAATTTATGATGTGTTGAATTGGATTGTCACGCCATACACATGTTCCAATGGGCTGTGGAATTGGATACTAATAATAAATATTAGATAATAAGTATTGGTCAGGTCGTTATTGGATACCTATAGTAGTTGGTAAAGTGTGCCCGTAGCATTTGCAGAATGTTTGGTTGCAGGATTAGTGAATATAAGTAGGTGGTAAATAAAATTTCCGGACACTACCGTCTGTGAGAGAAATAATACTATTACAATAAATCACAAATGTGGATAATTTGAAAATACAAATGGCAATTAACATTTATATACATTGTGTATATACCAGTTTTAATGCAAAATGTTTGGAGTCAATGCAGGTAGGGGTGTTCTGAAGCAGCTCAACTGGGTTGTTACCTTTATGGCTGTATTAGTAGAACAATGTGCAACTGTGCACTACCTATTTGTAACAAAAAATTAAAGCTTCAAGTGAAGCCTGTGGGAAAAAACAAATGGCGCACTGTGAAAAAACATATAAACTTTATTATAACATGGTGACACGAATATAAATAGAAATGTATGTTTAAAGAGCATGTCCACCCAAATTTAAATTTTTGTTAGCTATTCCCCATGGGCTCCCAGCCCCAACCGCATTATTTTTTTTTTAAGCCCCCCAAACTTACTTACCTCCCCTCTTTCCTCCGACGCGCTCCAGCCCTCTGCTTGCGAGGAAATGCAAGCAGAGGGGCGGGACCGGAGCCGCGTCTGTGATTGGCTGAGCGGCAGCCAATCACGGACGCGGCTGCCGGCAGCTCACTCCAGCGTAGGAAAGCAAGAGAGGTAAGTAAAAGTTTGGGGAGCTTTATAAAAATAAAAATCATGGGTGGGGCTGGGGGACATGGGGGATTACTACTGTAAAGGGGATTAACGCTAGGGGAGGGATAGCAGAACGGGTGGGAGAGGGAGGGGGAGGGAGGGGGGGAAGGGCTGCAGTACGCATGGCAATGATCTCCGGGAGGCCAGGTAGCAGGCAGTGTCCTATATGGACCTGCTAGCCTCCTGGTGGTCATTTTTTGGGACTTTGGGGGGGGACTACAGGAGAACCTTATGGAACTGGGATGTGAGGTAAGGATTAAACTATACTACATGGTGGGGCCAGTAGTTGGGGGGATTATAGTTTTGGGGGTGGACATGCCCTTTAATATTAAAATGTATAAATCTAGCAGCAAACCCCATTGATTCCCTAGGTCAAGCAACTACTTAACGCCTCAAAATGTGGGGGGTTTCGCTATAAGATTCATCCGCAGGAATTCCTCAAATGACATTACTTCGGATTCCATGTGGGCTTATATAGAATGTTTGTACTGTATAAAGAGTGATGGTATTTTGATATGAGGTTGGGTCTAGTGAACTCTATATTACTTATATATTGATTGAATTTGTGCTACAATTGCTTGATTAAGGAGTCTATGGGGTTTGCTGCTAGATTTATACATTTTAATTGTTTTTAAACAGTACATTTCTATTTATATTCTTCTCACCATGTTATAATAAAGTTTAGTATGTTTTTTCACAGTGCACCTAAGGGTCTTTCTGGGAGATTCAATAAAAGTTCTTATCGTTAAAAATGGTGCTAACTTTGCCCAACCAATCAGATCTTATTAACATTTGAAAGCTAACATCTGATTGGTTGGGGCAGAATTTGCACCATTTTTAACGTTGAGAACTTTTATTGACTAACCCTGTTTGCTCTTTAAATGTATCCATCACCTTTATGGCTGAAAATATCAGCGGTAGGTTTTGGTAGGGATATACGTATTATGAGCCATGGAGGTATTTAAATTTTTGAGTGGGAAACCTAGTACATTGGATAACTGGTAGTCGAAAAAGACAACAAATGACTGGTTTGGGCGACAATTTAACTCATTTGGAGATTCCCCACAACATTGTTTGGTGGTCTGCCAGACCAGATCACATACAGTTGTGATGGGAGGTATCTTTCAGTTGGTCCCACTATGCAGAATAGAACAGCCTATCTGCAAGGGAATACATGATAAGGATTGTTGGACTGTGTGTAACCAATCCCTACTTCCTTATTGAAATTCTAATAGATCAAATAAAATCCTATGTATGGCATGCCTAAAGGGGGCCACACATTACCTCAACATTGCAATGATTAGACACTCGATCTGAGATGAATCTTAAATCGATTGTAATGTAAAGTGGAGCACCACTTTTACCTGCTGACATTCCCATCATGTTTCTGATTGTAATAACGATCCTAATATTGATCACAATATGATGGGCCAGGTGGTTGTTGGAACATCCATCAATGTCCAGAGATTTATAGTGTATGGATGGCTTAAGGCAGCCGAAATTCAGCTCTGCTAATTACATCTGTGTAAAGGGCGCATAGACTACTTAAAGGTTCGTACACACACGTGGTCGCGGGAACTGACCGACGACGCACGATGTGTACGAATGTCTGTTTCGGGCGGTAATCAGCCAGTGTATGGGCACTTTATCGGCCAAAACGGCCATTCGTTTGGAGATCGTTGCCTGATCTGCCGGTGGTGTTCCGAACGAGCGGCCGATAAAGTGTTCATAAACGGGCCAATGGTGGTGTACCCAGCATTAGAAATACCCAGCATTAGAAATTAGATTAGACATTTGTCTACAGCCAAACGTATAATCCAGTGGTGGCGAACCTATGGCACACGTGCCAGAGGTGGCACTCGGAGCCCTCTCTGTGGGCACTCATGCACAGCAGAGTTCACCAGAGTTTGTTACCAGAAAGCCAGAGAAACAAGGCCCGGTCTTCTCCCATTTCTGCAATACACTGTTTTGGATGTCAAACTCCTGTCTAATAATGTAGGGTTAATGGTCACTGTATTAGATCTCCAAACTCCTGTTAATAATGTGAGGGTTAATGGTCACTGTATTAGATCTAACTCCTGTCTAATAATGTAGGGTTAATGGTCACTGGATTAGATTCAAACTCCGTCTAATAATGTAGGGTTAATGGTCACTGTATAGATCTCAAACTCCTGTCTAATAATGTAGGGTAATGGCACTGTATTAGATCTCAAACTCCTGTCTAATAATGTAGGGTTAATGGTCACTGTATTAGATCTCAAACTCCTGTCTAATAATGTAGGGTTAATGGTCACTGTATTAGATCTCAAACTCCTGTCTAATAATGTAGGGTTAATGGTCACTGTATTAGATCTCAAACACATGTCTAATAATGTAGGGTAATGGTCACTGTATTAGATCTCAAACTCCTGCTAATAATGTAGGGTTAATGGTCACTGTATTAGATCTCAAACTCCTGTCTAAATGTAGGGTAATGGTCACTGTATTAGATCACAAACTCCTGTCTATAATGTAGTGGTTAAAGTATCACTGAAGTTAGATTCAAACTCCTGTTAATAATGTAGTATATATATTCTATTATATATATTGTATTCTACTATACAATACATGTATATAGAACATATATATTATATATTATATATATATAAAATACAATTGTATAATAGAACATCTTATGTTCTACATAAGATACAATTTTTTAAATTTAACCCCCCCCATAGAAATTCAGAATAAATAAGTTTGAGAGTATAGTAGCTGTCTAACGTGTACAAAAAAAGCAAAACCAGGTGCAAATTGATGGCTTCAGCAACAAGACGGAGGATTCCTACTTGCTTCAAAGTCTCCCTGTTCTTATTATTGTGAACCCTTTGCGGATATGATAATTATAACCATCTTCTGATCTATAATCTTCTAAAAAAAAAAAACACAGAATTGTATATGGTATAAACTAGCTGGTTCCTGCCTACACCTCCCATTTCGGTACATTATCAGTGGAAATCCGTTCCACAAACAAGTTAGTCGTCCCATTGGCCAGTCCAGGACAGATGGACTAAGTCCAGCAGAAGCAGGATGACTAAAGCCTTGTGTACACACGTTGGATAATTGTCTTACGATGCAGCCGACGAACGAGTAATCGCACGGTATTGGTATGAAAATATAGCATCAACGATTGTCAAAGACCAACGACCATTGACTATTGTCGGCCTTTTCGATGCCGTTTCAATTAGGAAGATTAATGATAATGTTGTATCGTAAGAAAATTATTCAAAGTGTGTACGAGGCTTAACAGCTTTGTTTTAGGTAAATACTACAAAACCAGGTGTGAGGATCTAGAAGTTGCATGCCTGAATAGTGTCACTGAAAGATTTAAAGGACAAATAACACCTCAGAACAACACTCTTTCAAAAGGAAGAGCACCTAAATATAAGCACTAATCTGTGTCTCACCTCTAAGTTTGATACGGTTGTTGGAAAATGTACCTTTCTTACACGGGTTTGTGTTTTATTTCCCAACATCCCAGTATCATACAGTGTGATCACTGACCATTGTTTTTACACATGCTCAGTCCTAAGAATCTGCAGTTGGTACAGCTGGACACACCCACTAGTAGCCTCTATCCAATGCTTTTACAGGACAGATTAGGCAAGCGTGTGAAGCATGTGACTGAGGCCAGTTCTTCAGGGGGTTACATTTACTTCAATTATATTTATTATAGTTTGATTCAACAGTTTATTGGTGTTTAAAGAAGGGATATTTCAGATTCTGGAGGGTAAAAATTTGGGTTTAGTTGTCCTATAAGCTAAAGCATCAGGACCATTACTTTTCCATAGATTTAAGTGCTGCGAATCTGGCCAAACAGTTATACCAGGGCTGAACAAATCCTGGTTGCCATGGTGACTTAAAATAGTTTACTGGCAATGAGGTGTTAAAAATTGGGTAGCAGCTTTAAAGGACAACTCCACACTCATAAGAACATCTTTTAGAAAGAATGGCCTATTTAAAATATGTTGATAGATCATAGTTTGCCCTATGAATTCAATACTGTATGCCTGCTATGCTTCTGGATGCCTCATGGAAACCTGTACTGAGCCTGAGCATAGTCAGAAGAGGCAGACATGGAATTAACATTCACTCATTGGCAGTGATGTCAACTGTCAAATCCATAACGGAGAGTTGATAACGGGAAGAACCAAGAAGCAGTAACGGGAAACAGGACATTGTGTAGAATTTCAGGTTAGTTTTTCATTTTGGGACTGGACTTGCCCTATTTTCCTGTGTTAGAACTGCTCTCCTGTTAGTGAAAGGGAAGGAGAATAGGAGCTCAAATAAGAACTTTCATTGAATAACCCTGTTTTATCGTTTAAAATGGTGCTAATTTTGCACCAACCGATCAGATGTTAGCTTTCAAATGTTAAATAAGATCCGATTAATATGGTGCTAATTTAGCCTCAATCAGATCTTATTTAACATTTGAAAGCCTACATCTGATCAGTTGGTGCAAAATTAGCACCATTTTAAACGATAACGGCTCGTTCACACTAGGTCCGTTTTTTGGTTTGGTACGTTTTCTAAAAAAATGCAAAAACTTTTTTCCCCATAAGGTTCAATATTACTGTTCACACCAGTCCATTTCACCCATGTCAGTCAGATCCTATCCGTCACGTTTTAAAAACGTACTGCTGCATGCATTTATTTTCCAGAACGGAAGGCAAAAATGGATAGAAGCGGAACAAAACGTATACCAACGTCCATTCCGGTCCGTTTTTAAAGTGTTTTTAAAAAATGCAACCAAAAACGCATTGGAATGTAACGGACATAAATGCATATAAAAACGGACATAAACGGATACCATCGCACACGCAAACCTATAGTAACGGATACAAAAACGTGTAAAAACGTACTAAATACAGTACTTTTTTTGTTGCGTTTTTATTTGTTCAGTTCCTAGTGTGAACCTAGCTTAAGAGCTTTTATTGAATAACCCTGTAAGTTCTGTAGATGAACGTTTGAAACATTGTTGCTATATAGACTGCAGAGTTCATCACTCCCTACTCTGCAACTTACAAACAGAAGGTGAAAGGAGGAATAGAAGCTCAGTTAAAACATACAGGAGAGCAGTTCTAACACAGGGAAGTAAAAGCTACTACCAGATTTCTAACACAAGCAGCCAGCCAGCTCTCAAATTTCCCTCATTTTAAATTCCCTCATTTTAAAAAAAAGCCAATGGGCTGGGGGAGAGTGAGAAAGCCCACTATATCGATCCAGTGTGCAAGTATGAGAAATGCAAAAGTTTGCCAATCATAATTGGTATGAGGTTAGAAGTTTGGACCTTCCGGACTTGGGGTTACCATGAGGTGGTTAAAAGGTTTTTCATTCATGTGATCACAGTAACTTATACTAAAACCCCTTTGTTTATAATGTATGCCAGAGTGCAGATTATTATATTGTAAGGGGCCTAGGAATGTGCATTGATTATCTTTTCTTTGTACAAATGTTTGACCAGATCAGTAGCAATGTTAATGTAATTTAGCCTAAGCCAGGGGTGGGCAATTAATTTCTATGGGGGGCGCATGAGGGGTTGGATTGTGGCAAAGGGCCAGACCAATAGGTCAATTCTCATTATAGATTGCAAAACTGGATTTTATAAAAAGATAACTAATATCCCTGGTACATTGGATTTTTTTTTAATATTAGTTGCAATTTATAATAAGTAGTGTATAATATTTATTTGAATTCAATTGATCATTTTTTTAATAAAATTAAAATAAATCAAATATCCAGCCTGAGACAATCAAATAATAAGAATTTGGGTACCGGTCTAGTATTGAGGGGCCAGTCAGGGGCAGCCAAAGGGCCACATGTAGCCCCGTGCCTTACTTTGCCCAGGTCTGGCCTAAGGAGTGCTTCCACAGTCTTGCTATTGTATGTGTGTATACACACAGCTCAACATTTTAGAACCATTTTCACAATTTTCTTAATAGATTCCAATTTATAAGAAACCTCAAACATCAGAAAATCAAAAAACACTTGGTAAACTACTGTTTATTACCATTCATTGGGCAATGAAGTGCATAAAAATATCCTGACAGCAATTTAACGATCCCTTACCAGTTAAAATTTCCGTCTCTCAGGAACAAGTCTTTTGCTGAGGCTACACTACAACGCGCGATTGCGCACACAACTGGTCAGCTTGCGCTATGATCCCCGTAATATTCAGTTACAAGAGGGGCATGCGAATTACACCAAATATGATAATTGCATGCTTTTCAGAAAGAAGCAAATTAGGTCCTAACTCCTGGGTTTAGTTTCTAACAGCTTAGGTCCACATCCTGCATAGTTTCAATGGGAGGGGGGTTGTATATAAAGGATATTGTTGTCCCTTAAGTAGGTATTATGAAGATGGACTCTTCTCGATCGAATTTACAATAATTTTGTCCAACCAAAAATGTGATCATCCAACATATGCACCGATCTTCTGCAGATTTCAGCTTGAAATGGGGTAGACTGAATATTATCAGATTAAAAAACTTACCCCATATATGGCATGGCTGAACAAATTTAACACACTTGAACCTTAAAGTCTGAGGAGAGCATTAGATAGGTCACTGGACCCAAGAAAGAACAGCAAGAAGAATTTTTTTTTTTTAAAATCTCAATTTTTTTTTTGAGGCAGAATAAATAATGTGCAACATGTCCATAGTCTTTTATATTAGCAAGAGAGACAGTGGACTACATTCAATACAACAAATAAAACTGCTGTTAAATACTGGCAGGAGCGAAGAAAAGCAATTCAGGGCCTGGCCCCACTGATTGCACAATCCTATCGCATTTAATATCCTTTAAGAAATGCGTTGTCAAAACGCAGGGGAGTGTAGTGCAGCACATCGCAAGTAGTGGGGCATGGGCAAGGTTACTATGTACTTGCAGTGTCGATGCAATGAACAATGCGAATGTAATCCGAAAAAAGGATCACACTGCACATATTTTGGCCATAGTGGGGCCTAATGCTAAAGGACAATTATAGGCAACCCCCCCCCCCCCCCCCTTCCCGTCTCTTCCTACCAGTACCCAGGATGAAGATCTAAACAGCCACATCCTCACCCCTGGGTACTTACATTCTCAAATTCACAATGAAGCTAATAGGAAGATGCATCCTGCAAAGAAGCAGGTCTTCCCATTGGCTACATCACGGACTGTCACAGACAGTGGCAGAGTGGAGGAATGGACCAGAGCGCAAAGTAAATGAGCTTACATGGTGCGTACTTAGCAATTTAGTTCCTCACCATGGGTACTATGCAGCTATAGAGAAATGAATATAGGAGTATAACAGTCCTTTAAATCAGGAAGAATTTTTAGGCTGTAGCAGAGCTGGGTAAAAACCAGACTCAACAGCAAGCAAATGCCAAAGTTTCAGTGTTATGTTTTTAACTTTCCAAGTGGAGATTTTTGTTGACGACTCCCTTCCAGTGGCATTTCAGTCTGGTACATATATTTCCTTCACTTCCCTGGCTTCAAGAATCCTCAGGGAAAATAGTGTATCCCAGAAATAATGTACTACTTGTTTAGTTATCACACAGCATGTGGTATACCTTCAACATTTGGCTTTTTCTTAGCTTTTACATTGAAAAGTACCCATTAAAACAGAGCGATTTTGAATATGCATAAGGAATATCTTCCGAAGGTGGAATCAGTTAGTCCAAGGATAAAGGAGCAAAAAGCTGCTTCGGACAATATACTCAAAAAAATCTATTACGCAATTTACACAACTGGCAACTTTTAGTAAGGTTTCCTTCCTTTCCTAAAAAAAAACACTAGCCCTTATTCTGCAATGCCTATGCCGAGTACATTATCGTTCAATACAGCTTGGAATAAAGATATGGCACTTAACTTTGCCTTTCTTATAGGTTCATATGCTTGTGCCTGGATCAATATGGAAGGTGGGATTTATTGAGTAAATTGCCATAGGATTGGCCCATGCCGACTACAATAAATTGGTGCAGGTAAAGAAAATGAATGCAAGAATGAAATTTTTTTTTCCCTCACAGCAGAATTTTTTTTTTTTTTTTTTTTTTTTTTTTTAACTGCTTATTGTGAAAAGTCTTTGATTGGTAACTTTAGCAATGATATTGTTTTTATAAGCAGATTTTTTTGGGGCACACAGAATTTATGGAAAACTTAAAACACCAGTCTAGTGGCAAACTGAAGGCCACAAGCAGGATTTACAAAGGTTGCTGCCAATTTTTAGGGCATGTAAACCAGGGTTGGAGAAATCATCTCAAAAATCTTGGAGCCAACAACTAAAGGTCCTGAACATGCAAAACATTAAAAAGTAGCTTTTTAGGACAATGTTGAAGGGGAAAGATGTAGTTAGGACAGGGTGGCAGCGGGCACTTTGACAGGTAGAGCAGATAAGACACAGGCATGTAGTTTTAAATAAAGTAATAACACTTAATTTTAATATTATATGGTAGTCTATTGTATATAGATATATATATTTTGCCAACAGCCTCTATCTCCTCCAATGTGTGCCTCCTTAGTTTAAACTGACCCCTTAAGAGATAATAGTATGAGGACGTTCACCCTCCTCGGGTTTTACCTAGATAAGGAGACACGCAGAAAGAGGAAATACATGTCTATGATTAAGGAAGCGCATGCGGTAAGGCTTTCTTATGTACTGTTTTCTTATGTGCGAGATAATGGAATAATAAAGATTGGACTTTTTAGGAGACCAGCAGCACCAACATATCTTTGTATCCCGGATCAGCAGCTATTCACCTTTCATTCCCAATTGTAGAAATTGTGGATCTAGCGAAGGGTCCAGGGCGGGCTGCACCCGGACCAGAAAGAACACGCAGGGAGTTGCTCTCCTCTTCGTTGCATGTATTTTATGTATAACCAGAAAACTGTCTATATCCGTAGATTACGGAGAACCAACTCAGTGGGGGGGGGGGGGGAAATCGGGGCAGAAGCACCCGAACCACCTATCACTTTAAGTGAGTGCTTTGTGTCATATAAGCTCACTAGAATTAATTTAATCTGGATGGAGTTAATATACCCCTATTGCGAATGCTAGGATTTACCACACTTACTCTGTTTTGTTTATTATGTAAATAACCCTAGAGAGCACACATACATACTCAAGCCTTGCCTTACTCAGTAGCCCAAAATGCATAGCTTCCTCCTTTCTAAGATCTGCATTGATCCAGTTAGAGATGCTTTCAGTTAGGGTGGCCATACACATGCAATTTGTACAGCATGTGTACCGACAGATCACATTGGTATCTGTCGGCACACGTGCTGTGGGAACCGCATACACATACCTGACCGATCCCCATACGCGGTATGGGGATCGGTCGATAATGACCAATGGAAACTTTCCATCTTTCCCGACCGACCGTAGTGGCGACTACGGTCGTTCATCAGCACTCTCGTCTGTCAGGAAAAGTCCATACAAATGAACGATGAATCGGTAAATTCTGTCGTGGAACAACGGGATTTACCCATTATGGTTCGTATGTATGGACACCTTTAGAGTTGGAGCCAACATGCACCAAGCAGCTGATACATATCACAGCAACTCTACCCTAGCAGGAATTTGGGTTAGGGAGGGGTAATGGATGGATTGCAGAGCTGAAAATTTTCAGCAGTGTTTCACAGCTTCGTTCTCACTGCACAGGCTCGAACAAAACAGGATGGGAGCATCTGGTTGCCAGTAAGTATTTTCCATGATGATTTGGATTTACCTAGCCTTGATGTAAGGATCCAGATTTGGAACATAAAAACAGTATTGTTTTTAGATTTACTCTACACCATTAATAGCTCTGTGCTACATGAATCTCTATTTCGAAAAAGATTTGGGGGTTTTAGTAAATAACAGATTTAGATGTAGTCAGCAGCTAGCAAGATATTGTCTTGTGTAAAGTGGGGAATAGATTCAAGGGAGAAAAATATTATTCTCCCTCTTTATAAGGCAAAGAATGCTTTGCAGTTTTAGTCCCATATACAAAAGGGAAAACTTGTAAACGGAAGGAATTAAATAAGGGAATGGTTGGACTAGATGGACATGTCTTGCGTCAATTACTATGTAAAAACTGACGTACAAAAAAAAAACTTCTAGAATGCTAGAATCTAGCTGCACAGCAAAGTCTTGAGCTAGTAGAAAAATTGTATGCACTTAATCAAATAGTAAATTAGCTGGAAAAAACATTGATGCACTAAAGAGTCGCTTCACTGCTTAATGATAAAGATTTAGGGCTAGGCCACCCTAGCGCGTTTCTAACACAGTTATGATCGCGGCTTGCAATCCGTGAGAAACACATGCCAGGCTTACACAATGTAGGTGGCCACAATGTGCCCTGCCCTCCATTTTTTGAGCAATAGATCACCTGTTTGTGGATAGGAATTGCACATGCTCTAATAACAGAATATTGGCTGAAAATGTGCAACATTGCTTTGGTGCATTTTACACACGCGTTGTAGTTTGGCTGCCGCCTAAAAGAATTATGTTAACTAAAACTTGGGACTTAGACGGAATGTAAAACCACAATTTTGTTTACCAAAAGATATGCCAGTATTTTTATGCTTAGCTTGTTAAGAGGAGATAAAAGCAGGCGAATAAGCACAATGCACATCAGGGCCCCCTCTGTATCAGGCCTTAAAGGGCAAGTCCAGCCCCATAATGAAAATTTACATACAGGTAAATCACCCCCAAAAACCCTAAACGGAAATAGTTTGAAATCTGAAATATAAGTCTAACCTGAAATCCTGCACAATGTCCTGTTTCCTCTGTTTCTGCTTCCTGGTTCTTCCAGTAAGCAAATGTCAGTTATGGATTTGACAGTTGACATCACAGCCAATGACTGAATGTTAATCCCCTGTCTGCCTCTTCTGAGCATGCCCAGGCTCAGTACAGGCTCAGTACAGGTTTCTAAATTGCTCAGTTTCAATGAGGCTTCCAGAAGCATAGCCGGCATACAGTAATGAATTCATAGGACAAACTAGGATATATCAACATATTTTAAAGAGGCCATTCTTTCTAAAATATGTTCTTATGAGGGTGGAGTTGTCCTTTAAAACATTTGCCATCAATGCTTATACATTTTTTATTAAACATGTATAAAAACTATACAAAAAGACAGACAGCATTAAAACACTGTAAAATGCACTGCCAAAGCCCATAATCTTCCTCAAGAGAAAATGCAACTTCACGTCTGACTATTGCTTTTGCTTTGGAATTTCAATTTGAATATAAGGGTGCACCAGTAGTATGACGGTCTACAGACGGCTGGCCAAATGTGTTTTTCATTGCCAAAATACCATAATTTATACACAAACTGTTTATGTGGCACAGCATCAAAATCCTATGTTCGCCATTTACTTCTTAGACTTTTCATTGCAGATTATGTATGTATAGTTTATTTATAAAGCGCCACTTGGCGCAGCACTGTACATTCACAAGACACAATAAAGTCATACAAGGGGAACAAATACATAAATAGTTTAGTACATAAATATATAAATGATATAAATAGAACTGCTAGAGCTTTGCCAAAAGAGGAAAGGTGTTCCCTGCCCCGTAGAGATTACAATCTAGTTAATTATAGTTAAGTTTGGACCAGGTAGTTCTTTTGATAAGATAGGAATGTATGGAAAACATTGCAAGAACTTGAAAATATAATTTTAGAAACTTCTACTCTTATACCTGCCATCCAGCACAGTAATTTTTCTGTCTATTCTGTGCATTGTGTTTTGCATTCATATTTATAATATGGAAACACGTGCATTTCTTGGCAGAAATAGGTGCAGCAGTCAATTTGCAGAAATAGGTGCAGCAGTCAATTTGGAAATGCATAGGATCCACTGCATTAGTGTGAAAGTTAATATGGAGAATATGGAGAAATAAATGTATGCAGTTTTTAGAAAGCGTGCACAATTTACCTCCCAGTCATGTTTTTTTATTTACCATGTTTTCGGAATTCCAATAAGTACCTCATACACATTAAAAGACACACACTAATCTGACATTTTCCAGCTACGCTTGCAATACTTGTGAATATACATTTATCTACTACACTACTATTTACACTTGTGAAAGCACACATACTTCATATTCTCTATGCTACCAGTTCCCAACTCTTTCACCATTTGTCATAATAAACTTTCCCTTAATGAGCTAGCTTACCTTAGTGATGTAATTATCCCCCAAAATGTTATAACATTACCTCCAACACTGTATAATTTAGCTTATGTAATATATTTGAATATTATCCAGAAGATTCCTGCTTTTATCTAGGCCCCAAACTCTTGGATATTATTTAAGTAGGATCTAATCTATTTAAAAAGATGGATATTCTAGACCAGTGATGGCGAACCTTTTAGCGGCCAAGTGCCCAAATTGCAACCCAAAACCCCACTTTTTATTGCATAGTGCCAACACGATAATTTAACCTGAATACAGAGTTTTTACTTTAGAAAAAACAACTCAATAGACACAAACCAATACAGTAGATAGAGTTGATCATAGATTAAATATTAACCTCTATATTACCACACAGGAGTTTGAGATCTTAAACAGGGACTCAAGCAGAGCTAAATTTTATAGCACGTGACCTCTCTTTGCTATAGACAGCCACTACACTTTCTCTCTGGCTTTCTGGTAAACTCTGGTGAACTCTGCTGTGCATGAGTGCCCACAGAGAGGGCTCCGAGTGCCACCTCTGGCACGGGTGCCATATGTTTGCCACCAATGTCCTAGACCCTCACAAAAAAATCTCAACCCATTTTACCACATGCCAAATACTAGCACTAGGTAGACCATTGTTTGATTGTAGATTCTATGCAGATTACCCTTTCCAGTTGTCTAAAAAAATAAATAAAAAATAGTCCCTTACCATCTGACTTGATAGTGCTGCTTGTCCCATGAATGCTCAGAGGATCTGCCAGCTCAAATTAGCTGCCATTCAAAAGATCTCAACATGGTTAGGCATGGTATACACAAGGCAGTGTTGTACTATGAACAACATTTTACCACACTTGTGGGCCCAAGGAAGCTGCAGCAGATACAGAATCTCTTGGGGCGGAGACAAAAAAATCACTTCACAGGAGGAGGAAGCCAGCAACTTTTACAGAGTAAAGGTAGGCTATGGGAGGGGAATTAAAAAAAAAAATTACACACCTTTTCAGTTTAAAGCCACAGCTATCCACCAAGGGTAACTTGTTTTTACAGTGTACATACCCTTTAAACCCAACAGGCAGCAACTGGCACATCCAAAAGACCTAATGGCAAAACACAAAAACGATATCATATAAGCAGTAAAGTGTGCTCTGATTTTCATGTGAGGGAGACCAACCAGCTAATTCCTCTGGTAAGGTCTCAGCCGTGTACCTGCATTTTAAAAGGATATGTACACTGTAAAATAAACTTAATGTTATTAGGTAGCTGTGGCTATAATCTAAATGTGTGGGATTTTTTTTAGCCTATTTCCTTCCCATCCTCTACCTTCTGCCCTTGCTTTTTGCTGGCTTCCTTCTCCATAGTAATTTTGTTTGTAGGACTGCCCCTACAAGATTTGCATTGCTGAACAAAGTAGCTGGTTGCAGTATTAAGGTTCTACACATGCACGATATGTTCGAACGTTCGTTTCGGCTGATAATCGGCCCGTGTGTAGGGCCTTTATCACCCGAAATGGAGTCGTTCTGCGATTCCCGACCGAACGTCCGTTTCGGCTAATAAAGGGCGATTATCGCCCGAAACGAATGTTTGTACACATCGCGCGGCACGATGCACGAACCTTAAAGCTTCTGTTTGTGCCACGTGGCAGCATAACCGCACACTCACGATGATGTAATACAGGCAAATCTCACACCTTCCTCTCGCGATTTTTGAAAGGAGCTGAAGGTGCGAAATTTCCCTATATTACTTCTAGGGCACAATGAGTTACGTCACTGAGCGCACAAGCCGCTGTTGCATGAACGCAGTTCGAATCTGCTATTTGTTTCAGCATTGCAAATCTCGCAGGGGCAGTCCTACAAACAAAATTACTATGGAGGAGGAAGCCAGCAAAAAACAAGGGCTGAAGGTAGGGGATGGAAAGGAAATAGGCTGAAAAAAAAAGTCACGTTAACAGCTTAGCGTGTGTTTTCGTACTAGAGTTGCACGAGTCTTGATACATTGCGTTATAATATATCACCAACACTTCTCACACTATTTCTTGCAGAATTAAAAGCCATAAAACGGAAATGTGGATAGAATTTATTTTGCCTTATGTATTGTAAATGTGATTAAAACACTTTAGCAGAGTAAGGAACGTCACATACATTTGTAACCCTTCTATAGATACCAACATACATGTATGTAATGTGTAATTTCTCTAAATATATATACACGTCATGTTTATATACAGTTTTTGACAAAAGTCTCGCCGCCTGTGTATATTGCAGTAACGCCTGCTATTAACCTGATTTTTAATTGATCAACTGGTGTTAGAAATAGCTCATATGAAAAGCTTAAGCCCTGCCAAATAATATTAAAAATACTGGTAAAAAATAGTTTCACTGAAAAAAGATTTATCATTTAATCAAGACAAAGGTCAAAATGTTGCAAGACAGAAAATGATCTACTTTACAGCCAATCCAAAAATATGGCAGCAAATTAAAGGGTATCTCCACTGATAAAAGTCACCTGGGTTGTCAGGATAGATATGTGTAAGGTGGAAATGTACCTGCATTATCCTGTGTCTTTGAGCAGTAGTTTAGAAGAAATCCAATGAGTTTCTGCCAGAACGCTGTGGATGGTGCAGGTCCGCCCACTTTCAGTGACTGCCTGCCTGGGAAATGTCTGATGCGCGTGTTTCTTTAGTGCACGCGCAGAACGGGTGAGGATCAATCTGGACTGCTGTCTGTGTGATCCAACTGGCTGGTCGAACACACACACACACACCAAGCTACCGAGTTTAATGGAGGAATAGTCACATGACCATCACAGAAGCTTGCCGACTTCACTGATTAATGGAGTATTCAGGTATTACCTTTTTCTCTCTCCTTCCCCCTCCCATACCAAATTGATTTAATAGGGGATGCTGGGAATATGAGGCAATCAGACATAGATCACTTCTTCAACCACCCCTCTCAGACTTAGACACAAACAAATCTTTATTCAAATAACACAAGTTCCCCTGCCTTTGTTACAGTATTGTGGGAAGAGGGTTTAACTTTTCCTCCCCTGTCTCTCTCTGTATGATCAGCTGTAAAAATGAACTTAAGAGAGTCAGGAAGGTAAGGATTTCTTACTGCAGCCAAGTCGGTGTGTCTGCTACCATGATGATGCACATTGAGTGACAGCACTCCCAGCACAGGGGAAGACACACCCCAAGGAACCAGCACAACTTTCCCATGCTGCTGTAATCAAACGAAGGGGAATTCTGGGGGGGAAAAAAAGGTAGGAGGAGGGTTGGAGGATGGTGTACTTTAAAATAAACAAAAAAAATGCTTTTTTTTTCCTCAGTGGAGATACCCTTTAAGTAGTGGTGCTGTGAGATCCAAATGTAATATCTTGTATGACTTCCATGAGCTTGAAAGACAGCATCCATGCGGTTTGGCATGGATTCATACAATTTATTGATGAAATCATCAGGAATAGCCAAGAAAACAGTCTTGCATGCCTCCCAGAGTTCATCAATATTCTTTGGTTTCGTCTTCCATGCTTCCTCTTTCATCCTACCACACATATGCTCAATGATGTTCATGTCAGGTGACTGGGCTGGCCAATCCTGGAGCATCTTGATCTTCGCCATAAGGAACTTTGATGTGGAGATGGAAGTATGCAATGGAGCACCATCCTGCTGCAGAATTTGGCCTTTTTTATGGTTGGGAATATATAAGGTAGTTAAGATTTCTTGGTATTTTACACTATTGATGTTGCCTTCCATCCTGCAGATCCCTCGCACACTCCCCATACTGGATGTAACCCCAAACCCTGATTTTGCCTCCACCAAACTTCACTATTTTCTGGGTAAATCTCTGCTCCATGCGGGTTCCAGTAGGTCTCCTGCAATATTTGCGGTGACTGTGGTGTAATTCAACAGAAGATTCATCTGAAAAATCCACCTTTTGCCACTTTTCCAGCATCCATCCTTTCAGCAGGCTGTGGGACTTTGCAAATGCCACACTTTTTTTCAATTGTCTTTTGTTTAGTGCTGGCTTATGGGCACCAATTCGACCATGGAGGCCATTTCGAGACAGAATCTGACAAACTGTTATGGTTGACACAGGGATTTCAGGTAACCAGGTCTCCTGAAGCTCTGCTGCAGTTGAAAATGGGCTTGCCTTGGATTTTTGAGCCAACAAACGTTCCTCTCGAGCAGTTGTCTTGCAGGGTCTCCCTGACCTGGGCTTATCAAAAACTTCTCCTGTCTCTTCAAATCTTTTCTTTATCCTCTGAACTTGACGCTGAGAGACATTGAAGGTGTGCACCACATCAGCAGTGGATTTGGTCTTCAGCCTCTTGAAAATCAACACTTTAGTCACAGGGTGAATCTTAGGCATGTTTGCAGAGGTATTTGCAGTTGATGTGAAGGTCTAGTGTACTGGGGTTCTTTTTATTCACACCTGACACCTAATTGATCCATTATTAGTCACAGGTGAAGCCCATATGATAAGGTGACAACACACGTCTTTGCAAAAATTGACTCAATGGGCTTTACCAAGCTGTGAATATTAGAATACTTTGTTAGTTTCATTTTGCATTGAAACATTACTACAAAAGCTGTTTGGGGTAAAATGAACCATTTCTTGAAACAAAATCTGCATTCAAATTATTGTTAAGCGGCACATCAGGTCTATTTGTACACAAGCGACAAGACTTTTGTCAAACTCTGTGTGTGTAGTTTTCACAGGCACTCACTCCCAGCTGAATACTTGCCTGGGTGCCACCCACTAAATGAGTATAACAAAAAGATAGGTGTTCAAGGTGCACTCCAGGGTCTTAGAAAACATGCACTTTATTCACACATATCTCACGGCAACGTTTCGGACCTTTGTCTTGGGCCTTTCTCAAGCCTTGAGCCTAAAAAATTAAAATATATAAAAAATATTTTGAAAAATACAAATATATACTTCCCCTGCTGTTATTTATAATTGGGATTGTTTAAGCTCGTAAGTAGTAGCTACAATCACGCATGGAAGTCACGTCTAAAAGTCATGTTAACTGTGGATAGATCACCGATAAGACATTAACGGAACTTTAAGACCTAATTTTGCGATAGCGGGTCTCGGTACATAGCCCTGTTAGATTATAGCCACAGCTACCTAATAACATCCAGTTATTTATACAGTGTACATATCCTTTAAGGCAGTGATGCAAAACCTTTTAGAGAGTACCCAAACTGCAACCCAAAACTATTGCATAGTGCCTACATGATAATTTAACCTGAATACAGAGGTTTAAATTAGTGGATGGCAGCAGTAGTTTATACAGGCAGTAGAAACACCCCCATTCCACTTCAAACCATGCAGAGTGGATAGAATGGATTAATGTACTGTTTTCTCTGAGTGTTTCCTCTGGCACGCATGCCAGAGGTTCGCCACCACTTAGGAAATACGTTTGAAGGTTGTAATGTCAACATCTTGGCCAAGGAACAGGATTGGTTTTAGTTACCCTTTATAGTATGGCTTCCACAGTAATGGATAAGTAGATCAGTAGGTGTGTGTACCTGGGTCTGATTGAGGGGGTATGTCTTTTTTGTGTTTATAACCATAAATCTTTTATTGAGGATAAATCTAAATTAGTTTTTTTGACTTTAGTTACCCTTTAAATATGGCTTCCATGGGAATGGAAAGGTAGGTCAGTAGGTGGGTGTACCTGGGTCTGTGTGGGGGGTTGGGGGTATCACCATTTGTATTTATGACCATGAAACAAACTGTTTTGAAATATCCACATTTGAGGATTGTTACCATTATAGTCTATGGGAAAAAAAGTCTGGAAATTCGACGATAACGCCGTAACGCTTCCACGGATTCCTTAGCTAGATGATAGCACACTTCTCCTGTATGCCCCGCGTGTCTGTACCGAATTTCATGTCTCTAGCTCAAAAACTGTGGGAGGAGATATGGTCCAAAATAAGCGGAAGAATAAAACTGAAGAAAAAGAAGAAATAGAAAGAACCGTACTTTGGCTTTTTCAAGCCAAATTAATAACACCTCTCTGTCACAATGAAATAAACACCTTGCATTTAGGAGGTCCCTGACCTGTCTGTTATATGCTGATTGGGACACATACCAGCCTGGGGAAAAAAGCTATAACCTGTAACACAGAATCATCTTGATTTCAGTGGATTAGGCAATTGTTGTCCAGCTCACTCAGAACAGCCCAGACTGCAAGGGAATAGAAAAAAAAAAAACAATCTTTAAAGGGCAAGTCCAGCCCTAAAATGAAAACTTGCATATAGGTAAATCACCCCCCAAATCCCTAAACGGTAATAGTTTGAAATATGAAATATATAATTCTAACCTAAATTACTGCACAATGTCCTGTTTCTGCTTGCTGGTTCTTCCAGTTAGCCACTGTCAGTTATGAATTTGACAGTTGACATCACAGCCAGTGACTGAATGTTAATCCCCTATCTGCCTCTTTTGAGCATGTTCAGGCTCAGTACAGGTTTCTAAATTGCTCCCGTTTCCATGAGGCATCCAGATGCATAGCAGGCATACAGTAATGAATTCATAGGACAAAGTATGATATATCAACATATTTTAAAGAGGACATTCTTTCTAAAAGATGTTCTTATGAGGGTGGAGTTGTCCTTTAAGTGTTCAGGCTGCACAGAAAGTTATGCAGGGCACATATGTGGATGGGGCCGTGTAAGGGGCTTTCTATGGAACTATGGGGCTGTCTATGGTAGAAAGTCAGCCCACCCTTTATACTCAAGTCAAGCAGTTTTCCAAATTCATTTAAAAGTACCGTATATACGCACGTATAAACAGATATTTTACCTTTAAAATCATCCTGAAAGTCTCCCCTCTGTTTATACTTGGGTCTGTGCTGATCTGCTGCTGGACAAAATCACATAGCCATGGGAAAACAAAAGCTGTACCCTGTAACACAGAGAATCCTCTTGATTTCAGTGGGTTAGGCAATTGTTGTCCTGCTCACTTATATCAGCCCAGACTGCAAGGGAAGTGGAAAGAACCAATCTTTAAGTGTTCAGGCTGCACAGAAAGGTATGCAGGGCACATCTATGTATAAGACTTTCTATGGGGCTGTGTATGGGACTTACTATATACATAAAGTCAATAGAGGAGACTCCGACAACAGGCTGGTTTATTGCTAGTGAACACACGTTTCGATTATTGTGGATAATCTTGCTTTTCCTGTGGGCCAAACTTTCTCTGTGGGCTGTCTGTGGGCGGTCTGTGGGCCAAACTTTCTCTGTGGGCGGTCTGTGGATATATATTCTATTATATATATTGTATTCTACTATACAATACATGTATATAGAACATATATATTATATATTATATATATATAAAATACAATTGTATAATAGAACATCTTATGTTCTACATAAGATACAATTTTTTAAATTTAACCCCCCCCATAGAAATTCAGAATAAATAAGTTTGAGAGTATAGTAGCTGTCTAACGTGTACAAAAAAAGCAAAACCAGGTGCAAATTGATGGCTTCAGCAACAAGACGGAGGATTCCTACTTGCTTCAAAGTCTCCCTGTTCTTATTATTGTGAACCCTTTGCGGATATGATAATTATAACCATCTTCTGATCTATAATCTTCTAAAAAAAAAAAACACAGAATTGTATATGGTATAAACTAGCTGGTTCCTGCCTACACCTCCCATTTCGGTACATTATCAGTGGAAATCCGTTCCACAAACAAGTTAGTCGTCCCATTGGCCAGTCCAGGACAGATGGACTAAGTCCAGCAGAAGCAGGATGACTAAAGCCTTGTGTACACACGTTGGATAATTGTCTTACGATGCAGCCGACGAACGAGTAATCGCACGGTATTGGTATGAAAATATAGCATCAACGATTGTCAAAGACCAACGACCATTGACTATTGTCGGCCTTTTCGATGCCGTTTCAATTAGGAAGATTAATGATAATGTTGTATCGTAAGAAAATTATCCAAAGTGTGTACGAGGCTTAACAGCTTTGTTTTAGGTAAATACTACAAAACCAGGTGTGAGGATCTAGAAGTTGCATGCCTGAATAGTGTCACTGAAAGATTTAAAGGACAAATAACACCTCAGAACAACACTCTTTCAAAAGGAAGAGCACCTAAATATAAGCACTAATCCGTGTCTCACCTCTAAGTTTGATACGGTTGTTGGAAAATTTACCTTTCTTACACGGGTTTGTGTTTTATTTCCCAACATCCCAGTATCATACAGTGTGATCACTGACCATTGTTTTTACACATGCTCAGTCCTAAGAATCTGCAGTTGGTACAGCTGGACACACCCACTAGTAGCCTCTATCCAATGCTTTTACAGGACAGATTAGGCAAGCGTGTGAAGCATGTGACTGAGGCCAGTTCTTCAGGGGGTTACATTTACTTCAATTATATTTATTATAGTTTGATTCAACAGTTTATTGGTGTTTAAAGAAGGGATATTTCAGATTCTGGAGGGTAAAAATTTGGGTTTAGTTGTCCTATAAGCTAAAGCATCAGGACCATTACTTTTCCATAGATTTAAGTGCTGCGAATCTGGCCAAACAGTTATACCAGGGCTGAACAAATCCTGGTTGCCATGGTGACTTAAAATAGTTTACTGGCAATGAGGTGTTAAAAATTGGGTAGCAGCTTTAAAGGACAACTCCACACTCATAAGAACATCTTTTAGAAAGAATGGCCTATTTAAAATATGTTGATAGATCATAGTTTGCCCTATGAATTCAATACTGTATGCCTGCTATGCTTCTGGATGCCTCATGGAAACCTGTACTGAGCCTGAGCATAGTCAGAAGAGGCAGACATGGAATTAACATTCACTCATTGGCAGTGATGTCAACTGTCAAATCCATAACGGAGAGTTGATAACGGGAAGAACCAAGAAGCAGTAACGGGAAACAGGACATTGTGTAGAATTTCAGGTTAGTTTTTCATTTTGGGACTGGACTTGCCCTATTTTCCTGTGTTAGAACTGCTCTCCTGTTAGTGAAAGGGAAGGAGAATAGGAGCTCAAATAAGAACTTTCATTGAATAACCCTGTTTTATCGTTTAAAATGGTGCTAATTTTGCACCAACCGATCAGATGTTAGCTTTCAAATGTTAAATAAGATCCGATTAATATGGTGCTAATTTAGCCTCAATCAGATCTTATTTAACATTTGAAAGCCTACATCTGATCAGTTGGTGCAAAATTAGCACCATTTTAAACGATAACGGCTCGTTCACACTAGGTCCGTTTTTTGGTTTGGTACGTTTTCTAAAAAAATGCAAAAACTTTTTTCCCCATAAGGTTCAATATTACTGTTCACACCAGTCCATTTCACCCATGTCAGTCAGATCCTATCCGTCACGTTTTAAAAACGTACTGCTGCATGCATTTATTTTCCAGAACGGAAGGCAAAAATGGATAGAAGCGGAACAAAACGTATACCAACGTCCATTCCGGTCCGTTTTTAAAGTGTTTTTAAAAAATGCAACCAAAAACGCATTGGAATGTAACGGACATAAATGCATATAAAAACGGACATAAACGGATACCATCGCACACGCAAACCTATAGTAACGGATACAAAAACGTGTAAAAACGTACTAAATACAGTACTTTTTTTGTTGCGTTTTTATTTGTTCAGTTCCTAGTGTGAACCTAGCTTAAGAGCTTTTATTGAATAACCCTGTAAGTTCTGTAGATGAACGTTTGAAACATTGTTGCTATATAGACTGCAGAGTTCATCACTCCCTACTCTGCAACTTACAAACAGAAGGTGAAAGGAGGAATAGAAGCTCAGTTAAAACATACAGGAGAGCAGTTCTAACACAGGGAAGTAAAAGCTACTACCAGATTTCTAACACAAGCAGCCAGCCAGCTCTCAAATTTCCCTCATTTTAAATTCCCTCATTTTAAAAAAAAGCCAATGGGCTGGGGGAGAGTGAGAAAGCCCACTATATCGATCCAGTGTGCAAGTATGAGAAATGCAAAAGTTTGCCAATCATAATTGGTATGAGGTTAGAAGTTTGGACCTTCCGGACTTGGGGTTACCATGAGGTGGTTAAAAGGTTTTTCATTCATGTGATCACAGTAACTTATACTAAAACCCCTTTGTTTATAATGTATGCCAGAGTGCAGATTATTATATTGTAAGGGGCCTAGGAATGTGCATTGATTATCTTTTCTTTGTACAAATGTTTGACCAGATCAGTAGCAATGTTAATGTAATTTAGCCTAAGCCAGGGGTGGGCAATTAATTTCTATGGGGGGCGCATGAGGGGTTGGATTGTGGCAAAGGGCCAGACCAATAGGTCAATTCTCATTATAGATTGCAAAACTGGATTTTATAAAAAGATAACTAATATCCCTGGTACATTGGATTTTTTTTTAATATTAGTTGCAATTTATAATAAGTAGTGTATAATATTTATTTGAATTCAATTGATCATTTTTTTAATAAAATTAAAATAAATCAAATATCCAGCCTGAGACAATCAAATAATAAGAATTTGGGTACCGGTCTAGTATTGAGGGGCCAGTCAGGGGCAGCCAAAGGGCCACATGTAGCCCCGTGCCTTACTTTGCCCAGGTCTGGCCTAAGGAGTGCTTCCACAGTCTTGCTATTGTATGTGTGTATACACACAGCTCAACATTTTAGAACCATTTTCACAATTTTCTTAATAGATTCCAATTTATAAGAAACCTCAAACATCAGAAAATCAAAAAACACTTGGTAAACTACTGTTTATTACCATTCATTGGGCAATGAAGTGCATAAAAATATCCTGACAGCAATTTAACGATCCCTTACCAGTTAAAATTTCCGTCTCTCAGGAACAAGTCTTTTGCTGAGGCTACACTACAACGCGCGATTGCGCACACAACTGGTCAGCTTGCGCTATGATCCCCGTAATATTCAGTTACAAGAGGGGCATGCGAATTACACCAAATATGATAATTGCATGCTTTTCAGAAAGAAGCAAATTAGGTCCTAACTCCTGGGTTTAGTTTCTAACAGCTTAGGTCCACATCCTGCATAGTTTCAATGGGAGGGGGGTTGTATATAAAGGATATTGTTGTCCCTTAAGTAGGTATTATGAAGATGGACTCTTCTCGATCGAATTTACAATAATTTTGTCCAACCAAAAATGTGATCATCCAACATATGCACCGATCTTCTGCAGATTTCAGCTTGAAATGGGGTAGACTGAATATTATCAGATTAAAAAACTTACCCCATATATGGCATGGCTGAACAAATTTAACACACTTGAACCTTAAAGTCTGAGGAGAGCATTAGATAGGTCACTGGACCCAAGAAAGAACAGCAAGAAGAATTTTTTTTTTTTAAAATCTCAATTTTTTTTTTGAGGCAGAATAAATAATGTGCAACATGTCCATAGTCTTTTATATTAGCAAGAGAGACAGTGGACTACATTCAATACAACAAATAAAACTGCTGTTAAATACTGGCAGGAGCGAAGAAAAGCAATTCAGGGCCTGGCCCCACTGATTGCACAATCCTATCGCATTTAATATCCTTTAAGAAATGCGTTGTCAAAACGCAGGGGAGTGTAGTGCAGCACATCGCAAGTAGTGGGGCATGGGCAAGGTTACTATGTACTTGCAGTGTCGATGCAATGAACAATGCGAATGTAATCCGAAAAAAGGATCACACTGCACATATTTTGGCCATAGTGGGGCCTAATGCTAAAGGACAATTATAGGCAACCCCCCCCCCCCCCCCCTTCCCGTCTCTTCCTACCAGTACCCAGGATGAAGATCTAAACAGCCACATCCTCACCCCTGGGTACTTACATTCTCAAATTCACAATGAAGCTAATAGGAAGATGCATCCTGCAAAGAAGCAGGTCTTCCCATTGGCTACATCACGGACTGTCACAGACAGTGGCAGAGTGGAGGAATGGACCAGAGCGCAAAGTAAATGAGCTTACATGGTGCGTACTTAGCAATTTAGTTCCTCACCATGGGTACTATGCAGCTATAGAGAAATGAATATAGGAGTATAACAGTCCTTTAAATCAGGAAGAATTTTTAGGCTGTAGCAGAGCTGGGTAAAAACCAGACTCAACAGCAAGCAAATGCCAAAGTTTCAGTGTTATGTTTTTAACTTTCCAAGTGGAGATTTTTGTTGACGACTCCCTTCCAGTGGCATTTCAGTCTGGTACATATATTTCCTTCACTTCCCTGGCTTCAAGAATCCTCAGGGAAAATAGTGTATCCCAGAAATAATGTACTACTTGTTTAGTTATCACACAGCATGTGGTATACCTTCAACATTTGGCTTTTTCTTAGCTTTTACATTGAAAAGTACCCATTAAAACAGAGCGATTTTGAATATGCATAAGGAATATCTTCCGAAGGTGGAATCAGTTAGTCCAAGGATAAAGGAGCAAAAAGCTGCTTCGGACAATATACTCAAAAAAATCTATTACGCAATTTACACAACTGGCAACTTTTAGTAAGGTTTCCTTCCTTTCCTAAAAAAAAACACTAGCCCTTATTCTGCAATGCCTATGCCGAGTACATTATCGTTCAATACAGCTTGGAATAAAGATATGGCACTTAACTTTGCCTTTCTTATAGGTTCATATGCTTGTGCCTGGATCAATATGGAAGGTGGGATTTATTGAGTAAATTGCCATAGGATTGGCCCATGCCGACTACAATAAATTGGTGCAGGTAAAGAAAATGAATGCAAGAATGAAATTTTTTTTTCCCTCACAGCAGAATTTTTTTTTTTTTTTTTTTTTTTTTTTTTAACTGCTTATTGTGAAAAGTCTTTGATTGGTAACTTTAGCAATGATATTGTTTTTATAAGCAGATTTTTTTGGGGCACACAGAATTTATGGAAAACTTAAAACACCAGTCTAGTGGCAAACTGAAGGCCACAAGCAGGATTTACAAAGGTTGCTGCCAATTTTTAGGGCATGTAAACCAGGGTTGGAGAAATCTTCTCAAAAATCTTGGAGCCAACAACTACAGGTCCTGAACATGCAAAACATTAAAAAGTAGCTTTTTAGGACAATGTTGAAGGGGAAAGATGTAGTTAGGACAGGGTGGCAGCGGGCACTTTGACAGGTAGAGCAGATAAGACACAGGCATGTAGTTTTAAATAAAGTAATAACACTTAATTTTAATATTATATGGTAGTCTATTGTATATAGATATATATATTTTGCCAACAGCCTCTATCTCCTCCAATGTGTGCCTCCTTAGTTTAAACTGACCCCTTAAGAGATAATAGTATGAGGACGTTCACCCTCCTCGGGTTTTACCTAGATAAGGAGACACGCAGAAAGAGGAAATACATGTCTATGATTAAGGAAGCGCATGCGGTAAGGCTTTCTTATGTACTGTTTTCTTATGTGCGAGATAATGGAATAATAAAGATTGGACTTTTTAGGAGACCAGCAGCACCAACATATCTTTGTATCCCGGATCAGCAGCTATTCACCTTTCATTCCCAATTGTAGAAATTGTGGATCTAGCGAAGGGTCCAGGGCGGGCTGCACCCGGACCAGAAAGAACACGCAGGGAGTTGCTCTCCTCTTCGTTGCATGTATTTTATGTATAACCAGAAAACTGTCTATATCCGTAGATTACGGAGAACCAACTCAGTGGGGGGGGGGGGGGAAATCGGGGCAGAAGCACCCGAACCACCTATCACTTTAAGTGAGTGCTTTGTGTCATATAAGCTCACTAGAATTAATTTAATCTGGATGGAGTTAATATACCCCTATTGCGAATGCTAGGATTTACCACACTTACTCTGTTTTGTTTATTATGTAAATAACCCTAGAGAGCACACATACATACTCAAGCCTTGCCTTACTCAGTAGCCCAAAATGCATAGCTTCCTCCTTTCTAAGATCTGCATTGATCCAGTTAGAGATGCTTTCAGTTAGGGTGGCCATACACATGCAATTTGTACAGCATGTGTACCGACAGATCACATTGGTATCTGTCGGCACACGTGCTGTGGGAACCGCATACACATACCTGACCGATCCCCATACGCGGTATGGGGATCGGTCGATAATGACCAATGGAAACTTTCCATCTTTCCCGACCGACCGTAGTGGCAACTACGGTCGTTCATCAGCACTCTCGTCTGTCAGGAAAAGTCCATACAAATGAACGATGAATCTGTAAATTCTGTCGTGGAACAACGGGATTTACCCATTATGGTTCGTATGTATGGACACCTTTAGAGTTGGAGCCAACATGCACCAAGCAGCTGATACATATCACAGCAACTCTACCCTAGCAGGAATTTGGGTTAGGGAGGGGTAATGGATGGATTGCAGAGCTGAAAATTTTCAGCAGTGTTTCACAGCTTCGTTCTCACTGCACAGGCTCGAACAAAACAGGATGGGAGCATCTGGTTGCCAGTAAGTATTTTCCATGATGATTTGGATTTACCTAGCCTTGATGTAAGGATCCAGATTTGGAACATAAAAACAGTATTGTTTTTAGATTTACTCTACACCATTAATAGCTCTGTGCTACATGAATCTATTTCGAAAAAGATTTGGGGGTTTTAGTAAATAACAGATTTAGATGTAGTCAGCAGCTAGCAAGATATTGTCTTGTGTAAAGTGGGGAATAGATTCAAGGGAGAAAAATATTATTCTCCCTCTTTATAAGGCAAAGAATGCTTTGCAGTTTTAGTCCCATATACAAAAGGGAAAACTTGTAAACGGAAGGAATTAAATAAGGGAATGGTTGGACTAGATGGACATGTCTTACGTCAATTACTATGTAAAAACTGACGTACAAAAAAAAAACTTCTAGAATGCTAGAATCTAGCTGCACAGCAAAGTCTTGAGCTAGTAGAAAAATTGTATGCACTTAATCAAATAGTAAATTAGCTGGAAAAAACATTGATGCACTAAAGAGTCGCTTCACTGCTTAATGATAAAGATTTAGGGCTAGGCCACCCTAGCGCGTTTCTAACACAGTTATGATCGCGGCTTGCAATCCGTGAGAAACACATGCCAGGCTTACACAATGTAGGTGGCCACAATGTGCCCTGCCCTCCATTTTTTGAGCAATAGATCACCTGTTTGTGGATAGGAATTGCACATGCTCTAATAACAGAATATTGGCTGAAAATGTGCAACATTGCTTTGGTGCATTTTACACACGCGTTGTAGTTTGGCTGCCGCCTAAAAGAATTATGTTAACTAAAACTTGGGACTTAGACGGAATGTAAAACCACAATTTTGTTTACCAAAAGATATGCCAGTATTTTTATGCTTAGCTTGTTAAGAGGAGATAAAAGCAGGCGAATAAGCACAATGCACATCAGGGCCCCCTCTGTAGCAGGCCTTAAAGGGCAAGTCCAGCCCCATAATGAAAATTTACATACAGGTAAATCACCCCCAAAAACCCTAAACGGAAATAGTTTGAAATCTGAAATATAAGTCTAACCTGAAATCCTGCACAATGTCCTGTTTCCTCTGTTTCTGCTTCCTGGTTCTTCCAGTAAGCAAATGTCAGTTATGGATTTGACAGTTGACATCACAGCCAATGACTGAATGTTAATCCCCTGTCTGCCTCTTCTGAGCATGCCCAGGCTCAGTACAGGCTCAGTACAGGTTTCTAAATTGCTCAGTTTCAATGAGGCTTCCAGAAGCATAGCCGGCATACAGTAATGAATTCATAGGACAAACTAGGATATATCAACATATTTTAAAGAGGCCATTCTTTCTAAAATATGTTCTTATGAGGGTGGAGTTGTCCTTTAAAACATTTGCCATCAATGCTTATACATTTTTTATTAAACATGTATAAAAACTATACAAAAAGACAGACAGCATTAAAACACTGTAAAATGCACTGCCAAAGCCCATAATCTTCCTCAAGAGAAAATGCAACTTCACGTCTGACTATTGCTTTTGCTTTGGAATTTCAATTTGAATATAAGGGTGCACCAGTAGTATGACGGTCTACAGACGGCTGGCCAAATGTGTTTTTCATTGCCAAAATACCATAATTTATACACAAACTGTTTATGTGGCACAGCATCAAAATCCTATGTTCGCCATTTACTTCTTAGACTTTTCATTGCAGATTATGTATGTATAGTTTATTTATAAAGCGCCACTTGGCGCAGCACTGTACATTCACAAGACACAATAAAGTCATACAAGGGGAACAAATACATAAATAGTTTAGTACATAAATATATAAATGATATAAATAGAACTGCTAGAGCTTTGCCAAAAGAGGAAAGGTGTTCCCTGCCCCGTAGAGATTACAATCTAGTTAATTATAGTTAAGTTTGGACCAGGTAGTTCTTTTGATAAGATAGGAATGTATGGAAAACATTGCAAGAACTTGAAAATATAATTTTAGAAACTTCTACTCTTATACCTGCCATCCAGCACAGTAATTTTTCTGTCTATTCTGTGCATTGTGTTTTGCATTCATATTTATAATATGGAAACACGTGCATTTCTTGGCAGAAATAGGTGCAGCAGTCAATTTGCAGAAATAGGTGCAGCAGTCAATTTGGAAATGCATAGGATCCACTGCATTAGTGTGAAAGTTAATATGGAGAATATGGAGAAATAAATGTATGCAGTTTTTAGAAAGCGTGCACAATTTACCTCCCAGTCATGTTTTTTTATTTACCATGTTTTCGGAATTCCAATAAGTACCTCATACACATTAAAAGACACACACTAATCTGACATTTTCCAGCTACGCTTGCAATACTTGTGAATATACATTTATCTACTACACTACTATTTACACTTGTGAAAGCACACATACTTCATATTCTCTATGCTACCAGTTCCCAACTCTTTCACCATTTATCATAATAAACTTTCCCTTAATGAGCTAGCTTACCTTAGTGATGTAATTATCCCCCAAAATGTTATAACATTACCTCCAACACTGTATAATTTAGCTTATGTAATATATTTGAATATTATCCAGAAGATTCCTGCTTTTATCTAGGCCCCAAACTCTTGGATATTATTTAAGTAGGATCTAATCTATTTAAAAAGATGGATATTCTAGACCAGTGATGGCGAACCTTTTAGCGGCCAAGTGCCCAAATTGCAACCCAAAACCCCACTTTTTATTGCATAGTGCCAACACGATAATTTAACCTGAATACAGAGTTTTTACTTTAGAAAAAACAACTCAAATAGACACAAACCAATACAGTAGATAGAGTTGATCATAGATTAAATATTAACCTCTATATTACCACACAGGAGTTTGAGATCTTAAACAGGGACTCAAGCAGAGCTAAATTTTATAGCACGTGACCTCTCTTTGCTATAGACAGCCACTACACTTTCTCTCTGGCTTTCTGGTAAACTCTGGTGAACTCTGCTGTGCATGAGTGCCCACAGAGAGGGCTCCGAGTGCCACCTCTGGCACGGGTGCCATATGTTTGCCACCAATGTCCTAGACCCTCACAAAAAAATCTCAACCCATTTTACCACATGCCAAATACTAGCACTAGGTAGACCATTGTTTGATTGTAGATTCTATGCAGATTACCCTTTCCAGTTGTCTAAAAAAATAAATAAAAAATAGTCCCTTACCATCTGACTTGATAGTGCTGCTTGTCCCATGAATGCTCAGAGGATCTGCCAGCTCAAATTAGCTGCCATTCAAAAGATCTCAACATGGTTAGGCATGGTATACACAAGGCAGTGTTGTACTATGAACAACATTTTACCACACTTGTGGGCCCAAGGAAGCTGCAGCAGATACAGAATCTCTTGGGGCGGAGACAAAAAAATCACTTCACAGGAGGAGGAAGCCAGCAACTTTTACAGAGTAAAGGTAGGCTATGGGAGGGGAATTAAAAAAAAAAATTACACACCTTTTCAGTTTAAAGCCACAGCTATCCACCAAGGGTAACTTGTTTTTACAGTGTACATACCCTTTAAACCCAACAGGCAGCAACTGGCACATCCAAAAGACCTAATGGCAAAACACAAAAACGATATCATATAAGCAGTAAAGTGTGCTCTGATTTTCATGTGAGGGAGACCAACCAGCTAATTCCTCTGGTAAGGTCTCAGCCGTGTACCTGCATTTTAAAAGGATATGTACACTGTAAAATAAACTTAATGTTATTAGGTAGCTGTGGCTATAATCTAAATGTGTGGGATTTTTTTTAGCCTATTTCCTTCCCATCCTCTACCTTCTGCCCTTGCTTTTTGCTGGCTTCCTTCTCCATAGTAATTTTGTTTGTAGGACTGCCCCTACAAGATTTGCATTGCTGAACAAAGTAGCTGGTTGCAGTATTAAGGTTCTACACATGCACGATATGTTCGAACGTTCGTTTCGGCTGATAATCGGCCCGTGTGTAGGGCCTTTATCATCCGAAATGGAGTCGTTCTGCGATTCCCGACCGAACGTCCGTTTCGGCTAATAAAGGGCGATTATCGCCCGAAACGAATGTTTGTACACATCGCGCGGCACGATGCACGAACCTTAAAGCTTCTGTTTGTGCCACGTGGCAGCATAACCGCACACTCACGATGATGTAATACAGGCAAATCTCACACCTTCCTCTCGCGATTTTTGAAAGGAGCTGAAGGTGCGAAATTTCCCTATATTACTTCTAGGGCACAATGAGTTACGTCACTGAGCGCACAAGCCGCTGTTGCATGAACGCAGTTCGAATCTGCTATTTGTTTCAGCATTGCAAATCTCGCAGGGGCAGTCCTACAAACAAAATTACTATGGAGGAGGAAGCCAGCAAAAAACAAGGGCTGAAGGTAGGGGATGGAAAGGAAATAGGCTGAAAAAAAAAGTCACGTTAACAGCTTAGCGTGTGTTTTCGTACTAGAGTTGCACGAGTCTTGATACATTGCGTTATAATATATCACCAACACTTCTCACACTATTTCTTGCAGAATTAAAAGCCATAAAACGGAAATGTGGATAGAATTTATTTTGCCTTATGTATTGTAAATGTGATTAAAACACTTTAGCAGAGTAAGGAACGTCACATACATTTGTAACCCTTCTATAGATACCAACATACATGTATGTAATGTGTAATTTCTCTAAATATATACACGTCATGTTTATATACAGTTTTTGACAAAAGTCTCGCCGCCTGTGTATATTGCAGTAACGCCTGCTATTAACCTGATTTTTAATTGATCAACTGGTGTTAGAAATAGCTCATATGAAAAGCTTAAGCCCTGCCAAATAATATTAAAAATACTGGTAAAAAATAGTTTCACTGAAAAAAGATTTATCATTTAATCAAGACAAAGGTCAAAATGTTGCAAGACAGAAAATGATCTACTTTACAGCCAATCCAAAAATATGGCAGCAAATTAAAGGGTATCTCCACTGATAAAAGTCACCTGGGTTGTCAGGATAGATATGTGTAAGGTGGAAATGTACCTGCATTATCCTGTGTCTTTCAGCAGTAGTTTAGAAGAAATCCAATGAGTTTCTGCCAGAACGCTGTGGATGGTGCAGGTCCGCCCACTTTCAGTGACTGCCTGCCTGGGAAATGTCTGATGCGCGTGTTTCTTTAGTGCACGCGCAGAACGGGTGAGGATCAATCTGGACTGCTGTCTGTGTGATCCAACTGGCTGGTCGAACACACACACACACACCAAGCTACCGAGTTTAATGGAGGAATAGTCACATGACCATCACAGAAGCTTGCCGACTTCACTGATTAATGGAGTATTCAGGTATTACCTTTTTCTCTCTTCTTCCCCCTCCCATACCAAATTGATTTAATAGGGGATGCTGGGAATATGAGGCAATCAGACATAGATCACTTCTTCAACCACCCCTCTCAGACTTAGACACAAACAAATCTTTATTCAAATAACACAAGTTCCCCTGCCTTTGTTACAGTATTGTGGGAAGAGGGTTTAACTTTTCCTCCCCTGTCTCTCTCTGTATGATCAGCTGTAAAAATGAACTTAAGAGAGTCAGGAAGGTAAGGATTTCTTACTGCAGCCAAGTCGGTGTGTCTGCTACCATGATGATGCACATTGAGTGACAGCACTCCCAGCACAGGGGAAGACACACCCCAAGGAACCAGCACAACTTTCCCATGCTGCTGTAATCAAACGAAGGGGAATTCTGGGGGGGAAAAAAAGGTAGGAGGAGGGTTGGAGGATGGTGTACTTTAAAATAAACAAAAAAAATGCTTTTTTTTTCCTCAGTGGAGATACCCTTTAAGTAGTGGTGCTGTGAGATCCAAATGTAATATCTTGTATGACTTCCATGAGCTTGAAAGACAGCATCCATGCGGTTTGGCATGGATTCATACAATTTATTGATGAAATCATCAGGAATAGCCAAGAAAACAGTCTTGCATGCCTCCCAGAGTTCATCAATATTCTTTGGTTTCGTCTTCCATGCTTCCTCTTTCATCCTACCCCACATATGCTCAATGATGTTCATGTCAGGTGACTGGGCTGGCCAATCCTGGAGCATCTTGATCTTCGCCATAAGGAACTTTGATGTGGAGATGGAAGTATGCAATGGAGCACCATCCTGCTGCAGAATTTGGCCTTTTTTATGGTTGGGAATATATAAGGTAGTTAAGATTTCTTGGTATTTTACACTATTGATGTTGCCTTCCATCCTGCAGATCCCTCGCACACTCCCCATACTGGATGTAACCCCAAACCCTGATTTTGCCTCCACCAAACTTCACTATTTTCTGGGTAAATCTCTGCTCCATGCGGGTTCCAGTAGGTCTCCTGCAATATTTGCGGTGACTGTGGTGTAATTCAACAGAAGATTCATCTGAAAAATCCACCTTTTGCCACTTTTCCAGCATCCATCCTTTCAGCAGGCTGTGGGACTTTGCAAATGCCACACTTTTTTTCAATTGTCTTTTGTTTAGTGCTGGCTTATGGGCACCAATTCGACCATGGAGGCCATTTCGAGACAGAATCTGACAAACTGTTATGGTTGACACAGGGATTTCAGGTAACCAGGTCTCCTGAAGCTCTGCTGCAGTTGAAAATGGGCTTGCCTTGGATTTTTGAGCCAACAAACGTTCCTCTCGAGCAGTTGTCTTGCAGGGTCTCCCTGACCTGGGCTTATCAAAAACTTCTCCTGTCTCTTCAAATCTTTTCTTTATCCTCTGAACTTGACGCTGAGAGACATTGAAGGTGTGCACCACATCAGCAGTGGATTTGGTCTTCAGCCTCTTGAAAATCAACACTTTAGTCACAGGGTGAATCTTAGGCATGTTTGCAGAGGTATTTGCAGTTGATGTGAAGGTCTAGTGTACTGGGGTTCTTTTTATTCACACCTGACACCTAATTGATCCATTATTAGTCACAGGTGAAGCCCATATGATAAGGTGACAACACACGTCTTTGCAAAAATTGACTCAATGGGCTTTACCAAGCTGTGAATATTAGAATACTTTGTTAGTTTCATTTTGCATTGAAACATTACTACAAAAGCTGTTTGGGGTAAAATGAACCATTTCTTGAAACAAAATCTGCATTCGAATTATTGTTAAGCGGCACATCAGGTCTATTTGTACACAAGCGACAAGACTTTTGTCAAACTCTGTGTGTGTAGTTTTCACAGGCACTCACTCCCAGCTGAATACTTGCCTGGGTGCCACCCACTAAATGAGTATAACAAAAAGATAGGTGTTCAAGGTGCACTCCAGGGTCTTAGAAAACATGCACTTTATTCACACATATCTCACGGCAACGTTTCGGACCTTTGTCTTGGGCCTTTCTCAAGCCTTGAGCCTAAAAAATTAAAATATATAAAAAATATTTTGAAAAATACAAATATATACTTCCCCTGCTGTTATTTATAATTGGGATTGTTTAAGCTCGTAAGTAGTAGCTACAATCACGCATGGAAGTCACGTCTAAAAGTCATGTTAACTGTGGATAGATCACCGATAAGACATTAACGGAACTTTAAGACCTAATTTTGCGATAGCGGGTCTCGGTACATAGCCCTGTTAGATTATAGCCACAGCTACCTAATAACATCCAGTTATTTATACAGTGTACATATCCTTTAAGGCAGTGATGCAAAACCTTTTAGAGAGTACCCAAACTGCAACCCAAAACTATTGCATAGTGCCTACATGATAATTTAACCTGAATACAGAGGTTTAAATTAGTGGATGGCAGCAGTAGTTTATACAGGCAGTAGAAACACCCCCATTCCACTTCAAACCATGCAGAGTGGATAGAATGGATTAATGTACTGTTTTCTCTGAGTGTTTCCTCTGGCACGCATGCCAGAGGTTCGCCACCACTTAGGAAATACGTTTGAAGGTTGTAATGTCAACATCTTGGCCAAGGAACAGGATTGGTTTTAGTTACCCTTTAAAGTATGGCTTCCACAGTAATGGATAAGTAGATCAGTAGGTGTGTGTACCTGGGTCTGATTGAGGGGGTATGTCTTTTTTGTGTTTATAACCATAAATCTTTTATTGAGGATAAATCTAAATTAGTTTTTTTGACTTTAGTTACCCTTTAAATATGGCTTCCATGGGAATGGAAAGGTAGGTCAGTAGGTGGGTGTACCTGGGTCTGTGTGGGGGGTTGGGGGTATCACCATTTGTATTTATGACCATGAAACAAACTGTTTTGAAATATCCACATTTGAGGATTGTTACCATTATAGTCTATGGGAAAAAAAGTCTGGAAATTCGACGATAACGCCGTAACGCTTCCACGGATTCCTTAGCTAGATGATAGCACACTTCTCCTGTATGCCCCGCGTGTCTGTACCGAATTTCATGTCTCTAGCTCAAAAACTGTGGGAGGAGATATGGTCCAAAATAAGCGGAAGAATAAAACTGAAGAAAAAGAAGAAATAGAAAGAACCGTACTTTGGCTTTTTCAAGCCAAATTAATAACACCTCTCTGTCACAATGAAATAAACACCTTGCATTTAGGAGGTCCCTGACCTGTCTGTTATATGCTGATTGGGACACATACCAGCCTGGGGAAAAAAAGCTATAACCTGTAACACAGAATCATCTTGATTTCAGTGGATTAGGCAATTGTTGTCCAGCTCACTCAGAACAGCCCAGACTGCAAGGGAATAGAAAAAAAAAAACAATCTTTAAAGGGCAAGTCCAGCCCTAAAATGAAAACTTGCATATAGGTAAATCACCCCCCAAATCCCTAAACGGTAATAGTTTGAAATATGAAATATATAATTCTAACCTAAATTACTGCACAATGTCCTGTTTCTGCTTGCTGGTTCTTCCAGTTAGCCACTGTCAGTTATGAATTTGACAGTTGACATCACAGCCAGTGACTGAATGTTAATCCCCTATCTGCCTCTTTTGAGCATGTTCAGGCTCAGTATAAGTTTCTAAATTGCTCCCGTTTCCATGAGGCATCCAGATGCATAGCAGGCATACAGTAATGAATTCATAGGACAAAGTATGATATATCAACATATTTTAAAGAGGACATTCTTTCTAAAAGATGTTCTTATGAGGGTGGAGTTGTCCTTTAAGTGTTCAGGCTGCACAGAAAGTTATGCAGGGCACATATGTGGATGGGGCCGTGTAAGGGGCTTTCTATGGAACTATGGGGCTGTCTATGGTAGAAAGTCAGCCCACCCTTTATACTCAAGTCAAGCAGTTTTCCAAATTCATTTAAAAGTACCGTATATACGCACGTATAAACAGATATTTTACCTTTAAAATCATCCTGAAAGTCTCCCCTCTGTTTATACTTGGGTCTGTGCTGATCTGCTGCTGGACAAAATCACATAGCCATGGGAAAACAAAAGCTGTACCCTGTAACACAGAGAATCCTCTTGATTTCAGTGGGTTAGGCAATTGTTGTCCTGCTCACTTATATCAGCCCAGACTGCAAGGGAAGTGGAAAGAACCAATCTTTAAGTGTTCAGGCTGCACAGAAAGGTATGCAGGGCACATCTATGTATAAGACTTTCTATGGGGCTGTGTATGGGACTTACTATATACATAAAGTCAATAGAGGAGACTCCGACAACAGGCTGGTTTATTGCTAGTGAACACACGTTTCGATTATTGTGGATAATCTTGCTTTTCCTGTGGGCCAAACTTTCTCTGTGGGCTGTCTGTGGGCGGTCTGTGGGCCAAACTTTCTCTGTGGGCGGTCTGTGGGACCTAGGGAATCAATGGGGTTTGCTGCTAGATTTATACATTTTAATATTAAAGGGCATGTCCACCCCCAAAACTATAATCCCCCCAACTACTGGCCCCACCATGTAGTATAGTTTAATCCTTACCTCACATCCCAGTTCCATAAGGTTCTCCTGTAGTCCCCCCCCAAAGTCCCAAAAAATGACCACCAGGAGGCTAGCAGGTCCATATAGGACACTGCCTGCTACCTGGCCTCCCGGAGATCATTGCCATGCTTACTGCAGCCCTTCTCCCCCCTCCCTCCCCCTCCCTCTCCCACCCGTTCTGCTATCCCTCCCCCTAGCGTTAATCCCCTTTACAGTAGTAATCCCCCATGTCCCCCAGCCCCAACCGCATGATTTTTATTTTTATAAAGCTCCCCAAACTTTTACTTACCTCTCTGCTTTCCTACGCTGGAGTGAGCTGCCGGCAGCCGCGTCCGTGATTGGCTGCCGCTCAGCCAATCACAGACGCGGCTGCCGGTCCCGCCCCTCTGCTTGCATTTCCTCGCAAGCAGAGGGCTGGGAGCGCGTCGGAGGAAAGAGGGGAGGTAAGTAGAGTTTGGGGGGCTTAAAAAAAAAAAAAATAATGCGGTTGGGGCTGGGAGCCCATGGGGAATAGCATAACAAAAATTTAAATTTAGGGTGGACATGCTCTTTAAACAGTACATTTCTATTTATATTCGTGTCACCATGTTATAATAAAGTTTATATGTTTTTTCACAGTGCGCCATTTGTTTTTTCCCACAGGCTTCACTTGAAGCTTTAATTTTTTGCTTACAAATAGGTAGTGCACAGTTGCACATTGTTCTACTAATACAGCCATAAAGGTAACAACCCAAGGTTGAGCTGCCTTCAGGAACACCCCTACCTGCATTGACTCCAAACATTTTGCATTAAAACTATGGTATATATACACAATGTATATAAATGTTAATTGCCATTTGTATTTTCAAATTATCCACATTATGTGATTTATTAGTAATAGTATTAATTTCTCTCACAGACGGTAGTGTCCGGAAATTTTATTTACCACCTACTTATATTCACTAACCCTGCAACCAAACATTCTGCAAATGCTACGGGCACACTTTACCTAACTATAGGTATCCAATAACGACCTGACACAATACTTAGTATCCAATTCCACAGCCCATTGGAACATGTGTATGGCGTGACAATCCAATTCAACACATCATAAAATCTAAACCAAATCCTACTAAAGCATATAATTCCCAGCATGCACAATGATCTTCAACAAATAAACTTTGAAGGCTAAAGCTGCGATGACTCAATCATTTTATGATCAATATTTCAATTGTAATGTTGATTGCAAAGCGTGATATGGATGGAAAACATCACAGGGAAACACATTACAATAAATTCAATGTTCAAGCAGGGAATCAGTGTTCGAGTTACAATGGCTGGCTGTTTTCATTAGGCAATTGGCTGTATACTCACTTTTCCTATTAGACAGATCATGGATCGGTAAAACCCACATGGTAGTCTCTGTGGAGGGAATGAAACTGGCACTGATGAAACTTTGGTGCAACCAATCGCATGGCCCATACAAAACCATGTGATTTTAGAGGCGTCCAATCCATTTGGCCAGTCCTGTAAGCATGTTTCCAGCGTGCTAGTGGTGGTCGGCGTGTGTGCAATGTTGCACACACAGTGTGGCCAGACCAATCGGATTTTGCATTAAAATGCGGTGGTGTGGCCTAGCCCTAACAATCTATCGGTACAAACAGACATCGAGAGACATTCCTGCTCTAAGAAATGTTCTTTATACAACAAGTTTTTCTTTTCCAGCAAAATAAATCACACGAAAAACAGTCGAATGGACACAGAAATTGTAAAAAAAAAAAAAATTTTTCCTTTTTAATCAGCACCAACTTAAAAGATTCACAATTTGGCAGAATAAAAATTAAATAAGTGACCTCATGAGAGGTTCAGTTAACCCTTTCAGTGTTGGAGCCCCTGAAAAATTGATAGGGGTTTTTTTTTTGGAAATAAATTAGCATTAGGTCACACACACTGCACACTATATAAATTCATTCCTAATAAGGACTATTAAAAATGAAGAAAAAAAAAAAAAAACACAGACATGCAAGTATATATGAGGGAGTTTGAGATATGTTAACGAGTTGCAAAAATAAAGTTCATATAAGCTGTCCTCCCTTGTGGAAAAGTGAAGCTATTTTGAGGCTGTGAATTCTACTGTAGGTTTCACAATTTGCTTTTAATACTGGAAAATACAATCATTTGTACCAGGGGTAGAATCCTGTTTGTATGTGAATTTTAAGCTAAATACACACATTAGATAAATGTTGTATGTAACAATTGTTTTTAGAGGATTATTCCAATGACTGTTTATCTAATGAGTGCTGTACAGACAGTTCTGCTCTATAGGAGACCTCTCCACGGGAAAACAAAGGCCATCATTCCCCAAAATCATTTAGGGATCCACCAGGATGGAGCCCTGAATGACTATGGGATATATGCTAGGTAGCTGCCTAAAGTGTTTGTCCATTGGGCGCTTTAGCCTGCAATTATCTAGCATGTGTACAAGGCTTAAAGGCTCTACAAATGTGCGATTTGATTGCCAATGCCGAAAAAGCATCCGACCGATAATCAAATGTGTGGCAGCTCAGTCGGATGATGTTCCTTGATCCCAACCGAGAGGTCACATCAGTTTAAATATTGGTCGAAACAGCCATTTGTCAGCAAGTCAAATCCCACGTCTGTACATCTTTTAGTCTTTCTGCCAGTTATTGTGTAGACAAGGTTCCCGCAGAGGTGAAATTGGAGAAAAGGGTGTCCCAGGTTATGCAGAAAGGCTCTCCAGCTATCGAAGCTTCAACTATCATAATTTCCCATTGATGGAACGCTGGAATTTGCTGAAGGGTAGAGGGCTTCAGGTAGGAAATTCCTGGGGTGAACAGTAAACAATATATTTAAGTTATTGCACAGGTGAGTAATAATAGGGCTGTTATGATTATAGGGGACACAAATGACCTCTCTGCCCTGAAACCAACCCTGGTTCCCTGAGATAACAGGGATATGATAAAGTCATTTGATAAGCTGCATTGTTTGCAATAAGCTGCACTGTATTTTTCTATAAACTATGAAAGCCACTAAGCTAAAAAACCATTGCCTTGCACACCAGTATATGTGGAAGGAATTGCTCCAATGTATAACAGTATTCTTAAATTCACAAATGTTTAAATATATCAACAAAGAGAGCTATACACACATATATAACAATATACAGAATGGTAGAGACATTTCCAGACATTGAGAAGAGATTTGAAATTTTATGTGCTTTTGTGTTTGCTAGAAGCCAATAAGAATACAGATGCAGGACATATGAACTACAAATTTCAGAAAGACTAAAGAGGCTGCAAAATGTACTGCCCGGGAGAGATATGTAATCAACTTTGACCCCAAACCAGTAACTTGAAACAGCCAATCACATTTGCTTTGAATTTTTTACAGGGTTATTTACAGTTCTTATCGTTAAAAATGGTGCTCATTTTGCCTCAACCAATCAGTTAATATATAACATTTGAAAGCTAATATCTGATTGGTTGGGGCAAAATGACATCATTTTTAATGATAAGAACTTTTGTTGAATATAAGACTTATAATTTCTAAATCAATCAATCTTCCCTAGGGGGCTGCACATATAATTTCAAATGTCTTTAGTTATTTGACCATCGTGAACCATATTCAGTCCTTTCATTTGTAATCACTACTCAGTGGCAGCTCTGTTCTTTCATTCATTGACTATTTATTATTACAAAGATTAGTTTGCAAGCCTTTAAGGCAGACAATTAGCATGTATGTTAATAAATAGAATGCGTGTGAAACCACAGTTTGAGAATGAGTATTAAACTAATGCAATCCAGTCATGAAATAAATGGACAATAATTAGTAAAGCAGGACATCCATTTTGTCCTTTGTTTGGAAAAACTTGTGACTTGATCTTCAGCAGATTTTAAGACTGAAATCTGCTGAAGATGGGGGCCAAAGGATAATTATGCTACTGACCCGTTTTTTGATATCATCAGAAACTGTCATTGATTTTTTGACCAATTTGATTGATTTTGTCAAATTGTGTATGGTCTTCTTAAGTGATTTTTTAGAGAGCTTGCCGAGTGTAATATCAATGGGGATTTGCGGCCTAGACATAGTGACATGGCATGTCAAACACATGCCCCTGCTAGTCATATACAGATGTATTTCTGGTTAGACTGGGTCAGTACAAGTTTGCATGTATTAGTGGGGCTCAGAATTATAATCAACATATTTAAAGGGGGACTAGCTGCTATTTTGTAGAGTGATGCAGAGTATGACCAGGCACACCTTGAGAAAACTGAGCCATCCTATAAATAATCAATATTATTGAAAGCTATGGGACTCCTATAAGCTCAAAGAATGTCATAGACATGAAAAGAAAAACTTTTGACCTTATTATGCAATGCAGCAATGTTATGGTTGATTTAACATCAGGTTCATTAGTGTTTCTCAGGCACTCAGCATCATTATACAGTGGCAGTATCATGCAGTGTAGATAATATCTTGACACAGTGCACAGGCTCAGCATCCTATTACAATGTCCTTTTTTAGCAGTGCTTTTTTATCTTTTTAAAGAGGCAGTGCTTTCTGTACAGCAGTTTATGTGATGTGTGCAGATTTGCAGGGTTCTGCCATCACTAAGAAAATGCAGTTTGTCCCAGAATTCAGAGTGAGGTAGGCTGGGACAGGATGAAAGTCACAAGGCACGCCCTACAAACAAAGTATACCTGTAGTACACAGCAGCTGGGAACATTTGACCATTTTCCTACCGGAGCAGCCTCTTTCACCATAGCATTATGTCAATGGGGCTTTAAATGTCTTGTATTTAGGAGCCCTGAGGTGTTACAGTTTCCTCAGGTACCCATCAAACATGCAATGAGACCGTTATTGAGATTGGTTAATAATTAGTGGGCAACAATTAGACAGCTTATTACTACTTTGAAATGGTAAGGAGCACACAAACGGTTAATTTCTACAAATGGCTACACATGAATTAAGATTTCATTCTGTGGACACAGATGGCTTTCAAAACACAATTCTCAGCAGAAATATTGTACATTGAAAAATGTATCAAATGTTCAGGTTTTTGTAGCAGTTAACAGTACCGGTTTAGTGAGTTACTTTAAGTGGTGTGCCATGATTTTTTTCCCCCAGACTCCTCTGTTTGTCCACATAAAAGGATAAAACCAAGTGGTAGATAAAAGATTTAGAATGACAATTTGCCTCTTGCCTCAAAGTGATTCCTCAAGGGCTAAACCTTGTTTTCTTCCATTCCACTTCCAAATGTACAGCATGTCTCTATCCTTCTAGCAAGCACAGTTACAAGCTGTGCCACTCTTGTGGAAGGTGATGGGACAAAAAGGGGCAGGTTTCTGGGGCCCACCCTATTTCAACATCTGGTGTCCTGAGTTATTTAAAGTAGGTAAAGTGATATGAGCTTCTTGAATGCAGATTCCAGGGAGGGCTTTACAGTGCAAAGCAGGAAAGGATTCTGCACCTTGGGGTGAAAAAAAAACCGAGTGGAGGCAGGGTGATATTACAGCAGCAGATTTCCAAGAAATAGGGTACAATTCCTTCTCAGCCAGCCCAGGGAAAAGTGGATGTTGTGGGGGGAGTCATTCTTGGAGTCTCTGGGTTATTTTTTGGTTGGTCAGAGTTGATATAAAAACACTGCAAGCATGTTGGCACGAGAAGATAACAAGGATATGGGGGGAGGGACTCTCCCCTCTTCAGTCTGTCAGTCTGGCTGAGCTATTTAGGGAACATTACATTGCATATTTCTGTGTCCATTCTCTGGCTAGTCTGTTATACCTACAGTTGAGGGAACAAAGCAAAAAAGATTATTTTTTTTATAATAAATACGCTATTATTAAGGACAACTACACTGTTAAAATAAACATTTTAAAAATATGAAGTACCTGATGCAGGGAGGTAGGATTGATTATTTCTACCTCCTAATATTATTTAATTGCGGAGCAACAGCACGTACAGTTCTATTTCTAGGTATCAATGAAACTGGTGTTAGAACCTATAGTTTAAATATGGTAAGAGACAGTACATGTCTGCTTTGTACACTAGTAAAGAGGCCTGCATATGAATGGTTTAACCAACTTTAACTTTCACTTAAACAAAACATAATTTTCTTATTTCCATTTGGGCTATAGCTGCTCTGTTGCTTTCACTAAAAGGAGAACTAAATTGGTAAAATTATTATATTTAATAAGTTTTTACATGCAATCTGCAACTTTATGGGAGGCAGGACTGAGCGATCCCACCTACCACAGTACAGGGGCAGCACAATCCACAATCAAAGTTTAGTTCCTGCACTCTGGCTTGACAGCCTGTTCTATCACTATCCGTGCATGCGTGCCTATTGGAATAATAGGAGGAACTGTGTGCAACTATCTTCATCTGTGGATTGTGCTCCCCTACACTATATCCGGAGAATCCCTAAATGCAAGTTGTTTTTTTTTAGTTTACTGTCCCTTTAAGTAAATGTTTGTATTCTCCACAATACGCAGAGGGAAAATAATTGCTCGGTTGTTGCCTATATAGAGTTCTCAAATAGTATGGCAGCCACATCTGATCTAGAAATATCACTAATACAAGAATTCATTTGTATAGAGAGGCATTTGTCATAAAATGTGTAACATGATCTGGAGTATAAATGGATATTAGATTAACAGCACTATAAATTTACCCAATCGTTACCCTCAATTGAGTTTCTCACTGTTTGAACATGTTAAAAGGGGAATAAAAATCTCCAGACAACATTTTCCTAATAGACAATTCACAAAGATACAACAAGCAATCTCTCCCTTACCTGAGACTGCTGGGTGATTTCTAAAATTAACCTGTGAGTCAGCTACCATAATCCACCTTAGCTGGGTGACACTGTAATTCCTATCACCATGTATATTCTAGGACTGTAATTCCTATCATCATGTATATACTAGGACTGTAATTCATATCACCATGTATATACTAGGACTGTAATTCATATCACCACGTATATACTAGAATTGTAATTCCTAGCAACATGTATATTCTAGAACTGTAATTCTTAGTAACATGTATATTTTAGAACTGTAAAGCCCAGAGAAAAAGGTCTCCAGAGTTCCTGCAAGTCTAAAAGTGTGCATGCACAAGCGATTGTCAAGTATTTTCCACTTAGGGTGTGTGTGGGCAACAAAGGCAGGTAAGGACTGCTGGGTCAGTAGACATGGCAGTGGATTTGACATCCGTTGGCTTGAACGCCGAACTGACTTTCATTAGTGGGTAGTTTTACTGTAGCTGGAATGGTGACAAAGTTTTGACAGTTGGAATGCTGTTTGCTGTGTGCAGCCTTGACAGTTGTTTTGTGGGAAAAGAGTCAGGTCAGATGGAAGTGGTTAAAAGAGAGAGGGGGGGATACTGCTCCTGAGTAAAACATGTGCTGCAGCAACACACGCAAATCAAGTGCTACTTACATGTATTCAATTATACATTAAGATGAGGCAAAGTAATTTTTTCAGTATAGTGTCCCTTTAATGATTTTTCACTTTCCACATTAAGAACAGTACAAGTATGTGAATATTGCATATAAAATACTAACAGAGGACAGCTGTCCACATTTAAACCTCCCAAGGACACATTACATTACCTTTACAGGTCGGAAAAAACAGCTTCCCACAACCACACGGTGATTTCAACATATAGTGCTTACAGTCAATATGAACAGTCCTTACACAAACAAAACTACAGGAATAAGCAGCATGCGACTTACTTCTCCCGGTCTGCTTTATATGTGTGAGCAATCTCCGGTACCAGAGGATCATCTGGGTTTGGGTCACAGAGTAGAGAACAGATTGATAGCAGAACTGCAAGTGAAAAGCCAAAAGTCAAAAGCTCTGTCTGTTTACAATTTATCTAACAAACACCCTGTCAGCCATAAACACACCAACACTGTCTCCCAATATAGGGTTTCAGACAATTCTGTTTGGAAAGAATGACCCACATAATATAACAATGTGCTAATAAGGTGCAAGCAAGAAGACATAAATTCCATCTCTGGATAATGGATCTGCTGATGACCAATCTAATAATAGTTGAATCAATGTTTGGAGAAGCATCAGAACTGCAGTTTGAAGAGGAGATGGATGACAATGATATAATCCATAATGGAGCAAAATCTTTGTGTCTATGGCTGGTTTAAAGCTGCCCACATGATAGGAGATGGCCAAACAATTGATTGGGACAATCATTTAAATGATTGTTATTATTAAATCCTTTTGAGTTGTATTGCTGTCCACCTTGTCTGTAAGTACTATAAAGACAAGTTCCACAATCAGCGCTGAAGAGAGAGATCCTTCTATTCAGTTGGTTTGAAGTGAATAGCTTTGAAGTGAAAGAATTCCCAGCTGCTAGCAAAAGTGTAAGGTCTATGCAGTGCAAAAAAAGCAACAACTCTGCAGTATGTTTATGGCAGGTATAGACTGTATAGACTACAGCAAAACAATAAAAAACACTTTCTATTTCTTCTTCTGTTTTATTCATCCACTATTTTGGACTGTATCTCCTCCCACAGTTTTTGAGCTAGAGACATGAAATTCGGTACAGACGTGCGGGGCATATAGGAGAAGTGTGCTATTACCAAGCTAATGGTAACAATCCTCAAATGTGGATATTTCAAAACAGTCTGTTTCATGTATCTGTTGTATTCAATTAGATCAACTGGACTTGAAGTTTAGTTCTTGAAGACGTTTCGCTAGTCATCCGACTGGCTTTCTCAATTCAGAATGACTTGTGCAAGAATCTGTGGCAATTATGTACCCTGGAAAATCCCAATTAGCATATCACAGCCAGGTGTTAAGGGCGTGATTAGATAGTGGCTAAGAGGTGTTATAGGAACGCCCAGAGTAAGGTGTCAAAACAGCATTGTACAAAACAGACAGATGGTGTCGAACCCCCCCACCTCTATTTAGGTTTGGTTTCTTTATTTTCACATAAATGGCCTCCTTGACACCTCTCTTGAACCAGTCACGTTCCTTTGCCAATATGTTAACATTACAATCTTCAAAGGTATGTCCTTTATCCTTAAGATGCAGGTACACGGCTGAGTCCTGACCCGAGGAATTGGCTCTTCTGTGCTGGGCCATACGTTGATGCAGTTGTTGTTTGGTCTCCCCCACATACAAATCAGAGCATTCTTCACTGCACTGCACTGCGAATTGAGAAAGCCAGTCGGATGACTAGCGAAACGTCTTCAAGAACTAAACTTCAAGTCCAGTTGATCTAATTGAATACAACAGATATACCATGACCTGGATGAATGAGAACCTTCACAAGCACAGTCTGTTTCATGGTCATAAATACAAATGCTGATACCCCCAACCCCCCACACAGACACAGGTACTCCCACCTACTGACCTACCTTTCAATTCCCATGGAAGCCATATTTAAAGGGTAACTATAGTCAAAATATTTTTTTACATTTTGATCAATCATCAATAAGAGTTAGTTATATGGTCATACATGCAAAAACACACCTACTGACCTACCCTTCCATTCCTGTGGCAGCCATACTTAATCGGTAAATAAAGTTAAAAAAAAAAACAATTTTGACATATCCTCAATAAAACGGTTGTATGGTTGTAAACACAAAAAAAGACATACCCCCTCAACCAGACCCAGTTACACACACCTACTGACCTACCCTTCCATTTCAGTGGCAGCCATACTTAAAGGGTAACTATAGTCAAAAAAATATTTTTGACTAATCATTAAAAAAGTTTGTTTTTTTTAAACCCCAACCTGACACAGGCACACACACCTACTGATCTTCTTATCCATTTCTGTGGCAGCCATACTTAAAGGGTAACTATAGTCAAAAAACAAATTTTGATCAATAATCAAAAAAGTTTTATTTTTTTAACTTCCAACCTGACCCAGGTAAACACACCTACTGACCTACCCCTCCATTACTGTGGCAGCGATACTTGTAATTAAAGTGTAATTAAAGTTAAAAAAAAAAATTTGACCAGTCATCAAAATAATTTTTTTTTTTTTAACTTCCAACTTGACGCAGGTACACTCGCCAAATGAGCAACCCATTTATTCATGTGGCAACCATATTTAAAGGGTAAGTATAGTCAAAAAAACACATTTAGACCAATCATCAAAAAAGTTATAAGGTTATTCAATAAAAGTTTTTATCGTTTAAAATGGTGCTAAATTTGCCCCAACCAATCAGATGTTAGCTTTCAAATGTTATATAATATCTGATTGGTTGGGGCAAAATTAGCAGCATTTTTAACGATAAGAACTTTTATTGAATCTCCCCGTAAGTCTTTTATCCCCCAGCCTGACACGAGTAAAAAAAACAACTGACCTATTCATTCCTGTGATGGCTATATTTAAAGGGTAAGTAAAAAACAACAATGTCCTCATCATTGCCATTATTGAGTTTTAAAATCTGCAGCACACATTCCCTTCCAAAATGCGGCATTTCAAGTCAAATTCAAAGTTTATACTTAGTTTCCCTTTCTAGTTTTTTTGCAACTTTAAAAGCCTTGAACTTACTCAAACCACAATACGGTATGCACAAGTACCAATGTTGTGTCTCTTTACTTATTACATATACCATGTTGCTGTATAATACAGAACAAGATCAGTTTCATATAAATTAAACAGATCCCCTGTAAATCAGCAGGCACCATGAGACAACCTTCTATGCTGTCCCCTTGGCCCAGTGCTATACAATGTACCAGGGAGATGGACATTGCATTATAGGATGTCCTGACTCATCTAGCTGTCAGTGTGTGACAAGCCAATAGCTAAAAGTCTTTAAAACATAAATAGCTAATTACCATAACTAAACAATAAAAGAATAGAAATTAGTATAGTACAGTATTTGAGGTTGAATAAAGACAAATGTCCATCGAGTCCAACCAACTCAGCAATACCCACAAAATATCCCTGGATCAACTCCACTTTATGTATCAATATAAGTAACATGCAACATTCTTTTTTTCAGAAACTCATCAAGCTTTTTTGGGAAACTATCTAATTAACCTGCCATCACCACATCCAATGGAAGACAGTTCCATAGTTTTACCTTTCTCACAGTGAAAAACCCTTTTTGAATAAACTTCTTTTCTTCCAGTCTTAAGGGATGTCCGTGTGTCCCTTGACATGTTCTATTGGTGAATGTCTCAGACAGTTTATTGTATGGCCCATTAATGTATTTATACACTGATCATATCCCCACGCAAGCGCCTTTTCTCTAGTGTACATAGTTGGAATTTATCCAATCTGTCTTCATATTTTATCTCCCCCATTCCCTTTATTATTTTAGTTGCCCTTAACTTAACCCTCTCCATTTCCAAGATGTCCTTTTCGTACATAGGATTCCAAAATTGCACTGCATATTCCAAACGAGGCCTTACCAATGCTTTGTATCTAGTACCTTTCACATAGAACCCAACATCACCACACAAGAAAACACTTGCTGACCTTTGGACACAGTTAGAGCTGGGGACCACTGGCTCCTTAAAATATCCAGGCAGATGCTGCCATTGCTGTTAATGTTAGGATGGTAAATCTTGGTTGTGAATGCCACCTGTAAGAAAACCAAGACGTTATTAGCACTATATCACAGAGAGTTCCAAACACAACAAGGAAACATCTCCACGTGTCTTACTTTGGGAGGTTTGAAGGGATAATCTGTGGGAAAGTGAATTGTGAGGAAAAAAACGCCTCCTTGAAAGGGACTGTCATTCTGCAACAAAGAAAAACAATATCAGACAAGAAAGAGCTGCAAAATAATAATGTCTGAAGCAGAAGAACGACAAATGAAAAGACTTTCCTCAGTCACCTTCAATGAACCAACAAAGGGACAATGAGATTTATAGTTACTCAGCAGCAGCTGCACTGACCAATAATATGATAGACATCAGAAAATACTACGATCAATTAACCGATTTAAAAAAAAACTATATTGTGATCTAATGTCAATCAATAGAAATGTCTACTTGCATATAGGATTGATGGAAATATCAGCACAGCGTATGGGCACCTTTAGGCCTGGTACAATTTTGTACCTATCTTCATGAACAACAGACAACCAATAAGTAAACGGATTGTTAGGCAAGCAGTAGGAAGAAAAAGTGCAGCAGCCAACAATTTGTTGTGACCTATGGTTCAGCCTATTGAGCTCTCAGTTGAAGCATTGTGCTAGACGATTGATTAAGCCATTGGACAGAGTGTACAAGACCTTAGCCTACTAAATAACATAATTTTTAATGATTATAGGTTGTATTAATGCTTTCTATCAAAAATGGCTTAGCTAAAACAAGCAACTTTGCAACTCTGGATCTTGTGAAAAAATCAATTATGCAGTTAGACTGTAATACGCTTGTGTGTAAATGACTGTGTAAAGAAGGTTACATTACATTTAAAAAGAAACTATTAATAAAGGGAATTAATAAAGTGTTGTAAAATAAACTGCCAGTGAACAGGATGAGATGAGGATACTTACAGGGCCCATAATAGTGGCTTGCCAATGGAACACTACAAGACAAAAAAAAGACATAGATAAACAAATTTTAACATGATTTTAGGATAGGCCATAAATTGCAAGATGTGTTAAAAAAAGATATGAAGCTATGTACACACAATCAAATATTCCATGCAGACCCACCAATATTTTTGGAATTTTGGCTAGTTGGCACGAAATGTCTGCGGTATGTGTCCATCCAATGGGTCAATCGCTTTCCAAAATGATCAAGAGTGTAAAGGTGGGTACACACTTTAATGAACGGTGAACGTTCTTCGGCCTCGGGAAAGGTGAGAACTGCGTTACTTGCTGTTGGATCTGACAGAATCGTTAAAGCAAGTAACGCATTTCTGACATTTCCCGAGGCCGACGAACGTTCACCGCCATCCTCACGTTTCCTCGGAAATGCCTGAAAGCCTCCCTCAGCCACGCTCATCTCCCTATACTTAAAGGGAATCAGCATGGGCTGAGGGAAATATACAGTCAAAATATATAAAGATGGGATAGTATACAACCATTATAAACTGCAACTAGGGACAGATTTAATACAGTATAAAAACAAAATTAGAAGCCTAGTGCACGCCCAATTTAATTTGCTTAAATTATTATTCCCTCAATGATGCTGCTCTATGAAGCCTGCTTTTCTCTCTAGATAAATAAAAGCAATTAGTTCAATAACTTGGCCAAATTATTTTAAGCCCACCTACCAACGTTTGCTTTTTCAGCTGGGTCCTGCTCTATCAGTACTTGCCTTTCAGAAGCTGAAAGTCAATGCTGCACTGCAGCTAGCTTCCTTGGGACTAACTCTCCTGCTATAAGTACTTTACTCACCTGAGCCCAGGACCTTACCATTGGTTGAGTACATGTTCCCAGAGGCTTGGTCAAACCCTCATTGTAACACAAAGCATATAAAGATGGGATAGTATACGTCCATTATAAAGTGCAACTACTGACCAAAAAAGCAGCATCATAGAGAGAATAATCATTTAAACAATTTGAATTGGACGTGCACTAGGAAATATACAGTACTGAAGGTTCTCCCTATGATTTACATAAGGAGACTGCTCTGGACTGTAAGTAGTTATCTTTATAAAAATCAGCGACAGAATCTTGCAGATCCTGTCTGTTATCTTTTAAAGATCTTTTATGTGAGTACCCAAGCTTAAGAATTCCCCAACAGTTTACTGACCCATCCAACTGGAATGTCCTTGTTCTGCTGTGCACACTGCAGGGAGTCTCTTAGACCTTGTATGTATGTATTTTATTTCTTATATAGCGCTACATATGTACACATACAACCTATCAGTATGTCTTTATGATTGTGGGGGAAACTGAAGTGCCCGGAGGAAACCCACGTAAGCACGGGGAGAACACACAAACTCCTTGCAGATGTGTCCAAGGGTGGAATCGAACTCAGGACCTCAGCACTGAAAGGCATCAGTGCTAACCACTGAGCCACCGTGCTGCTCTAAGGAAGACCTTGCTTCCTCCCTTCTCCATAGAAAAGAACAGGCTGCTCAGCTACTGCCAAGCAGCCTGGCTGTACTGTTAGATAAATGGTCATTGGAACAATTGTCTAATGATTGTTCCAAACAATATTTACCAAACATGTATACTTTAAAAGTTGAGCCAGACTATGTTCAGATTAAAACGTCCACTTTACTGGCAGGAACCTATATCCAACGATATCCACAAGCAGGTTATTTTTTTTGTAAAAACAATTTCATTACAGCAGGGTTGGACCAATTCCAGAAGCCAGATAGGGAATGTGCCTAGAAACAAACTAACAGACTGTGTCTTTTAAGACGTGAAGATTCCTCCACGATACCCAAAAAATGTCAGAGAATCGGTTAGTGTATGGACGACCAGTTGGGCATCGTCGATGAACTGACCTGCCGGATCATCAACAATACATCTACATACACAAACCAATTTTTGTCCATAACGGATGTTTGTCAGGCTTCGTGTTGGTGGAATCTTTGCGTCTCTAATTAGCTTTAGGTAACAATAACCATCTCTGTACGCAAAAATAAAGAATTAAAACTGTATTATACAAATGGTTATATATTTGATTAAGATTTCAATCAGAACATATAAATGTGTGATAACCATACATACTGGTTACCTGTTGGGGTATTTGATACAAATTATACTTACAGTCCTCTCCCACGGGTCCAGCAGAGCATTGTGCTGGGGGATCCCTCTGCAAATCCATGAGTTCCTGTATGTATCAGACAAACAAAGAATTATCAGGAATAATAACCACACAATTTGCATAAATATATGCTCCAAACTTGTAAGCAGGATAATTTTGCTACAATTAAAATCAGCGAGGAGTCAAAGTATATTATCCAAGCGTGCTAAAGATAGTCTGTGCATCCTTTTTGCATAAAAAAAAAACTGATTTTCCACACAATAATTTACCGAAAATCAGTTGTTTCAGAGATCTGAACAGTTTGGATTTTTTTTGTCCAATTGCCAAAAGAACTGTACACAAATCTGCAAACATGTCCAGTGCATTGCAGCAGTGAGACCTACTGCAAGCACTGAAATTAATGGCCTGCTGACAGAACTGCTAATGTGTGCCAATGGTAATGTTTGCAGGGTGTCGGTAGATTGGTGGGGTGTCGGTAGATTGGTGGAATGAGAGGTGTAATGGCCAGCTTAATACAAGGTTAGGTATCTAGTCACCGATACACTATGCTTAAGGCTCCTTTCAGACAAATGGCAAACCTGACTGGTTCCAGATGTTTGCCGATAAAGAAACACTACGTTTTCCTGTTGAGACCATCATAAACATTGGTGGAAAACACAGGGCCAGACCCTGGCAAAACTTTTACACAACTCTGATCAGCTGATCATTTGTCATCATAAAAGATGAACGGAACCACAGAGTTTCGTTCCGAGATTGGATTTTTAAAAAAAAAAAAATTGAAAATCTATAAACCAGACCAATAGAAGTCAATGGGAGTTAGAAAATCTGAAAGTTCTGGTTAAATTTTAGGAATAAATAGCAAAAGTAAGTTAGTGTTAATGGCTCAGGGACCTGGACAATGGTCTGGGGAACACGTACACAGAACCAAAAAAATTATATTGTAACTTTCTTCACGTACAAGCAATTTTCGAGTTTCCACATAACATATTCCATCACTTTTGAATATTTGAAATCGAGGGACAGCATATTCGCTATTTCTACTATTTTCAGAATTGAGGGTTCAGTTATTCAAATTAAGGGTTTATGAAAACGATATTTCACAAAAACGCCCGGTATTTTTTAAATCCGAAAATCCTGAAAAAGTTCAGTGTTTTGAAAAATCTGAGAGTTCTGTCAGAACTTTGAAACCATCAGTTCCAAACTAGGTCCAACTCATTCTTAGTTGTCATCAGATATTACCCACAAGCTACTTTTTCAATAACTCTTTCGACATACATAATCCTTAAAGTGAATAGTGAGAACATTTAATTATTTAAAAATCCATTAATCCACAAAGTATTATTAGTGACTCAGAGTTAAGAAAGCTTTATAGAATGACCAGTCAAGTCAGCCAGTGTTCTAAAGTGTGTTACAAAATCCCACACTGCTTAAATCGCCCTGTGATAAATACTATCAGTATGTGAATTGTGTTCATCAACTGTTCCAAATTAACTTACGGCAGCAAAGAAAGAAACAACCGACACTTCTGCCTTGTGCAAATTTAGCCACTAGTCTCCAATGTTTACATCAGCACATTCTTCAACTAAAGTATACAGATATATCAGCAGTACAATCTCAAATGCTACAGATTCACAGTTACTGCAGATACTTGGTTTAACAATATTTAATTTTATTTCTGTCTATGCAGGGAAAGAAAATTCCCCTAAAGTAGTTTTCATTATAGATATAAATGTTCTTTGGAGCACTATAATTATTTCATGGATTACATTAGCTAAACTGCTTGGAACAGTAAACAGGCATTTAGAAGTGTTTCACATAAAGTTTAAAACAATCTGGCCCATATCTTAGAGCTAATTTATATTCATTTTATCTGATTGAATTTTTCTATGCCATTACTGGAAACTTGTTTGAGTAACAAGGTTAAATGGAACCAATGTTTTTAAATTTGACACCAAACTAACACATTGTCCATTTATCTAAACGGAAAATAACAAATTCATCCAGCTTTGAAACTAAACAATAATAAAGACACACAGAGGAAAATGGTAAAGATGACATCTGTAACATGAAATATGGTTACTTTTGCTATTCTAATGCTATAGATATTTTCATACTATCAACTAGAACCTTTGGTGCTCTTTGCCCCCTATCATAATATCCATAGCATAAACAGCTGTTTTCAATTAAATATAACAGGATTCAGGCACCACAGTGTAGTTTCTTATAAACTTGCAGTTTTTTTTTTTTTTTAGCTTATTGCAAAACCTCATATCTTTCCTACACAGATAAGATTGAAAGCACCATGGATTCATGGAATTTCAACATATTATTGTGTATATTTAATATAATGAATAATTGTAAAATTATATATAGTAATGCGATAGGCTTGGATGGCCAGTGGGGTATTGTGCCTACTTCCTAGCCAGTAGTTCTTTAGTTTGTTCTGAAAATCAGACACCATCATACAATGCTTTGCATGTTATGTTCTTGTAATCAACATGGATTATGCGTTAGTATATTAAAAAGAGTGGAGTCTGACATTGAATCTGAATTAAGCTGATCTACTGCAGAGGTTGCAATAAAATTAACAAAAACCTTATTGGCAAGTTTCTCAAAACAGAAAACAGCAAGGGTGTCCAGTCGTTTTATCACAGGGTAATCCCAATTTATTAGTGCACAATATAAACACTGCAAGTTTCCCAATGCATTTTCATCTAAGGGGGGGGGGGGGTTATGCAATTATGCAGATGCTTTCACAAAACAATACATTTGGCATTATCCCTTATCTATTGACCCCCTCCTTTCTGCACTGTCCCTTCTATCCATTTAAGGTCTGTCCCCAGCAGCTGGCCTGTGGATCCCTTTCTGGCAAATGATTTAGCAGGAAAAGGAGGGGGGCTGCTCTGTGCAGCTGTCAAGCCAGGGCGCATGCGCATATGACATTTTTACTCTCATCTCCCCAATACACATGCGCACTCTCCTTGCGAATTGCCTACTAAGACACTGCGCGTAGGCACACAACTTGCTTAGGCTTGTGGGCGAGGCTTTCTTAACTCTGGCGCATGCGCGCTCCCCTCAAAATCTGCTCATTAACTCTCAGACTGCTCCGCGCTGCCCTTTGCTACGCTTAACAGTCCAATCAGGCTGCCCGGTTCCGTCCGTCCCACCCAGTTATTGTTTCGAAGGTTCCGCGGCCGGGGCGGCATTGTACTTCGACTTCTTTCGCGGCGACGCGCGCTGCCTAATTTTCCTTGTGCCCCTTTTCGTTTCTCTCACCTTCTGGATTCTTTTCAGCGCCATGTTGCTCCAGAGCCGGCGTAGCGCACTGTGCTGGGGGGCAGCTGGAGCCCGAATCTGACACGGAGCCCCGCCCACATACCTTACGCGCAGGCGCGGGGCGGGGTAGCGAGCGTGAGGGTTTGCGGGAAACGTAGTTCGTAGTACAACGCAATCACTATAAAGCTCTTGCGCAGTAGGTGCCGCGGTGGGGCATGCTGGGTATTTGTTGTTCTCTGTGGTGAGTTGTGATTTATGGCAGAGAGAGGAAATCTGTGTGTAAGTGAATGCATTGGAGAATGTAAATCAGTGCAACTCTGGATATTAGGGATGTCCAACCTAGTTAAAAACTACAATACCCAGCAATTCCTCATCTTGGGAATGCTGGGATATATAAAACATCCAGAGGGCCGCATGTTATTACAGCTTTGTTATAAGACGTAGGCTGATGCCACTGTAATGCACAGGAATTGCGCACACAATCGCGAGCGTTGTCACACATGATCTTGAGCACCATTCTTGTGCATTTGCGTGTGCGTTTTGTGCATGCAATTTTGCCGTTTTCCGCTATGGAAAAGCATGCATTAACGCACCAGAAATGGTAAACGCATGCGTTACCAAAACGCAAACAGATGCATGCGCATCGGAAATCGGGAGAATTTTCGCTTTCCCCGTGATTTCCAATTTAAAATCACGGGCACAAATGGGCAAAAAGCATGCTAGTGTGACCTAGGCCTAAACGCCTATAAAATCTCTGTGCTGCATGGATAAAGCTAAATACCAACCTGCAACCATGGGCATCCGCACATAGGGGCAAGGGAGGGCGGATTTCTCTCCAGATCTTCTGCTGGCCCTTTAATGAAAGGCAAAGGGAGAGTCTCAGCCAATCGCGAGTGTTACCAAAATCAGAGTGAGCGAGAGATTCAAACTCCTGCAGAGTTCGTGCAGAGCAGCAGGAAGTATGCTCCATTCCAAACCAAAGCAGTGATAGAAGTAAATGGGGAAGGTGGAGATCACACCACTGCAACCACTACGCAATGCACGGCTGCCAGCTGAACGGTCATTACATCGACAATCGGTTGTTATACGGCCGTTTGGTCAGGTAGGATCATCAACGACATCCGGCTTAACGCCATTACAAGAATTGATTGTTGCTCCACAAATCAGGCACATTGCAATATCACATAGTGGTATTTACCCATACTGCGCACCTCACACAGATACCGTGATGTTGGCACCAATGGAAATACCGCATGGTATTCTCACCTCAGTGTTTTGTGTCCATGTCATTAAATTTAGCACCATGTTGGAACTTAGTTATTCTGCTTTACTGATTCTCATTTTCTTCAGATTCCTTAAAGGCCATGTACACCCCTCTTACAAAAATTTAGTATCTAATAGAGCACCCCCCAAAAGCTAACATTCGTTTTACTTACAGTTATGAAAAATGTTCCCCTGCTGTGTAAGAAGCCTTACAAACCACCGATTCAGCTCTGCTTAGCCCACGCCTCTGGTGCACGTGCCCTTAATGTGCCCGAGCAGCAGCAGCAGCGGTTCCTTCCCTTTAAGCTCTACAATAGAACAGACATACATTTATGCCTATTTGCTGTGAATGTAAGGTTGCAGACGTATTTTTACGTCCGCAGTCATGCAGGAACAAAAACCTGCGGTATCACAAACTACTAGCGATAAATATGGCCCTATGCTACAAATATGGTTCAAGTGTCCACTAATATATTCTTATGGGACTTCCATTGTAAATTTATACAACAATATTTGAGGAGCTCATCCCCTGCACTGCTTGAGTAATTCTCTTCAACAGACCAACCAATTATTCCAGTGTTTTTTCTGATTGCAGGTAGAGCTGTACTTTTAATAAAGGGCATACACGGGATCGATAATTCGATCAAATTGATCAGAATATCAATGACACTTTTTCGGGTTTTCTATAGACCGATTGCCGATATCGAAAAACCTTATCGGGCAAGATGGAAAACTTTCCATCGACTCCATCTACCAGAACCATACCTTCTGTAGTTTTCAAGCTGAAATCTATGGAAGATTGCCGGTGCAAGGTAGGGATACGCGATTGGTTCTTTCGATCGGATTTTTGATCATTTCAGACAATCGCAAATCAGATCGGAAGAATATTGGACTGTGTATGCCCACCTTAAGATACTGGAAACAGTCAACTACCCCCCAATAAAAGAATGGATCAACAAACTTAACCAAATAATTCGTATGGAAGAAGCATCTATGAACAAAAGACCTACACGATTTATCAGACAATGGTCTGTGTGGATAATTTTCCAAGAAACAGAGAAAAGCATACTTTTGTCTCAAATAGCCAATCCCAAAACTAAGTGATTACAATGTAACAACTTGAGAATGTGTAATACCGTACTATCCTCATTGCTTTCCTTACCCATCTGATCCCCTTGTCTTATAGCAGAGTATAAGCAATATACACAGACGCATTCTTAGATATCTTCTTCTTTTCTATCTGTTATATTTCTAAAACATAAAACTTCAGTAAAACTTTGATATAAATAAAAAAGGTTGGGTACATACCATCCAATGTTTCAGGCCGACCAACCGTCATTTCAGGGCATCTGTCGATCGGCCCAAAATATTTGATGTTTTATTCAAGCAACCAACATCCAACCGGACAAATGAGCGATTGGACGTGTTGGGAAACCATGCCCAATGTGTGTATTGTGTGTCTGAGAACATGATTTTGTGTTTGTACTATAATGAAATGTGTTTAATAATTGTTGCTAGTGCTGATTTTTTGTCATAACTTGTTTGGCAACCAAAGTAAAGATAGTACAAGAAAGAGACGGAAGGAGTGGTGGTGGAGTGGTATAACAGCATGGTTAGGGCTGGCCAGTATTGAGGTAAGAATGATGTCATTCCAACAATGAAAAGAAAAATGCAGTGCAGTGACAGCAGATTTACTGCAACAAACGGTGGTTTGTTCCAGAACACGCCTTCTGTTATATGTTTCTTTTTTCATGGTTTTCTCTTTAGTCTTATTGGCAGACTGGCTAGATGGGAAGAAAGCTACTAATTTCAGGGTTCTTAATGTCATTTAATTCTGGGTGCAATTTATAGCTTCACTTCTCAGTGAAGTGTGCAGGTCGAAACACAATGCAGAAGGCCTTAATATAGTGACAAGGAGATCTACAATCTAACATATTATTAGACTATATTAAACTATTAGAATTCACTTTAAAGGGTATCTATACCAGCAAGATCCCACTACTTCAAAACTTTTTTCATATTTTAAATCTGAGCTGTAGATCCTGAGAAATCATCATGTGAAATCACAGCATTTACAGGGAAAGACCTGTCGCTCCAGAAGCAGAAATTATTTCTATCCCTGACCCCTTAGGGCTAGGCCACACTGCTGCGTTTTTTTTGCGTTTGCGATTGCGCTTGCGATTTTTCAAAATTATTGAAAACGCGGCAACGCAAAAAAAGCGCGTTTTTCGATGCGTTTGCGTTCTGCATTTTTAATCGCAATCGCATGCGTTTTCCTATACTTATTGAAGAAATCGCAAACGCAACGAAAATCGCACATGAAATCGCATGCGATTGCGTTTGCGTTTCAGTGTGGCCTAGCCCTTTACTGGGATCTTTGGTTGCCTGCCAGCACACTTTCTGCAACAATTAAGAGAATCAGCTGAGGAAAGACAGCAGGGGGAGAGAGGGGGAGATGTGTAAGCAGAGCAGTGTCCATGGTGAGGCTGTGCAAAACATATAAGTGTCGCAGACACTACAAGGAGTCAGTGAGTAAAGGAGGGTGGGAGCAATAAGGAACACTCCCTAAACATTAATAATTTAATTACAAAGCAAGCACACATAATATGTGAGTACCACCATTATACTTCTCTCAATTTGTAATTTCAGATAATGTAAAGTTTGAGTATAGTGACACTTTAACTTCCCTTGAAATCAGCGCTGGTTTTACCATTTGGTGGGCACATGCCTATAAGCTCCTGAGATATAAATCTGACCCTGCTTTAAATTGGTTACACAGTGGTAACTTGCACAGGGTTCCCAAAATGCAAAACAAAGATATAATCAGGACTGTCAGTATAAAGGAATCTGGTGATTGACTAATCAAGCTGTCTTTGTTTTCCTATGGAGCAGGAGTTACATGTTGGTGTTCTAAACACTCTTTAGATTTAGTTTGTGCTGAGTATGATTATCTGAGCAGGCCTGTAAATGATAAACTCTTTATCTATAAGTAGGTTTCTAAATGCTTAAAGGATGTCTATACTCTAAAAATTAACTGTTTAAAAATGGAAAGTACCTGAGGCAGGAAGGAAGAATTGATTATTCCCAACTCACAATATCATTTTGTTTTGGAGCTACAGAACTAACAGTTTTCATTTGCCAGGTTAGTCCTGGACTATATCTGTATTAAAGATAGTGCTGAAGCCAGGAGGAAGACTGGCAGAATCAATTTTCTTTGGGCTGGTGCTCCTCACAGAATCAATATTGGGAGTTAGGAGTTACCAATCCTATATCCCTTTTCAGAACTGTTTTTTGAAATAAACTTTAAAAACGATAGTTATCCTTTAACTGTTTGCTTAAATACATTTTATTGCATGTTTCCATTTTTCATTTATTTCATGGGCAGAAAAATATATCCGCTTGTATATTAGTTTCTGTGAGATTATTTAAGTAAGCAGTAGGTGGCGCTGTAAGACTGCTTTACATTTGAGGATCTATGGCTAAATTAGTGCTCTTTTTCCGGCTACTTCAACTTCATCTTTAATAAACAGGTTTTCTATTGGATGAACACTAAGGCCTAGGACGAACTGCTGCAATTTCAATCGCATTTGGTGTTCTGCCAATAGTTTTAAATGTGGCTGGCCCCAATGCATCCAAAACGAATAGGAAGGATCTGCACACCTTAGATAATGTATGCTTGTGAAGGTTTCTTATTCATCCAGGTCATGGTATATCTGTTGTATTCAATTAGATCAACTGGACTTGAAGTTGATCTAATTGAATACAACAGATATCTTAGATAATGTAGCTTATGGGTGCATAGTGATAATTGCTGCTGAGAAGGCAATATATGACCAGTATGTAGTAGAAGAGTCACCCCACACCAGATTAAACAATAACATTTCTTTTATTATGTCGACGTTTCGGAGCCAACAAGACCCCTTTCTCAAACCCAACTAGGGGACATATTTATAAAGGTTTGTTAAACTTTTTCGCCTTCTTTAACGCAGCGTTTTCGCCTAATTTGGCCTTTTCGCTATTTATAAAGCAATGATAACCAGTGGCGAAAGGTCATTACCGCTATATTTCGCTCAAGCATATTTATGTCTGAGGTGGCGAAAACGCATAAGTGGCCATTTATTTAGCTGCCAATGGGTCCTTGGAGGTGTCAGTACATTGTGTAGTGTTTCTCAATACGAAATAAGTACTAAGGGGGTGTTAGACTATTTTCCAGCATTTACTGTAATACGATCTGAGATTTCACTTTTTTAAGAATTTTTTTTTTTTAATGTTCTGATTTTCTTTATTTACCAATAAAATCAAATGGGGGTCTGAGGGACATATTTATAAAGCATTATTTTTGCTATTTTCCCCACCAGCCTTTACCATAATTTTTTAAACTTTCATCTTTTCCTTTCATCAAAGTTATTAAAAAGGCGAATTTTCATCAAAAGCGAAAATTATCAAGCAAAAAGTAGCACTAATAATGCTAAAAAAGCTCAGCACATATGATGGTAAAGAGGTAATACTCCCTGGTGGTTTTGGATTTATAGATGGCTGTAATTAAAAAAGTGACAAAGATAGCTCTGAAATTACACTAGAGAGCAATCTCTCTTTTCACAGTGATACCACACTTAATGCAATGAATAAGGTAAAAACTATCGCCACACATCGCCGCAGCGATACTTTTCCGCAAAAGCGAAAATGAGCGGTTTTATAAATAAGGCGAAAATAGCGCTATATGTCATTGCGATGTCCTGCGATAGCGAGAACTTTTATAAACATACCCCTAGGTTTTGTCTTTAGAAAGGGGTCTTGTTGGCTCTGAAACGTTGACATAATAAAAGAAATGTTATCTTTTAAATCTGGTGTGCGGTGAATCTTCTACTACATACTTGCCCCAATGCATGTGTTCCCGTCTATCATTTTTTGTACATGGTATACATTTTCATATCAGTGTAATTAAATGAAATGCATGGCGAAAAATTCTGAAAAACTGCACAGCATCGCAATTGCAAAAAATGTGTGTTACAGTTACACCTCAGACTAAAGCATATACAACAGAGAGAAAGAGACTGTGACTTTGCTAGGACCATAAAAAGGACATAATCCTATACCATGTCTGAACTTGTCATATGTATGTATGTATGTATAATTTTATTTATGTAGTGCCACTTGGGTACGCAGCATTTTACATTACAAAATACAGAGTATACAAACAAGGGGATAAGTGCAAGCCATTATACAGATAAATTAAAAAAAAATGTAAACATGTTTTATTTAGAAAAACAGGTCACAAACATATATTGCCTTGTATTGATTGACAACAGTAATTTAATAAAATAACATAACAATAATATAACATAGGGAGGGATATAGGAAGGATAGGAAGGAAATGCTACTCACTGTCTGAGTAGCATTTGGTTTAGCATCACTTGTCAGATTTATAGTATTCTGGATCTACCAGTGTTGTTTCAGTAACTATTTCTTAAAAAATCAAAACATAGATAGTTTAATAAAACATAGAAAGATATTTTATATTGATTGAGTGTCAAAAACATAGGTCTCTCGTCCACTTCACGCCAAACTTAGGAATTATTAACATGGGTAGGGTTTATTCCGCGTGTTGTGGAGAGGGAGGGATGAGTATTCCCATATATTCATACCAAGGTAACCATATTTTGTCGAATTTACTCAGTGTACTCCTACTTAGTTATATTAGCCGAATGAGAGGCAGGTCTGATTTGATCATGGCTTTCCACACACAGCTAAATTAAATTTACATAAATAAAGTTTAAAAAGTTAAAAATACTTGGTTTAAGATGGGAGGAAGCAGTGTTCGTAGGGGTTTGTAGAGAAGATTGCCTTGTGAGGAACTGAGGGCACGTCCAGGAACATTAGGGACAAAGAGAAGATAAGTAGGGAGGTGCAGTAGAGTGAAGGGATTTAAAGTTTAAAAGAAGGGAATTGAATATGATTCTTTGTTTGATGGGAAGCCACCCTATGGACTGAAGTATCGGGGTTGGGGGTTCTCTTTTGGAGGAGAGTGAGATGATCCGAGTAGCCGAGTTTAAGATACACTGGAGAGGAGAGAGATGACAGGCCGTGAGTCCAAGTAGCAGAATGTTACAGTGGTCAAGACGGGAGATTATTGGGGCATGCTACTACTACTGTCCGCTCCCCCCACGAGGTTGGCAAGGGCGGTAGTTACGCCACTGCAAAAAAAGGACCGAAATGCAATCGGACACAATTGGAACGCAATAGTACGAACAGTACTATAGAATTCTATGTGTCCTTGCGTTTTAAAAAACGGTCCACTGCAAAACGCACCAAAAAACAGACCTAGCGTGAACGAGCTTTTAGTTGTCCAATCTTAAACGTCTTACATTTCAGCTGTCAATCAAGTACCTTAGTATAATAAACTCATCTGTTATGTATAATTTTGCTGTAGCTGGAATAGTGACAGTTGGTACGTGAACTGCATGGTGGGATATTTCCCTTGTTGCCTTACTGAGCATGCTTGCCCTCTCAGAGCATCAAGAGGCCTGGGGACTGAAGAACCAAGCTTGAGAAAAAAAATACTGGATTGAAATAATGTATCACAATCAAATCAGAGTAAGCACTGCCTACATGTATTCATTGATAGATTGAAATGAGGCAATTCCTTCAAAGGTCATAACACCCTGGGGCATCTCTGCCAGGGCTGCTTCACCCATGTGAAGTTTGAAAATCCTGTTTAAGTCATTGGGATCTTGTCTTATAGAAGTCAATGGAGGCGCACCCCCCCCCCCTACATGCTTCTGACCACGACTTGACCAGTGACGTCCCATACATCATATACATCAGTGGGTGTGTCTCTTATGCCTGATACTTCCTCTTTCATCTTTAAAATTTGGGGTTTAAAGGTGTCTGATTGTCTTGATCCACATAAGATCACATTAGAAAATCTCATAATTAAATGATTAAATATGTTCCCAGCGCAAATCATATAAAAAACAACATTTATATTTTAGAAATAAAAAGTAAGACAAAAAAAAGTTCAAGGAACGTTGCAGGAACCTGTAAGATGCCAATCAATAGGAATCTCAGAAATAGATTGAGGTGTCTCTCTTTAATATACTGTATTTACCATTCCATATGTTAATGATAATCCTAGTGAATAGATCCTTCTCCCCCTAGGAGCAGCTGCTAGTGCTATCCTGTCGAGTGTAAATGAATGAGCCCAATTAACCCCAGCCTTCTCTGCGACAGGACACCAGGGACATCATTAGCCATTTCAATTAGCAGGAATTAAGCAGCATATCATTTGGGGTAACACTACAGAGAACAAAAACTCTCAGGGGAGGACAATAAACAGACAGTAGAAGTAGCAGAACCTGAGGAGAGCAGCAAAGTCATCAACTGCTGTATGGTAACAATATGGCTAACCAGACAGTTCTCCATTCAAGGGTCAAACTCCCCAACCAACAGTCCGATTCAGGTCTGGGCTGGTCACACATGGGACTGTAAATTGAAAATAAACATCTTATGATAAAATGCATTTGTGTGAAACCTCATTATTCCATTCTGATTCCCTTTGCCATGTTAAAAGTTTCCCAGAATGCAGTAAGTTTATTAAGATACAAACACAGATATACGAAGAGTAGTTCTTAGAATAATAGTGTAATATGTCTATAATACTGTGTTCTGCCAGCCAACACATTTTAGTTGCCATCTGTGCCCTACTACACATCACTGGGTACTTATTAGTCTAATGGATATTCCCAGCCAAGCTAGGGGATTAGTGTCTAGTATGGGGAGCCCTTACCCCATTCATTTGTTGGAGTTCATTTCTCACAACTTCAGGCTCAGATCTAAATAATGGAGAACTGATCACCACCAGGACATATTGGATCCCATTTTGGGAAGATATCTCAAGAAGATACCATTTTGGGAACATCTCAATATAGCGTGTATACAGGTGCCCACTGACATTGTTTAATGATTCGTCATAAATTGGTGCTAATTTGCCTCAACCAATCAGATGTTAGCTTTCAAATGAAAGATAGTATCTAATTGGTTGGGGCAAAATTAGCACCATTTTTAACAATAAGAATTTTAATTACACCGCCCTGTTTGTTCTTTCCCATTGCGGTTGTGGGGGTGTTGTTGATGTTTAAATGATTGTGGAACCATCATAAATGTATAATGTTATGTTTCTAGCTTTAGGTTGGAGGAAACAAGGCCAGTTTGAAACCAGATTGGCAATAAATTCAGCTGCCATTCTTCTAAACAGAACTTAATACTATTGGAAACACCCCTGCCCAGGTATATTAGTGACTTACTGACCATTTTTGTGTAAATAATATCTTCCTTGGGCAGTGTGAATAGAATGTGTCCTGCATGAACAGGGAGTACATTTGTGAGGATTGCATATTCTTGTGCTCCCAAACAGGTTACATCGCAGTATGAACTTAGTTCTGCCCATAGCATATTTCTGCTAGAGTACAGGGTAACAATAATCTTGAAAATAAATCACAGCAGCTAATCCAGACTTTGTAAACTTTAAGTGGAGGGAAACAACATAGGCTAAAAAAGACAAGAACAGGCTCCAGTGCAATAAAGATGACCAAACACATGGTCAATATTCCGAAAATCCCATTGGATTTGACGTGTATGGGAAGGTAAACTAACCACCACAGAAGGTCTCGCACCCTATTGGTTCAAATGAAAAATTTCCATCTGAAAGTTACGGGCTCCCTTTACTACAGTATAGGGAGACGATAACATCAGTAATGTGTATTGATCGTTCAGTATAAAGTATACATATGGAATAATCGTTAAAATTCACAATCAGATTCCAATGGAATCTTAAGTGAATATTTGCATATATATGGGCACCTTTAAGGAATACTGAAAGTGTTAAGGCATCTGCAGCTAGTAATTGCAAGTTTATCCCCAGGGAAATGTCAAACCTTTATAGATACTCATCTAGTCAGAGGTGTTCCTAGGATTTTTGACACGTGGGAGCGGCGTGGCTTCATCAGGGAACAAAGGTATGGCTTGTGGAGGTATGGTGGACTGACACACTGACTGGTGGACTGGAGGGCTGACTTAATACTGATTGGTGACACTGATTTTTTTTTTTAACTGCCGCCTTTTAAGCACTGAGCAAATGTTTCGGTTTGCTTCATGGTAGGGGCACCCCTGCAACTAGTACATGGCAAAATGTAGATGCCTAGGGTCTTTAAGAGATTAACAGAAACTGTATGGATCCACCATTGTGTTGAATACAGATATATTGTGCTACCTTTAACAATCAGTTTAAAGATCGCTAATTTCCGATCGGTTTAGTGATCATTAATTTATGATCGTTATCCTAAATTACTGATATCGATCATAGATTTACAATCCCCATAGAATACCATTGTGGTAGTTTACAACCTCACGATTGTTATTTAATGGACATTTGACGTAAATGTATGATATTTATTAATGATCTATATTTGTATGAATTATGTGTTTGGTGTATTGATGAGAGATAAATAATAATAGTTATAATGGTTTTATCTAAGGGTTCCATGAGATATTTAAATTTTTTTCAAGAATTCTATAAGAATAAAAAGGTCAAGAAACACTGGTACAGACCCATCCCCTGCGGGGAATTTGAGTGCATAGAGATATATTTATAGATCTATCATTTATATTTGTAGGAATTATTGGGGAGATGTAATAAAGGGCCATATTTATAAACCCACGGTATCGGTTTTTAGCGATACCGCAGGTTAATTAATGTACGGTCGCGTTCGTAAATGTATGGCCGCAATTGTACATTTATGACCGAACGTCGTAGAATACCATGTCGTAGTAAACTACCGCAGTGGTATTCTAAGGGGATCATAATTCTACGATTTCGTTATAGTAAATTTACGTTCGGTATTGGTAATTTTCGATCGAATCGTAAATTTTTGATAATAATTGGAAATTATTGGTTTACCAATCGTTAAAAAGCGATACCACGCCTTTATAAATACGGCCCATAAGTTCTTAAAAATGGTGCTAATTTTGCCCCAAGCAATCAGATTTTATTTACCATTTATTAAATTAGCAAAATTAACACTTTTTTAAACGAAAAGAACTTTTATTACATCTCCCTGTATGTATTTTGATGATGTGATGGCCGAGAAAGAAAAGGAAAAATAATAGTATAGAATATATTATGTAGGGGTTCCCTGAGACACGGAAATAGTTTCAAGGGCTCCCTACAGATAAAAAGGTTGAGAAACGTTGTACAAAAGGAAACTAAACAACATCAAAAATCTAACAAAAAGAATCATTTTCAGGCAGGTAGAAGACCCACCTCCTGTTGTTAGAGCAGAGAAATTGTACACACATGATTCCACCCATGACTGATGAACAAGCAGTCAAATAACGGGTGTTACAGACGATAGTTGCACGTGTGTGGCCGTTCGGTCAGGCACCATTGTGGTCTGAACCAGCGAATCAACAAATAATGCCTGAACAAGCAGCCGCAATTATTGTCCGACACAAGCGTTAAACATCTGTCAAGTGTTGTGGGTGGAATCACATGTGTGTACAAACCTTACGATTGGTTTAAAGATGGCTGGGGCTGATGCGTCTGACAGCTCCCACACTCATCAATGCACTTCCCTGGAAATAGTTTTTCTGGTTTTGAATAGTGTTTTTAGCCGTTTAGTGCCCCTTGGAGTGGTTTTAATTAAAAACATTCCATTGAGAGGAGTAGAATATTCATGTGATAGTTTGGATTTGTCTTTGTTGCCATCATTTAAATAGAAACTGACACTTCTGGGAAAAGCCTTTAAATTCCTTCCTTGTTCTGTCTTTAGTATAAAGTAAAGTACTGACAGCTGCAACACAAAAAAAACAACCCACACCAAGGCAAGGTACATACGGGCTGGCTGGCTGATATCTTGTTATTTTGGCACAAAATATTTTTCACCCGTCACTGACTGATGTTGGACAGTCTTTCGTCCATATTGGACAAAAGAACATGCTGGTCTGCTATGTACCACATGTTGCAGCTAAGTGGGCAAACGGTCGGCTGGGCTGAAACATCTTCCCGTGAACCTTGCCTAACCTGTAACTTAATAAGGGTCAGTGTGGGTTAAACACCAGGATGTAACAATTTTTAAAAAGGTAATATCAATACTTTAACTGGCCTAAAATAAATAAAAAGTATCTAAACCTTTAAAATGATTTTGCTTAATCTATCCTTATCTATAATTAAATACATGTAAGCAGCACTTAGCTTGGGACACCCTGTACCAATCTTTAACATCTGTCACATGTGGCTAAACACAGTCCTAAACAATCTCCATATAATAAGTATGGGGAAGATTGTTCCGGGCATCCACACTCCCAAGAGATCACAGCCGTCTCCCTATACTACAGAACAGTGAGCCGGCTGCAGAAATTGTGTTCCCGAGGCCGTCAATGAACGTTTGTCAGCTTTGAAAACCCTAATTTTTCTGGTACGATATAGTTACTGTGTGTAACCAGCTTTACTCTAAGGTGTGTATGTTGCTGTCTGCCTTCAATCCAATACTTGATTTGCTCTGGGTTATTATCCCCTCTCCCTCCTCCTGCAGCGTAATGACACAGCAGGAAAGTTGTTGTGATAACAAAGCAGTTGAATGAAGTTTAAGACTATTTAAAGAAACTGCTAAAAAAAAGAAGATATTGTGGTGGTTGGAAAAAAGGTTTAGTATTGTCCGATAATGGGCCATTAAAATATTTCCCAGTATAGATATCCCTTGAATCCACCAAATCCCAGATGATGATTGATCTGCTATACCAGCCTAAAGTCTTTTTCTGCCAGTCTTCCTCCTGGCTTCAGCACTATCTTTATTACAGGAATAGTCCAGGACTAACCTGGCAAATGAAAACTGTAGCTCCTCAATGAAATGATATTGTGAGGTAGGAATAATCAATCCAACCTCCCTGCCCCAGATACTTTCCATTGTTAATATGGATAGTATAGATATCCTTTAAGCTGGGTACATACCAGTAGTTGATTTGTTCTGACCGTCCATTCACCACTAGCGAGCAGCCTGCTGGAACGAATCACTGTCAGTCACGGCCGACATTTTAAGCAGCATGTGGTACACAGGGTAACATGATCGGCCTTGATTTTCCAGCGCGTCATATAAGCAATTCAGATGAACGGTTGGACATCGGTCACCCAAATAGCCATCCAATTTTTTCGGGCCAACCGATACAAAAAAATTAGATGGTGTGTACCCAGCCTTATAGAAACTACATAGTACTGAGCCAGGGTTGGATTTCCTCTTGTTGCAAAGCTTAAGCACTTATATATTTATTATGTACTGACCTATTTATATTTTTGTCCCCCTTGTATGGCTTTTTTGTATTTTATTACTGTACAGTGCTGCATCATCAAGTGGCGCTATAAACATACACATACAACCTGATCTTAGCACCGCTCTGTACAATGCATTCCTCAATCGTGCACCTATCTGAAGATACGCATTTGCTCGCCAATTGATTTAATCTGACACAATCTCCTAAACCTTCATCTTCAGCCAGAAAATTTCCCACCCAGCGTGGATCAATCAAGCACCACATTTTGTAATGTGAATTGGTGACCCCTTTTCAATGAGAGCCGACAAACCCAGTGTCTGGAAGCCTCCTTCCTATGTGAGAATGCAAGACTGAAAAAGTGTTTAAGTTTGAGGCCACACTATGCGATCCGCAAAAAATGGTGATGACGTGCACCAAAAACGGATTGTAGCACATGCGATATGACCACCCAGGCGATAATGGATATGAAGAAATGCGGCAGTGTGGCATAGCCCTAAATGTGGCGATACATACGAACTATAATGGGTAAATCCTGTTGTTTAAAAACGGGATTTACCCATTATTGTTCATGTGTAGGGGCTTTTGCCAACCGACCGGAGTACCGACTAACGACCAGTCGCCACTACGGTCGGTCGAGAAAGACGGAAAATTTATGTCAGACATTATCGACTCCCTTTACTCTAGTGAAGGAAGCGGATACGATCGTACCGTGTATGGCCGCACGACCGACCAATCCCCATGCCAATCATCTATACCTTTATATAGAGTCCCCCCCTTTCTCTAGATCAACTGTTAGGTAGGGCTCATGAGTAGGGAACTAGATGTAAGTATGTCTTAATGCAACCTCCGATGCTATGTAGCTGTTAGGCAGGCGTTATCAGTAGGATATAAATGCTGGACTAGATGGACTCATGTCTTTGTTCAACCCCTAATACTATGTCAATATGCAACGGTTAGGCATTATCATTATGGGTAGGATATAAAGGTTGGATGTATGTCTTTATACAACCTCCAGTACTTAGTAACTGTTAGCCAGACATTATGGGTAGGTTATAAAGGTTGGATGTATGTCTTTATATCAACCTTCAACACTAAGTAACTGTTAGACAGGCATTATGGGTAGGGTATAAAGGTTAGACTAGATGGACGTATCTCTTTATACAGGAGGCCATTTATGTGAAAATAAAGAAACCAAGCCTAAATAGAGGTGGGGGGGTTCGACACCAACTGTCGACACCAACTGCTAATTGGGATTTTCCAGGGTACATAATTGCCACAGATTCTTGTACAAGTCATTCTGAATTGAGAAAGCCAGTCGGATGACTAGCGAAACGTCTTCAAGAACTACATTTCAAGTCCAGTTGATCTAATTGAATACAACAGATATACCATGACCTGGATGAATGAGAACCTTCACAAGCGTATGTATTTTGTGTTTATAAATCCACAATAATTATAACAATAAGAGGCTTATGGTGGCCATAGACTAAAATAAATCAGATCATGTATAATCCAAAGTGGGATTGCTGTAGTCCTCATGCACTGAACGATGGAGCAGGGAGTATCATCACTACGTAACTCTTAGGAACTATAAATAGTTTAGATTCCCTGGGGCTAAAACACATAATATCAGTTTTAATCCAAAATTGGCTTGCTGTTCAGCCATCATGCACAATCTGCGAATTGTACGATCGGATTGTTGGATCTATGGCCACAATTACTATTTGTATGGGGATCAGGTGATAAAAACATTAGAAGCACTTTATCTCCACGTACATGAGGCTTAAGGTGGCCATAAATGCTACAATCTGCAGGTCTAAACAAAATATTATTGTATGATCGTTGGCCTATAATCTATCTAATGACTGACTGTTTCTATTGGTGGGGGGAGATTGAGAAGTTTATAGAATGTCTTTATCAATTTTGATCACATTTGTAATGGATTGATAAAAAAAAATTGATAAGCACATGGTACAAACACGGATTCTCCGAACTTAGATTGTTTGAGGAGTCAATTGTTAGCACTATCACCCGTGTATAGCTGGACATACCCGCTTGACTATCATTAATGGATATCATCATTATAAGGTAATTTATGACTGATAATTTAATGATATCGCTCTGTTGTGAATAATGCCCCTGGTCACAGTGCCCTTAACATCTGAAGACCAGGTAATTCTGCTCTGTTTCTTCACGAGTGAACTACACCGAGTGTGCCCAAGGTCACTAAGTAAGGGGAGGGGGAAAGTAACTGCAGGACTCCCTAGACACGGTACCGCCTTTAAAAAGGGCAACTGTGGTCTTAAAACAAGTTAGGGTTCAATGATAGCCTGCAGTACTTCCTTTGAAATGAGCAGACAATCACATCTCTAGCCTGAGCATGAGAAATTACATTGGGGTGAATGTTCAAATTTCTTGTTTCCAGTAGGTTGAGTGATATCACCTGACTCTGCCCCGCACCGTTATCCCCGTGGGAGAAGCATGCTCAGTTGAGACTTAATGCTGGGGAACTCAGGAAGTACCTGGGGAAACATTGACAGTTGAGAAGGGGAGCCTATTAATGCAGGCAGAGGGTGGTCACATGACTACAAGCTGGTCACATGGCTGAAAACAGGAAGTGTTCAAGCAGGAAGTAATATTGCTGAACCTTTCCAGCAATAACATTTCACAAATTTTATCTAGAGATGTGATTTAGGTTTTATTTTGAAGGTGCAATGGAAGGCTTTTTATATCGTTCTTATTAGTTTGGAAGAATTCAAGACCACAGTTACCCTTTAACGATTATGGCAAACATACATTTACGGCCGCTATCATAAATGTAAAATAGCGACTGTAAATCTATGTTTATGTAGTTTACTACCGCATGGTATGCTACGAATACTAGTGAGCGGTCACAAACTTGCAATACCGTGGGTTTTTAAATATGGCCCTCTGTACTGTAATAATGAGCAGGTAAGTGGAGCAGCCAGAAATATCAGCCTGTGTGCACCAGGTCATAATCAACACTTTCTGGCCTTTATGCCACAGAAAAATGTTGCGGACCGAGTTTTCTTCAAAGAACGTCATACAAAAGGAAAAATATATATTCAAAACAAAAAAAACCAATGGAATATATTTTTAAAACACAATATATTTTCTATTTTGTTACAAAAAAAGGTCACATTTTCAAGATTTTTTTTTTGCCTTTTTTCCATAAAAAAAAAAATAAAATAAACTTGGAAGTCTGAAATGGAATGGAAGAAAACAGGTGAGGGAGGGGGGGGAAAAAACATGAAACGGTAACCAGGGCAACGCCAAAGCAGCAATGATAATCTGGCTGCTGTACCTGGACCAGCACTGGCAGGCAGTTAACTTTCCTTTTGCCCATTTAATAAGAATAAAAAAAAAGTAACATATAAAGATTAACCCAACAAAATAAACATGCACCATCCTCCCAGACGCACTCTTATGTACAATTTACACTTTCCTTTGTTTTACTGCAGGTTTTCTTTCCATCAGATGAATAAAAAGTCTTTTGATCTGTAGGGAAAATGAATGAACGATGAAACAGTTTGAAATGCAGAACTGGGGGTGTGGCCAAGAGGTCAAATATTGACCAATAATTCTTGCCGGTTTGGTGGCAGCAACCATCGCTGTTGGAACTGCTGCATGATAAAAAAAAAAAAAAAAAAGGCAGCAGCGCCCATAATAACATACATAGCAAATGAACATAGAGGTCTATGCTGGGGTCCTTAGGTGCTGTAAGTCTTGCATTGCTCCATGAGCCCTTTGGAACCATGCAAAGTTTCAATGTCTAACAGACTGGCAGGAGATCTTTATCTTTCTGTATCACTCCCTGCATATGCATCTGCTGAGCTCAGAGCATAATATATATATATATATGTGTACATACACATTCCCCAAAGCAGAGCTGGGTCCCAATCCAATCTGCATTACACATGACTGAAAAGCAGTGTAACATTCTGTATGTGCAGAGTATGATACACTAGTGCAGATAACAGTCCATATCTGCTGGTATATTCTAGTGCAGAGCAGTGAACATCCAGATCTGCAGAGCACTAGTGCTTTCGGCTGAACAAGTCCTGGTTATTCAGGTTATTTGCCTTTTTTTTTTTACATCAGTCACTGGATTTGGTCACTAGAGAAAGAGGCTGTGCCTGCAGAAGTGGAAGAGCTTGCAGTGCTGATGGGAAGACACCAGGTGGAGACAAGATGGATGATGTAAGTGGGATTGGCCTGGAGAGCAGCGAAGATCCAACAGAGGAAGTCAGGTGTCCTGAAAGACTGGAAGATGGAGGTGATTTGGAAGCCAGAAAGGCAGCGGAGTGGCTGAGAGATAGCTGTGCTCTGGCTTCAGGCTTTGTGGTGAGGGAAAGCGGCTGAGCTTGCTCTGAATGAGTGGCAGCAGGTGCTGCAGGAGAAGCAAGAGCAGCAGATGGAGTGGCTGGTGAGTCCAGCATACTGCCATGGGAGGAGGCTGGACTATCACAAGATTTATCAGCTGGAAGGTGTTGGACACACATTTTCTTCGGTTTAGAGGGGTCTGCTGAAAAGAGGACATAGATAAGGTAATGACAACACTAAACCAAAAAGTAAAACCAACAAAGCAGATAGCATGAAGACAGACTAATTTGGTGAACACAACAAATCATGATTGATGGATGTGCAGATGGTCCTACTTTGGTGTTATTACAAGGGTATGAGGGCATAATGCCATTTCCCCACAATTGCTAGTAGTAGTTACCATCTACTAAGAAATCATTTTAGATTGAAGGTAGTTGAAAATTATAAGGGCACAACAGTCCCAGAACAACTTATCCCTGCCTAAATCTACATTTCCGAGGGAGGTAGAAGGCAATATTCCTTGCTTAGGAGACAAGGCTGGAAGGAGAGTTGACAGCCTTATGGCTTTTTGACACACCGCTAAAAAACTTAAAAAGAGGTAGTAGTACTGCCCCCTCCTAAAATGACATTTCCGAGGGAGGTAGTAGAAAGGTTGGACACTACATAACATGTTAGCCTAATGACTGATGCACACACCAAGGACTGAATAGATACTTACTTTCCATTTCTGGTGACTGTTTTTCTCTCTTTCGTTTCTTTCTTTTTCCCTGTGGGATAAAAAGAAGAGATGACATTTAATTTCCAGAAGTCAGTTTGCTGCCCAAGGCCTATACAACAGGAGACCAATCAGCTGAGATTCACAAAGAGCAGCATACTTACATAGTTGTCTCGTGCAGACCAAGTAGGGTACAACTGAGAATGAAGCTGCCTTTCCTTCCTTGCTAGTTCATAGTATTTGGCCTGCTCTTCCCGAGACAAGGAATGCCACTATGGAGGAAGCAAAAAGTAAACAATAAGTAACAGAAGTGATAGTTAAGAGAAACAAAAAACTGGAAAGAGAAATGAATAAACTTTCATAATTCTACAAACAGCTTCAGGTTTAATGTACTGATTGAAGCCTAAGAGGGCAAGGAGCCTTAACTTCCGTTCTTCAATCAATTGACCAGTAGCCATTGACGTAGACAGAAGATAATTACCTTACACTCGATCTTCCACAGCAGCATTGAAACTTCGCAAACGCTTCCTGGTTTACATGAACTATAGCCTGCATTGTTGTGCATGCGTGCTATAGTTAATCTGAATTAGGAGGTGGTCAGGACCTGTCCATGCTGCTGCTGCGAAGGATCGCATGTAAGGTAAATATCTTCTATCTTCGTCTGCGGCTCCTGGTCAATTGACTGAAGTACGGGAGGTAAGGCATAGCTCCATAACCTCCCGGTCTTCAATCAATATATTAAAGGACAACTCCACCCTCATAAGATATGTTGATATATCATACTTTGTCCTATGAATTCATTACTGTATGCCTGCTATGCTTCTGGACTGACCGTTACTAACTGGAATAACCAGGAAGCAGAAACAGGAGACTTATATATTTCAGATTTCCAACTATTACCGTTTAGGGCTTTGGGGAGGGATTTACCTGTATGTAAGTTTTCATTTTAGGGCTGGACTTGCCCTTTAAAGGAATACTTCACTTTTCAACTGAACTATTCCTTTAAAAAGCAGACAGCACAGTCTTGTACAGAAACTCATTCAGTCCTTATGATTGTACATGAGAATTACTCACCCTGCGGCCCAGAATCTGGTTGATAGCTGCACTCTCTTTCAGCGTACACTCAGCCACCACCTTAGCTCTCATCTCTTTCATGTACAACATGAAGGCATTTAGTGGCTTCTTAATATGGGGCTTCTTTTCTTCTTCCTTCTTTACTGCCATGGCAGACTTCCTACATTACAATCAAACACATAATTAGAACAAATTATTATTATAATGTCCCAAAGGCTAATGCACCACCTAGTTATCATTTATTTGGTTTACTCTTATATAATCATCAACTCCTTAACCTATTACCCATAAACGCCTTGTGTCCTCCTCTGCCCTTATTCTGTGTTCACTACCTACATTTACTTAATTGGGCCTAGGATGTTAGAACTTACACACTAGATACAGTTCTAAGCTGCCTGTCCATGCAGGAAATATACATTGTATTTATATTAGTGTGTTTGTCTTTTGCCAATAAAGAAAACATCATTTAATAGGGAAAGCAGGACCGGGCAATATTAGAATATTGTGGATGAAGCTAACTGTACTAAATGAAAATGATTTTACACCTTTCCATTAATATTTTTATGAGACAAGGGTTTCTGTTCCTTTAAAGTATTGGGGCAAAAACTATTACTGTACATTCAGACATGCCCCAAATAATTACATCCCTTTTGAGGGTAAAAAAAACGTAGGAGCCACTTACGTGTTGAGGTTTGGGCTGATGTTCCCAGAGGACGGTTCTTGTTTCACAACGGGGGAGACAATGGCAGGGTGTGGGATCCCAGAGGTATGGAGACCGTGGTGTGGTGACACCATGTGAGGTGAAAAACGGCTGGACACCAAACTACAGATAAGGAAAGAAGGATGTTGATGCACATTTATTGTTCTGATATAGGAAATATAAAAATGTGGCTGATCTCTGGTTATATAATAAAATTAATGGAAAGGCGGAGAGGTTGGTGGCTCTAGATTCAGTGCTCACATGCACAGTCATATTGTAGCAAAAAAAAAAGAGAAAGTAATGGTTCCAAAATGTGTAGATAAAATTACACATATTTATGATAACATGGCAAAATTCATAAACATAACCAAAGCTGCCGGCCTTGCAGGTAGGTCCCCTGAGTAAACTAAGAGCTTCCAATTTCCATCTGCTTGGGGTAAGTCAATCAACACATCTGGGCCCAGCTCAGAAAGAGATGAACCTTGGTTTTACCATTGAACCTGACTTCCCAGGAGACATCACACCAAAGCTGCCAGAATGACAAATTCACTTACAAAATGGTGGTTTTTATTCTACTTTAAATGGATTCTGATAACATTTTAAAGGTTTTTGTTGTAATAATTTTGGTGCACTTTCTTTATAACCCAACAGTCCTCTACACATTGATGGCCTACTGGAAAATGATGTACATAAAAAGGTTTAGTAATTCCGGTCCACAGAACTGTTTGATCCCACCATTTAAACCACCAGAAACAGCAGCTATTTCGCTAACTAAAAGGCTGTAATGACAATATCCATTTAAGCAACAAAGCTCTAAATCAATAATGTTTTCCCCCTCACCTAGACATGGAGGCATTCATTGCCAGTGCAGGATATGGATGTCGGAATCCGCCTGGTGGGATGGAGTACATGGGTTGGCCCTGCCTGGAACAACAACAAATAATATTATTTGTGAGAAATGTAAAGATAGAGGAAAAATATATACAGAGAGATCAATAACTAACAATGGGTTCAGGTCAAAACAACTAGGATGGTTCATAGTCTAAGATTTCACTTACTGTGGCACCAGCCATCCAAGTGGGTGAGGAATCTGTCCTACAGCCCCAGGAGACAGTGGGTAGTAAGGAGACAGCTCTGATGGATGAGGAGGGCGTGGGATCCCTGAGGAGAAAATAAGTAGTTGTTGAAAGTTACACTACTGAAAATAAAACCACATATTGGTTTACACACGTCACTTTTTTTTATTTTAAAGTTCACTCACTTTCATTTCAATGGAACCCTCCCCCACTGATTCTAGAACTTTAATTCTTTTCTGTACACAGACCATTTTACAGGTTCTGATTCACAAGGATCCCCTCACCACACATTACACATTCAATGCCGTCATTACGCAAAGATGATGAACTACAGTGATGAACAGGTTGGCTACAGACACTTTTTTTATACTAAATCTTAGACCTGCAGTCACTGCAATAATTCAACAAACTCACAGTAGGATCCTCTGCACTCGTCCACACGTGGGTGCTCACTCCTCTAGGTAATCCAACCCTTAGATGGATATATAGTTACATGAAACAGCAAAAAGCGAGGGTAGCACTCCAAAGTAAACTTAGATTTATTGAAGACCACACAACATATCACAACGTTTCGGGGGGAAACTTGCCCCCTTCCTCAGGTGAGGAAGTTTACTTTGGAGTGCTACCCTCGCTTTTTGCTGTTTACTGCAATAATTCAGTTTACCAGCAGTGATTTGATATAACAAACAATATCCCAACGTCTCACCTGTCTTAGGATCAATCTCAGGTGAAAGATGCCCAGGAGGGGTTCCTGGGGAGAAGTGTTCATTGCTGTAGGTTATAAGTGGAGTCAGCGGGTGCATATGATGTGGGTGCTGGACCACTGGGACTTTGTTGGACTGTAGAAAGGTAGAATGAATCACAGAATTATAAAAAACAATGAAGTTGTGTTATAGGGCAACATATTCAAGGGCTGAAATCACAATTAATCTCTCGAGTCAATGACCCATCAGTAATCAGTTCATTTATATGTAATTAATCTGTGGTTGCGTTAATGCAAAACTTCAACTCTGAGCGTTCCTTGCTTATTTACATTGGGTTTTGTAATGAAATAGAATAAAAAACACATTTTACCAAATGAATTTGCATTGAAAATATAAACTAATGTACACATTAGATGTCCTCAAACACAAAGCTGGAAGGTGGAAACTCCACAGTACAAGCAGAGGGAGTATTTTTAGCTCTGGCTTTAAGAACAAAACACACCAAAGAAGTCCCTGTCTAGATGAATTAAAGTGTTGACCTTCCAACTTAAACATTGCATAAGATACAGATCCCATATAATGTTCCAAACACAGGTGTAGAGTAGACTGACAAAGACAAAGAAAAATGATTTTGTAAGCCTGGAGGGCCATCTCTTTTCACCTTCATTAAGCAATGTGTATAGTCTCCCGTAGAAAAAAAATCCCTCACCCTCCCGCATGTAGGGGCTTGGCAGGCATTGGGGGAGGCACTAATTCTCAAAGAATAGGCAGAAATCCAACAGCTAACAAAGCTTTAGAAATGGGGAACAAAGACGGGATGGTGTGTGCAATGATGAATCTATTTTGCACAAATACAAAAGCATGAGTGAGCATGTAGAAGTTTATGTACAGTACAGCTGGGTGCAAAAGTTAGAGGAGCAGGAGTTTGCCTGAGTGTTGTAAAGCAAGACACAGCATGAATGTTTGTGCATTCCGTGTTAGCACGTGGGTTACGTCTGAAAAAAAATGGTCAATATATTTTCTTAAAACAGAATTAAAAAGTAGGTACTGTTCGAAACACAGACTATGGCTACTTCTTGTCTTCACTGGCTATGGTTGTATTCACTTTAATGTTTTAAAAACCGCACAGACGAACAGACATTCTGCTAGCGAGTGCTCGGCCAGGACAAATGACTGTCTGCGTGGCCCCGAACGATCGTGTGATCCCATAGGGAACCACACGATCGTCTGTGACTTACCAGCAGTCCCAATTGCCTGTTCATCTGATCCGAATGAACAGGCAACCGAGCTCAGTCGCGGCTGCCGCCCACTCACCATCGGATATTTCTGGCCGACTGATTCACGTCACTATCGGTCGATAATATCTGATGGTGTGTACGCAGCCCAACACCAAAAAGGAAGCCAAAAGAGGAGGACTGGGACCTTTTGGCCTGGGGGGCAAATACAGCCAAGTGGCCATTTAACGGTTGCAACGCCCACTTTGCTTCAGGTCAGACTTTGTTTAGGTTACACCAATTTTTACGACCTCAATTCCCATTTTACATTGTTGCCTGCTACTTTTTTTAAGTGCATGATGTGGTTAAAGGACAATTATAGTCCTAAAATCTTCCCCCTCCCACTTACACTTGTAGGGTTATGACCTGAATTGATAAGTTCTCATTAGGTAGATTTTCTAGGTCAAGTTATACTTACCCAAAGTTTCCCTTGTCCCTAATGAACTGGAGGGCTGACTATCACTGGCTAACGATCTGAAGGGCTGACAACACTGGCTAATGAACTGGAGGGCTGACAACATTGGCTAAAGAACTGGATGGTTGACTTACACTGGATAATGATCTGAAGGACTGACAAAAGCTGTCTAATGATCTCAAGGGCTGACAACACTAGCTAATGAACTGGAGGGCTGACAATACTGGATAATAAACTGGAGGGGTGACGACACTGGCTAATGAACTGGATGGCCGACTTACAATCTAAAGGACTAACAACACTGTCTAATGATCTCAAAGGCTGACAACACTGGCTAATGAACTGGAGTACCAGGAGGAGGGGTTTCCTGTTCCTTGCCTATGTTACAGCTAGAGGAGTTTGCTGTGCCTTTCAGGAACGTAACTAAGTAATAGCATTTGTGGCAGCCCAAATCTTTAATTAGAGGCCAGCCTGGGGGGCATTTGCCCCTCAGCCTACTGGGCCAGTCCTCCCCTGGAAGCCATACACAAGGCCAACTTTAGACAAATCCCATCAATCTGACAGCACTTACTGAATACCGGCTGACCAACTATGATGCCGGAACTATCAGCATTGTGGTTGGTTCGTTTATTTTATCTTTTTTGCTTTTTAACTAGAGACGTAACATTTCTGTGCACTTTATTGCAAAAGGTCTTCCTCATAGTGATGATTTTGAGAACAACAAGGACTAAATGAGATGGACAAAGACACATGGAAGTTTCTGCAGAGACAGTCTGTGAACAAACCAGCCAGATAGAACTTTTATGCGAGAATTCACAGACACATCTCTCCAACTTTCAGGCAATTACAATATGTTACAGTAGTGTGGTTCATTGAAATGGACAAAGTGGAAGCCTGCCGAGATCACTCCCAATTTCTGCTCTAACAAAAAGGACCTGAACCCAACAGTCGGCTATTTCAATCAGCAACAGGTACACTGGGCTCTAACCTTAAATTCTATTGAAAACACACAATACTGTGTGGACACCTAAAGCTCTCCATACATAGGATGAAGAGGTCAATCAAGTAAGAGTTAAGTTGGGTACACACCAATGATAAAGGGACAATACTGCAGGATCCAACGGTATAGTTCCTTTATTGTCAGTGTGTGTACCACAAGCGTTTAGAGTTTAACAGTTATCTTCAGATTTAACTGTTTATTATATCACACAAACGAACAACGTTTCGGAGAGCACTATGTCTCCTTCATCAGGTACGTTGTTCGTTTGTGTGATATAATAAACAGTTAAATCTGAAGATAAGTGTGCGCTTCCAACTCTAAACGCTTGTGCTATAGCTGGGAGTCCTACAGGTAGAGGACGAACGGGAGCTGCACCTTCAACATCAGTGGCACGTTGCCAACAAGGAGTGCCTAGGCCCAATCTTTTGGTATATCAGTGTGTGTATCGCATTTCTGATCCCTCCTGAGGCTCACCATTGGCCTTGTAATTGCTACGAAATGCCCCAAAATTTCCCTTGCTGCCATCATCTCCCTTTTCTTAAAAGTATAGGGAGTCGGCCTTGGCTGAGGGAAATATGCAGCCCAGAGCCTTCTCCCTATGTAAAGTATAGGGAGAACGCTCTGGGCTGCATATTTCCCTCAGCCAAGGCCGACTTGGAACTCTAAATAACAGACAGAATCTTGCAGATCTTTTATGTGTGTACCCAGCTTAAATGTGAATCATCCAATAGAAATTTGCATGGAAAGTTGCATGTGTAGGGCCAACTTTAGACCTCTGTGGCGGAAGCGACATTGCCTGCAGGAAAAAGTCTACACAATGTAATTGTACACAGAGTTTTACATGTGCAAACATTTTGCGTAGTTGTAATGTTGTCTCGTTAATTTGTTTTATTGCTCATTCACCCTCTCAATAGACAGCACCTCTTCGGAATTTATCTTAGGCTGTTTCTGCAGAAGAATAAAATGCCTATGTCTGTTTGAAATTATTTAGCAGCTGCACAAGTGCTGCACTGACCCCACTGGCCAGAGACCACTACAGGGAATGGGAGTAACAGCTGCACATTTTATTTTTTTTAAACCAAACAGACAGATCATTTGATTGGTCTGCAAGAAAAGGAGAGAAATGAGAAAAACATCTGAAAACAAAGAATTCCTTTGTGCAAGAAAAAGGGGACAAATGGTACAGCTGGCACTCACCAGGTGGGCAGGGGATGGCGACCGGGCATCTTTCAAACCAGCCGTACTGGGTGAATCCAATAGAGGCCATTTCATCTGTAAGTACTGAGGAAAGAAATGGGAGAAACAGGTTAAGAAACAGTCCAGGGATAAAAAGTATATAGAAAGGACACATATCAATGTTAATTTACTGTACCCTAGCAGGAATCACAGAGAAAGAACAGAGAGCTCTTCTGTGAATATTAGTCTCGGTCTGATATTTTAGTCAGGATAGGCTGTAACTTAACGGATAACTATCGTGTGTATAAAGTTTTTTTTTTTTTTTTTTAGTAAGTACTTGTGACAGGGATATTGGACGGGCAATTCCAACAGAAAGAAAATGATTCTGCCAGTCTTCCTCCTGGCTTCAGCACTATCTTTAATACAGGAATAGTCCAGGACTAACCTGGCAAATTAAAACTCTTATTGCTGTAGCTCCTTAATAAAACAATACTGTGAAGTGGGAATAATTAATCCTACATCCCTGCCCCAGGTACTTTTCCATTTTTAAGAAGTTCTTTTTTTTTTCTTTTTTAGAGTATAGTTATCCTTTAAGGAAGGCACACATGTCAATTTGTGTAAGGCTGTGATATACTGGCATGTCCGTCATCGGTCGCCTGCAAAAACACCACAGCTTAATAGGGCAATTCGACCGATAAACAGAAATAACGGTTGGTCAGGCTGAGAAATCTGCTCAGGGTGTATCCAGACTTATGGTGACGCAATTATCAATATCAGGATCTCTCAATATCATCCTATCGGGTGACGACCACTGTGAATGCATGCTAGGCACTGCTCCATACATATTTATAGAACAGGTGTTATATCTGTGCCTGTGCGCCAGCTGCTAACCCCACTGCTGCTCTTTAGCACATCAATACAATGCATGCATTTAGAAAGCGGTTAACGCAGATTGGGAATCTAATAGTTTATCATTGATCTAATGCAGTTCCACCATGCAAAATAAGAATTTAAAAAAGGTGAAGTCTAACATACTAGTTTGTTTCAGTATTGAGATTTCATATAAAGACTAGAAATACAACATGAAATATCTTTAAAATAAAAACTGTACTTTCGTCCCAGACCGTGTGATCTATTCTACACCCTAGGTGGCATCAAACAGCAAGGATCCATGGACAGAGGTAACTCAATGCAGCAGAATTTAGGGATTGTATGTGAGCGGGAGGGGTAATAGGAAACTTCCTGTATGTGCAGATATAAATCCTAGAGGATCCTGGGAATGTTTACATGGGAGAAGGAAGAGTGTGGCAGTAAAAAACCAACAGTGAGATGTAGACGAGAGCCAGCTGTGAGTGCATGGGGAAGCCGTCACCGGCAGAGACATCTTGCACCACTTACATATCGACAGCCCCGTAACAGGGCCTGCTCACTGCAAGCTGTAAAAGTTCCACATTGTTTGGCAGAACAGCATAAAGTGGTTTTAAATACTTTATTACCATTTTAAATGTTTCCACAAGGAATCCCTGTTATTTTTATTATAGATTACCCAAGCACTGGATAGTACAGGTCTGTTTTATGCAAGGAAATTGCTGTTACAAACACCTAAAGCCTTTTTACAAATAGAACCCTATGCCCAAAATCTGGGGCCATTAAGGGGGTTGGAGTAAGTTATTAGATGCCGATTTGTACTGGTCAATACAATCCCATCAGTCACCTGTGTTATTATCCCAAGCTTGTAAATTCACCATAATGGGCAAACCACATACAGACATGGAAATAGGAGAAGCCAACTCTGGTTCAGTGCAATAGGAAAGGTGGTGACAATGCAATTCAGAATTATAAAGCAGGCCAGGTGTGGACCAGGCTAATAGGCTGCACTGAAACAAAACAATCCAAACTGTAGAGCAAATAAAGCCCAGAGGTGGGCATTGCCAGGACAGCGCAGAGAATAGCTGTGTGGGGGCTGGGGCCACATAGCAAATCTTTTGGTGTGAATGCAGTGCAACAGGAAATGTAGTTATTGTTCTGTTTGACAATTTCCAGACCTGAAGCAGACAAATGGCATTGTCACCACCCCCATCCCTAATTCCCTCTCCTACAGCAGCCACCCCCCCCCCCAACCTCCTACCTCACACAAAGATAAACAACTCACCAAATGAATTCTACTGAGGGACCAGGGCTAAAAAGATTTATTCCTGACTTGTGACACATCAGCCAATAGGAAGTAAGGGAAACAGAACTAGAACATAGTAGTAGACAAAGTAGCTCATTGTGACAGAAACAATATTCCAGCATGGGAACCGGCAGGCAGAGTTCCGGGGCTACGCCAATACCCTATATACGGAACTACATGAAGCTCTGAGCCAGAGATCCCAAGAAAATGCAGTTAAAGTATTTACATGGAGCGTCCCTTTTATTTTCTTTAATAAGGAACAGCCAAAGCAACACAACCAGACAGAGATTTCTTAATGTTGAATTGTTTTCTTTGCTGTAGCCTACAGGAATGTTTCCCCACCCACCCTCTCCCCCCTCCCTCTCCATTCCCAGCCTTCTAATTCTAAACCCCCCCTCCCCTCAATACACCAGTGGCACAGTCTCACAGTCACTTCTGCCTTGGGGATGTTTACTTTGGCTAGGTCCAGGCCCATAGCTTTACAAAAAAGGGTTCAGGAAGATTTGTGGGGTATCTTGTACCTGCAATACCTATTAACCAAGTTTACTCGGAGAGATCCAAATTTGTCTGTCACTCTCCCAAATGTTTTTCTATTTAACAAAGGAAAAGGTAATAGACGCTCAGTATGAAAACCGATACCTGGGGACCAAACAAACTTTTCACAACTTAAACTACAACACAGGGACAATACAGTATAATGGGGCGCTTTACGCACAATGACGTAGAGTTGGTACGGAGCCCCCAATTTGTGTTGAAAGTCAAAATGTGATCTTTGGCTTAAATGTCCGTTGGGAACCTTATGAAGAAGATCCATTACAATCATAGTGACTTCACACTGCTCATGGGTAAGATAATTAGTTAATCTGTAAATGATGGACCACTACTTCTAGCCACCATTTAGCAAATGATTTTAACGTCTACAATTTGAGCAAGCAAAGGTAATATTAGGAAAGTAGCCACCGGACTGTCAATATTAGTAGTATAGGGCAGTGTATTGTCAAGCAGTATACGGGCTAATGCAACAAAAGACACAAAAAACTTTGTCCATGCAGTAAATCTTCAGCAGCCAACCAGAGGTTATCTAACTGTAGTTGCTTCTTACGTCCAATTGGTTGCTGCACACGTAATAGCACAGGAAAATTGTTGCCTCTCAAACTTCCCAACAAAGTGAATCCATGGCTGACGAGGGGAGGGTTAAATGTTTGGAATTATGGAACAAGAAGTTTTTGAAACCTTAAGAAAACATTTCTTCTACTTCAACTTTAGTGACTTCTCAGGCCGCAGAAAGAAAAGGCACATGCATGCTGCAGGCCCGGCACAAGGTGGTGGTGGGGGTGTATTTGGGTCTACAGGCAGCCTTCAAATGACCCCGCGCAGGGTGATGTTTCCTCAGCCAGACTCTTTGATGCGGCTTCCAAAGCGGTGGATAAAAGGAGCCTGGGTGAAGAGGGGGAGTCCCCATATCTGGCAGCCATTCAAAAATACAAAACAGGGATCCCCTAGTCTTAGCCTGACATTATAGAAAGGTGGTGGAAACTTAACTGTTTCACTTCCCAGGGGATTTAAATGTCACATAACAAAATTAAAATTAAAGAAAGAAAGTTAAGAACATAAACAAGTTACACCACAGTAGAATTTATTAGCCAAGATAGCCAGTTGCTACTTTACCTCTACGCAAGGCTATAAACCAGTGATTAAAACTCAATGCTACAGCTAGATTTTTACACAATAGCCACAAATTCAACTTTTCTTGACTGCAGAAGATCATTTGTGGTCTGCTTGGAGAAAAGACAAGGACTGTATATACCACGGATACCCTACGGATATTTACAAACATCTTCCAAGTGATCAGAATATGGTCACTTGATTTTCTTTGCTACTATCTACCTACCAATCATTACTTCTAACAGTATAAATGTGTGGAGGGGGGTGAGTCTGAAACAAGGAAGCCTGGGATTGGACTCCTTATTCAGCTCTGCTTAATTAAAGCCACAATCTCTCCCTCTGCCTAAGGCACTGAGATTAAGCTGTAAATGTATGGCCCAATGCTTTACAAACCCCCATTGTCTAAAATGTAAAAAACAAAAATCATAGAAGGATATATTATTGAACACATAACATGCAATGGATTGTTTATATTAATCAAAGGACATATGTTACAACATTGTCACAACTGTGAATTTTGCATCACTTGACCTTAATAGAAACTTGAATTCCAAGCCAGGATATTATAAGATAGTTTATCCAGTAGCGTACATCAAGTCTGTACTACTAATCCCAGAATCCCCACACAACACTGTTACATAAGGTGTACGCACTGTGTAAAAAGGATTTGCGGCCAAGTGAAATTTTGAGTCAGTATGAACATGTCTAAAACTTAAGAGTTCATCAATACACTCCAGGTCACACGGTCTCCCACTTCAAGGGTCAATGCACATGTCTCTTTTCCCAGCATTCCCAGGAAATAACAGCAGAAAAGAAATGTCACAGTGAAACAGCCTCACAGCTTTAGCTTTGTCATTGGTTTCACTGCCCCCCCCCCTTATTCCCTCTTTTAACTCAACTGAGATACACAAGGTGAGCAAACATGCCTCATTCCAAAGGGATTACACCTTGCACAGGGATAAGTGCATGCTCCTTCCCCCACCGAACAATGTAAATGTAGGTGCCCCTCTTAAAAGGGAAATCAACCGCAAACGACTTCTTTGGCAAAACTTTTTGGGAAGCCAGAGGCATTAAGGTAATAGAGATGTGTCTAAGTCAATAAATGTCTTTAAAAATGAGTAAATGAAGATCTAGCAAATCATAAGGAAATGATCCAACACTATATAGGAATTAAATGGATCTGGATGTTGTAATCTGATAAATTTAATATCTAAGTTCAGTTCTCTAATAAATGCAATCACTGAATTTTAAAATTGGTACACGTTAGTTTGCCACTAGCAGTCACCACTAGTGAGCAGTTGGCCAGGATGAAGCACTGTCAATTGTGATGAAAGAAGACGCGGCCGACAGTTCGCCATAGGGGATGGCACAATCAGCCGTGATTTTCTGGCACATCTGATCTAGACGAACGCACAACACTTGCTCGCAAAAACAAGCAGCAGCATATTGTAGCTCTCCCCTGTCTTTTTAGCCGGCAGCCAATCACAGAAGCAGCTGTCAGTCCGACCCCTCTCTGCTCTTTACAGTTAGCAGAGAGCCGGAGAAGACAACTGCGGGAGATAAGGGCTTAAGTATGATTCTGAAACTTTTATTAGAGATCTACCTCAACGGTTGGGGGTGGGTAAGGAAGAGCTAAAATATATCCAAAGTTTTCATTTAGGGTGAACATACCCTTTAAACGTTTAAACGCAAAGAAAGAAAGATAATAAGACAATTTGGGCTGCTGCAATAAGAGGTGCAAAAGGTCTGTGCTATTAAATTGCAGCAACCAACCAGGTGTTGGCTTTTTACTGGGTTTCTGCAGTTAGAAAACTTCTGATTGGTTGCTGCAATAGCTTTCCAAACAATATTGAACTGGAGGAATAATGTAGCCCTGTAGTAAGGCCACCTTATTCAAAAAAGAAAAAGCCTCGATTGCCCTGGTGATGTGCCAGTTACAGCACTGTGCACAAGAGCACTGATTGGGTTTTACAACTGCCCAGTTCAGGAATGGACAATGATCCAATAAATACTTCCTCCTGGTGACTTTGTGATCTGGTATTCATGAGAGTTGTCATGTTCTGTTAAAAAAAAAAAAAAAACACCACACTACACACATTATTTTGTTGATGAAAATCCCTTACTATATACAACCTATTTGCTGAGCCAATATTGAAAAATGAAAATCTTCAATGTACAAAGTAGTATGAAGTTTAACATTTCCCTACTTTGCAAAGACATTTTGCATGATCAATTGGTTGCATTGAAGCTAAGCAGAACACTGAAGGCACTGAGCAAAGTCACACATGCTCTTTACACACAAGCAGTGTGTAAACAAATTTACTTAGGCAAATACTAGAAATACTTGAGGGTTTTATAGAACAATCTCTGCCCCCAGTCTCTAGACTCTGCATGAATGTAAAATGTGCCAACAGCAGAAATGTGACTTAACCCTTGCATTGCTAACAGAGGCCACTCAGCACTAAGAAAACCAACTTCATTAATTCCAGATGCCCAGAAGCACTGCTCCTTTAAATGTTTTAAAGACCAGAATTAGCCACAAAAGTAACACACATGTTTTGTAAGATTCTACATACTCCCAAGGGCCATGACATCACTGAGAAAACATTTAAGACAAAATAATTCAGATCACTACAGTCTAAGTAAAGTATAAAGGTGTAAGATGGCTGCATAAAGTAAAAGACATTCCAGGTTAAGTTGGTATTTTGCTATCTGACTGTACACACATAAGTGTTGACATTGTAGGACACGGAATACTGACCCACTTGGTACAATACATATCCATGCTTATCAGGCCTATTGTTGATATATATGAAAGACCATTCTGTGGGACTGGTGTTTCTATACTATAGATTTCAGAAAATAGTCAAACAGCAAAACTTTGTGTAGCAAGTCTATGCCAGCCTTACCTACAAGGATGTTAATAGTGCAGAGTAGGCAGTGAGGGATCACTCACTATATAAACAACATTACCTCTGCATAGGTGTGGAGAAAAACAGGAAAGCTGCTTCACCAAGCTTGGGACATAAAGCCAGGAAATGGACCATACCAAAAGGGTGACCTCAATTATCCCGTAGGGTTAATATGAGAAACTGTTCCAACAACCAATGGGAGACAGGGTAGGTCTCAATAATTACACTATCCAATCTACAACAAGATTCCTACATTAGAAACTTTTTTAGTTGGTTAAGTAAAGGGTTCATATTTCCTCATGATAAAATAATCTTATGTAAGTAGATAAAGGGAAGAAAAAGTCGTTTTGTGTTTGCCAGATTTGGACCCTGGACACAGATCATTACTGGGAGTTGCCTCTTTCAACTATCGGTGTTTTTTTTTTTTTTTTTAGAGCAAGGCTGGAAAAATGAAAAATGAAAAATAAAAACAGAAACCAGCAAGCAATGTCAGCAGTAAAACAGGAGAGAGATACCAAGACCCGATACAAACGGGTTCGATATTTGTGGGCCAATTGACCATCCGCCATGATATTTCAGACAATCGGGTCTGCTGATTCTGTAATCTTTAATAAGCTGCACAATCATTCTTGCAAAAATGTTGGCTGCAGCACTTTTTCTTTGGCACTACCAATCATTTTATTAACCGGTTGCATTGAGGTCTGGATGAATGGTACAAAATTATAGTGTACCAAGGACTGGTTCGCAACAGGCCAACTCAAATCAAGCACAGGCTTGATATTCCAAACTGACATACTATACAAGTCAATAACCAATTGGTACACAGACGGCCAGGAAATAAAGTTGTACTACTACTGCCTATAGTTTGGTTTAATTAATCTTGCAGTCCATGCTCAGCTTCATGAATGACGGAATGTTGTATTTTCGTGATGATTTCGCCTAATAGGCCCCTAATCACTGCTAAACACGGTGAACTGAAAGGATATCCGGAGAGGGGCCCAGGTGAACTAGTCCATCTTTCCTCCCCATTTGAAAATCTGTCCCTCCCATTCAATACATCTTGTTTGGATTTTGTCCCTTACTTATAAAACAAGGGGGAAGCTGTCTTGGATTTCTCATGGACATTTACGTTTTTTTTTTTCTTCCCAAACAGCTGCAAATCCAGTTACAGGAGGAATGTACAAGCCGAGCTCCTGGGGCCCTCAGATTTCTGGGAGGGGGACAACAAGGGGCAAAATGTGGCGGAGGTACAAGGGAGCAGCGGGGTTTAAGTTTCATTACATTTAACCCACTACATTCACTTTTATTAATATAAAATTAACCACTGTATTATCAGGAACAATAAAAATAAACTCCTCCAACTACTACAATCCTACCACAATCACACATATAGCGCACTGCCATGACTATTTCCCAACATCCCATGCCAGGCTGAATTCAACTATTAAAATATGAACTTGCATGATTCTGCTTTTTCAGTTTCCTGGTATTGACAGTGTTAAAACGATATACAACCAACCCGTCCAATCAAATGTAGGGGCTATTGCAATCAAATGGTCAGAGGTCAGCCAGGCCTTTGGCTTGGGCTACCATGGAAACCAGGCCTATTCACACAAAAGGTAGACACCTCTTCACTGGTACACAATAGGGACCATTAGCAAGAGAAAAAAAAGCTTCAGGGAAAGTACAGGATTCCTGCCTGAATATCTTTAAGTAGAAGGACAAAAAAAAAGGCAAAATTATGGGAAACGGCGAGTAGTAATCAATCAGTAATTTGGCTATAAGTTTATCAGCAAAATGTGCATCAAAATCAGGTTATTACAGATTAATCAGAAGCTTAAGAAGTAATTCTGCATTACACCATTTATATGCATTTAATTCACAAATCACTGATAAATTATAAGGGGCTGAGGCTTATTCAATAAGAGGTGCAAACATTGTGACATGAAATCTGTAGCAATCTGCAGATGTTACCATTTTAATAGATTGCTGCAGTAACAAAACTTGTGATTGGGTGTTGCAGATTTGTAGCGCCTTTTTATTAAATAAACCCTCATGTTGTACAATAGATGCCAGGAACAGCTGACTGAAAACAACTGCACTTTAAACTGATGACCCATCATCCACAGAGAATCCCAAAAAACTTGCCCTGCCCTGTTTGTTTCCACTCAAACTTCTCCTTCAATCCAGGCAAGCACATTAGCTATGAGCAGTAAGGGTCAGATTGACGGTCAGTCTGAATTCAGTCCAAGATTTGCATTTATTTTCTGGGGATTTTAGCTTCATCTTTAAGCTGCAGAGGAGTCTGAATCCAATCTAACCCCCGAGTACTTCTCTTTAGCACCTCCTGCACATCTGGTGGCAGTGACAAGATTCAAGTTTTGCAAAGTTTTATATGCAAGTTTTTCGGCAAACGTGGACTTTAATATCAGGGTCCAAGAAATGTCACATCCTCAATTGCAACAGGAAACATCCGGATAATAATGGCTGAAATCCATTGAAAAGTTCTATGACTTTTTCACTTTTAGAATCTGCGTGCAGAACCATATTACAGAAATAGATTTTTTAGGGGGTTGGGGAATTCTAATGTTAACCCATTTGGTCTTAACTCCACCTTGTAACTTAAGCAAATAAAAAAAGTCCCAGCATGGGGTGGGAGGAATCCTACTGTCCCAGAGTAAATGTCAATACATGGAAATAAAAAGGGCCCTTCAGCCCCCCGCAGCCAGGGGAAGGACTCTTGTTTTCAATGGTAATTGTAAACAGCACTCCAGTGAACCTTCTATTATTGAATGTATAGAAATGGTAGAGGCCCTTCACATAAACAACAATACATTTAGGAATGTCTAATCCGATTATTGATAAAAACTCTAGCAAAGTTTCATTTTGACCATGGTGCCTGGAGAGGCTTGTTTGGCACTGAAGGAGTTACCGCTTAGAGGGTTTAATCTGACGAGGTGGAGGGGCACATCCGCTTTCCTCAGTCTCTCATGGCTGAAATCTGAACCCCACCATAGAGAAATGCCCCGTAGCTGTTCATGCTATTTACCACTTCCCTCCAACATTCCAACTTCCTGCTCTCCCCCTCTCTGAATCCCTCCATATGGCCAAGCGTGCTCTCTGCCCCAAAACCCTCGATCACCCTACAGAATTAGAACACTGGCTCCATTGTCTTATGGGTACCTAACCCTGCAGCGTCTCTCTCCACTTTTGTTGTTTAGATTAGAAGAGACCTGGTACTTCGCTGCAGAAGCCAACTTACCAGCCGCCATTCCCCTTCTTTCCTTGACAACTATTTATTTATTTGTCCGACACATTGCTGCAAGTTGTATGTGGTATCTTCACATAGTGAAGGCATCCATTATACCTATACTGCCTACACAGGAATGGGATATGAAAAAATGGTTTACATTGTTAATGTTCACCTGAAAAGGAAAATTAAACAATGGATCTGTATGCAAAACAATAGCAGATTGGGTTACTCAATCCTTTCAGCTTGCAGGACAATGAACGCCCTTACTAGGTTTGACCTAAAGATTGCCACCAACATCTGTGGTAGTAAGTAGAGCACCCAGCTACTATGACAGGTGCCCAAACCATCTTAGCTACCGTAGCTATATATGCATCTAAGGGGGAATAAAAAGGAGAGAAATTTAACAACCTTTAAGGTGTAAAGAATCCACAAACCTTTTTCCTAAACTGGTGTGAAATTTGACAGCAGGACAAGCTTACTTCCTATACCAACTGGGTGCCATTTGGAAGGGATGTCCAACCTTGCAAAGTGCAGCTAGGGAATGCTGGGAGTTGCAGTTTGCAAACATCTGGATGGCCAAATGTTAAAACTTCCCTACCATATGGAGACTTAAGTTTCATACACACGTGCGATCGCGGGTGCCGACCTGCGATGCACAATGTGTATGCACGGCTATTCGTTTGAAGATCCAAACGTGCGTTTTGCCAGCCAATTACCCATATATGGCCGAAACAGACGTGCATACACATCGTGTGTATGAAGCTTTATGCTGACATGGTTTATACACCGGTCTGTCATCTTTGATGTGTGTGCCCACCTTAAAATCTGTAACTATTGGGGGTTTTCAGGGCAATCTCTAGAAATGCATATTTGTCAGATACGTTCACTGCAGGTGCAATCCTAGGGAAACCACCAAATCTTTACAGAAAGGGTACAAAACCTTAGCTTTTAGGATGTGTATTTTTCGGCCTGATCAACCGATAGTTCAGTGTATCGGTCGTTTGGGTCGGAAAAAATGCTTGAGTTTGCGGTGGGCAGCAGCTGTTCGCTCGTCCGAATGGGTGATCGGCTGGCCTTCGTCCTGGCCGACTGGTAGCAAAGTGGCGAATGGTCGGATGGGATAAATGATCCTATGGTTTGTACCCACCAAAACTATTAACCTATTGTGTCTGTACAAAGCCTTAAGGTTCCTACACATCTGAAGATATGTACCAGACCCCGGAGCCCCGATTGACCCTGACAAACACCCGCGACAAACGTCCAATAATCGTGCGTGTGTATGCGTTTGGTCGGGGGTCGTGTAGCGATCCGACAGGTGGAACCCCCAAATGACCTCCAACCGAACACATACACACGCACGACTATCGTCCGTTTCGGACATTCGTCGGGCTTGGGGGTCTGGTACATATCTTAAGGTGTGTATGAACCTTTAGAGTTTTGTCCTTAAATTTACTAACGTCTGCAAGTCCCTGGTATGAACTATTCCTTAACAAGCAAAAACCTGCCTTACTTCCTAGTTATCTTTGTTGTACATCTCAGATGCTGTCAAAGTGCAAACTGTCAAATCCAAATCACTGATCTAATACAAAAAATATCACTGTAACCAAACAAGACATCAATTTTAAGATTGTTAAATGATAAAAAAAAAAATGAGGAGCGAGAAGCGACTTATAAACCATGGTTACTGAATTATTAACCTCATTCGGTGTTAAAATGTTAACACGCAGAATGTTTTTATAGTGATAGTTTAGATTTCAGGAAAAAAACATTCCTATTAGAAAACTGACAAGCCCAGAAGGGGTTAAGCAAACAGGGAAAGTTATGAACGCAGCTGGATTTTACTGCATGGGAATCATAATTAAAGGCACCCCTCATAGCCCCCACCTCGTACATACGCTCACAACCCCCCTCCAAGACTCTCATTCCCCAAAATAATATGAGCCAGATGTGCCCTTGCAGCTGTCTGTGTGCGTGTAGTGGTGACCAATATAGGGGGAAAGAAATTAACCCTTTCGGCACTTACTGTGTCTACATTTGGGAATTCTGGCTTGGCAAGGAAAACAAAATGTTTTTAACTTCTGTGGGTACCTAAAAGGGCACTTTATTTGTAGTGGAAAAAAACAAAATTGTTGTGTCTTGACACATCACAACCAACACATTCCACTTGGCCCAAACACTACTCACTTCCTACAGCTGTAAAACCGCAGAGCCAGCCTGATAGTGGTTTCTTTACCTTCACCGTATTTTTGTCTGTACAAGAATGAACAGCACACAAACACATCTCTCTTCCCTAAAAATAACCCTACACCTCTGCAGAAAACGTTACCCATCCTTAATACCCACAAAGTCAATTATTGGGATGAAAACATTCAGAAAGCAGTGAGCTGACAGCTTTTATTATGATCTATGCTTCAAGGCTTGTACACATGGGACAATCAACTGGTCACAATATTTTGGTCAATGGGGCAGAAACATTGATGGAAATTTTTACCATGTCTGACAGACCTTAATTTTTGTACAAATCGGACCTTTAGGTAAATTTATATGGGCTCTGCAATTGGTCATGTCGTAATGACCCATGTGCACTGGGAATTACAGACAGTGCTTCGGATTACACCCATGTATAGAACAAAAAATGTATGAAATGTAAAGTAAACTGGTTAAAAGATTCTTACCCCAGGGTTAACCTCATATGTATGGTAAGTTGTAATACTTTCCTTAAGTTGTGATCGCAAGCTCGCGGCTTAGCCGATGGAAAGAGTCTACAAGAACCTAATTTTTCCATTGGCTAGGTCCTTGAAGGAAGGGGGCAATGCTGGACCAGTGACTGCATTGGTATTACAAGTCTAGGACCTCACCCTGGGCACTTTAAATTAACGTGTGTCAAAAGGGAGGGGTGACAGAATGGGTGACATACAAATCAAAATAATTCTTCCGTTTCAACTAAACTATGTCTTTATATTCACAAACACATTGGTTACCAACTTCTTGTATTATGCATATCAATGTTAAAGATTGAAAAGTAAAAAAAAAACCAACACCCACAGGAATAAAGCAGATTTCATAAAAAAGTGTCAGGACAAGGTCATGTTTTGAGCTTGAGGGTGACAGCTCAGAGGAAACATGACTAAGCTCCGCTCTGGAGACATGATGGGTAATTTATTGAAGATCAGGAGACAGAGATTAAACTTATAGCAACTATACACTGAGTTTATAGAGACCCCCCAGTAATAATGAATGGTTATCTCTCATTCCACAGGAAAATAAACGGGTGCAAGAAGATCTGTTCTCATCTGATGCCAAAAAAGTGGATGGGTTAACGAAATGCTGGAATGACCCGGTACAGTGATTGTTGAGGGGCTCTAAAGGGAGGGGACAGGGCAGAAGGGGGAGTTATCCCGCAGGCACTGAATCCTGCTCAGCTGGTTTCATGGTCTGTGCTGGGTATTGTGAGAATGAATAGCTCCTTTCAGTCTGTAGACAAGAAGCTGTGTGCACAGCCTGGGGAGGGAAAAATTAGGGAGGGGGTTCTTGCATAGCATCACCCCATTAACCTTTTGCTGACTGAAGGCCTTACAGATTTGATTACCTCTGCTGGCAAGCAATTCCTCGAATCCACTACCAAGACATCCCCCTACATAGCTGCAAATAACACCTTTGGTTCAAACTATCGAGGTCAGGCCAAATGTTTAATAGACAGAGAACAAGACACGACTGACTGACTGACTAATGTGAAGTGCAGAAATATAAACTGCTTGAAACTAAGGGGCCCATACAAGCACCAATACCAATTGTACGAACAGTATTGGTCTGAGGGGGAAAAGATGTTAACGTGTACAACAGAAAAAAATATTGGATGATCAGCCATACCCTAATGGACTATAGTACGATATCGGACATTAGGGATTTATCGGGCCCCTTCAGCCATCCCCAACCTTGCTAATGAGAATCAAGAGCTGTCATTTAGAATAATACATTTAGTTTTGGGAAGGTAGACAGGGAAGAGATGTCCCCCTCTATAAACAAAGGTTAAATAGTGTGCACACAAAAATCTGGACATAACAAACAATGCACACAAAGTGTAGTTTTGTATCCACACAGCTGATCTAGATTTGTGCAAACATGATGAAAACGAGTGGGCGTGAGAATATAAAAGGGGAAGTTTGATTGTTAATATCCTTTACCATGTGAGTTTGTGAATGTCCTGTTTGCACACCTACAAAGCCTTCTCTACCCAAGGGAAAAAAGGGAAAATTAAAAACTATGTTGCACACTCAAACAATTGACCTGCCTAAAAAAAGATGGTCCTTATTGAAAAATGTAAAAACAAGCATTTCTTATGGTAAACGCCATCAGTGAGAGCTGCACAATATTTACTCATTCTCCAGAGCAGTGCCCGAAAAGCTGCAGTTTAAACCCAATCTAACAAACCTTTTTTTGTAGCTCTGCATTTTGTACAGTGCTAAAGAAGTGACACACTTTAAGCTGTGCAGCTCTGTGAAATTCCACATGTCAGGGATGGAAGGGGGGCTGAAGGGTGCAAGAACACAGACCCCTTTCACTCTGTGCAGAACACAAACCAGGAGACTCTACAGAGCAGGGGGAAGGGGGGGTGAAGGATAGAAAAGATAGAGACAAAAACGCTTATTCCTCCCACCTGCACTTGAGAACAAGGCACATACACACAATAAAATACACAGGCATGTATCCTGACAGATCACAAGGGGATTCTCACAATATCTGCCTATGGAACATGATGGACGAGAGACCTGTACCTACTGGACTGTGTGCTCTGTAGGGGCACACAAGTGACTGATCCGCACACAGAACATGTTCAGGAAGCCCCTGTATGCCCTAATCCTGGCAAATTAATGTTGCCATTAGTAGTGTATTATCATTGCCATACAACAGGCAGAAACTACCTATACCACAGAGCCATTACTGTACCTTGTTTAGCTAACACACTAAGGACACTAAATAACTATGTACAGTATCATACATGTTTCATAATATATTAGTATTCATGGTAGCCTGGATAATACTAGATACTCTGTGTGCATCAAGTAATATAATGGACTACCAAGCAATCAATTTTCCTCCATAGGCAATGCATATATGTATACAAGGTATTTTGGCATAATCCAGATAGGTTTAACAGACACCCACATATACAGTTGCATACTGACCATCTACCTCTGGATTCAATCGCCCTCCTTGTTAATTATCTCTATCCATCCTTTTATTCACACATGACAGTCACCCAGGAAGCAAAATGATTGCAACCAATTTCTTGCATTTTTCTATTTTTCCATTTTATATTTATCTATGCACGAGGGGGAGGGGAGAGGATGTGTCAGCAAACACCAAAAAGTGTTCTGTTCTTCTAATCCAATCAAATTGCTTGGGTTACGTGTTGATTGACTTCATCAGTGCCAATTGGCATGCTGCAGCTATCTCACATAGTTTATATACTATATACACGGGCAGATTGCAGTGCAAACAAGAAATTCCAGAATTTTTAGCCAGACATCAGTTTTTTTAATGATGCTTCTGAACAATGGATTGTCACATGCTGCAAGGATTAAATGGCTGTCAATTTGGACTAATGCTCACCACACCTACACCCTGATACAGAAAACTACAATTACCTGCCACAATGATGACCAATTTTGTCAAGGGAACCGTCACCACAGACGTAAAGACAAAAGAAAATCCACAGACAGACAGACCTACATCAGACCACATACAAGGGTCATCAACCAATAATAAAAAATTTAAAAAAGGAATATCCTAGAATACTTGAGAAACTGTTTTTTTATGTAAATTGGTCAGACAGCCTAAAAGTTTTTCAAACATTATTTCTCTGGAGCATTTACCCAGCAGCAACACGCATCTTATCTAGTCCTGTCATGGGGATGGTTAAATCATTCTGCTAAACACAAGTGAAATATAAAATGTGGAAACATAACATTTCTGTGAACAAAATGACTTGTCTGAACTCGAGTACAAGTCGATCCGAGTATAAGTCGAGGTGCCTATTTTTACCTGAAAAATTAGTAAAAACTGATTGATTCGAGTATAAGCAGAGGGTTGAAATTATGACCACTACTGCCTTCTGATTCAGTATTGTTTTGTGGCTTAAGTTGCTCTTTAAAAGGACAGCAGAATTCCCATATATTAATCCCATACAGTAATAGCCAAATCCGGTACCAGTACCTCCCAATTCCTTGGCACTCCAGATGTTTGCAAACTACAACTCCCAGCATGCTTTAGTTGCTGGAGTTGTAGTTTCCAAACATGTGGAGTGGCAAGGTTCAATAAACTTCTAATTAAGCTTACCATTGTTTACAATTCTCCAGACCCCCATATAGTAAAGGGCCCTCTGGCCCCCATTATAGTAAAGGGCCCTCTGACCCCCATATAGTAAAGGGCCTTCTGACCCCCATATAGTAAAGGGACATATAGTAAAGGGCCCTCTGACCCCCATATAGTAAAGGACCCTCTGACCCCCATATAGTTAAAAGTGTCACCTGAGAGTTGTAGTTTCAAGCTGTCATTTGCACTGAACTAGCAGACTTTTTTTGCCCCAAACTGAGGAGACCCATCAGATTTACAGCCTCTACATGAGCAGTGACAGTGCTGAGTGAGTCCAGCAGCCAGACTACAGGAAGGAGTTTAAAGGCAGATCAGCCCCTGTAACTTTGTATGCAGGTGAAGTAGGTTTGTTAACAGCTACCCGCAATTGCAGCATTTGGAGCTAAATTAGGATTGACCCGAGTATAAGCCGGGGTTAGGTGTTCAGGTTTATTTTAAAGCCTGAAAATTTTGGCTTATATTCGCGTATATACGGTAATCCAATATGTGCAGATATTTTTATCTGAATAGTACTAGATTTTTTTGTAAATTGATCTGCCCAAATTAAAAGGGGTTTATATAAATAAAGGTGCACATTTTTGCACGTGTTCTTAATTTGCATCAACCAATCGGATGTTATCAAATGTGTTCTAACTGCAGTGAAAAGGTTTCATCTGATTAGTTGCTGCAAATTAACAGCACACGCACATTTTTGCACCTTGTTAAATATCGACAGTAATCTGCTTGTCATAGTTTGTGATCAGTGGACTGGAAAGTAAGGAAGACGACTATTCATGTGATATCGGTGTGTGCAATAAATAATGTTGCTTTCAAGAAATCTGCTACAAAACACACTGATGTGGCTGAGTGCTCTTGTTGCACTTTCCAGGCATTTGTGAGCTCCAGGCAACAATAGAGTTCTGTTTGTTCAAAATCGGGCCCTATATACCTCCCACAGCATTCATTTAACACCTATTGTTACTTTAAATGAAGCAGGACAAGAGAGGGCCGAGTAGATTGGTGGGGGCACTGCAGGTTTTTAACCCCCTCCATTACTGGCAGTCAGTAGTGAAGATGTTATTTCTGTAACATAGCACCAGTTGTGTACAGAATGTTGTACCCAGGACATGCAGACAGGAAAGAATCAAGAGATAAGAGACGCCAGACATGGAGACAGGGGAAAGGGGTGGGCAAAAGAGCTGACAATCAGAATAAGATCTATTAGGAAGTATAATCAAATAAACATGCACAGATTTTGAACATATTGAATGTACCGGTATATTCCAGCAATGAAGTATGGTTTACATTAGGAATATTATGGTTTAGGCCGAATAAATATTTTCCTCGTGTTAGAAACAAACTTTCAGCAAGTTCTGCCAACACAATATGAGTGGTGCATGGATCAGCACAAAAAGAAAAATGACATAGAGGAAGGAAAGAGAAGGGAAGGAAACAGGTCCGAAAGGAAGAGCAGGAGAAAAACAAACAGCCTGACTGACTACATACGGGACAGGACAAGTCACATTGCTCTGATGACCTCTGGTACAGTGAATGCACAGTAACTTGCTACTTTATACAAAGTCTTTGAGTTAAGGCAGTGATGGTGACAAGCTGTAGTTCTGCAAAAAAAAACCCACAAAAAACAATGGAATGCCAATGCTGGTCATTTCTCTACCTACTCATTCCAAGTGCTGAGTGACACACAGGCGACCGTCCAATAGAGATGGAGTCTGTGGGAGAGCCATCAAATCCCCACTTTAAAAACACATCTGCATTCTTTTGCTATTTAATAAAGTGCCCTCCTCCCCTCTGTTTGCTCTGTCTAAGCACAAAACTGAGACATCCCAAGCCTCCAGAGAGAGGGCCATCCAGACCTACCGCAAACTCAGCAGTCTTCTCTCCACCACATTCCTTTCCAAACACTCCAAATTTACCTTGTTTACAATTATGGATTACGGTTTCTTTACCATAAAACGTAACCTGAGAAAAAGAGCCCATTTGCCCATTCAGCCTGCATATTCTTTACAATAGTACATCAACAGTTTGTACTAACGTTTACACTGAATTCAATTCTACCAACATCTAAACCCATATAGGGGTCGCCTGTTCTTCTACGTGGCTGGAATACCCGGCTTGGCAGATCAGAAGGCTTAGCTGCAATAATTTACTATCGAAGACTGATAAATGAGTTGTAAACCCCCCTAAAGACTTTTGGAGATGTATATTTTTATATCCATATATTACAGACATGGTCAGCCTCTTCTAAAGCCTCTCAGGGCTGTACCATCACCAAACGATATTCATGTCCTCATTTAATAGAGCAAAACACCAGATCTCTAAAATACTATACAATAATAATAATAATAATGGGCTTCCCATGATGCCGTATGTCTCAAATACCCACAAATCCCTGACTTCAATACAGCTATATTTGTATTTTTTGCTACAGATGAAATTAAAAAATAAAATGGTGCAGTTACACTAGAGTTTTCCAGAACTTGGCCTCATCATATTTTAGGTAACTGGTAACTGAGGTAGGCAGGGGATTTTAATTAGCTAACAGCTTGCTTGTGTAATGGAGTATTGTAAGGGGTAGGGTCAGGTTGTATATATTATCACAGAAACCATCCTCCTGTCCCTCAGGGCGAGGCAATTTGCAATGCACAAGGTGTGTGTTGGGGGGGGGGTAGGGGAAAGACTAGGCATCGTTCCTGCCTGTGGAGGAATTCAATTTGCAGCCTGACAATTCTCCCTAATCAAATCCCAAAACAGGGCACACAATACGGACTCATTAACAACACTTGGGGGCAGTTGAGAGGGCATTTTAAATATGAAAGAGCTAGACAAAAGCAGAGGGGCAAAATAATTCCACCAACAACTCCTTTGTTTCATAAACCCCCGCCAGCAGATTAACCCATTGGATACATAAAGCTACTAACTGCTGAGCGCATCAGATTGTCCCACCTAGTCTGATGTTAACCTGCACATCCCAATTAGCACTCAGCCTCATATGCGTGTCATTCTATCCCATTGTCAACTAATGTATCAGCATTAACCCCCACTGCTGGGCCCAGGCTGTTCCACCAAATACCATTTCAATAAATTAGTCATGTGATTAGAGCTAAAGTATACAGGATTCATCCTGTCCTGGAAAAAAAAGAATTTAAATTTCCCATGATCACTTTATATCCTGCAGGACTGGGGGGTTCTTCCAAAGGGCAATTAAATCAAAAGGCTAAAATAAATCACACACACCATTAATCCCTCCAATACAGCGATATGCATCAAGGTAAAAATGAATGTTATGGTGTAAATGTTAATTATTTCAAATAATGTACTGGTGGTATGTTCTTACATTGCATTGTGCAGTAGCTCTTAAAGAATATTTGCATTGTTTTCATGCTATGCTCCTCGTTTCTTTAAAGGGGAAGTTCAGTAAAATACATGTACTTTTCAGAAAAAAGAGCAGTATTTTTTCATCCCAATTCAGCATTGTGTCTGTGTATAAATAAATGTAACCAAAATACTGACTTCCTGTTTGCAGAACCGTTTGCCGGTTTTGCCCTTGACCCAGCGCCTGGGTTAATTCAGTTGCTCAGTAGAGATCTGAGCATCTTTGACCCATCCAAAAGCCAATCAGTAGAATTACTGTTAGGAACATTCCAAGGAAGTCGTGCATTCTGGGAAGAAGAAGGACCGTTAGAACCTAAAATGTCAGCTCACTAATGTCAACAGCAGGGAACAGCAAAGGGTATGAAATCAACTGATTTTTCAAAATGGGAGAGAATATGTAGAATAACTAAGAAGGCATTACACAAACTAACAATTTAACAAATAATGATAATTTCCACTGAACTGTCCCTTTAAGTGTTAACAAAGAAATATGTCTTGTAACCCTACAGTTGCAATCCCTGCAAACTACCATGCAAGACATTTCCATTTGCATAGGCTTTCCTATCTCAATTCTAAAATCAACAAGTACCGATAATTAAAAGTCACTTGGCCTTTAGGATTCTTACAAACTGCAACACATTTCGGTCCGTCTGATCTTACAGATCCAGTCATTCTATACAATTCCACCGCCAAATCGAATCCCTGTGTGTAAATTAACCCATCAGGAAACAATGATTCCATTTTTAGGGCTGTTTCCTTAGGATGTGAGCACCTATTATTATCACTTATCTACCGAGGTCATCTGTGTGTGACCAACTCTGAACAGGGCAGCCAGAACACCAACCAACCTCTAGGCAATACAGCATCCGTTAGTATGATAAGACAGACATGTTTCAAATGACACTTACAGAGACAAACCATGAATATATGAAAAACAGAAATCAGAGAATTTTCTTTACTAACGGATCAAAAAAGAATGTATCACTTGACCTTTTTTAGTAATTCTTATATTCCTGTGCAAAATCAGTTGAGCAGTTTCTGAATGGAAGATCAATCATAAATGTGCAGAAAGCCTGAACGGATTGTTGTCCTTGAATACGTACTAATGTTTTGGTCATGGGTATTAAGGGCCATTCATACACCAATTTTTGGAAAGGCCAGCATAAAAATACCTACAGACATGGACTATTTATTATACTCGGGGCATGAAAGGAATTACTAATATTGGGGTGTCCAATTTACATCTACCATAAAGGTTAAATATACTCTAAAATGTAACTTTTTAAAAATGGGAAGTACCTGGGGCAGAGAGGTTGGATTGATTATCCCTACCTCCCAATATTGTTTCGTTGTGGAGCTACAGCATTTACAGTTTTCATTTGCCAGTTTAGTCCTGGACTAATCCTTTATTTAAGATAGTGCTGAAGCCTGGAGGAAGACTGGCAGAATCAGTTTTCTTTGGGCTGACTGTACTCACAAAAACAATATTGGGAGGTAGGAACTACCAGTCCTATATCCCTGTCCCAAGTACTTTTCATTTTAACTGTATTTAAAAAAAAAACTTTATGCACACGATAGTCCTCCTTTAAATGTACCAAAAAGAAACATGTATTACTGCAACAACATGTTTGATTTCAATTGGACTATGCCGTTACTCCCACCCCCTGTAATACTTAATGGGAAAATAGGCCTCAATAAAACTTTCTAATTAATGTATCCCTTACAATAGCTTTGCATAATACTAGTCTGACGTGCAGTGAAAACTTTAATTGGTAGCAAATTACCTTTAAAGAAAGGTTCCTATAATATGGAAGCCTCTGAGGAATGTTTACCCATTATTCTACATACCTCATCTTGCCAACCATTACACCCATACAGCAACCTAGATACTTGCTTCTAATCCATCTTTTTACTGTAACCTAATAATCTAGCCCTCAAAACAACCAACTGCCTTTTCTTGGTGCCTACAAATCTTCCAATATCAACAGTATTCCCATCCCGGTAATAATCAAGCTATTTCCATAAATAAGCCATGTGTCTGGAGTGGCGAGACCCTTACTTTGCAAACCAAACCAATATTTTCCTGACTGCCAACTACTCTGCTGAAGTAAAATAAGCCCTCAGATGTTCATTTGGCTTCCCCCATCCCCACTACACGCCGGTCTCAGTTTAATTTTCTCCACACCGATAATTCTCCTTTCAGGCAAAAAATAAACATGCCTGTGAGACGGAGAAAACAAAGGGCGGTCTGTGTGAGAAAATCACATCGTCCCGTGCAGTGCTGGGTACAAGAGCTCGGCTCAGTTCAGAACTAAGGGGAGTGTCTCATGCTAAATATGTATAAAATGCTTTATTATACATGCCATCTCCTATTCACCAGTTCTTTCCTTGGTAGATAGATTTACCTTTAAGGTATGTCATCCTCCCATCTGCAATTAGTGTCAGTTTGCTTTAAAGGCAGACTAAACCCCCAAATGATCTCTGAAATGGTAACATTTGATTGTTTTGTCATCCTTAAAGAGTTAATAGCTCATAAATTCTACAGCAGCTCAGCTCTCACTCTGCCTGCTTTAAGGAAAACTAGTGTTGTAATACTGCTACAGGTTGGAAAGTCAGGCAAGGAGAGAATTCACCTCCCCAATCTGTAACAATATTTTCTTTTAACCTAGGCAGGCAGTGAGAGCGGAGTTGCTGACAGTAAAACTTTTAAGCTATTAACTCTTTAATGACACCAACACGGGAGGTAGGAATACTCAGTTCTATCTTCCATACAATAATAGATTTGGTGGGAGAAAAGTTAACTTTGTGGTTTGGTGAATGCCGTCTCTGAAGCAATTTACAGCAAAGCAGCAGGTATGACATAATGGATGACAGTATCAGTATTTATCATGCTACCCAGGTGGTCTCTGGTCATCTGGAGGCTCATGCAGAGTATCTGGCTAACCAGCTTGTTATCTACCCTCTTCCCCCATGTCTAAGTAATCTGTGAAATCTACCTGTGTGTCCAAACTGCATAAGATGAACTAGTTTGGTCCTGGAACTGAATAAATAAATAAATTACAGTGGTGACAGTTTATGCTATAAATACAGACCAATCCTTGTCCATAAATCACACTCAAATAAAAACTCCCATATTACTTGTAGAGCAGAGGTGGACACTTTTTATAAATTGTAGCCAATCAGAAAAGTCTAGGATAACCAGTTCCATGGACATTAAAAAACAAACAAACGCCTCTAAAATGCTTAATTTGGTTCTTTGTCTTCACCACAGAACAAATTTTTTTTATGGCCTGACATTGTCAACCAGCCATTGATTATCAAATGCTGCATGAGAGAGAAGCAAGGTTCGTCTATACATTAAAATATGTTCTTTACATTTAGAGCATATTTACTGGTATATATTTTCTTTAAACAGGATACAGGATTAGGTTACTGGATAATTCTACCAATGAGGATTTTAAATCTGATCCACATTTTCTGCTGCCACAAATACATTTAATGTAAAACTGCATGATAGAATTATTCTAGAAGAGGTGTATGGCTAAATTTAGCTTGATTACCAACAGAAAATGGTCTGTGTATGGCCATCTTAAGAAATATTTTGATTGGCTGTCAGGTTTAGGAATGTTTTGCTAACTCAGGGATATAATACTACTCAACACTAAATTCCCAGAAACACTATGGGGAACGCAGGTTAGTTCTCTTGTTACCAGAAAACAGATGACATGTCAACTTCAGTTATCATACATGGCTTATCCAGATCAGACACATTTAAATAAAGGTGAACAGGAAATAAACAGGCCATACAATATCCCCACTACCCATGGCATAATAAAGCCCTTCCATAGGAAGCAGAGTGGGTTTCGGTTTCTCCAATAAATATATTCAATATAGAACATGGTTAAACATCTGCATCATTTTTATTGATTATATTTACAAATCTGAATAATACCAACCTGAAAAATCTACTAACACTAATAAGTGCATTATTCTATTCTATTTACAGAATGACAATATGAAAGCACTGACCAAACGATAAATATCTGTGCAACATCGGCATGCACAAGGATGTACATCAACAAAAAATGACTGAGCAAAGTTTTCATCACTATCATGTCTCTGCAGATACAATAAAACATTTTACACAACAGAGAGCAGTGCCTATATGTGCTGTATGGATTTGCTTTATTGTCAAGAGGGAACTATAGTACTAAAGTATACTTCTGATAATAGGCAACTTGTGTCAATACTTCTATAAAAGATCAATATTTTGTATGGTGACCATTCCATTGGTAGAATGCCAAAATACCTGAATGCACAAGTTTGAGGACATAAAGGATGTGTACACACGGGGGCGATATTTCATCCCGATAAACTACAACTTGCATCTGTTTCAATATTTTTGCGGGATTCTGGCGAAAGGTATCAGACATGGCTGAAATTCAGCCGACCATGGTTTTAGTTGGACCACTTGATCAGCCCTGCAAAAATATTAGCAGCACTGTTTTTTCATTCCCACCAGGCAGACTAGAGCGGGTTTAGTGATTGGTAAAATGGCTGGTGTGCACACAGTCTAAAGTCATAGCTGGTTACAAAATCAATTCAACTAGTAAATAGCACTGCAGCAATAAAAGCGCAGATCTTTATTTCTGACGTTCACTATAAGGGAAAAAAATGAATAAGCAAACCCATGCAAAGTCTATATCATGTGCCATATTTAGGTCTAGTTACAACTTCAAAAATGTCAGGGATTTGATGCAACTATTTATCATAAAAGTACCAATCCCAGCTTGCACACCCCTAAATCTCATTACAATTATCAGCAGCAGTTTAGGCTTACAAACACACTAAAACAGTGATGTTGAACCTCGATACTCCAGATGTTTAGAAAATAAAACACCCAGCATGCCTTGGTTGCATTTTGCAAGCAAGGCATGCTGGGAGTTGTAGTCTCCAAAAACCAGGAATGCCAAGGTCCCACATCACTGCACTAAAAAGAAAATTCTTTAAACCTCTAAAAAGGGACAGACAACCCTGGGGGATGAAAAAACCCAACCCCAAATGACCCCTTCCTTCCCCCCTCTGGCTAAGCAATCTTGAAAATACAATTCTCACATGCATGGAGTGCAGAAGGCACCAAGTTTCTTTTTTCCCTTACACATAAAGAAGACATTCACAAATACTCTATTACTGTTGAGAAATGGGCACTTACTGCGCGGGCACTGGGCGAGAGGGCACCGTTAGGCAAGTAATGGCCTCCCAGATCTGGGATCATCAGGAAAGGATACCCAGCATAAGGGGGTCCCTTGAAGATGGCTGCATCCTGTTGCCTTCGAAATGCTAAAAATGAAGATAGATTTAAAGTTATAAGTGAGGTCTATAAGCAACTAGAACTTCCCGGACAAGAAACTGAACCACGTTTAGATCAAGAGAATGTATAAAAATCTTTGGTTGCAAAATGGTAAATTGGATACTGCAAATAATTTCAACCTGCAGTTGACATGACCAGGAGAGAATAGATCTAGATCAACCAATAATCTACTGCTATCCTTCTAGCTCTTTAAATCATTTTCTATGTGTGCAGATTGTAAACACCCTTGGTTCTACCTCAATAGACAAACTGTATATTAGAAATTAAATGATCTACATTACACTCATTAAAGTCTGAAAGTAAAAAGAATACACAGTTGTGAAGTGTCTAGTCCGCGTGATTCAGAAAGAGCGCAGGTTTCCTCTTTACTGTGAATGAACCAGTCATTTTGGAGTATCTGCTTCTAGCGCTAATAACATAACCAGATGTGATGTAAGAAGTAATAATGATTGTGACAGACGCCTGTTAGCTTATAGTCCTCTCTCTATGCACAACACCCCTCAACGAACCAGCAGTCATTGGGCAGTGAAAAGTTCCAAATATTTCCATACAATAATTCTCAAGATAAGCAAATTAGGAGTGTATGGTCCGGTAATAACAGGCCAATGTTTTGGCTCAAGAAATCATCTGGCCTGATAGTTTGGTCGGATCTCTCTGACCAATTTTTCTGCAAAATCAGTTGAATGGTTTTACATGCTGGGAAATCCAAGCCAAACATGCAGACTTCAATAGGCTACACAACTGGCCAGGTTACAATATCGGCATTTACCACTTTAATTCCATCTGACAGACTACAGATAGCCAACATGCTGATATTTCCACTATTATCTAACCAATATCCCAATAAGTAGCGCGCCAGTCAGGTAGTGTAGATATTTTGGCCTGACTGATTATGCAGCCTATTTAAATCTGCCCAATCACTGGAATTACCACACAAGTCCGGTTCTGATAGACTGACTTTCCAGAAAAGTAGGTTGGGAACAATCAGGCCAAACTACACATATCAGGCCTTAGACATCCTAAAGATAAACAGGACTAGGATGGAACTCATTTTTAACTCATGACAATGTGAGCAGATAACCTGGGCTTACATCTGATCCTGAAAATGTTATGAATCACAATAATCGTATGGGAAATTTAACAACAACAAAACAAATGGTATGTGCAAATTATAGTTCATGTAACATTATTGGAATTGCCATTTAGCACAATGGGTGGATGATCATTTAATTATTTCCCCAGCGGCTAATAAACCCAATTCTTAATTCTGTTAGGAACATCACAATGAAATGTGAACTGAAAGTTTGAAGAAACAGACAATGAATTCTTCATGGTTGCTGCTCCAAGCATTTAGACTACGCCCACAGCCTGCATCCAGCAAGCTAGATTTGGCAGAATTTCAGTTGGTTTATGGAACTGTATCAAAACTTTTAATCTGATTCAGAAACAACATGAATCGGGCTAACAAGATGCAGGCTGTCTGGCCAAGCGGATCTTATGGTGACTGCTCCCACTCTAATGACAGTGACATCTTTGATATAGTTGGAGGGTCTCAGACCTTTGCATCACAGCAGCCACCATGGCAATCACAAGTCACAAGGTCACAAGTGTAAGTGACATCACATTTAAATTCTGCAAAGGCAATTACCATTATTTTGCCACTAGGAACTCCCTTTACACTACCAAACCCAAGCGTGTATTTGTTTTTAACAAAACAACCTGGGATATGAACAGTTTTCTCTGCAAAAGCATGCCAGTATAAAGATAAACTGTCTATGGAAAGAAAACAATACTTCCCACCAATAACAGCCATAGATCTGACTAATAACAACTTACCTTCAGATAAGTAATCCCTGGGCTTTTCAAAGCTTTCCCTGGGAGGAGGGCGTCTTTCAACCTGTTCAGGGGGGAACAAATGAATGAATGAAATATATAAATATAAATGCACATGTTAAAATGATGCTATAGTATAATGACCACTATGGGAATTTGAATAAATATATTTTATATGCCTGTCTCTTTTAAACAAACCCCATGTCTGGAGGATGATTTGTTCAAAAGTAAACATTGTGTCATTGTCAATACAAATCTTTCCACTGTTTAATGGCATGTTCCCTCTGCTATCACCTAGAAAACACAATTGCTAAAGCTCACAAAGAATACACTGTTCTAGAACTAGAAATTCTCAAACAAATTAATATTTACCTTAGTAATGACCAATCTGCAGACCCATACAGCTGTTCTTGGACAATAACTCCCAGCATGCCAATGAATGTCAAAAGGTGCGGGAAGATGTCGTTTAATAACAGCTGGAAGGATGGGGATCAGAATGGACAGATTTAAGGTGGTTTGTTTTTAAGCTGAGGGGGGGGGCTGCTTCGATATAGCTCAGACAAATCAGTATGGAATATTATTTTCCATAAATTAACAGAAAATGTAATTAAATGGGCTTTATTTAGTTTAGTTTAGCAACACGACTGACCTGTATTTATCACTGCCAAATAAATGACAGTGTCTAATACGAGAAGAATTCAAAGTAATATGTATGTCATTCATACCTGACACAAAAGATTATTAGATGCAATTCTAATTCAAGTTGCATTGTCTGGCTCTGTACTAAGCCCATTGACGTGCAGGAGGCCTAACCTGGAGCTGTATGTCACACTTTTATAGCAAAATAATTCATTATAAATCCAATAAGGAAAATTAAAAACATTTATTTTAGAGTAAGATATTTTTCTAAATCACAGAATGCCGCACTAGCAGTGCCCATCACAGTCAAAGATTACTAGATCGCAAGCTCCAAAGTTCAGGAGACTTCAATCACTATTACACCTATCCCCATCTAACAGGCGCTGATATCTCTGCCATACAATCCAATAGCCACCAATAGAAAGCAAGTGAGCTCTGTGTGTACTTTTCCATCAATAATCCAGGTTTGTTAGCACATTGTATGTTTGCTTTTAGCTGGGTCTCCTCACTAGTTAACTAGAAGTAAAACCTCACTTCCTGGAGGGCAGGATTATTGAACAGCCCAAGGTGCTGGGATTTCTATTTCAGCAACAAGTGGAGAGCAATATAGTTTATTCCTATAATCACTGATTATATTATTATATTGGCAGATCAGGATCTAATAGGAAGACAGCACATGGGGCTCCCATTACTTTAAAGGCCCAATCTCAATTCACACTCAGACAGGACCCTTTGAGAATCTCTCATATGTGGCACATTTGTCCACTTTCTCATCCTGCAATGGAGAAGAGACACTGATCGAATTTGTTCGATTGGTCGCATACACCATACGATCTGTCTTTACATTGTTGATCTTTGATACATACATACATACATTGATCTTCAGAAAAATCAATCCGTTGATTCCAATAAATGATCTGATCGGGGGTCTAATAGGATTGAATCTGCCCGTGTGTACTACGTCTTGCCAGTATAATTGAACTACAGCAAACTGCACACACACTGCTCGATCGCTCCAACCGACCATCCCATGGGACCCATTTACCTCAATGGAAAGTAAAGATCAATAAATAAACCAAGTCTTTACCTCGGAGTCCGAATCGCTGCTGTGATTCTCTGACTCGTTGACCAGCGAGGATTTCAGGTCTGCCAGGTCCCCTTCGGCGGATCCCTCCCCGGGACTCTTGTCCTCTTGCTCCCCCTCGTCCTTAAATCGGATCAGCTCATCGTTCGCCCCGAGCTCGTCCCCCCCACCGCTGTTCAGTTGAGGCATCGCGACTCCCTTCACCGACACAAACAGAGTCCGCGGTAGGAAAATCACTGACTAGTTCCCTTCACAGAGGGGCGGCCAGATCCTCCATCCAGGTGGACCCCTCCGTAGACCCCCAAAGTTCTAGACAAAGTTCCCCCCCAGTAAAAAATAGATGGATCAGCTCCCAGTAAACCGTCTCCCACCCCCTACAGTGCACGTGCAGACTGCCCCCTCCTCACACTGCACTCAGCCCCCCCACCCCACTGCACAGCCGGGCTCTCCCCCCATCACACTGCACAGGCTCCCCCTCCCTCCCTCCTCCCACAGCAAACTTCCTGCAGCCTCCTTAGGAATGAGATGTTTTCTTTCGGCTACAGAATGTGTCTTTGTATGGAACAAGCTGCCTCCCCTGGCCACAGACTGGGGGGGGGGTCTGCTAAGGAACGAGGGTTCGATCCAACCCCCCTAATAAGGAACCGATCGATACCACACACTCCCCTCAGCCAGACCCCTGGCTCTCCCCCCCACCCACTGCCTGTTCTCCCGCAGTGAAGTTCCTGAAAAGTTGCAGCCGAATCGCTGAAATAGGAAAAACAAATCCCAGCTCCTTCCAATAGGCAGCCAGAGCCCTGCCGAGTAGAGTGAGGGGCACTGCCCTGTGTCACTGGGTATATCACGGTCCCACTCTGTCTGGATGGTGGGATCAGGGGGGTCTTTCCTTGCCAGACCCCTTCTCCTATCGCTGGGTAATCTGCTAATGCTGCCCTGCTGGAGCACTATCCCCAGCCAGAATACAGGGGAGGAGCCTACACATTGCAAACTGACACTTTAGGAGAAAAAAAACAGGGCTGCTCAATGGACAATTGAGGGAATGGGGCCAAGGTTAACCCCTCTGGCGCTGGAATGTTAAAAAATGGGCTGGGTTGTTTGTAAGGGGGGCGGGTTTACCTAATTAACCCTTGTTCTACTATGTCAATAGATGTGAGTGGGGGAGGGTAACAGACAAACATTACATTCAGTCATTCACTCCCTCATTAGCATTGAAACTTTACCTGTTCTGCTAATAAGTCCCAGCCCATCTGAGTAAGTAGAGGAGCAGCACTACACCGGGGTTGCAAGGGGGTCCTTAAAAATGGGGCAGTGGGGGAGGGAAAGAGAGCAAGATGCTAATTGCTCAGGTCAGGTCCTCTTTCTGTCTTACATAGTCTCACCCAGCAGCCAAAACCTTTTGGTTAAGTTGTATTTTCCATAACAGCTGGAAAGCCAAAGAGCTTCAAAGCTTTTGTGACCCTGAAGTTTTAAATCTTATTTATGGCATATTTCCCTAAATGCAAACTGACAGCAAATTAGAAACAACCAATTGTCAACAAGGGTCTTTATTGTTAAGACATTAGTTCAGGAGACAAAGTGACAGGAGCTATGTGTTCTACAATTTAGCCACCCATCCGTCAACTGTGTTCATTATGATTAAAGACCCGAACTTTCCCTTTGCTATATTTAAACCAGTTTGCAGCTTTTTATTTCAAATAAAAACAGTATAAAGCTGCCAACATATGCCTTAAAATACATAGATTTATTTCCCCAGTGGGCTGTAGTAGTGGATCAATAATGATTAAGGCAGGCCCAAGATTATGAATGGCGCAAGGTGGTAGTGTTTGATTGGCACTTCCCAATCAGGTTTCAAAATGGTAAGTACCTATTGGCTGCACCATTGTCCAGCTATCAAAGGTATATGGGGTTCATTAGCTTCATGGGTAAATATAAACTGCATTTCTTAAGAAACAATGGGTGGATCTCAAGGGCTTAAATGAGATGCATCAGCCAAATGAGACTCTATCTGCCTACTAACCATCTATGGGTATGGAAAGAGACATTGGAAGACCAGATTCTCATCCAGAAGTCTAAAGCTGTGAACACACACAATAGAGAATAGTTGCATCATCCAAATGTTTTGTGAATGTCAATTGGCTGCACAATTGCTTAACAAAAATAACAGTATCAGAAAATCTGTCGGTCATAATTATCGGGCCACCATTGATCCCCCAATGGCTGTTTGAGTTGCACTCTTGCTTTCAAATGTTCCACTTAGCACTAACCCAGATTAAAGCCAGATTATTCTTTGTTTAGGACTGTCAGCAGACAGACCCTTATTTTTGAGAAAGCAGTGAAGTGAGCGTGTCTCTATATGCCAACACCTATTCTTAAGAATCTTGCACTGTCAGCAGATTCGCCATAGAACCACAGACTTTGAGACCTGATGTTCATAGGTGCCCGATTGCCTTTTTAATCCATATGCATACACTGATCTTCTCAGGAGGACAATCTCTTAATAACATAGAATTTTGTTTGAAAAATGTTCTGCATGCCTGCCATGTGTTCACACACACAGTGGTCGCTGGAAGATTTATCCAAAAACAACAAAATATTTCAGAACAGAACAGGATGGATACATACCAAGTTATAGGCCTTGATGCTATAGATGGAAGTTCCTGATTTTTAAAAAATAGTTTTATAAAGATGATATAATTACACATTAGCATCATGGATAAATAAAAACTGCATTTCTAACCATTGGGAAGAATGAATAGATGTCAAGGGGCTTAAGGGAAATGCATCAGCCAAGCTACAATAAAGTAAAATAAAATCCAAGCTCACATAAAGATATTCATGCAAACAAAATATTCATGCAAACAAAATGTCTGGTCACGATGTTTAAAGTCCAGATCTGTGCTAAATTTTTTCAAGACTGACACCATTGGGGAGTTTAAGAACGTTCTTTTAAGGGCAATAGGGCATTGTTAAAACATTGTTAAATTTCTGCAAAATGATTAGCGTCCCTTTAAGAAGGGTAAATGGCATTTCTGCTCTCCATAAACTTGGATATTGCAAAGAAACGGCACCACCTTACCAAATGATTTCACTTGTGGGAAGCTTACAGTAGCAAGTGCAACATCACAACTGACACAACTGCAACCACCTGTACAAACAAGCTATATGCCATAGCCATATAATGAAAAGTAATTATTGCCATGTGCTCTGTTTTTTTATTCAGCAAGGACCCATTGCAGTTAGGAACACTGAACAAGCACAAAAGATTTTTTAAGTGTTGCGTGATCAAGAGAGACGGTGTAGAAGGTTTGTAAACCTTTTTTGGATGATTTGTTTAACTAACAATAGTAATGCACATATTTAACAATGGGGAATGACACATATTTTGCAAGTTGTAGCTTCACTATGGTAAAACTGTGGGTGCTCTCCATTCTCCATCAGAGGAAAGTGACACTTTGTGAAGTGACAGTGAGGAAAACAACCCACATGGCCTTTTAAAGAAACCTGCAGGCTAAATAATTTTCTTATTGCTTATAACCTAGAAATCATTCACAGAATGCATAATTTCCCTTAAGTAAATTTTTTACAGAAACATAGTTTTATAATGCATATCTCCCAGTAATCCGAGCCCCTTGGTGTTCTCCGCCCTTCCTCTGCTTTACGGTCTAGACATGCTCAGTGTGAGAGAAGCTCTCAAAGTACTTTGTATCCCTCTGTGCAAATGGTGTGTGTAAGAAAGTGTTTGGACAATTTCTGGATCTTGGAACTTTTTTTGTAATGAAATCACTTAAAAACAAGTAACGCCTAGCCTCAAATTAGCCCCCAATCCCCATTCTCATATACTTACTTATTCCAAAGATGCTCCTGAAACCTGATCCCTTGCCAGCACGTTCAGCCTCCTTTGCTGCTGTTGTGAACTGGTTGCAAGCAGATGAGGCTGCTTCAGTAACGGCCTTCAGTCATTGGCCATAATGTAATTGTCTTTGACTGGAGACTGATAACCAGAAGCAGCAGGACATAATGAAAGTGAGAGGAGCATCTTTGGCATAGGCAAGTATAAGTTAAAGTGTTTGAGGGGCTGCTTATTATGTGTAAAATTTCAATTTTAAGATAACCATGCCCAAGTCAGTTAAATAGTATTTTAACCTTTAAACAGAAATGGAAGAGGACAATGTATCTAAAAAGAGAAAACTGAATTTAATCATCACAATCGGTTAAAGAGTAACCTATTAATAATAAAAGCTCAGGACACTAGCCACAACCTATTTCACTATACCCAACAGTGTGGCTAGAGTGCTAGGGGTTACATCCAAAAAGGAGATAAAGAATCACTTATACAGGTATCCATTCTAAAGAGAATTCTTTATTAGCATATTAATGCAGCACAAATGCATTACAAATACAACCACAGACACAATGTAAAACCTAGAGGTTTGATCCATTATAAAGTAAGACATATCAAATGATTCCATTGAAATTCGGACCATGTTAGGCCTGGTACACGAGGGATGATATTTCGACTCAATCAAGCGATTGGTGTGATATTTTCAGACAATTTGTTAAGTTATAGATGAGCAAAAATTTGAACGGATATGTTGGGACGTTTCGCCCAATCACGTAGTCTTCAATAGGTTGCACATTTTGTTGCACTAAAATATTGGCAGTACCATGTTTTTTCCGGACCGATAGACTACCAATCAGTAGTCTGTTCCTAGTCAGATGGGAGGAGGTCCAGTAGTGGTTAACTGCTTTGAAAATAAGAGTAGCCACTGCAGAAAATCAGACATGGTTCACCTGATTTCATGGGGCTGTCTTTTTTCTGTCTTGGATTACATAAGAGTGGTTGGGGAATTTTCTTTGTTTTAATTTGCTCCTCAGGTATCCAGAATATTGTTAGAATAAATTAGAATTGGCAAGTTTTTATGTAGCTAAAAGATCCCCTTGGGGCAATGACGCACTGGGGAATTTCTTCATAAGTGTATACCAGTTGGGGAAAATCCTTGCTATGAACCACCCAGAATGATGTCTATTAACTTTTAGATGCAGTGTAGGGGAGGACTAGGACCTTTTGTACTAGGGGGCATACACATAGAAGTGGCCTTTCACAGGAGTCTGAGCAAGACATCACACCATTAGCTACTGCCCAATTAGTCTATCAAAGAATGGCCCGGGGGGCCATTTTTCCCTCTGCCTACTAGCCTAGTCCTCCCATGCTCAGTGGCCAATGTGCAGTGAGACAACCATGCTCTGCATCCCTACACACTCTTTGTAGTTACACCCCATGATAAGTAACTAGTATATGGATACATTGCACTGTTGCTTGTACTATACAAATATCTTTTACACCCAGTAAAGACCTTTAATGCTGTCTATATTCCCTTAGTATACCTAGGCCCCAACACACTGCCGTCACCCGCCCATTTGCAACACAAGCTGCACAGAGTGGGTCCTTTTAAGCCGCCATGCTGAGCTAACAAGGGAGGACGCAAGAGTAATGGACCCCCCAGGACTTCTCAATTTACTCTTCCTTTCTGTCGTCTTTGCCTTTCTCCTCCTTTTCTCCCTCCTCCCTCTACCTCCTTCTTCTCCCCATGCAAAGTTCCATGGGAGTGGCCTCCCAAATCTGTCAGCGTCTTTTCCAATGCTGGAAAGAAAGTGACAGAAAACAGTGTTTCTTTCTTAAAAATCCCTGGAAAGGAAAAAAAAAAAACCCCACCGCTTCATATTGCAGGCAGTTGCTAACTTATTTAACACTAACCCCTCACTTTTTACCATTTAATCTATTCTGGTATTCATAGCTCGGTTATAGTAATGCAAAGAGTTTATGGGGTGCCTTATAGGTCTGTTAAAATAAAACAAAACATCAAAACTCTGTGCACTCACCAGCTACTATTATAGCTGTTATATATATATATACTGTTTGATTTGGATCAAAAAATCTGTACAATATGGTAGGCTGCTCATCAATATTAAGAAATTTATCAAACTAAAGACAAGTCAGAAAAAATTCAGTGGGCACAACCTACATAGTTTTATACTGTGAAATGCATTTGGGGGGAAAAAAACAACATAAATGCTAGTTATACCCCAAATGGGATAGACTTAGGCTACTTTTAGACAAACTGGTTGCGTTGTGACTGGCGATTTCTAAGTGTTTATGCTAGTATAATGCTGCATGCAACGTTTTCCTAGCGGCAAAACCTCTGGAACCGCTAGTTAAACATGACCAGAAAGACCAACAGTCATTCGTCTGAAAGTAGCCTTAAAAGTTGACGCAATAGGAAAGGACCTGGGAATTATTGTGAACAATAGATTTAGGGGCTGAGGCAAAAGCAGTTTTGGGCACAAGGGATTGCATATCACGTTTTCCGCACAAGGGATTCCATATTACATTTACAAAGATTTTTACGCAAACTTTTGTAAAGTCTGCAAATAGCAACACCAGTTCTCTTTTCACCAATATTGAATTGTGGCTTTGGGTGAATGAGGCCAATAATGTCTAAATACATTCATACTTACCGTCAATTTTACATTCAGATGTTCCTAAATGTCGGGGGAACATCACTGGAAGTTGGAACTGAGAGGTAAGCTTTGTAGTGTATGGCCAGCATAAAGGTGATCACAGAAGTGAACTTCTCCCCAGTACAGATGTGCAGAGCTGCTTTGGCTAAAACATACATACATACATAAATATTGGGATTATCTCCCAATTGCTAGACCTGTCACCATTGCTTTCCCTAAATATTTTATGCATCGTTCATCTTTTAAGACTACCATTTTGCTAAAACCATCATTACTTACACAAATCAGCACATTCATTTAGGGACAGCAGGAACGGTGGCCAAACTTTTCCATGCCAGCAACTAGTTAGCATGCTTGAACTACATGCAGAAGACCTAGAGCAGGCAATGTCTAACAGATATACTCTATTTGCTGCTCGGTTTCAGGGCAATTATTACCCATGTGCATCGTGGCCCAAAAGATCAGGACTTGGATTATCCCTTCTGACATTGGCTTAAATCAATGAATGACCAGTCCATGTGGCCATATTTAAAACTACATCCACGTTTGCCTAAAGTTAGCCATGCAAGGTCCAATAGTTTTCCGATCGGATTTTCGATAGTCTGAAATGAAAATCCATTCGGAAGAACCTATTCCCCACACTGCGCTGGCCATCCTCTGTAAATTTCAACTTGAAAACAATGGTAGATCAGGTTCTGGTAGATGGGGGTCGATAGAAAAAAATTCTGTCTTGCCTAATCATGTTTTATTTCCATAGCAAAACCTCTGGAACCACTAGTAAAACGCGACCAGAATGTAGCCTTAAAAGTTGACGCAATAGGAAAGAACTTTGGAATTATTGTGAACAATAGATTTAGGGGCTGATGCAATTGCAGTTTTGGGCACAAGTCCATAGAAAGGACATAAACGAATTAAAAAGAATGCAGAGACAGGCAGCGAAACTGATAAAAGGGAATGGGAACTTTTGGAGAGAAAATAGGCACTCGCAATAGGATATGATAACCCTGTACAAATATATTAGAGGGAACTACAGCCAATTAGCAGCCATAAACCAGCTTTGTATATTCTCCCTGCGCTATATAAGAAATTAAATACATACATACGGCCAGCTTAAATGTGATGTTTAAGGTCCCCAATAACAATAAAACTAAAGTTGGACATTACATATGAACACAGAGGACACTGAATGACTTCAAAATATCATGTGTAAATCTAAACCTTTGGGGTACAGAGAAATTATATGTACTATTCCCTTCCTCCATCTGTCTGTCACTCACCATCCCTTAACACCTTCAAACCTAACCTTAAACCCATCTCTTTAGGAAAGCATATAACCTGAGCTAAACATTACCCTCTTACTACCCAATATGATCCAACCCGCCTTTCAAGCTCCACTGCCAATCTATTTACAGCCTACCGACTCCTGTCACCTTATGTCTCACCCCCATATCATCTAGACTGTAAGCTCTTTGGGCAGGGTCCTCTCTCCTATTGAATCACGGTATTGCTGTAAGAAACTCATCATGCTGTTTACTTATATTATGTATTACCTGTGTATGAAATATGTATGACTTTGTATAACATATATTACCCTGTATGTAATGTATGACTATGTAATTGTAAAGCGCCACGGAAGATGTTAGTGCTATATAAATCAATAATAATAATAATTTATTATGTGTAATGCTGGCTATACACTTATTATTTCAGTTTGAAAACAATGGTAGATCAGGTTCTGGTAGATGGGGGTGATAGAAAAAATTCTGTCAATCATATTTTATTTTGATATAGACTGATGGATATTGCCAGTCAGTCTATCGAAAACCTCAATATTCCGACCAATTTAATCAAAGTTGCCGAATTGGTGGGAATATCGAGGCTGTGTATGGAGGCCTTAAGGTTATCACTAAGTATCACTTAGCTTACTGTATAAATTTTTTTACCTTTTCCTCTTGTTGATTCATGCTCAGGTTCTGATTGCTCCTTTCTCTAGACTGACCATTCTGACCGTTCATGACTACCGATTGGACAGAACTTAACTTTGCCTGTAGTAAAACAAAACATGTAATGGGCATAAACATAGTAAAGCACTGCTGATAACAAGCGACTGATTACACATTGTCTTTAAAGTGCAGAATGTTGGTGTCTCTTCCTTCTAGTCAACATTAATGACATATCTTGTGCCCCCCTGAAGGTCCAAAAAGCCACACAGCAGTCAGTCCCCTGAAAGGGGCAACACGAAGAGCATAAATGCTGCTTACATAAAGTTCTGCTAACGTGCTTCTATCTCCAGGATTTTCTGAGTGAGTGGAATAAAGAACATTGTGGAATAAAGAACATTGAATATTTTTGAAGACTATTATTCATAAATGAAGAAGTGAGCTGCCATTTCAGGTTCTGCAATGGCCCTTCTTCTTCCCAGGATGCATGACTTTCTAGGAATTTAACTATTAATACAGGACAACTCCTCCCACATAAGAACATCTTTTAGAAAGAATAAAATATGTTGATATATCATAGTTTGTTATATTAATTCATTACTGTATGCCTGCTGTGGTTCTGGATGCCCCTAATGGAAACTGAGCAATTATAAACTTGTACTGAGCCTGGGCATGCTCAGAAGAGGCAGACAGGGGATTAACATTCAGTCATTGGCTGTGATGTCAACTGTCAAATCCATAACTGACAATTGCTAAGTGGAAGAACCAGGAAGCAGAAATAGGGGAAACAGGACATTGTGTAGGATTTTAGGTTAGACTTATATATTTACCTGTATGTACAGATCTGCAGAGGAAGGATCATGAAGTGAACCTGATCTTAGCACAGCTCTGCGCAATGCATTTCACACAAGTGTTCTTATCTGAACCTAAATGAAACCTTCACTATCTGAAGGTGAATATAACCTTGAGAAGATCAATCCGGATCCGTATTTTGTTAATTACTCAATTTAGCACCGACAAACTCTCTAGAATGAAAGCTAGCATGAGATCTCACTGAAATCCAGTGGGAAAAGACTCCTTTCTATATAATGAAGTTAGCCAGGGAAAAGTGATAAAATCTACTATTTACCAATGGAAGTTAAAAAACAAATAAGGGAAATAAAAACTTTTATTGTTATTGTGTGAAAATCTAAAACAATTTCCACTATTGTACAATATTTACAGCAATTTCAAATGACTTCCATTCATTATAATCCAAGCTGAAATATTACTAACACCTTTACTTTTCCCAGAAACATATATAATTACAGACTATATACTTGACTTTGTCTTCCTTGTATGATTTTTTTGTATTTTGTTACTGCATCCCCAAATGGTGCTTTATAATGAAACTATACATGCAAACTTCGTTTTCTTACCTGCAGACTCCATCAGATATGCACTATGTACGACCGATAGAGAATTTCTTATAGAAATTGTACAATACGTGAGATCAGTTTGTGGAGAGAGGTTATGTCTTCTCGGTAGTAAGGGCTCGGCCACACAGCCACGTTTTTTCACATGCTTACGATCACTTGCGGCCCATCAGAGTGAGAATTGCAGAGCAATGCATGTCAATGTGCAACTGACATGTAGAAAGGGCTAGGCTATGTAGCAAAGGCTAGATTTAGATTTTTGCAACAATTTCAACAAATATAAATGCTTTTTCTATGGAGGCGTACGGGCCAATGCCAGAAAAATAAGGGCATCTTACCTTACTGATGCTGTCAATTTTGCAAAGGAGTTTAGAGTATTGCAGGATCACTGTCAGGTAAGACCTTTATCTCAGATGTAAATGCAAGGACGTATGTACCTTTACCTTTAATGGGAGATGCATCTACATGATGTAAACATTGGGGGGTATTTTAAACAGTTGCTAACTTAGTAAATGTATCAGGCTTCATTTTAATACAGTTACCTTTTATTTATATTTACCCAGTTAGCTATTCCTGACTTCCTTTGGTACTGTTTAATGTGAGCATCGTGTTGCATATGTAGTTGCAAACGACCCTTTTCTGCAAAGGCAGAGCAGCAACCAATATAACTGACAAGGACCTTAAACATGAAGTAATATTTTATGCTCTGTGTATTATAGCTATGCAGACCTGAAAGGCTGAAAAAAGTCAAAACATCCAAAAAATGAATCACAGCAAATTCTAAATAATTGACCTCTGCCTGCAAGCCTGATACTTTTCAATTAATGCAACTAAAGCTGAAGTATGTCAGATTTCACACCAGGCAGTGAGATTGCCTTCAAGTTAATTTAGATTTTTCTCCAAACACATTTGACTGACATGCAAGTGTCAGTATTACACAAGCTTTCAAATAAGCCTTTTGGGAAAGAAGACTACTGGGTAATCTCCATGTTTCCATGGTAGACCTTCAGTGAATGCCACGCCATCTATTGGGCTCTTAAAGCATTACACCTGGATGACAAACATTAAATGTAAAACAAATTGTTACTTGTTTCTTTCAATAAAAAAAATTGCATTGTCAACAAGTTAAATCTGAAACTATGCTTTTTTTTTACTGCATAACATAACTAGATCTATTGATAGATTTGGTATCACAAATCTATTAAGACTCCTGTGGAGATTACACGGCCACAAGCGTTTCTGCATATAGAACACTTTGATCAACCTCTTCCCCTTTTGATCACGACATGATGCTTTGAATGTATTCAATAAAGCTTGTTGGCTTTTTACCTATCACAGCCTTTAAGGTATTGCTGCCTTCCACAATATTCATTATATCAAGATATATAAGAACCATAAAGGGCTACAGTAGTGACCCTCCTAGACCCCAAACCCATTAAAGACCTGGCAGATCCCAATCAGTTGCACTTGTACACAGGCCTTTCTTTACCCTTAACAGACATCCCCACCCTTTCAAACTTGCTACCTGGGACACACCCCTGGGACTCCAACCCTCAGTAACTAGGTTCATTAAGTTGCTCAGTAGAGATCTGAATAGGTTTGATTCCAAGGAAGAGTGCATTGGCAGCACAGTGGCTCAGTGGTTAGCACTGATGCCTTGCAGCACTGAATTCCTGAGTTCAGATCCACCCTTGGACACATCTGCAAGTAGTTTGTATGTTCTCCCCGTGCATGCGTGGGTTTCCTCAGGGCACTCCGGTTTCCCCCACAATCATAAAGACATACTGATCGTTTTAGTATTTCCAATGGCACCTCATTGGCTTAATACAAAGCACACAACCATAAGCTAGAATGTTTGTGCTGTGGATAGAAACTTACATCATCTAGTAAAAACACTGGACTGTTGGCCTAAGGGCAAGATGTGCCCATTTAAGAGCTTTTAATTGTTTAACTTTCCTCTCCTGTATTTTAAACCACATACCAACTAATGATGTGTGAATGATACACAGAGCCAATAATGAACACTGGAAGGCAAGCTCTTAATATTGTTCTTATGAAGAGACTTTTTTGTAAATGTCCTGTTGACTATATAAAATCAAATAAGTTTGTATAGTAACAGTGTGCAATAATTGAGCCTTTAGTCTATTTTCAAGTGGCCATTTTGATGGCACTACTTGCCATCACTAGATTGATATGAAATAGATTGATATGAAAATGCCCCATCGGCAAAAACAGTGAGGCTGAGGCCACACTACATTGCACAAAAAAGCAATATGCTTTCCTTTGGCTTTTGCCATGTGATTGTGTCCGCTTTTATCTGTTTTTACCTGTGTTTATCTGGGGATTATGGGTAAAAAGAAAACAAACTCCACTGCCAACCTAATACAGCCTACCGATTCTCTTAACCTTATGTCTTTATATTTCCACTAGACTGTAAGCTCTTTGGGCAGGGTCACAATAGTTATGAAGGCTCAGGCATACCTGTGTTTGTCAAGATTTCATTAGGTGCGGCTCCCCAAAAGTCCTCTACCGTAGAACTATAACTTTCAGCAGATATCGCGCAACATTGTGTGCGCGATTCACAAAATAAAGCATTATACATATATGAGTAGTGTGCTTCTCTCTACCACCTTTGGATATCTTTGGGCAGGGTCCCCTTTCCTTTTTGTATCACGGTATTGCTGTAAACAACATATTACGCTCTGTACTTATAATTATTCTTTATCATTGTAAATAATGTGTATGTCTGTCTAATATGTATTACCCTTGTAAGTAATGTATGATTATGTTATTGTAAAGCACCATGGAAGAAGTTGCCGCTATATAAATCCATAATAATAATAATAGTAATAATAATAATAAAATTGGCATGTCATTGATTGTGTCCCCTTTTCTTTGCGCTTCCATAGACTTGTATTTAGTGCATTTTAAAGGAAACTCCACCCTCATAAGAACATCTTTTAGAAGGAATGGCCTCTTTAAAATATGTTGATATATCCTACTTTGTCCTATGAATCCATTACTGTATGCCTGCTGTGCTTCTGGATGCCTCATGGACACTGAGCAATTTAGTGACTTGTACTGAGCCTGGGCATGCTCAGAACAGGCTGACAGGGGATTAAAATTTAGTCATTGGCTGTGATGTCAACTGTCAAATCCATAACTGACAGTTACTAACTGGAAGAACCAGGAAGCAGAAAAAATGGTGATTGCATACATTATAAAATTGCAATGGATCCCAATGGGGCCTACTTCCCGCGATTTACATTAAACATAAAATGGCACCGCTGATCGCAAAACACAGCAAAAACCAGCTAAAGTGTCCCAGCCATAATGGCGGTCATACACAAGGCAATATTATTGTAAAATCTACTAATCAGCCATACTGGCAACATTCATAGCAATTTACATTTCCAGCATGTCTGACAGACTAAAAAGACAGATTGGTCACACAATGAATGTATTGTTATCTATCATTATAATCAATATCATACAATCCTCTGGCTTTATGTTGCGTACAGTGGTAACTAGTTGTAATGAAATATTTACGTTAGAAAAGAGCATAACACCGCACTATTAGCACTATCCTACCCACAGGTGTCCTATTCATTTACACAATATTTTATCATTATATACCCTTTCCGCTTCCTTATTATTATACATCTTTCCTTACCTGTTCATCCCAGACAGTTTACTGCCATTTTCCTGTTATTTAACTCCTTTCTGTTTTCTATTTTTCCTCTTAAATGATGGGATGATTCAAATCTCAACTGTCATTTACCCAGAATTCTAACTACCACAGAAATCTTGACTGGAGGAGATTTCAACCAATTATCAATAGCCACAGAAATATTGATTGGAGGAAAAGCAAACCAATGATTAATAGCCACAGAAATCCTGATTGGAGAATTCAACCAGTAATCAGTAGTTGCAGATATCGCATTTTAAATGTAAAGACAATAAGGCTAGGTTTGCTAAAAACTGCTGTAAAACAACTATAGACGCTCAACTGAACCTAGCCTTAAGCATAGGCCTCTCTGCAGGGAAAAACAGCCAGCTGCCATTTATAGTTTATAACCTTAGAAAGGCCCATTGATGGGACTTGGGCAGAGATAATTAAAGTATCAATATATATTTGCAATTCTGCTATGATTCCATCAGAATTCCTAATGGCCAATGTTGATCATCCCAACATGGCGTATGGGGAATGATCAATGTGCGGCTGCAGGCTTATCGGATTCTTCTAACACAGCTGAAGATGCAACAGAAATTTTTCATCTTTCCCAACAGATCCAAATGCCAACTACATTAGTTGTATAATAATTAGCAAATCCCATCAGATCGAATATTATGGCTGCCTTATGGTGCCCATAGATACAATGATCACGGTCATACAGTATCTGGATATTCTGATATTGTTGCATCGTGTATGGACGATCATCAGACGAGCATACAAAAAATTTGCCAGTTAGAAAATTTTTTTTTCTGGCAGCCAATCCGATCGTACGATCCACAGATCATACTATCACATTGTTGCGTTTATGGGTACCATAGGACTAGATACACTTGAGCAGATATTTTGGGCCAAATGAACGATAGTTTAGTATTTGGTCAGTTGACCGAAAAAAAGTGGTATTTTTTTTCTCACACTGCTGTCCAAATCAGATAAAAGGACAATTGGACTTCTCGATAATTAATTGGCAATTGTGCGGTCCATCGTCTCAGATGAAATACATCTATGATAGCACCAAACTGGCGGACAGGCAGAAAAATCTGCTCATGTGTACCTAGCCTTAATATGTGTTTTGCCAACTTCTGCAAAGAGAATGGCATTTAGACTTTAAACCTATAACAATTCAGCAGTAGAATTAGCCCTGTGTTAAAATAGGTTCATTTTGATAAATGTCTTCACTTAGCCTTAATGGTAACATTATGATTATAATTCTGCAGATCCAAATCCCAACAATTATGACACTCAATAGTTTGAATACCATTGGGTGTCTGTTCAGAGACCATTATGTGGTGTAATGAACATTGTGCGAGACTGACTGTTACCCAGCCTTACCATGATTCCAAAGGTAGGACTCCCCAGTGGGGTGCCTCCATCTAGGTTACATTCCAACACAGGTGTTCTTGGCCTTATACAATAGGCACAACCCCTAGATATTTATTATTACTGCATCTAAATTGACTAAAGTGTTTATTTCCAGGAGTTATCTGTAATATCTTTATAATTACCTACATTTTGACATAGCAAGTATACAAGGCACACATCATACTTGACTTAGAAGCAAGCAAACAATAAGTGCACTGCAGTATGTGAGCTAAAGGAATACATTTAAAGACAAGCCCTATTCACATATATATATACATTTCTCTTTGTATATACAAAAGAACAGGATAATTGCTGATCAGCATTTTTGTAATAATCCAGCCGTCAGTTTGCACACATCTGTGCAATGTTCTTCTCCTTCTAGTAATCCTTTTCATTTTACAGGTCCCTCTGGCAGTTAATCTCCCAATCTGCCCTATGTATACATCCATACATATATCTATTCAGTCTATATAACTGTCTCCTGGTGGACTTTTACCCCTCCCTTTTGCACTAATCTCCCTTTCCCACCCTACCTCCTTGTATTCAGAGCCCTTAGCTACTGCTGAGGAAAGAAATGTGTTTTGTTTAGTGTATAATTAACTATTCTCTGGCTAATGCGTTGTTTAACGAGGTGCAAGGACAGCTAATTGTTCCCATTGTGTGGGCCAGTTGCAAAGCTATCAGTGATAATGTAGGAATGCTATTGGCTTTACCCCTTCCACACCACAAAGCTGAATGAATCTTCCATTGCGTAGGCGATCACAACACAGCGTCTATCCAGATATCCCATTTTTGCCTGCTTACAAATAAAGTAATATTTCAGGGTTACATGATCAAATTGTACCAAAATTTCTTTTTACTCAAAGAGATTTTCTTCGACATTAACTATCCCAAGAAGCTAATTTAATAACCCAGGAAAAGTACAGAGAAGAACAATAAAGTTAATAAAGGTAATAAATGAAACTGTTATTAAGACTGTTCCACCTTCTCTGGGGAAATAAACTACAGTAAATACATTAAAATCTTTTGTAATATATTTACTCATTACAGGGTGTGCTTGTGAAGGTTCTCATTCATTCAGGTCATGGTATATCTGTTGTATTCAATTAGATCAACTGGACTTGAAGTGTTTAGTTCTTGAAGACGTTTCGCTAGTCATCCGACTGCCTTTCTCAATTCAGAATGACTTGTACAAGAATCTGTGTGCAAAGAAAACTATTAAATGACTTAAATTTATGACAAGATCCAGTAGTGTTTTGCGGTCTACGGCATGGGTTTAGGGTTAGGTCCCACTAGTATGCAAAGCATGCAGGATTTTTGCAATGCGCTGCTGTGCATTATATGCTTTGTGCTCTGCACTCCAGCACACATCTGGTATTGGAACGCAGGATGTTGTGCACGCATGCATTCCAAAAACGAATCTGAGCGCAGCACTTTGTGGGAACAATCCAATAGCATTGAAACGGAAAAGCAATCGGAGTGGGACCTAGACCCAAAGGCCGTTTCAGCCAACTGAGCTCCCATACACAGAATGATTTCAGCTGACCGAACACCCATACACAAAATGACTGTTGGGCGAAACAGCAGTTCGTTACACACCACATGTTGTAGGTTGGCACCATATGTGTACAAAAGTTTAGGAAGACTTGAGGGCAGGGGCGTAGGGATCACCATAGCAACCATAGCGATTGCTATGCGGCCCAGAGCCAAAGTGGGCCCTACCAGGTCCCATGCAGACATGTCCACCTCATGTAGTTCAGTCCCACAAACCCCATTTTCATTTTACGTAAACCTTTCAAAGAGGCTTCCAGGCTCAGATATTCTACTTAAAAAAACGTGGCTCCTCTCTTCATCCGTGATAGTGACATTACGGCCAATGGCTGACGTCCGTTACTATGCATGCTCGTAACCAACCAGCTCACAACAGTATCAGAGGAGGGGTGTCCAGTGAGGGGTCAGGGGTTTATAAGTAGAATATCTGAGCCTGCGAGAATCTTTGAAAGGTAAACGTAAAACGAAAACGTGTTTTGTGGGTCTGAACTATGTGACATAAATATTTTCTTAGGAGGGCAGACATGCCCTTTAAAAAAACTGCCCAGGTTGGGTTGCACTGCACCAAACTGTTTTTTTTTGTGGGTTGAGGGGCCCCATCTAAAATCTTGCTATGGGGACCTGCAATTTCTATCTATGCCACTGCTTGAGGGCATATTTATAAAAGAGCATTATCTTCCCAGAGGTTGTACCGCTGTTGTTTTCACAATTTGAATGTACCTCTATTTATAAATCAACATCATATATAAATCCTGGGGACAATATCTCCCTTTTATAGAAACGCCCTGCAAGAATAGGCATCGCAATTTATAAATCGTTGAAAAAAAAGTTGCGCAAGTTGTGCCGCCAATAAATCTAAAAACGAACTGTCGATGACTGTAAATAAATCTAAAAATAGGTCCAAAGGAGATAGAGGCGGCATGGCAGGGGTGCGGCAGGCAAGGTACCTCTGGGAGGGGGAGTGCCATTAGGTGCTGGGGTTCCACCTCTGGAGAATATTGAGAGTTGTCATTTATAAACATTTGGAAGACCACAAGTTGGACACTTCTGACCTACAACTGGACCAATATGATTAAACACTAACCCTTTTTTGGAATTTGTTTAATTCAAGTATAAACATATAGAGATATACAATTAAGAATAAAAGAAAAAAAAAATCTAGCCCTATTATTTTCATCCCCAGCCCGAATTACAGGTTTGGTGCTCATTACCCCAGTTTACGAGTTCCTTCCTTACTAGTGATTTCCAAATGGCAGCCCTACCATAAATACCAGCTTTGTTAGCTTTCTAGCGATTGGATAACACAGCTGTAGACTGTGGTCATTTGACTGTTTCTTTTTTTATGCAACTGCACTGGTAAAACCCCCATCTATCTCCGTCAGGGAGCTTCTACTTGAAACCATTGTCTACATACTGTCATTTGGGGGTAGGTATATGTTATTTTTGATACTGTACTCCATCCACATTTAATAATTATGTGGTTTCTGCGGTTGCAAATTGGGTAAGAAGTATGGAATCTACAGACTATTGGCTTTCCAAACATCTTTTATAGCAGAAAATATTGGTAATTAGTACTGAAATTAATCTGAAACATATGTACAATCCCTTTTAATTACAATAGTGTTGGCTTCAAACATTGGCTCCTTTATCGTTATTTGTTTCCATTGTGTCTACAAGGCGAGCATACATAAAATGTGCACAGTCCTTTACAAAGGCTCCTGTTTATGCACAACCCCCAATATAAACTTAGACGTATAAAAATAACACACAGCTCCGCGTTCAGCCACCTGCACACGTGTAGAGTTCTGACCGAAAGCAGTCCACTCAATGCACGGGATTGAAGAAAAGCAAAGGGATTTCTATACACAATGACTGTATTAAAAAGAATTTTTTTACACTTTCAATATTTATTTTGCTTTAGGTAACATGATCTCTCTGTTTTGTCTTCTCAACTAGAAAGACTAGATGAAATAATACAGGGAATATTTGCAGATCATTTACCGATATAATCAATGGGAATTCCATACGAGTGAGAGCAGCAACAATCACAGCAAATACCGGCCTTGCCTTTTAAAGCGAGCCAAGTAGTTTAATGTGGGGCAATTTTAGAATTCAGCATACATTAGCACTGTGCACTTTGCATACTGTGTGGGTTAAAGGACATGTAAACTGTGCTAAATCATTTTTTAACTAATCACACCATAATTAGGATTAATTACCACTAATCTTAAATCTGCTTTTTATTTTTCTTCTCTGACATTCCTATCCCTTGTTTTTTTAGCTCTGGGAGTTTTACTTTTTAAAGAGGGCGGGGCAAAGCTAGTCAGTAAAGAAATGTCAATCACCCAGCCCCTCCCCCTGGCTCACTACATGTCAAAACTATCTATAGTAAAGCTTATTTCTCTGTCACTACATCCCTAGTTAATTCAGCATTGAGATCAGTAAAAGGAATAAGCATTAACTGTTTCTCTGTGCTCTTTCTGTGCAGATAACACCCAATCCTGCAGTTAGCTGCTGTCTGTATTACTGAAGAATGTAGCACTGTATGTAAAGAAATTACAAAGACCCCGCACACACACCTTCAAACTCCTACAGCTAAAAGAAAATCTTACTTGATTCAAGCAGTGATTACAGCTCCCAGTGCTGCTTACCTTCCCATAGCAAAGCAGGTTTACTTTTACTTTTACCACACTGGGTGAATGCTATTGGCTGTTGTGGGGCACAGATCATCTCCACTGCACATGCTCCACACTATATCTGTGCCTCAGCTTTGGGAGGGGTGGGTACATAGAGAGGAGACATGCATACTAACTAGGAGTGAGCTGAATAGGACATGAGGAGATCTCAGGAAGCACTGAGAGAAAAAAGGGACTAAGTTCCTGGCAGCAATAAAAACATAGAAAAGGTTAAAGACAAGTCATTTTTTTCAGTTTAGTATCCCTTTAAAGGCTATGTCCCATTCCCAATCTTTAAATAGACTCAAACCTAAAGACCGCAATATTTTCCTGGTAGGCAGATGTCAACATTCCTCCTAATGCTTGTTTACAGGGTAACCCTTTTGAAATAAAAAAAATAACAAAAGTTATCTAAAAGTGATACCTTTATTGGCTAACTAAGATAATCATAGCAAGCTTTCAGAACATTCTAGTTCCTTTTTCAAGCTGATTACCACCTATGTTATTTTTTTATTTCAAAAGGGTACACTACCTTTCCCTGTGTCCCAATGTTTGCCGTCCCTTTTTCTTTGATCTCTGGTTCTTCTGTGTAGAGCAATCAATTAGTGCTGTGACAAACAACACTGCCAATAACTGCATGCTGTACTTATAGCCGCATCTTCTGCACATGTGCAAGCTTGTTATGAGCTTGTACAGCATCGAGAGGTGACAGCAACCTGGCCTGCAAGAGGCAGTGAACATTAGGAAGAATATCTCTATTCTGCATTAACTGTCAAATAGGTATTCTGGTCTGGAGATTTAAGGTGTTCTTAGCCTATATATACATTTTAGGATGGGAAAGGACAATATGTCTTAATAAAAAATTAGGATTATCCCTATGTAGTAAGGGTCTGAACCACAATTTTTAAAACTTTTCTAAAAATTTCTACAAATTAAGGCGCTGCTCCTCCTAATTTCCCATAACTCCAGGATGCAGGATAACTTTAAAAAGACCATTAGCCGCTCAATCAGAAGATATACGTCCACGCTGCAGATATACTTAAACGTCCACGCTGCAGATATATATCATTGGATTGTATTTTAAGTGTGTGTTTAAAAGTTAAAAAATATAGCAGTTCATGTCGATATTGCAAGAACCATAGACTTGCATATGGAATGATACTGTATATGTAGCTTTATTTATGGGCTATTTGTGCTGGGCAATCATTAAGGGTAACCGTATGCGGTACCATCTGTTTGCGCTGCGCCAAAAATTGGATTGGAATGCAACGGACAGCAGCGCACCTTGTGTGACCAGACCAATTGAATTGTGCAATAAAATAGATTAGTGTGGCCTGGCCTTTACAGTTCGGTTTTATTTTCTTCCCAAAAAGATGTTGTATTGGGTTGTTGACACCTAGTGTGTGTTTATTAGGGGCAACACATAAGAATGTAGTTTGGTAACAAACTGACATGTGGTTTGTTCATATTTATTTGTCGACTCTGTGGACCTGTTGCCTGGTAACTAAAGAGGCGTCTGCATTGGCCACATAAGATATTGTGGGCGATAATATCTGACCGATTTGTTGACCATCTATTTATTGATTCTGCTTCTGATCACTAACGACAACAAGGGATAACACACCTGTTAGATTGGTGGACGAATTGGTCTGTCAATGCTCATGCCTCCAATACATACTAACATCTAACATGTGTCCTTAGAGATGCAGATTGCATGTGTGAGACCACCAGGTATTATTTTTAGAATCAGAAGATTTCTGAACACACAGGCTGCAAAATCCATTTACTTTTAAGGTGGATATTCTGGTATTGTATGATTGGTATCAGTTCAACAAAAAAATTCTATCATGTTCGATAAATGAAAAAATTGCCATCTTGTTGTTTGTATGGGCAACTTTAGTCTTTTATGCCTCTGGGTGTTACAGTTGAAGAAAAGCTCAGGGGATTCTTGGAAATCCATAAAATTATGATCATTCTTGTTCATTCCTGTCCTCGTTGCAGTTTAGGAAAGTTGTTGCAAGTATTTCTGGCATTAATATATTTTCTCATCTTTTCTTTATCCTTCCTTTGTGTTTTTTCTGTATAAGGGGAGGAGCTAGGGGCAGTTTTTCCTTTGTAGGGCACAGTATTTAAAGGAGAACCTTAACAAGTTTTAAAACATATAGATGTCATGCAGCATTTTGCAGGGAGCTTGACCACAGGTGGTGCTGCTGACACATGTGCCGTCCAACTCCCTCTGCTGTCAGTACCTTTACTGCGGAGGCACATACCAACAGTGGTAGGTGATGTCAGTTTCTATGGTCAGTGTTAAAATTTAGACTGTGAGAAGCTTTTAATAAGTTAAAGTTTGGCAAGTGTAAGGAGCAATGTATCAGTTTATAAGATTCTACATTTTATTCATCCATTCAGTAGTTAAGCTTCTGCCATGTCACAGCTATGACCACCAATGAGATTGGTTAGACCAAAAATTACTGCAATTCTTATGACACTCCATCTTTCCTATTTGCAGGGCTGGTTGTAACAGGCACATATGGAAACGTGTTTTGTTTTTTTTGGCAAATAGATAGAATCAAAAGGAAGAGGGAGTCTCAGGTGACTGTCAGATGTTAACTTAACACAAAATAATGCCACACAAGGGGCTGGTCATCCTTGCAGGGACTGGAATAGTGTCATGAGGAATTGTGGTGCTATTCAAGTTCATCTGTATGCTTTATTGGCTATTCCCAGCAAGATACACAGACAAGCCATTGTTTCTGCAAAACTTCCTGGGTAGCGTATTGCTACGAACGATCCATGACTATTCTCGTTTTTTTCCATCAATCAGCCTGGCAGATTCGTTCAGCTGGTTGTCGTGTGTTAGTACATAGTCATTAGACTGTGATGGAAGATTGAATGAAATGCACATGTGCAACATTTCCAGATCATGCGATATTCTGAACGTCACGTAACACCTTTACCAACGAACATGATCTATCCTCTATCATTGATGTATATACAGGCGTCGTTGGCAGAACTAGTGTATAACGAGACGGTCGCTAAACGTTCATTAGGCACATTGTGTGAAAATGATCTGACGTGTGTACGAACCTTAAATCAAAGTGCATTAAATGGACACTATACTGAAAAAAATTCTTTGCCTCATCTTAATCTATAATTGAATACATGTAAGTAGCTCTTACTCTGATTTGCGTGTGTTGCTGCATGCCTTCAATCCAGCACACATTCTGTTTAGGAGCAGTATCCCCCCTCCCTCTTTTATGACTCCCACTTCCATCCGACCTGACTTTTTTCCCACAAACGAACTGTCAAGCCTGCACACAGCATACAGCATTCCAACTGTCAAAACTCTGTCACCATTCCAGCTACAGTAAAACTACTCACAGAAGAATAGTTTTTGAGAGCAAGGAACTTGATTGACAGCTGAAATACAAGAAGTTTTAGATTGGATGAATGTAAAGAAATAGGGGGCAGATCAACAAAAAAACGATTTTTTGGTTGGGAAGAATTATAGTTTCCAGTTATGGTCAATTTAAAATAACCTATTTTTCGGTATAGATGCCCTTTAATGCAATGTGGACATAACCAAATGTAGCTGGCACTAGTCAAGAGCTTGCAATCTGTTGGAAGACCATAACACCAATGAAAAAATCCAATGAGTCTGTAGAGAGAACTTTGAGTGCTTCACTCTAAAGGTTCGTACACACGTGTGATCGCGGGTGCCTACACACTGGCCGATTATCGTCCGAAACATTTGTTCGTACACATTGTGCGTCTGGGGTCTAGACCCACGATCGCACGTGTGTACGAACCTTTAAGGTAGGTCATACATGGGACTTTTTTGTTTGATTCATTTAACCCGTGTATGGCCTCCTGTTTGAGATACTGCCGGCAGTTTAAGCAGATAGGACCGGTCAGAGTAAATCCCATGAGCAACTGCATTATCTTGGACAGATTTCAAACACAAATAGATGGTAAATGGTGGTGAAATTCGATTGATTGGCTGCATCCAACCAACTACTATCTATGGCTGGATTTATACAACAAAAGTAGAGATAAGTAATCTGAACAATAATTACATTAAAAAATAAATTTAGCACTGCCCTGCAGACAAAATATTCTCTTTTTCTAAACTTGGCACAAAGATCTGGAGCTACCTGGGACAAGGTTAATAGCTCCAGTCTAAATAAAATCCTTTTAAAGAGTGGCCCCTCTCAGGCTAAACAATTTCCTGTTTGTCCCACTAGGAGAGCTAGAAGGTAATTACTGGGGAGGGGATGTTTAGAATGTGAATTAGGCATGAAAAGAGCAAAACGCATTACAATAAAACTGCTGGAGGGGAATCAGATTAAGTGCTAAAGGGCTAAATGATTTACACACAAGGAATAATGTTACATGTCTCTTCTGAATGAGATACTGTGCCTAAATAAATGGTAACTATGGATTTGACTGATTGCCCATATATTTGTGTGTTTACCTGAACAGTGGTTTGTATGTAGATACCCATTATTCCATGCTGACAGGTAAGTACGGTTTTAAAGAGGATTATGGGAGAGGCGGGTTTGTGATTTGTTTATATTATACACCTGGTACACTGAGAATTTTATGGATTTGTTTATTTACAGATACGGTAGATAATAGATAACACAATGGTACCTGGTCACTTATATCAGAATCCATAGATCAGGTGAAAAGGAAAAATGATAAGAAATATTTAACCAGAGTTACAATAATTGAAAGCAGAAATATATATATATGCAGAGCCGCAGTTGCGATCACACGTCGTCAGGAGGATCAGTCAACGAGGCTCGACCGAATGTCTGTTATGGACAACAAAGCACCCATACACGACGCGGTTTTTCTGCCAAAACGGGCTTTCGTCCACATCGTGGGTCAGCCCCTGTGCGCGCACATGTGTATTAAGTGTGGCTTTAGGAAGAAGAATGCAGCTTTGTGAAAGTCACCCGCACAGCTGCTACAAGTGCTGGCCATTCGCCACATTAAGCAGCTCCCAAATACCATTTCTGTTACCTATTTCAAAGATGCTCCTGAAAGGACTTCCAGGTCTGAACCCTTGCCGGCACTTCACCTTCATCCTGTGGCATGTCTATTGGCCGTCAGTCAAAGCTTGGTCAAGGACGTCATGGCCAATAGCTGACACATTATCAAAGCAGCTTCTGCTACTGTGCATGCTTGTAACCAGCAGCAGAGGATGCAGAATGTGCAGCGAGGGATCAGGTCTGTAAGTCCTTTCAGGAGTATCTTTGGAATAATTAAGTTTGGGGGGGGCTGCTGAGGCCCCACTACAACGCACTAAATCGCGCATGCATGTTGAGCATAATGCGCAACAACGCACAGAAATCGCACACGCAATCGTATGCGATTTCTGTGCATTGTTGCACGTTATGCTGCTTTTGAGCATGTGTTTTTGTAATTAAATATTATATAAACGCATGCATTTGCGTAAAAAATGTTGCACGCAAAACGCAAAAACATGCACATTGGAAATCGCGGGAATTTTTGCGTTCCCATGATTACCATGTTAGCGAAAATCGCATGCGCAATCGCGAGCGAAAACGCCGGGGCAACGAGAAAAACACGCTAGCGTGGCCTAGGCCTAAGGGAGGATATGCACTTTCAGTTTAAAGTTACTCACCTTTGAATGTGCATTACCTGTCCTGTGCCTCCCAAGTCACTGAGCTGAGAGCAGCAGGAGGCAGACAGCTTAAGTGCCAGCGCCCTCCTGTGGTAAGGGAGTTGGAGACCTTACTTCCCCAGCTGCACAGGAGAGTTGCATTTAGATTCCACAAGACTTTCAAACTTATAACATTTTGCTTTGTATGACATCATAATTTAAATGAAAATGTGGAATGTCCTTTTTTAAATTGGAGCAAATTAAAAAAAGGAGCCCATAAATTATTGGTGTAAAACATGTATGTTAGCATTTCTGTGTGATATGTGCTCACACTTGCTGGCCTCCATTCAATTCAAGGGAAATATACCAATGTGTTGTTTTGTGCCTTTTTTATAGACGTGCAAAGCTGTGCCCTACAAACTATCCTGGGCCCCCGTTTCATTATCTTCTATTGTGTCAACACCTGAAAAAGGTTTGCAAAAGCCTTGCAAAATGGAGAGACAGAATTAAAATGAATTGTTTGGTGGTTCTGCTAAAGTTGTTTATCAGAAGGAATCTCAGACAGTCCAGTCTTCTCAATCACCCGCTGAGTGGTCACTCACACTATGTTGAGGAAGTATCATATCATACCAATGTCAGGTAGCTGCTCAGCAGGAGTACAAACTGAACCCATACGACACACAATGATGATATCATCAAGTGCAAATTCCTTAAAATCCCTCTGAAAATACAATTTAACCCCATTATAGGAAAATAACATGCTGGCACATTACTAATTACCTGTAATTGCCTCATAGGGAAAGATCATCCTGTCACAGGAGGGAGTCCCTTCTAAGCACACAAGCGCTTCCATTATCACTTGTGACCCATTATCACAAACTTCTCTGGTCCAGTGGAATCTTCCTTAACACTCAAGTTAAAGGATATTAATTTCATGTCCTGTGTCTGCTTTTCACTGCTTGTCAGCTATACAATGGCAGTCTACTATTCGCTATATAACAATTACCTGATCCAATCCAGGATCCTTTTGATTGGCAAGAATGTTGATGGTGCAAGGGAACTAGATGATCACCCAATTGCAGGGAAATGAAGGGGAACCGACAGACGAATAGTAACCAATTATATCCCAATGGTTACAACAGAAATCACTTAGCATAGCGCCATAAAAGCTCTTCCCATTTTTGCCAGTAGATTAGTTAGATTGCTTATCATTTATTTGGCTGCATTTTTGTTGTAATGGATTCGTTGTATTGCCACATAGATAGGGACAACATGTCTCACAACTCATGCCATTTATGTCTGCTACTGGCGGGTTAAGCCAATTATACACAAGACATTTTAGCCATTTTGTTCTTCAGGGCTTTGAAGAAAAATGCAGGGTTGTCAAATGGGCAAAATCCCTTCTAGAATCCCCATTATGGAAAACTATAATGAACATGGCTAAAATGATGTCTGCTGACTTGTTCAGGTTGAAAGGGCTGAATTAAATTATTCAAGAATCTTTCAAAGTCTAATTAGGGACTTCCCTATTGGTGTGGAGTCATCTGTATAGAAAATACTCTGTGCCTAGACAGTAAAGGTCTAGGGTCTATGCGACCGACTTGCAATCGCAAAATGAATGGGATTTGCGATCGCATGTCGGTCGCATAGAAGAACGGGAGAGGCGGTTCTGGCAGGATCGGTCGAATGTCGTGGGAGCGCTCGGATGGGTAAGTAAAATCGTATATATGTATTACCTTAAAACTAGGGTCAGGAGGCGTGACTCTTTGAAAACTACATGAGCTGTGAGTTGTACTGGCAACAACATGGAAGCCTTCTTTGTTACAGAATCTATTACTTACATGTACTAAATGCAGCTTAATAGAGAACATAGCCTTAGTGTGAACATAGCTCTAGGCCTACCTGCTAAGATTGCTTTGTAAGACAGCTATATTTCCTAACTTAGTTAGCACTAATCAAGTATAGATGTAGCATTTGCCTTAAAGGATCCACCTTTCAAACAAAAAACTGGTGACTTGTCTGTTATCTGGCCATAACTAAAACTGCTATTTTTACTAGAAAATTTACATGCATTTCTAACCAGATATTTGATAAGTTCTCTTCTATTCTGGCAAATGTATCTATCTCCTCCCTCTGCTTAATGAGCTTTTTTATGTTTAAGCTTGAGCATGTGCAAAGGTGGTAGCAGGGGAAACAGCAGTCAATAATTTGCTGTGATGTCAGCAGTCACAGCCTTGGTTGACTGCACAGAGGGAGGAGCCAGCTTACTCTGTCAGAAAAGAGGCAATAATTATAAATATCTGGTTATTATATATATTATAAATATCTGGTTAATAATACATCTTATAATGTGCTGAATATATCAGTTGGGGTTAAGTTATGCTAATGGGAACATAACTGTTGTATTGTTTTGTTTTTTAGGGATCCCTTGGTGCAACACATTGGGGATCAGAAGGTATATGACACTCATTTTTAGGTGAGCGTGTTATGTTTAATTAGAACTTTATACTATACTTGACGGACAGATGCACAGCTCATAGTATAGCCAAGTGGATTGTTTTAATTCAACGGTGCACAGCGGGGAAACTGAATGATATCAAAAACAGAGGTGAGCCAAAGAAAGCTCCCCAAAGAAGGTAAAGGCCCCACAGAAACAGCACAACCACATGATGGCTTGAAAAGAGCAAATGCGTTTATTAGTAACTCACATAAAAATACACCCTAAGTCGTCCCACCCACTCAGAACCAAAATACCCTACAAATCCACCCAACTCCCCACATGAAAATACCAATTATAAAGTACCACTATGCCGGGTGCCCCTGGGTAAAACAAGGGGGGTGAAGGCTTAAAGCGGGATGTATACATACATTTTTAGTATACATCCCGCTTTAAGCCATCATCATATCTGGAAGGGAGGCACACTCAAAAAATGCTTTAAAACATATCTAAAGCACTTTTTGAGTGTGCCTCCCTTCCAAATATTACGTCTATAACCTTTACCGTTTGTGGCACAGAGATAGGGGATTGCACCTCATCATTTTCCTGTTACTGCTCCACACACCTGGTTTAAACTGATTTAAGCCTTCATCACCCTTGTTAGCAGCTTGTGCTGACAGTTATCCTGCCTTTCAGTTTCTCACAGCCAAACAGTCCCTCCCATCCCTACTATAGACACCATGTGCAGATAGTAAAGAAGGACAACGGATGGCAGGTCAACTGACATTGTAAATGGCTAACTTCAGATCTTTGGAGTACTAACGCCTCCAATGCCTCTTTTTCTCCTGTGGATGCATTTGTTTTTCTCAGTAACCCCTTAATCTAGGTACAGACGTGCGATTGCAGGCATAGCCTGCGATGCATGAAGAACGTCCCCCAGGTCGGGTCATCAATGATGCCCAACTGAATGCCCATGCATAAACCAATTGCTGTAACACAAGTTCTTTGGGGAATCATGGGTTGAGCCTGCAATTGCACGTCTATGGTTTCAACTTCACTACAACTGTCACAGGTTATTTGAGGTGGCCATCGGGAAGTACTAGTCCAATTTCATCACCTAACATCATCTATCTTAATCTTAAGATATTGCAGTTGTGGATGGATCTTTGAAAATTTTTCAACAAGGCTGATCCCCATCTACATGATAAACACAATGTTGCTGGGAAATCTATTGAACAGTCGGCAATACACATGTTGGCTTTTCGACTGAACCAATAAAATGGAATGATTTTCGTTAACTGGATACCAGAGGTTTAAAAGGGAATTTACAGCTACATATTGAATGGGCTGCATATCTAGCCTACAAAATAAAAAGTGATGATCAGTACTCCTTCCAAAACCCTTAAACTATATGCAGAGACTATACGCATATTGAAAATTATATTTCTTTCATCCATTAAAACGGCAAAATAAACTAGAAAGGGATAGTTTAAGTATAAACAGATTTTAAAACTCAATAATGCCAATGATGAGGACATTGTTGTTTTTTTACTTACCCTTTAAATATGGCTGTTACATAAATTAAAGGCAGGTAAGTTGGTGTGTGTACTCATGTCAGGTTGGGGAATAAAATACTAACAGGGAGCTTCAATAAAAGTTCTTATCGTTTAAAATGGTGCTAATTTTGCCCCAACCAATCAGATCTTGTTTAACATTTGAAAGGTATCATTTGATTGGTTGGGACAAAATTAGCACCATTTTAAACGATAAGAACTTTTATTGAATAACCTTGTAACTTTTTTGATGATTGGTAAAAATGTTTTGTTTTTTTTACTATACTTACCCTTTAAATATGATTGCCACATGAATGAATGGGTACCTCAGTTGGTGTATGTACCTGTGTCAGGTTAGAAGTTAAAAAAGCAAACTTTAAAAAAAAAATTTTAAAATATTTTTGACTATAGTTACCCTTTAAGTATGCCTGCCACAGAAATGGAAGAGTAGGTCAGTAGGTGTGTGTACCTGTCTCAGGTTGGGGGTTAAAAAAAAAACTTTGTTTTTTGATGACTGGTCATCCACCCTTTAAATATGGCTGCCATGAAAATGGAAGGGTAGGTGAGTAGGCGTGTGTACCTGGATAAGGTTGGAAGTTAAAAAACAAACTTTTTTGATAATTGGCTGCATCAGTAATGGAGGGTTAGGTCAGTAGGTGTGTGTACCTATGCCCCGTGGGGGTTAAAAAAAAACTTTTTTATTATTGATCAAAATTAGTTTTTTTGACTTTAGTTACCCTTTAAGTATGGCTGCCACAGTTAATGGATAAGTAGATAAGTAGGTGTGTGTACCTGTGTCGGGTTGAGGGTTAAAAAAACAAACTTTTTTGATGATTGGTCAAAAATTGTTTTTTACTTTAGTTACCCTTTAGGTAGGGCTGCAATAGTAATGGAGGGGTAGGTCAGTAGGTGTATGTACCTGTGCCATGTGGAGGTTAAAAAAACAAACTTTTTTTATTATTGATCAAAATTTATTTTTGTGACTTTAGTTCCCCTTAAGTATGGCTGCCATAGTAATGGATAAGTAGATCAGTAGGTGTGTGTACATGGGTCTGGTTAAGGGGTATGTCTTTTTGTGTTTACAACCATAAAACTATCTTTTATTGAGGATATGTCAAAATTCGTTTTTTGAACCTTTAAGTATGGCTGCCACAGGAATGGAAGGGTAGGTCAGTATGGGTGTGTGCACCCATATAAGGTTGGGGGTATGTGTTTTTGCATGTATGACTATATAACTAACTTTCATTGATGAAAAAAAAAATAGTTTTTTTTGACTTTATTTACCCTTTAAGTATGGCTTCCATGGGAATGGATAGGTAGGTCAGTATGTCTCTAGCTCAAAAACAGTGGGAGGAGATACACTCCAAAAAATCGGAAGAAAAAAATGGAAGAAGAAGAAATAGAAAGAACAGGAATTTGGCTTTTTCAAGCCAAAATAATAAAACTGAAATAAACAGCAAAGATTACTTTTTTGTATGAAAAGCAAAGGAATTTATCATTGTTAGGGACAGGAGCATTTAAATATGTACGCAAAAACTGCACTGAAATCTCTGTTCTATGTCAGAGGGAGGGACGATCTCTGAACTGTAACATGATTTGCTGTCAGCTTCTAGGAAGCAAGACTGTGAAGTGTACTGCATAAACTTAGCTGGGTGTGCCCAGCTAAGGTGGATTATGGGAGCTGAACCACTGGTGTAACATCAGGACCCACGGCTGCGGTGGGGCTACACACTGCATTTTTGGCCCCTACACACTGCATATATATTATTGCTTTAAATGGTCGCAGCATCTTGAGCAGATTGCAGGAGGGTAGAAGTCAGGCTCTGATTAGGTTATTCACCTTTTATCTCCTCCAGCCACTGTTTGATTTGTGTAATAGTTATATTTTGACAACTTTGCGGCAGAAGGCAGTTGGCCCAATACATTTTCCTTCTTGATAAAAGCTTTTCAGATAAACACCCCAACAGGATGCTTCCACTTATGGTCTTATTTTATCATAGCACTTTTATTTCTTTGGTCTCAGATTTTTTGCTGCAATCCTCAATATGACCACTCTTAATAAAAAATTTCTGTAACTGCTTTGAAGTTGGCTCATTGACCAGTTTCCTCCCTGCATTTTCATACAGTTTAGAGGGACAACTTGATCCAGGAATTCTCCTAGCAGTACCAAACATGTTACACTTCTTTATAGTAGTACCTGCATTTCCATACAGTTCCATTACATTCTTTATAGTAGTACATGCATTTCCATACAGTTCCATACCATTATTATAGTAGTACCTGCATTTCCATACAGTTCCATTACATTCTTTATAGTAGTACCTGCATTTCCATACAGTTCCATTACATTCTTTATAGTAGTACCTGCATTTCCATACAGTTCCATTACATTCTTTATAGTAGTACCTGCATTTCCATACAGTTCCATTACATTCTTTATAGTAGTACCTGCATTTCCATACAGTTCCATTACATTCTTTATAGTAGTAGTACCTGCAGTTTACATACAGGTTCCAATTACATTCTATAGTAGTACCTGCATTTCCATACAGTTCCATTACATTCTTTATAATAGTACCTGCATTTCCATACAGTTCCATTACATTCTTTCTAGTAGTACCTGCATTTCCCATCAGTTCCCATTACTTCTTTATATAGTACTACCTTGCATTTTCCATACAGTTCCATTACATTCTTTCTAGTAGTACCCGCACTTCCTTACAGTTCCATTACATTCTTTATAGTAATACGTGCATTTCCATACAGTTCCATTACATTCTTTATAGTAGTACCTGCTTTCCATACAGTTCCATTACATTCCATATAGTAGTACCTGCATTTCCATACAGTTCCATTACATTCCTTATAGTAGTACCTGCATTTCCATACAGTTCCATTACATTCCTTATAGTAGTACATGCATTTCCATACAGTTCCATTACATTCCTTATAGTAGTACATGCATTTCAATACAGTTTGGAGGGACAGCTTGATCTAGGAAGGCTCCTAGTAGTACCAAACACATTAGAATTTTTTTATAAATTTTACTGCTCCCCTGGGAATCAATGTGACCATTTCCTGGCTTGTATCTGTCCACTTTATTCCTAAAATCTTTTATGCTGAACTAGTCCAAATTCTTACAACTGATCTCAAGTGGAACACAATTAGTCAGTGTTTCAAGAGGAGGGGGTGTGTGAACTTTATCCATCTGAGTGATATTGATTTATTTTCTAAACTGTTGTTGTATTTTTCGCTTGGCTGTTACAAGCTGGAATTTTTTTTTACTCCAGGTAGGGATAGACAAGAACTCGAACCCGAATTCTAGCTGAACTTTATGAGTTCGGACGAACTCGACCTATTCAAACTAGTTCGAGTTCGAACTAGTTAGATTTTCCGGACTCGTGGGACTATTTTCGAATTTACGAATGAATTCTCGAATGTTCGAGGATTTGCGAACGTTCAGCGGGTCTCAAACGGCCACTTCCGAAAATCCCGTCCGGAGATTCCCGAAAATGGCCACTCGCGGATTGCCGAAATGGGCCGACAATCCCACGGCCGGATGTTCGGGGGTCCCGCAGCTCGAAACCGGGACCCCCTCCCGGGTCCTTAAAAGGATCATTGCGGCCCTGACAAGGACCCTTTTGGGCTTAAGGGGTCCCGCAGCTCGAACCGGGCCCGCCTCCCCACAAGAGCACTTATAAGTGCTCTTGTGACCATGACAAGGGCCCTTTGGGGCTTGAGGGGTCTTGCAGCTGGAACCGGAACCCCCTTACCTGGCACTTATAAGTGCCTTTGCGGCCCTTGGAAGGGCCCTTTGGGGCTTAAGGGGTCCTGCCCCTAGAACTGGGACCCCCCTCCTTGGCCCTATCAGGGCCCTTGCGGCACTAAGAAGTGCCCTTGCGGCCCTGACAAGGGCCCTTTGCTCAAACCTTTTGGGGCTTAAGGGGTCCCGCAGCTCGAACCAGGACCCCCCTCCCATCACTTATAAGGGCCTTTGCGGCCCCTGGAAGGGGTCCCACAGCTCGAACCGGGACCTCCCTCCATGGCCCTTGTAAGGGCTCTTGCGGCACAGATAAGTGCCTTTGTTGGGGGTCCCGCAGCTCGAACTGGGACCCCCGGCGGCTCTTAAAAGAGCCCTTAGGGGGCGTCTTCTGTTTTCCATCCGGTGACACCAGCTCCGCTGAGGCCACCAACCCCCGAGAAGTACCCCTGTGGCCGCCAGGGGTACCTCCAGTGCCGGTGGCCTCAACGAGGCCGATGTTACCGGCATCTTGATCCGACGCAACGTCTTCGGGCTAGCGACACCAACACCACTGAGGCAACCGATGCCAGGCAGGCTCACTGTGGCCGACAGTAAACCCGCTGGCACCGCCGGCCTCAGCAAAGCCGATGTTGCTTCTTTCTTCTGCCATCTACTGCGATGGCTTCTGAGCTCCACGGAGGATTGCACCTCTTTATATAGGTTTGCAGAAAACCCTAATCCCTTTCTGATTGTTCAATTTTTCAATGCATGGTTTACATTAACCAATCAGATCTTCCGATTTTCTGATTGTTCAAGCTGCGGGACCCCCAACAAGGGCACTTATCAGCAGGGGCACTTCTGAGCCAAACTTTATTTCCCCTTTCGTATACTGCCGCAAGTTAAAGTGGCCATGGCTTTGTGGATGGACAATTTTTAACTTAACTATCACATAGGTATTTAAACAGCTCCTCAGACAGTCAATTAGCAATAATGTAAATTACTAGAAACAGATATTACATCACTTTCTCAAACAGCTTGTGTTGCCACTACCATTTGCTCCTATCAGGTTTTTGTTGATCAAATCAACTTATTTAATAGACTGTGCTATACATTTCGTACAACTGTTACAGTAAATAAGAAATTCCATACTTTCTGTAGTATAAAAGATTTTGGCCAAAAGATCTGTAAGCCTTCCACCACGTCAAGGTAGGGCCCAAACTAACCTTACTAGTCTAATGTATCCTCACAAACTAACTAACACTAACCTAACCATATAAAAGTATTTTACTAGGGAAAATTGACCGGTCAAGGAAAAAAAACATTTTTCTTCTACCACTGCCTGTTTGCCGCCTTTGTTCACTGCAGGGTGCCGCCTGAGACAAGTGTCTCACTCTGCCTAATGGTAGATATGGCCCTGCTTATCAGTGCCGCAAGGGCCCTTTCAAGGGCCGGGGAGGGGGTCTGGGTTCGAGCTGCGGGACCCCTTAAGCCCCAAAGGGCCCTTGTCAGGGCCGCAATGGTCCTTGTAAGGACCCGGGAGGGGGTCCCGGTTTCAAGCTGCGGGATCCCTTAAGCCCCAAAGGGCCCTTGTTTACTATTAGGTCATATCAGAGGACACATGGACATCCAAGATTGGATGAAAAGAAGTTTCATCTTCAGGTTAGGAAAGTTTTCTTAACAGTGAGAACGGTGAAACTGTGGAAATGTCTTGCAGCAGATGTGGTAAAGGCAAGTTCATTGATAGCTTCAAGAGTGGACTGGATACGTTTCTAAAACTAAAAAATATTGAGAATTACTGGTATTAATACATATATTTCTGGTTGATCCAGGGATCCTTTCTGATTGCCCGAGTCAGAAAAGGACACCACCCTTCCAGCTGTTTTTTTGCCTTCCTCTGGATCAACTGTTAGGTAGGGCTTATAATTAAGTCTAAAAAAGTTGGAATAAATGGAAGTTGGTCTTTATTTAACCCCAAATACTATTTAACTAAGGGCTTGTTTGTTTTTTGTGCTATTTAACTATTGTGCTATTCAAGTCCCAAACAGGTGTTATAATAGGGCAATATTGCCACAAAACAAATCTACATTTTTAGAGCTAAATTTGCGATATTGGAGATTTTGCACTTTTAGGCACATGCAATATCACCACAAAACTGGCACAAAAGCCTTTATGCATCAATGTGTGTGGCTACCACTCTCAGTGAATAACCACCAGCATAGTGCAGAGCAAGGGGAGAATAATGAAGTGAACCTGATTTTAGCAGTGCTCAGTGTACCTATTTAAAGGGGAATGTTGGAGGGTATATGGGTATTCCAAATATGCAAGTCCTGAAATGTGAATGAGACAATTCAGCAAGCCTGATTCAAACAAAAATTTTCATGTGATTTAAAGGGTATGTCCACCCTAAAATTAATTTTTTAATATAAGATTCCCCCTGCCAGCCCAGCCCCAACCGCTATATTTACATGTTTAGAAAGCTCCCCAAACTCTACTTACCTCCCCTCTTTCCTCCCCCGCGCTCCCGGCCCTCTGCTTGCGAGAAAATGCAAGCAGAGGGGCGGGACCGGCAGTCGCATCTGTGATTGGCTGAGCGGCAGCCAATCACGGACGCGGCTGCCGGCAGATCATTTCAGCGGAGGAAAGAGGAGAGGTAAGTAAAGTTTGGGGAGCTTTCTAAACATATAAATATAGCGGTTGGGGCTGGGCTGGCAGGGGCAATACTATATATTAAGGGATTTATGCTAGGGGGAGGGAATCCTGAGAGGGAGGGAGAGGGAGAAGGGCTGCAGTACGCATGCCAAACTTCTCCCAGAGGCCAGGTAGGAGTCCTATATGGACTCTGCTATGCTCCTGGTGGGCAGTTTTTGGGACTTTGGGGGGGACTACAGGAGAACCATATGGAGCTGGGATGTGAGGTAAGGATTAAACTACACTACATGATGGGGCCAGTAGTTGGGGGATTATAGTTTTGGGGGTGGACATGCCCTTTAATTATGTTAATTGGGATTTGGATGGTATGCTGTCTTTGACCAAGTCCTAAACTGAAGCACAGATTTTCATGTAAAAGTGTTATATTTCCCTTTACTGAGAACATCTCTACTTTAAGCAATAGATAAGATTCTAATTATCTTCCCTTGTATGTTTTTATTTGCTACTTGCCGGATCAAACAGAAAAACATGTTTTGATGAAAAAAGATGCCTGCAGCAAATCCTGGACTGTACAGAAGTTCAGATTAATGAAAAGGCCGTATACACTCCAGCAATGTTGTTCGGTGGCTAACTGCAGGTACTGGTTGGGTCCTTTTTCACTATGCAGTATTAATACACATTGTCGCTGTATCTCACACACTCAACTCATGAATATATCATTAAAGCGGCCAGCAGATGGAAGGTTGGGAGATGAGCAAGCGAGGGTCCCACAAGCCGCATGAAATATTCCGATTGAACTGATCCTGGAGATGTGCTTTGCCTCCTGATTTGTACATAACCTCTTCCCGAGAAACTGAGCAAGACCAGGAAAATACACCCAACAGGAAAGGGTTAAACTGTAGAAAAAGAATGTTTATAAATATACATATAACCAAGGTCAATTATTTGGGATTTACCCTCTCTTTGCAATAAACTACAGTCTGATGGTAGATATTGTGCTGTAGCCCGATGAATAAGCACTGTAAAATACATCAACAATGGTGGGAAAAATGTTTTCCAAAACCCCACAAAAGTAATGAATGAAACATTAGAACCAAAATTGCCCCTAAAATTCTATTCTATTGGTAAAATGCAGTTCGGAATAGTAACATTTAATGATAGTCATTTTTAGTGAAATATGAGCTCTGCTTAACTGCTGGCTCACAGAGAAACAAGTCCCTGATTGGCTCTTCATTATCAGAAAAAGTTTGGTCAAATATGCATATTCAATATATAGAAACATCCTGTGTTTGTAGGTATATTGCTATCTGACAAGCATAATGGGGTGGTGAGACCATGTGGGGTGGTGAGACTGATTTCAGTGTATCGGTCGATCGGACCGAAACTATCGCATCCGAATGCGCCCATGTCCGACCGACCGTTCGTCCGAATCAGACGAAAGGACAATCGGACATGGTTGAAAACCTTGTCCGATCGTGCGGCCCTCTATGGACTGCACAATCGGTTGCGGTAACTATCGGACGCGGCTGCTTTTGCCGCGACCAACAGTCCTTCCTCCTGGCTGACTGGTTAAAAGTATTGAACGGTCGGTCAGGAGGAAAAATCGCTAGGTGTGTACCTAGCTTTATTCTTGAGAAGATTTTCTTGTATCTAGGAATCTGCAGGTCTGAAATATCAAATGAGGTTGGAAAGCTAGGAAAACAGCAGGGGGGAAGAGAAACTGCAGATAGGACTGGGTGACGTCAGATTCCCTTCTTTGAAAGAAGTATCTTTGCTTTTTAGTAGTTCTTTAAGAGCTGATTTTTCAAACATGAGTTAACAAGACATTAACTATGTACTTGGAGTATTTGCCAATGTATTTTAGAAGGGAACGATGTCCTATGGAAAAGTAACATTTATGACATTTCAACTCAAATAGGCTGAAGAGCGCAAAATATGTCAAATCATCCAGTAGCAGGTTGAGGTGCCAAATTTTCATCCCTTAAATGCTATATTTTCTTGACAGAGTTTCCATGATTATCTTGAAAGAGTCACATTGTATTGAAGGAGGTGTATGATTGTTGCTATAGAAACCACTAATTTTCATGTGACTTGGCAGCCTTCACTCAAAGGGAAGCCTGCAGGTAAATAGGTGAGACATTTCATCAGGGGATTGGCTCCAATTCCCTCAAAACAGTCCCATAGTCAGATGTTTACTGCTGTCTTGGCACAGATTTCCAGCATTCATAAACCAGAGCCAGAAAATTACCTGGGGTCCGAGCTAGATCTAACTAGGCTCTAAAGTCATCACTGTATGCTGAATATCAGTGGAAAATGATATTACTGTCATTGTGACTAATTCTTTACCCATTTGTGGAGCATGGGTGTCCTCAAGGGGTGGAGCTGTTCTGGCTTCTTTAACATGGCAGCGGGTGGGTGAATTTTGACTTTTGTGGTTAACATGCCCTTTAAATTTTGGGGTAGAATGAGGCAGAAATCCAAGATTAAAGGGTAACTATGCTCTGAAAACGAACCAGGTAAGGACCTAAGCCAATAGATTTTTGCATAGATTCAACTGCATTGAATTTGAACTTGTGGTCCTAGTCTGGCCCTACCCACTCCCCCAGTCCTGGACCTGGCCTATGGGAAGACAGCCTATCTGACCATGTCTGAAAATTTAGCAAATCCCATTGGATTTGTCATATCTCCATGTATATTCCCACCTGAGGATGTGCCCCTCTTTATGAACAATAGGGTAGGGACCATACAAATTTCCATGGTTACTTCTCTCCTCAGTCTCATTTGCTTTTGATTGGCCAACACAAAACAAAGTCTCATACTACACCACCATTGTTTTTTCTTTACATTTATTTTACATTTAACTTGTCTGCTATTTCTATATGTGGTAATCACTGCTAATTCTATATGTGGTATTCACTGAATTTTTATACATTGATGTACCACTACTCCTTAGAACTAGAGCGTCTTTGCTTTTCCTGTGGTTTGGGCAGGTTGCCTAGGATGTGTGATTTGAAAGACAAAGCTGTATTCTTCACAATATTTACTGGGTCATAAATAAGTGATTGGGGCAATTAATTCCCTGTGGGGAAGTGATTTAGCAGTGATCATTCACTGCTCAGTAAATACGACACTATGGCTCTGATTTCTTTAGACTGACTTCTCTGTCCATTTCTCATGTAAACTAAGTTTTTTTTATAACATTCAAAAAATAATAAAAAAGCAATAGTATTTAATAAGAAATTTGATCCATCTGTGCTCCTTTTATTTTAAAATAAACCTTTTTTCATCACTCAACCAATGATTACATTTTAAATGTAAGGCTAGGTACACAAGAACCAATATTTAACGGGTATGTAAACTGAAAAAAAAAAAAGGTTTTTCCTCATCTTAATCCATAAATAAATACATGTAAGTGGCCCTTACACTAAAAAATACCCGTCGTACAATCGAGTGATCATACGATAACATTTTTCCCTTTGGCCCTAAAAAAAGTACGACGATCGGCCATACACAATATACCGATATCATACGACCTGGATAGGTGCGTGTTAATGGGCCCCATTAGCCAATGCCTCTTTATCAGGCACAACTTACTCTGAGGGCAAGCATGCTCTGTAATCACAATAAGCCAGCATTGGGAGAGGAAATTTCACAGAATGCATTTCGCACATTTCCAACGGTCACCTCTAAATGGAGTTTATCATAAGACACTTGACTGACAACTAACATGTAAGATGCTTCAGATTCGATATCTTTGGCTGGGTACACACGGGCAGATTTTTTGGCTAGTTGACAGATACTTCCGTGTATCAGTTGGTTAGGCAAGAGCTGGTTTTGACCACAACCCGAATCGGAGGAATCCGGGACTGCACAATCTGTAACTATTGCTGCAACCGACAGTGATTTGTCCCGGGCCGAGTGTTCGCTAGTAGCGAACACTTGGTCGGGTCAAAAATTCCCTTTGTGTGTACCCAGCCTAAAGAAATATGGGACAGATCAACAAAAAAATAGTACAGTGGTGTTTGGCAAGAGTTATAGTTTCCAGTAAAGGGAAATTCTGCAACTAACCAATGTTGGTGGTACCTTCCTAAAAATCAAACAAAAGTTTTTTGGAAATGTAGGTAAATTTTGCCCAATCATACAGTCTTCTATGGACCACATGATCGGACAAGCCAAAATATCGGCTGTGATTTTTGCAGTAACTGAGGATATATTGTCACAGCCGACGCTATTGTTTCAATGTGTACTTTGCCTAAGGGATTATTTTTAATAGTTTACACACAGTTATGGGATGTGTCAATTATTATTATCTACTCACTTACAGGGTCTCTTCTTGTTCAAGACCATTTGCTTTCTAGTTTCCTTCCGAATCACTGTACCATCTTCATATCATCCTAATCACACACATATATACATCAAATCTCTTTTCCAGTATTTCTTTTCTCCATCTAACCACTTTTCACCCTTTCCTATCTGATCGCCTCCATCCATATTTTCCCCCTCCTTCCCTTCTATTTCACAATTTCTAAACATTCCATTTCTAACAAATAGAGCTGTTCCCTGATTTTCCCCTTCTTTTTATACACTTGCTACTTTCTTTTTTTTTAATCCTCTATCCCTATTTCCCCCACTTTTCCCTCTTTCTGATGTGTTTCTCTACATTCTCCCCTTTGCTCTACTTGCTGTCAGTATATGATGCCAGTCTTTCAAGAGTTGGCTCTGATTGACAGAGCTATGATCCCGGTGGAACTCATTAGTGTGATCCAGTGCCCCCCGCCCTGTGTCCCATCCCCTCCCAAGCCCTCGGCACAAGGTCATTAGAATAATATTTTGGCCCCACCACAAAGAACGGAATTAATTCACATAGCAGCTACAGATGTTCCATGCACTAATGAGGTGTCACTTGCGGGGGGTCAGTGCCTTCAGGTGACCAGTCACCACTCATGCTCAGAGACCCCTTGTCCTCTTTACTGATCAGTCACATTAACTCATTTATTCTCATACAAGTTCGAACGAAATGAGCAGGCTAATAGGAAGACCTGTAGCCATTGCTTTCTGCTGGCAAGGCAACCAATTTCATTTTTTTTCCTCTAATGGCAATTCCATGTAAAAATCCTACACAGAGTGCGCTGTCTGAAAGATAAGAGCCAATATATATGGTCTAGATACGCGTATCTGCATTTTGCATTGCTAAATACACAATAAACAAGTTAAACAATCCAGAGAATTAAGAGGAGCGATGCAATGTTTGCATTGAAAGAATCATGCCATTGGGCTTCTGTTACTGCAGTGTTAATCGCTGCTTTGCAGCCCTCAAGCTAGAGACTGGATAGCTTGGACGCCTCGTTCTGCCAGGCTAAACTGGTTGAATTAATTCTTAGAAGGAATTTTTATATTCTACAGGGTTTTATTGCAGTTTTTCAAACGTTATGTAGTCCAAAATGTTTCACCAAGTCTGTTTTCTACATATCTACCCTTGCAATGGTTTATTCCAATCATATTAAATTGGTAAATGTCGTATTCTGAAAGTAAAAGGTTGATCCCTAACACAATAAATAGTAAATAACACAATGAATTTGGGGCCCCCAGTAATCTGGTTGTTCAGAGTAGTCGCTAAACCTATAAATGTATGCCCAGCTGGCATGTCTTTACCAGGGTGGGCAATGTGGTTTCTAAACACAGAGATAAATTAATGCAAACAATGTGCTATTTTCTGCTTTACTGTTGATAAAATAGAAAGGAAGATTAAAAGGAAACCTTCTCCCTTTGATGGTGTCTATTATCTAGCAAGTGAATGGTTAATCAATTCCCATTGAGACTTGAAACATAGAGGGTTTAAATCACCGGCCCTGGCTATTTGGCATGCGGCACACTAATGCCTATCCGTGTATGCTGAGGTCACAGTGACCCGTGGACAGGCACCAAGCTTATCTGGCTTGCACAAATATTCCATCCCTATCTTTGTGGCCTGAAATCTTACTCCCACCCCTTCTCCATAACCCTTTAAATAGCGGAGCTGGTCATACCCCAAGGACAGAGTCCATATCAGCGGGGGGAACCTTGAGGATGAGAGGAATTGTTCAGAGGGAATGAAAGAGTATATAAAGGCAGGAATTATGTAACAGTTACAGTGAGATGGGGAGAGTCAAAAATAGATGAGAGAATAGAAAGGTAAAAACAGAGTGGGATGTAGAGGAATATGTGCATCTGCACATCACTTATTAAAGGAGAACTAAAGTCAATCTGCTCCCAGATCATTATTATTATTGTGGATTTATATAGCGCCAACATCTTCCTTAGAGCTTTACAATTACATATATATATTCACATCAGTCTCTGCCCCGAAGAACTTACAATCTAAGCACATTTATTTGACACATACAACCTATCAGTATGTCTTTATGATTGTGGGGGAAATCGGAGTGCCCAGAGGAAACCAACGCAAGCACAGGGAGAACATACAAACTCCTTGCAGATGTGTCCCAGGGTGGAATCGAACTCAGGACCTCAGCGCTGCAAGGCATCAGTGCTAACCACTGAGTCCTGACTGGTTACCCACCTAAAGAAGGCATGAAGTGTAAAAGTTTAAAAAGCTTGTACTCACCTAAACCCCTGACCATGGCCGCTTCTAGAATTCTTGATCTGTGCTATATCAGACACATTCAACTCAACAGAGCTGCTCGGCTCCCTTTGGCAAGCCCGTGTTAGGAGAATTGTGTAAAAACAAGTTTGTGAGTTAGGGGGTTTAACATTTTAAAGAAAGTGATTCATATCCCTGTGAGATAAAGAATTAACATTTTTTCCATTGGTTCTCCTTGAGCAGTACAAATCATTGATTTTTATTATACTCTGAAATAAGACGCAGGGGACACAGTGTGTTCTTTAGCAAAGTTAGAAATAAATGCTAACGCATCTCTTATGTTCAGCCTGAGGAAATGAAAGCAAAATCTGAACCGGTTTCCCAAACCAACGAATTATCAAAAAGCAATGCACTGCTAAACTGTAAACAAAATATTATAAGGTAGACATGTGAGACATTCCTGGGCCAGGATGGCATTGATTTCATCCCTCATTGAAAGCTGCTGTTAGCTCTAGGATGAATCACATTTTAATGGGAAGTAAAAGCCCAATCATCCTTCTGGTAGAGTTTGGTAGAAATAGGAATGAACTTCTCTTACAGAGGCAGTGTGGGAAAGAACTGTTGGGGCCCACCAGGAAAACTGAGACCAGGTGCCCAAATCTCTATTATTAAACATTTACAAAATGATCTTACTCCTACCGACTACTATTTTTTTATTAGAATGCATTTCTTACTGTCCCTTTGGCTATTTCAATTTTAGAAGTTTTCTCTGTTGAATGAGCTGTGGGCCCACTGGGGGATTCCCCTGTAATCCTATGGGCCAGTGCGACACAGTACAGAGGCAGAAAGAAAACAGGGATGTCAGTCTCGTGAGCGACAGACTGATACTGCAGTTTAATGGTTTCATAGCCATTGCTGCTTGTTATAAGGGAGGTCAGGTAACTTCTATTATTTTGCTTTCTTTCAAATAATACTTTTATTTGTGCTAAACATCCCCTTTAAAGAAATACAAGCACCAACATGTTGCAGAATACCTGTTTTACTGGCACTACACAAACTGTGCAGTCTGAGTATTACCATGGGTTGACACTGCTTCAATAGTACTGTTATCCAACCTATATACATTAACTGCTGTAACAGGGTGTGAGGAGTGTATCTAAGATAAGAGTGGTGATAGGGGAGCTTGAATATGAAGACAGATTGGAAAAGTTACAATTATTTACACTGAGAAAAGGGGCATTGTTCACCAATAGAACATGTCAGGATATGCGGACATCCCTCAAGACTGGTGGAAAAGAAGTTTTCAAGGTTTTTTTTTTACCATTCTCCCAAGTTTTCACTGTGAGAACGGTAAAACTATGGAACAGTCTTCCATTGTACGTGGTGATGGCAGGTTCATTGAATAATTAAAAAAAAAAAAAACTGGATGAGTTTCTAAAAACAAAGACTGCTGCAGGTTACTGGTATTCATACATAAAGTTGGAGTTGTTCCAGGGAAATTTCCAAATGCCGAAGAAGAAATCAAATAGTGGGGACTCCGCGCACACCGACACAAAAGGTATCCATCGCGGTAAATGGTATTTCAAAATTGCTTTATTCCTGGTGCTCACCAACACATCAAAAAGCAGATCACGCCTGACGTGTTTCAGACCTACTCCGGTCCTTAGGCATAGGCAATATATATATTTCCAAATGCCACTTGGAGTTAGGCAGAAATATTTTCCCTTTTTTTGCCTTCCTTTCGATCAACAAATCTTCGTACATACGCGGATCATAGGGGCACAACCTGCGACGCATAATATGTACGAACAGCCATTTTGGATGACTATCCTAAAACAATGGGCGTTTGTTCAGGCATCTTTGATAATCTGGCCCAGTGGATCATCAACGATGCACAACCGAACGGTCGTTTCGCCTGACCAAGCACCCATACACTGATAGTCGGCCAGAACCTCCGGGGCCCCCGCGGTCACACACGTGTATGTTCCTTTAGGCAAGAAATGTAGGTTTTGCTGATTAAGTTGGACTAGACAGACATATGTCTTTATTCAACCTCAAATATAATGATAATACTGTAAATTATAGGGATATATTTTTGAAATTAGTTGCCATTAAGAAAATGTAGGAGCCAATCCAACTGTTCTTGGGTAACCAGTTTAATAAGCATCAATAGGGAACTGTTATCTCTTATATACAAGTTTATATGTGTTTATGTGTGGGTTTATTGTTTTATGTGTTCGTTTTGTAGTTTTTTGTAGGACAAGAGTTTTATTTTGTCAGTGGTAGCATGAACCATTATTACAAGTATATAATACACACTTGCCGTCTAAAAAATATGCTTATAAATGGCTCTTAGCTATGTCATCAGTTATAATCGGTGTTAAGCTATGTTGCTAGGATAACATGACTCACTAAAACCTGTGTATATAGGAAATAATGTACCCCTATTGGAAAATGTGAGAATGATCACTGGATCATAATTGCAAAAATGTGTCCCTTTTCTACAGCCTCATGCCTTTATATGGTCATGGAACACCTTGGCTACTTCTTATAAACTTGTGTCTTAAAATAGGGGGTACATTATTCACAATATAATTAAATGTTAATTTCCACAATAAAAGTGCACACTTTACATCACATGAATGTACAGTCTTCTTTATTTAGTCATACTTTATATAACAATACACAGCCCTTTACATTCTTACAATATATGATAAACCAGAACACCATGCAGACAGATTACAATGTGCTCTAGGCCCTGCAACAAAAGAAACGAGATGTTTGTCCCAAAGTGCACGCAAAAAGCATTACTTATGAACAAGCGTAGGCTGTCCTTGTCTTCCTCCCTTCGGCACTAATGGATTTGAAACTGGAGAGGAGTTTATACTATTAAAATTCAGAAGTGGAAAAAGTTTGGGCCAAGAAATCTGACTATGTGAGAAGGTTCAGCCTTCAGAGACAAGTGTTAAGATATTCACTGCTAGGTCAACATTTAGATTAAAAAAGAGAAAAATGTCCTGTTTTTGGACAGTGTTAAGCATTGAAGGTGTATCTGAATCTCATTTAAGAAAGTCTGGTTAAGAATTTTTACCTAAAGTCATGGAAATAGGTAATGAAAAATATCACAGATGCCCCCTAACCTGCCTTTGAAGCCCCCAGAAATTAATTACCGGGCACACCAGTCTTAGGTGCAAAAATTACATTTATTGTGACATTTCGGGATCACATGCGGTCCCTTCTTCAGACAAACATGTTTGTCTGAAGAAGGGACCGCATGTGATCCCGAAACGTCACAATAAATTTGATTTTGCACCTAAGACTGGTGTGCCCGGTGATTATCTATATTGCATGGACTGTTGGCTACAGTAACTGGAGCACCCAGCATGAAAATAATTTGCGGTGTTTACTGCATATACTGGTTGAGGAGTGCAGGGTCCAATCCCATACAGAAATGAATTAGGTGCATCATAAAATAACACACCTGAAACTCAAGGGTTAACTTGTCCCACAATGCAAGAGGCAGAAACGAACAGGCTGGATTTTGCCAACGGACTAACTTTGTAACTTCTCATCTGAAATGTTGCGAGTCACATGGCATGCCAGATTTACCATTGAGGAGGTGAGGATGAAAGGACATAAGAACTGATCTATAGTTTTGCTGCAAGTCATGCAAGTTTTACATTGAAGCACTTATTTCTGTGTGGTTGCAAAGGCCTATGGAAGTTGTATCTTCATTATTATTCAGCAGATGCCTCCATGGTCACATAAACATAAACCTGTTAAAGAGCTTATCTGCATAAACTACTAAGCACATGTTTCTGCATGTGAAATTAGATCTTTCTGTTTACCTATAACTGTTATTTTATCTGTCTGAATGAGTCTGCAAATTTCTGTGTATATTGTGAAATTTACCTTGGGGTGTGTATTTCTGTATATGTGCAAGTGTGTACTTGTGTGTCAGTGTCTAGAGGACAATCAGAAACGCAGAGTTTTTGTGTCCGCAGATGCTGATTGGCCGGAAGGGCTTCCTTTTGTATTTGCAGATGTTGGATTGTATCTCTTGCGTCTGTGCTCTATCAATCAGATAATGGGCAGATTTCACGTCATCAAAATGCAGGAAAATGCCACTAGTACCAAATTAGCTCTCCTTCCCCCCTTCTATTGCCGTCATTAAACACACCACTTCTTAAAAGAGCTTCATGGGAATGAAGAGGTGCATGCTTACAAATGCTGTTTATGTCTCTGACAATAGTCTGTTTTGTTTAAACTAGCATGGCATATCTCCTTACATTACCTGTATAGATATATGTATGTTATATCGTAAGATTACGTGTATGCAAAGGATTCTGGTACCGATGTCTCCGCACAGATCAATGTGTAAATAAACAGGGAGTTTTGTAATGAAATTATTTATCTATAGCACACATGTCAAACTCAAGGCCTGCGGGCCGAATGCGGCCCGTCTGGCTGTTTTTTTGTGGCCCCCAGGGACTGTACAGCATCCAAGACTTACTACACTGCTATCTATTTGTGCAGTCCCAAGCATCGGCATAACTATATATGTGCCTGCTAGATACCGGTGCAATCAGCTGATCACATGCACTTCTACAAAGATATGGGTGATCAGCTGTTTAAAAACGGTATTTAGCAGGCAGATCTCTAGTTACACCGCTGCTTGGGACTGCACAAATGGAACTTGCAAAAATGGATAGCAGCAAAATTAGGCTTGGATGCAGTCACCTCTTTAACAGCTGATTGAGTATCTAGCCTGGCGCTGGGGAGGGTAGGGAGGTGTTTCAAAGGGCCTGCCATTGGAGTAAGGTTGGCATTTCACATTAGCACATGATCGTGCCATAGGCAGTGGTCCCAGTCCAAAAGTGTGCTTCATACCCTTTCCCTGCTGAGACCCAGCTCTAGGCACAAGCGTGACAGAATCCCAACCCTGCATCTGCTAAGTTTCTTAATAAAAAAATTGGCCCACCGCTTAGCCTGTCTTTTTGATGTTGGCCCCTTATGTGATTGAGTTTGACACCCCTGATCTATAGCATTTGATACATTATCTGTTTCATATCAAATATTTGCTTCATCCACCATTGATTTAACATTTTACCACAACAGGTTTTTACCATCATCAGTAACTACACACAGTTTACCTATATCCATTAATTATGAAGGCCTCTGGACATACCAAAGCTAGATGGATTGACGAACGACGTCTGGTTGCATGTATTACAGGGATCCTGGCTAATAGGTCTGTCCATTTGTAGATAAAATGTGGACAACAATACAGACTTATCACCATCTTAAAGGGCAAGCCCACCCCCATTATATTTCATGTCCATGCAGAGACCCCCCCCCCCCCCCAAATCCTGAAAATGTAAAGGATTGATTCTGCCAGATCCCAGCTCTATCGGGTAAACCCATTAGTCATGGTAGGAGATTTCTCCACGGAGCGCAGTGAAAGCTCTTGCTCATTGGAGCCTGGGAGTGTGCAGGGATTGGGCAGTTGCGACATTTCACAAATACACTATAACAATCTGCCAACCCAAAAAAAAAACAGCTAAAATGAGGGAGGGGGATCCTTCCTGACTCCAAATAGATCAACCAGTATTGCAGTATATGTATTAATACCAGTAATTCTCAATATTATATAGTATCCCTGACCAACCAACTACGTAGATGTATTAATACCAGTAATTCTCAATATTATATAGTTCCCTGTACCAACCATACTGCAGTAATGTATTATACCAGTAATTCTCATATTTATAGTATCCCTGTACACCCAACTAACAGTTACATGTATAATACCAGTAATTCTCAATATTATATAGTATCCCTGTACCAACCAGAACTACAGTATATGTATTAATACCAGTAATTCTCATATTTATAGTATCCCTGTACCAACAGAACTACAGTATATTATTAATACCAGTGTTACTTATTTTATATAGTATCCCTGTACCAACCAGAACTGCAGTATATATTAATACCAGTAATTATAAATATATATAGTATCCCTGTACACCAGAACTACGTATGTGTATAATACCAGTAATTCTCAATATTATATAATCCCAGTACCAACCTGAACTACAGTATATTATTAATACCAGTAATTCTCATATTTATAGTATCCCTGTACCAACCAGAACTACAGTTTATGTATTAATACCAGTCATCTCAATATTATATAGTATCCCTGTACCAACCAGAACTACAGTATATATTAATACAGTCATTCTCAATATTATAATTTCCCTGTACCAACCAAACTGCAGTATTAATACCAGTAATTCTCAACGTTTTAGTTTTAGAAACTTATCTAGCCCACTTTTAAATCTATTCAGTGAACTTGCCATTACCACATCTGCTGGAAGAAAGTTCCAGTTTCACAATTCTCACTGTAAAGAAACTTTTCCTAACCTGAAGATGAAACTTCTTTTCTTCCAATCTTAAAGGATGTCCCGTGTCCTCTGATATGACCGATTAGTAAGCAATGTATGTCCTATTCAGTGGCGAATGCAGGATTTTCAAGGGGGGATTCCTAAATGGGTTACCACTGAACAAGCGACGGTAAACTTTGTCGGTCGCACGTTTTTCGTGGTCGACCATGGTGAATGGATGGGGGAGTAAATTCGTCCGTGCCTTATTTTACTGAGAATTCCACATTTACACTAATTTACCATTAGTGTCTTTTAAAGTCTTTAAAGTCTGAGCTGTGACACTGACGGTAGATCTGACAGAATTTGCTGAATTTCGTTGGTATCAGGATCTATCGTGCAAGATGGAAAATTTCCATTACCGGCTCCATTTACTACAGTAAAGGGAGCCAATAACATTGGACCATGTATGGGCAAATTGAACAATAATTCTTTATAAAGATATATGAACATCACACCTGTATTATATATATATACCCCCTCGCATGTCACCATCCCTCCTGGAGGCAAGCAGGAGCGAGACCTTGGACAGGAAGACAGCCCTACTGTTCATTTCCTGGACTTTGGACAGCATTGCAGGAGAACTAAGGAGCAGATGTAAGGTAGGATTTTTTTAAACTACGTATATACTCGAGTATAGTCGAGGTTCTCAGGCTGTAAAACAGTCAGTCACTCACTTGATGGAGGAATCCGGCTGCCGCATCCACTGATGGTCGATCCCTGACGGGAAATGAGACCGGCGCTGAGTAGTGACGTCAGTGGATCGCCATCTGGATGTGGCAGCCGGATTCCTCCATCAAGTGAGTGAGTTGGGGGCCCGGACTCTCACAACTATGACTGCTTGCCCCCAGCACCTGGAAAAGGTAGGTTGCTTAAAAAGAAGAGTTACTGTAGTGGCAGGGTGGAACCATTGCTAAGTGAGAAGATGGGTGCATGGAAATAGGGTTTTATTCCTGGGGGTGGGGGGAGATTAAGGGAGTCATTTGTGTAAGGGACAGGATAGTTTGTTTTGGGGTTGTAAACAGGTTTAGTGCGTGCAGTTCCACTACATCCAAAGCATGCTGGGAGTTGTAGTTTCCAAACATCTGGAGTGCCAATGAATTGGGGATTACTGTTAATTTAAAGGGCAACTAATGCCTGAACAATACTGAGGATGGTACCTATTGTTAAATAGATTGCCTTCTTATTCTGTTTTGAGGCTTTAGTTGCCCTTTAACTGGACAGCAGAATTCCCATACAGTATTTTAATCCATTTAAAGAGCAACTAAAGCCTCAAAACAATACAGAATCAGAAGTCAGCAGTGGTCATAATTTCTGCCCTCGAGTCAACCAGTTTTTACTAATTTTTGAGGTATAAATAGGTACCTCGACTTATACTTGGGTCGACTTATATTTGAGTTTATACGGTACACAGTGGGGCCAGTATGGGGTTAAATTTTAGTTTTAAGGGTGGACATGCCTTAATCTCCCTATTCCTGCTCACTAAGCTCCATCATAGTGCAGTAAGTACAGTAAGTTCTGTATATAAACCCAATATCAGCATTTACCTCAGGCAGCTGCAGGGTTAATGTTGATACAGATCTCTACGTTACTGTTAATCACAGGGCAGATTGGATACATTTTTGAAACACACAAGTCAATCTTGATCCTGTTTTTCAGCCTGACAGGCTACTGACCAATTAACTGATCGGTTAATCTAATTTTCATTCAATGTAGACAAAAATCCAATGTACATCAGTCACAACAAAAAGTTGTCAATATTTTTTCCCATTTGAACGAAGTAGGTCAGTGACTGGTTGATTGGGTCGAAATATTGTGTGTACCAGGCCTATTACTTTGGATTACACTATAGCATGGTACACACCATGAAATGGTTCCTCCGTTCGGCTCTTGTTGGTAGCGGCATTAATGGCCGCGGCCTACTGTTAAGCTCCGCCCCTCTGAGATTTCCTCTGCTTTCTCCTGCTTGAGCCTCAAACAGTAATGCCTGTAAGTTCCGTGCATGCTCACAAGCATTACTGTTTGAGGCTCAAGCAGGAGAAAGCAGAGGAAATCTCAGAGGGGTGGAGCTTAACATTCAGCAAACCAGTAACAAGATGTCAGCAACTTTCAAGGCACAAAGCTAGGCTCTGGAGGGGCATAGGTAAAAAAAAAATATGGCAACAGTATTTTTAAAGCTGCAGCTTCCAAATGAACAGAACTTGATTTTACAGTGCACTTATCCTTTAAGAAACTTTTAGCAAACAGCATTTGCCATTTGTCTGAAAGTAGCCTAATGGAGGTTGAATAAAGACATACATTCATTTAGTCCAACCTTTTTAAGTTATTCCTAAACTCTCCTAACAGTTGATCCTGAGGATGGCTAAAAAAAAAACACAGATGGATAGGGGAAAAAAATCCTTCCTGACTTCTAATGGCAAGTGGAAAGGATCTCTGGATCAACCATAACTTTAAAGGGCATGTCCACCCCCAAAACTATAATCCCCCCAACTACTGGCCCCACCATGTGTGTAGTTTAATCCTTACCTCACATCCCAACTCCATCTGTTCTCCTGTAGTCCCCCCCAAAGTTCCAAAAACTGCCCACCAGGAGGTAGCAGGTCCATAAGGACACTGCCTCTACCTGGCCTCCCGGAGATTCCTGCCATGCGTGCTGCAGCCCTTCTCCCCCCTCCCTCCCCCTCCCTCTCCCTCCCGTTCTACTATCCCCTCCCCTAACATAAACCCCTTAATATTCTGCTCCCCCATGTCCCCCAGCCCCAACCGCATGTTTTTTTTTTAAAAAGCTCCCCAAACTCTTACTTACCTCTCGCTTTCCTCCGCTGCACTGAATGACGGCAGCCGCGTCCGTGATTGGCTGCCGCTCAGCCAATCACAGACGCGACTGCCGGTCCCGCCCCTCTGCTTGCATTCTCGCAAGCAGAGGGCCGGCAGTGCGGCGGAGGATCGAGGGGAGGTAAGTAAGAGTTTGGGGGGCTTTCTGAAAAAAAAATATGCGGTTGGGGCTGGGGGGACTGGGGAGCAGAATATTAAAAATTTATTATTATTATTATTTCGGGGTGGCATAGCCTTTAAATATTAATACTAATCACGTTTGATTGGTGTTTGATATTCATCCTGCCTGAATGATCATTTTGTTTGTATTTCTTCTTACTTAGTAATGATAAGCCGGGTTGGCAGATGGGGGAAAGGTACATTGCAAAGCAAAGAAACAAACTTGTAATAAAGTAAAGAAATTATAAGGTACGGAGAGCAAAGAACAAGGACCCATAAAAGGAGAGAGGATCCAAGTAGATAAAGTTTAGTTCATTGGGCGCAAAATGAGGGATTTTAGGGTCCGTAAAAAGATTACAGGGATGTTAAAAGTATCTACAGTGATAATGACTAGGAACGGCAAGATGCAATTTACAGGAGGAGGAGAACTAGATGCAAAGACAAGATATAGAGAATGAGGGCACAAGTGGGGGTGGGGAGAGAACCAGGGTAATCATCCTGTGCCCTCAGGCTCAGAGATACAGCGGCTGGTGACAGTGACCAGTTAGTGAGAATATCCCGTCACATCTAATCACCCCAGGCAGAAACCTGTCAGTTTTCCCTGCAGGGCAGATCATCGTTACACCTATTAGGGTAAACAGCCTCTCTTACTGACAAAACCAAAAAAGCTCTCAACCTGACAAGCACAATCATATGTATTTGCTGCTATTTAAACCCTGTGCTTATGGACTGTAGGCCCCACACCAGTAATAACAAGAGTTCTGTAATGGTAATCTGTCAAAAGATGAGAAGAGTTCAGACCATTTAATTATGGATATCAATGGGTAAAATGGTTTCTAGCCCCAAGAACTTACAGGGCAAGAGTCGCTTTAAAGTGTTCTCAATTATCCACATGCAGTGAGTATTGTATAATGATTGCTTAAGACCAGGTATTTGCTGCCATATAAAGAGTCATCTTAAAGGGCAGTCTCCCCACCCGATACAATTATTTTCTTAAAACCAGGACCCCCCAGCTCCATGATCTCAATACTTACTTGGCTCCCTGTTTGTCCTGAACGAACATATTCCGATGGCCCCTCTTAAGACCATGTCTGCCCTTTCGGAGGCTTATTGAGCTCTTTATGACAGCTCATGCAGCCATCATTGGCCATGACTGACGGCTACCACCCGGAAGAACTACAAAAGCTAGAAGAGGGACAGACATGGCACATCTTAGCAAGCAGGTAAATGGTGTGTTTTTTTGTGGTCGCCAATCACAGTAAATCCCCCTGTATGTTTATTAGAACAATCAGCTGATCAGTATAATAACCAATTCTAAAGGAAAAAATCTATTGCCAGCATGAATAAAAATCAGAATACTTATATGTATAGAATATTTTAATAAAGAAACAACATGTAAAGGCTAATTAAGTCATTTACATAATACAGATGTATTGTCTAGCGCTATACAGAATGTGCAATAAAACATCCATCCTGATAAAGTCATTACCAAACATTTTCTAACCTTCACTGCTATATACCCTCTCATGATTAACAATGCCTGCAAGTAGAGAGTATCATTTTACATTTCGGCTGTGATCCTGTATCGCCCTCTAGAGGGTAAATTAAGTACTGCCTATAATAGGTAACCTTAAAGGAGAAGTACACTGTAAATCAAGTATATGTAAGTATAGTTTAATTGGAAGAGACAGCTTTAAAAAAAATGTTTCCCCACTTTTTTCCCCCCTAGGTCCCTCCTGAGCCTTCCTGTATGTCTTGAAAGTTGCTGACACCTTTGATGATGCAGGTAAGGCTGTAGAGCTCCTCCCACGTTAAATAAAATGTAACTCAATTTATAAAAAGAAAGGCAACTAGGCAGCACACATGAATCTCATGATGCAGCACAATCACAATGTCGCTGTGATTCCTTTGATGTAAATCTATCACAGCACATGCGTTGCGCACCAAAAATGGCGATTGCATGCGCAGTGAAGAGAGTCTGTTCCATCCTCATCTACTTCTATTGATGTGCATTGAGTGCTGTGCTAACACAGCATACACCAAAACAGCCTAGCCCTCCCACCATTTGGTGAAAAAATTACAATTTTTTACAAAGTTGTTCAACTTAAAGTGTATGTATACTGAAAAGTTGACTGCTTCTCCTTTAGGCTGGAGCTGACATGACTGCTGCATAAGGAGTCATACGGTAAGGAGACACAACCGCTATGTGGCAGTAATGGCCACATACAGTATGGCTATTACTGTATGGGACTACTCTATGGGATATTCTGCTGTCCATTTAAAGGGCAACTAAAGCCTCAAAACAATACAGAATCAGAAGGAGGATGGTATCTATTGTTGCCTTCTGATTCTGTATTGTTTTGAGGCTTTAGTTGCACTTTAAATGGACAGAAGAATATCCCATAGAGTAGTCCCATACAGTAATAGCCATACTGGATATGGTTGTTACTGTATGGGACTACTGTATGGGAACAATCAGAAGGCAGTAGTGGTCATAATTTTAATCCTCGGCGTATACTCGAGTAAAAAAAAAATAGGTACCTCAGCTTATACTCGGGTATATACAGTACCCTGACTACTTTACATTGTATCAAAGTGTCATATCTTCAGTATTGTCCCATGAAAATATACAATACTAACAAAAATGTGAGGGTGTTCTCAGTTTCAGTTTGGTAACATATTGTATATATAAGAAATAGAACGGTGTGTATTTTATATATATCCCTTATATTATATAAATACATTTATATATTTACGGAGATTGCATTAAGTTTTTAGGAGCAACCAATTAGGTGGGGGTATATAACTGTATTAAACATAGGAAAGGTCTATATGTATGTGTGTAATTTTCACTATTTAATCAAAATCACTATAAGAAATAACACTATACAAAGTATACTACTACTACTACCTACTACTGAATTACAAAACAACTGATATACAATTAATAAAAGTAAACTTACTTTACTGGACACCCCTAGGTTTGAATGGAAAACTCAAAATGGTAGGTGAAGCCACACCTCCAGGATTTCTACAGGGTCTCTAAAAGGAAGTAGAATTGGGACACTAGAAGGAAGTGGAATTTTACAAACATCCAATGAGGTTCTGATCTTACATTGTTAGCAAATCAAAAAATTCTCATTGTACATGACAAGAGAGGAAGTGTAAGGAAGTTCCTGTATTACATCCAGTTATGTGCGGTTTGTAAAACATGTGACAGTCTTAGCCAATTAGAAAATTCTTCAGACTCTCACATTTACTCCCCACTCCCCTCTCCATAGAAAGTAATGAGACAATCCAGTTTCTGTTTGCTAGACAGGAAGTGGACATAAAGAAGAAACTTACTGTTAACAGAGAATGCTAGGAGTTGTAGTTTTGAAACATGCATATTCAAACCCTTGGGTAGGAATCACTAAAGCATGGGCTTTTAATGTGTGTAAGTCAGTAAAAGGGCTATAATCCAGGATGTATGAAAAATAAAATTTCCAGCATTCTGTGCAGCCTGGGAATGCTGGGTGTTGTAGTTTTTAAACATGTTAAAAGTTCAACACCTATGCTCTATATCATTACACTATATTGCATCTTAATACATTCATTAGCCAATGGACATAAAGTAGAAACTTGCTGCCAACAGAGAATGCTGGGAGATGTAGTTTTCAAACATGTACATATTCAAATCCTTGGGTAGGAATCGCTAAAGCATGGGCTATAAATGTCTGTAAGTCAGTAAAGGGGCTTTATTCCAGGATGTATGAAAAATAAATTTTCCAGCATTCTGTGCAGCCAGTGAATGCTGGGAGTTGTAGTTTTCAAACATGTACATATTCAAACCCCTGGGTAGGAATTGCTAAAGCATGGGCTTTTAATGTCTGTAAGTCAGTAAAAGGGCTTTATTCCAGGATGTATGAAAAATACATTTTCCAGCATTTTGTGCAGCCAGGGAATGCTGGGAGTTGTAGTTTTTAAACATGTGAAAAGCTGGCAAGTCAAATAGAAATGGGAGGGTCTGTGTGTGTTTGCTCATGTTATGTGGTGGGATTGCCTGAGTCCTTTTTAGGACTTTCAGACTTATCCCATATGAGCCTCCCCCTGGATACTTGCTGGAAGTGGAAAGAGAGAGCAAGTTCAAAATGGATCCTGATACCTACTAGCTAAAGACATGTAAGTAGCCTCTCTCTGGCCCTACAGCTTAACAGCTATTTGCATAAGGCCGGGTACACATGGAGGGACTATTTGTCCTGAGTGAGTGTACGGCTGGGACAAATGTCCGTCGGTCATGGGCGAATTTGCGAACGGTCGACTATGGGACCGCACGATTGATCGTGATTTTCTGATCAGGCAGTCCGACGACGTTGCCGTGCTGTGTACACAGAGGGGTTTAAATAAATGTTGTTTCACATATAATTGGAGGATTCTTTTCTCATTTTTTCTTGGCTTCCTTTACAATAAAACTTCTTACAGATATAGCCTTACACGGGCCGATGGTTTTCCAATCATCATGAACAATAAAAAATGGGGGTTTTTTTAATCATCATCATCATCAAAAAAAAAAAAAAGGATCAGAATTCACCACCTTGTGCTGCCAATCTAAATTTCAGCTTGAAAACTAAGGTAGGTTCTGGAAAATTTTCCACATTATGATACTGATATTGCAAATCATTCAATTGAAAACATGGGAAACTGTCATCGATACAGTAGAATATTGAGAAATACATTAAAATCCTAACATGTTAAATGGAAATTCACATTCCAGGAAGTGATCTGGAGCATACAGTTGTATACAGTTTACCGGTATATAAAACTTTTATGCACAAAGCTGGCCATACATGGGCAGATGTTTATGATCGATTGTAAGAACTGCTCGAAGCCTCCCACCTAAAGGAAATCTATGGAGAGAATGAAGATGGGGTCGGCAGAAAATGTTCCACATAACTAACCTTGGAAACTTTGTTCACAAATAAAGCATGCTTGCAGGATCATTCATTTAAATGGCAGAGAATGGAAGAGAGAAGGGTCGCCACAGCTGCACTGTGTATGATGCTGCCAACTAACCACTTTTAAAGGTTTGATTTAGCACAGGAAAACAAATTGACTTCAACTCAGCATAAATGTATGTAGGTTACAAGAAGTGACTGGGACAGGTATGCCTAATGTTCATTCTGATACATTATTAAGGGTCTGTGTAGCACCAAATGTGCACTATGTTTGCAGATGGGTATTGACTGCAATGTTAATAACAGTATAAGTAACAGGGGGGGAACAAAAAAAATATATATATATATAATCCCTAAATTAATAGGAAAAAGAAAACAAACGTCCCCATTCAAGTCTAATGGGCAGTGAACAGCAGGGAGATGGCATTAGCTCTGTGTCGAGAATCAGAAATAGTAGTAGAAGAGTAGTATTATTGACTATAGAGTTGCTATAAAAGTAGGGTATGACCGTCGTAATGGCCGTGGTTGTTTTTAGGCTACTGACATGCAGAATATACAAGGTACCGTGTCAGCAATAACAGAAGATACTAATGTCACAGGACATTAAAGGAAAAGTTTAATGGAAATTCTTAGTTTGTTTTATACATACCTAGTTATTCTACATAATTTCTTTCATTTTGTAAAATCAGTTGAATTTATACCCCTCGCTATTACCTGCTAACCGTAATTTCTACTGATCGGCTGTTGGATGGGTCAAACATGCTCAGATTTCTACTAACCTCCTCTCAAACAGGAGGTCAGTATTTCGGAAGCATTTATTTATACACAGAGAAAATACTTAATGGGCAGGGTAAGTTCATTAGGATGGAAAAATACTGCTCTTTTTTCATAAAAGCATATGTATTGGCACTGAACTTTCGCACAATCGTCCGTGATTTCCTGTCCAATTATTCTTTTACCCGATTTGGTTGGAAAACGGGTTGGACATCAGTCCACTCCAGCAATGTTGGGTCGGCTGAAATACCAAATTATTGCCAAATTATCTGCTTGTGTATGCACCCATCCTATTGTCAATGCCACTCACCTGCAGTCATGGGATGGCAGCCAAGGGATCAGTTTAAAAGGAAAACTTTCAGTATAACGCAGTGATCTAGGACAACATTTGCTCTTTCATATTATACTTTCTATTAATGTGGGTTTAATGTATTCCAATTAGCTTCTTGCAAGCTTCTGATATTGTTCCTAAGCACATCAGTCCAAACATGTTTATAGTCCTTAGCTTCCTCCTGTTCCCAATATTACCGTGTCCCATTTGGTAAATCAAGCAAATAACAGCTATGTTAGCGAAGTTCATTTTTGTGAGCAGTCCCATTTTTCAGTGGGTTTAACTCACCTGCTGCTCAGTGCACTGGGAATGTAAACGAAAAGAAATATCCAGAAAACGTTTCCACAACTGTTAAATCTTCCGTCTGAACGGCCATTTATGTAAAGTAGTTATTTTTTATTGACATTAAATACAGATGACAAAGTCTCCACTTGGCTACCCAGCTGCTGTTTGTCTGTTAGCTTACACAGGCTTATATTTCAATTCTACAAAGCCTGAGTCTCACAGGTGACCAAACCATCCATAATAATTTAGGCAACAATTATTTCAGCAATTACTCCGTAAGGAAATTAAATTACCCGCATGGAAAACATGTTTTAAAAAATTAACCCATTTAAATAAAGGGGCACTGTCATTTGATAAAACTTGCAAAGCTACTACTTTCATTTAAAAAAAATTACATAATGCGGTTTTATTGTTTTAAGGGGCACATACATGCTGCAATCCGGGTTGTGCAATAACAACAGTGTATGTGCGATCTTCCGTCAATCCAAAGATTTCGGTCCTGCTAGAAATTTGTTTCAGATCAATACTGATTGTAAAGGTGGCCATACATACATCCGATTTTACTTACCTGACCGAGCGCTCCCGCAAAATTAGACGGATCCTGCCGGAACCGCCTCTCCTGTTCTTTATACGACCAACATGCAATTGAAAATCCCATTCATTTTGCGATCGCATGTCAGTCGCATAGAAGAATGGGAAAGGCGGTTCCGGCAGGATCGGTCTAATGTCGCGGGAGAGCTTGGTCGGATAAGTAAAATCGTATATATGTATGGGCTGCTTAAGACACAATTGTACAATTGGTATTGTTGCTTCTATGGGCCTCTTTAGACAAAGTAAATCGAGAAATTCCTGTGTGCTACAAAATAAATGGTATCGCTCCGGCTTAATTGCAATTAATCTTTTTGAATATGGTCATAGCGCGATGGAAATTTCTGATTGTGTCAAACAATACTTACCCCGGTGTAAAATTCATGATAAAGCTCCATTGCCTTCTTTACAGGTATTTTTCTGGGGTGGTTGTAAAATAACATAGTAGTAGTAGTAACATTGTAGTAGTAATTGAGGTTGAATAAAGACATGTCCATCAAGTCCTCCTTAAAGGGGAACTGTGGTCCAAAAATGACTTTAAGTAAATTGATAGGAATTGCTCTCCTGAGAATTTTTGCAATTTATTTTCATTGTTTATTTTACATAGTTTTGAAGATATTTACATTTTTGTGTGTGATATGGCAGCAGCATCACCAAGTCCCCTGCACTTCCTGCTCTGAAACCTGTCAGTCAATCTGCCCTGTGTCTCCTCCCCTTTGCAGCCCCCCTGGTCCCTCCCACTCATGGAACCCATGGTCCCTCCAGTTGCAGGCCCCTCTTGGCCCATTCCCTTACAGTCCCACGTGGCTCCGCCCACTCGCGGGTGCCGTGGCCCTGCCCACTTGTGGGTGCCGTGGCCCCGTCCTTCCTGACTCGGCAATCGGAAAGTATCCATGGATCAACCCGAACTAGAGTATATATTAATACCAGTTATTCTCAATATTTTTTAGATAGAAACATTTTGGGGTTGGACTTCATTGTTCTGCTTTCTGTATTTCATTTACTATTTTAGCTAGTTTAATTGCTTTCTTGCACTCCTCACAACTTTTATACTCTCCCTGTAAGCCTGGGCTGGGTCTACCCCTTCAGCACTGTACATTATAAAATACAGAGTATACAAATGGGGATAGTTCGTGCACACAAGGTCTTCTTGCAATTCTTTTATTAAATCATTAAAGTGCAGGTACTGTGCAATCAAGCAAGCAACGTTTCGGCCTTGAGAAAGGTCACACATCAAAGGCCGAAACATCACTACCTTGTTTGCACAGTAACTGCACTTTAATGATGTGGCACCAAGGAGCTATATATATATATGGCAGTCATCAGGATGCAGAATGATGACGGCCCGCACATTGGGTTGAAACGCGTTTATGTGATCGCACAATAAATATGTTTGTTTGCTAAGACCCGAGAGTGCCATCTTTTCTACTTATATAGTTTTTTTTTTTTATTTCATATGCCATTTACACACTGTTACACACTTATATATCTTTATTTTGTACATATTAATAAACTAATTCATGTTATACCTTTTACATTACAATATACACTGTAACCATGTATAATATTATTTTAGCCTACCCCCACCTACATAGTACAGTCTAAAAACTCAATGCAATCTCCACAAAATGGAAAATAATTTTATATAAAGGAAGGATAAGTAGAAAAGACGGCACTCTCGTGTTTCAACCCAATGTGCGGGCCGTCATCAGGATGATGGCCCCCACATTGGGTTGAAACGCGTTGATGTGATCGCACAATAAATATGTTTGTTTGCTAAGACCCGAGAGTGCCATCTTTTCTACTTAAAAATGCCGTTTTTTCTGATGGGCACCCGGGCTGTTGCTTATAGTGAAAGGTGTGCTTACCTGTTCTTTGCATTTGTATATATATATTTATATATATATGCATCACACACAATATACTGATATATTACAGTACAATATACTGGGACCTTCCCCTTAGAATATCCAATCAGGACACCAAGAATCCAGCCATCGCCATTATCCAGCTACTAAGGAAAACAAAGGCAAGGGGACAGTGAAAATGGAAAGCGAATAGACAGGATGAGTCAAAATAAGAGGGTGAGACAGAGAAATAAGCAAGAAAAAGAAATAAAGATTAAGTGGACCTCTAATGTGTCCTGGTGGGCTTCTGGTCTAGTATTTTCTGATGGCGCCAACCATTCCAATTTGGGATCTTCCACTCATCACCCAGTGTTTATCATATGAATAAGATTCAGAGCTCAGAGGGGCTTAGAGTTTATAATGTAGGTATGACATTTAATGGGATATATACTGAAAGATAATCAATATTTCCCCCAACCCTTGGCCAAACAATTGCATTATTTGATGAAATTTACATATGTTTAACACATGCCTCCAACACCTCACCAGGTCCTTCTCTTTGCATTAGGTCTGGTTAAAGAAGAACTAAAAGTATTATTTTTGAAATCCTAATATGAAAGTGTTTCTCCCCAGAACACCCATACATTGCAAGATCCTTCTCTAGTAAGTTGCATTTGGTACATGAAAATAACAGGCGTTCAGACGTTCACCTCGTGTGTGCACTCGCTCGGGGGTTGGCCATGGAGCATACCAGATATTAGTCAGTGTGGTATGGGTTACTTACCCATGGCTTTTATTGTTCTAAATCAGACAAGCATGTGGTAATACCTGTATAATGTTGAGTAACATGTTGAAAATGGAATACTATTCATTACACTAACTACAATCAACCATTTTTTTACTTGCTAAAACCACAAGCGCTCTGGGCAAATCTCCTGTAGCGGATTTACTAGAGGCCTTGCGACACAGGGTGAATCTCACCTGCATGTAAGTATTTAACGCCATCTATCAGCTGCCGATATATACTTATGTGCAAACAGCCTCTGGTAAATAGGTTTGCGACGGCTGCACTAGAGTTTCTTTCGGTACTCGCGCAGTCGCCGCAAACCGAGGCTTAAAGTCGTGCTAAGCAATCATAAATCGTTTTGTGCAACTTTAAGAGCCGAAAAGAGCACTGCGTGGTCGCAAGAACTCCTAGGTAAATGAGCCCATAAAAGTCTAATCTTGGCTTACATGTTGCCCATAATAGCCCTGATCTAGTCATTGAGTTGGCTATTAGCATAAATTATCAACAGTTTTAAAGCAGTGCATCCTTTGCAGCAGCTTTTTGTGTTATTGTTCCTTACTGTATACAGCTGGTAACATGTATTTATAATTTATCATTAGGTACAGGAAGACTACTCAGGGTGTGTGATCATTAGACCTCTTAAGGATGCAAATTTCATTAAGATTGATTGACTGTTAATAATTTAATTATGCAACATATAGAAAAATATACACAATCCAGAGAACCAATGCATAACTTTAAAGGACAATTATACTCACCTAGACCCCACTCCAGCCTTCCATGCCATTGTAATACTCAGGGTGAGAACCTAAACAGCACTGTCCTCACCCCTTGGTTCACTTTCTAACTCTAGATTTACTTACCTAGAGTTTTCTTCGGAGCTTTGCTTCCATTTCCGCATTCGCGATCTGGTCAATGAGAAGAAACACATCTTTCAGAGCCCTTATTGGCCCAGTCACGACAGACTTCTTGGATCAGAACACTGAAAGAAACCCTGGGTAGTTTCCAACAGTAAAGTTGTCCTTTAAAGGGCCAGTTCAGTGCAAATTATCAATATTTGTTAAATTGCTAGTTTGGCTCTTGGATGGATCAAAGATGCTCAGATCTCTACTGAGGCTCTGGGTCAAGGACAAGACCATAACGGTCTCTATTAGGGGTCCTGCAAAAAAAGTCAGGATTTCGTTTGTATTTATTTATACACAGACAAAATGCTGAATTGGCAGATTAAGGTCATTAGGATGGAAAAATACTGCTCTTTTTCCTAAGTACATGTATTTGCACTGAACTTCCCCTTTAAAAGGATTGTAACACAGGACAGGACACAGGACAGGACAGATATACATGCAATACATATGGTTATTTGTGGATTCTGTATCTTGAGCTATACCTGTAAAACACTTGTACTTACCAAGTCATGATTATTTATGACCTACCTCTTCTATACAGTCTTCCACCACACATAGATATTACCAGAGCTGTAGACAACGGCTGGCCCCATTAGTAAGGAAGATCAGGATCGGATGTTTAAGGTAAGTATGAGAGGCTTTGAAGGTATATTGCTAATCATCTCTAGTAAATATTTTATTATTTAATGGTAATTTGTACTATAAGTGACCGTTTTCCAAAATGAATTAATAAAATACCATCAACATGTTTTTTGGAAATGCTATTGCTCTCCTGCTGTAAATATATTGCCATTAACAGGCTGCAAGAAGTAATTTAATGTGTCTATGGAACATCCTGCATTAGGCTCACCACAAACTCGAAATCGGGAAGTAAGATATAGAAATTAAATTCTTCAAATAAGCCTTGTGTGCGTTACAAAAACAAGTCAGTCTACCTCCCCTAGTGCACAGTGACGGGTGGAACAGATCTGCATTTTGGAGGTGCTAAGGTTTCCAGCTCGACCACAAGTGGAAAGGAGATATTTTAACTCTCCTCTCCTGTACAACAAATGAGTCCATTTTACAGATATAACTGTAAATAGGACAGCATTCCCAATAGCCTGTTAAAGTAAGAATAATTGTATTTTTTTGCCATTTCTTTTTGCTGTCAGGCTTTTATTTTTCTCTAGCTAGTATATCTTCCAGAGTTTACTTTCAACAAGGGATTATAAAGCTAAAAGCATCGTGGCGGGCAAAAGCTGAATGCAAAGCTTTGCTCCTTGAAATGTTTGACCTTAAGATCACTAGAAGGTTAACTGTCATCGGTACCCTAACAGAAAAAATAGGCCAGATATTAAGGATGGAGATTTACCTCAGGGATGAAGAAAGGGATCTATAGACCAGGACTTTTGTAATGTGTGTGGGTAGCAGGCTATACTGTGGGAAGATTTAGCAATAAAATGTCTGATCATTACTAATTCATTTTTCTCTCGTTTCAATAACATGCCGATGTGGATGAGCACACTGCTATCAGCGGATGCAATCTCGTGTTGCACAGGCATTTTATTGAAAAAGGTTTTTGTGTCTCCTCTTTCAATCTTTTCACTTCCACCAACCCCCTTTTTCTCACCAGAAGATGCTTGCAAGTGAAAAAAGGGAAGGTTTTGATCTTGATGTTTAAATCTAAGGTGCTGATTTACCAGAAAAGATGTGAAATAAGTTTCCCAGGGGGAAGCATGGCAGTTCGGTGTTGCTTTTTTCTTTTAAGCACATTTAATTTGTGTGAGCTGAGCTTTCCACTTCTGAGAGTACGGAGAGAGCCAAGGGTGGAGTGGTGGTGTGGGACAGGACTCCAGTCTCTGAAGTGGGAAGATAGCTCCTTGTGGTTTTTAATGTGTTGTCATTTTTAACTTAAAGAACAAAAGGTTCTCTTATTAGGGATGTCGGACCTTTCTCCCCCATTGCTTTATTACAGCTTCCAGTATGCTTTGATGTACCTCTGATTGCATGAGACCAGGGGTTTTTATGTATGACTTTGGCTGAGGGTGTGTCGGTAATGTCACGTAGAGGAGAGTGGCACATTCAGGCTTTTTAGGTTGAGAGCAATAAACTCCCCTGTGATCCAGTATAAATGTCGACTAGACTTGCAAGGGTTGGAGAGAACAGGGTGGGTCCCATTGGATAAAACAATAATATTGTAAATATACTTTAACTTGCATTAAACCAAGCCTGACTTTCTATTTTAAAATGGATTACAGTTATTCTACAAATTAGGTAAAATGTATCCATCAGACTACAAATTCCATTCTTACTACAGCGTTTGATTTATAAAACCAGTTTTTCCATAGCACTGCTCATTAGTACTACTGTAGGGGATATATCAAGTATGCACTGCCATAACAATGGCTCGCGTCATGTTCAAAAGCACCGTATGTCTCAGGGATAATAGTTTAGAAAAATATATATATACATCACATCACAGCCTGTTCTTACCCATTAGGTACTTAGAGTGGACAATTCGCTATGTTTCAGATGATTGAAATCCTATTCACCTAAACTTTTTTTCCCTAGCACTGGAAATTGAAAATTAGATTACTGCAATATCCCTCATTCTCTACGCTGTGTGCATCAGGAGAACTACTTACCTACAGCCTGGTGGCCTTGAAACCTCTTGACTTGGTATAACTAGCTTTTCAGTATTCTGGATAAAAGGATGGCAGCATTTTAGGCTTTTCCTTTCATTATTTGTAAAGAGGTATGTTAACGCTTTCACTAGCTAATGCAGGCTGGGACATTTTGTGTTACATAAGAGACTGTACTGCATTAGCGATACCGCGCCTTTAACAATCGTTAACTTCCAATCAGTTTAGCGATCGTTAATTTATGATCATTATTATAAATTTACGGTAACGATCGTACATTACCGATAATGATCATAAATCTACAATAACGCGTTCATAGATTTAGGATCCCCATAAAATACCATTGGTGTAGATTACTACCGCGTGGTATTTTACCGCATGATATTTTAAAACCGAACCAACGTTCGGTTTAAACGTTCAGTGACGTCGACATGCTCCCTTGTCACGCCCCCTCTCCCACCCTGCCTGGAAACATGAAGTGGCAATGTGGGATGTCTGTCAATGTTAATGCAGAACAACATGATTTCTGGAACTAATGTGTTAAAATATTTCTGTTAAATAACTTAAAGGGCAACTGAGCACTGGATTACATCTCTAGCTGCAGCCTGTGAAAAATTATATTGCAGTGAAGGAGCACTCCTGGGACTTGAATAAACATATCTTTATTATTCACACATCAGTGCAAGACAAAAAGTGGCGTTTCGGTCTTGGTTCTTACACCTTTCTCAAGCTTGAGAAAGGTCTGAGAACTAAGACCAAAACGTCTCTTTTTGTCTTGCACTGATGTGAATAATAAAGATATGTTTATTCAAGTCCCAGGAGTGCTCCTCATCCTTCATATTGGCATATAATAACTACAGGATTGCACCCAGGCAGAGTACTTACTTAAGGTGTGTGCCTTTTCCCAAAAGCAGTTTTATATATATGTGTGTATTTAGTCCGTATACCAAGGTTATTTGAATTGGTTTGCACTGTTGAATTGGTATTTATAGGCAAATATGCATATTCAGTGAGTACCATGGATACAATAGAGTCAAAGGTAAATTACAGATTTGGGTAGGGAATTTAAGATATTTAAGGGTCTACTGAATCAGGCCTATTCAAGACTTGGAGCTCCTCCAACTCCCTGACATTTCCGCATGCACCATTATTTGTGTACAGCACATAGGATCTTGTATGATGTGCCTTTCTGACATTTGTGATTCCGGTAATACATTTTTAATACAAAGTTGCTTTTTGAAGAATTCTCTTTTAACTAATAAGTCTTAGAAGCTACAAGCCTCAGGCACCAGGCTTGGATAGTAAGCTTTTTAATGAAGAGACTGCAATTCAACAAGATCATCATTGTATTCTGTAGGTATTGTCCGGTCTTTGCTAAACCAAAGCATGTTTGAGTCTGCAGAACCTCATGCATACATTCCAAATGCGTAACTTTATTGATCTAAATGTGCAGCAAAATTTATACAATATCTCAGGCTACAGACATTTAAGTGCTGAAATGGCACGTGACTGCCATGACAATGAGACACTCCAGTTATCTGTTTAATCAGATCACTGAATTGTAAAAAGACAGTCAAAAGCCTCACCTTTCCCTTTCAGGATATACAGGGCTAATTAGAAGGTAGAAGGAGGGCTGAGAAGGTTAGGAACATATTGATTTCTGTAGGATGCCCCATACAAGGGGAGGGTTGTGTTGTTTCATTGTACACACAGAGGTCCACAGAGACACCTTTGTATTTCCTGGAAAAAAATATCAGCAAAGATAACCCTGTGAGTTACAGAAGGAATTGCTTCTTATTGGATATAAAAGAAGGTTTAACAGACTTTGCCTTTCATGTCTTTCTGTGCATTGGGCTTAAACAATCCTGTGCTGGAGGTCAATTAAATGAAGAGACAGAAATTATAGGGCAGCATTAAAAAGACACTAAATATATGACAGTAAATGCCCCTGACTGTGCTGCAGCATTAAATGTATTTGAATGTTCCAGTACCTGCACAGAAATGAATATGTATGATAGGATATGTTCTGTATATTGTATATTCTGTTCAGAACGGAGCAATTTTAAATTTAAATGAATTATACCCTAAGGGATATGGTGATTTGCTCTCAGCGAAAGAAAATGTCATGCAATTAAGTTCTTTTAACGTTAAGTTAACTAGCATATTGGTGAGTTCTTTCAATGCACACTACCACATTATGCTCCACTACTCTGGTTATATATCACAAATTGCATTTATTTCATTTCAATGCAATTAAATGTATTGAACCCCACTATTAGGGGTGCCATTAAAGGGCATCTATACCGAAAAATAGGTTATTTTAAATTGACCATAACGGGAAACTATTTTTCTTCCCAACCACCACTGTATCATTTTTTTTGTTGACCTGCCCCCTATTTCTCTAGATATCCAATCTAAAACTTATTATATTTCAGCTGTCAACCAAGTTCCTTGCTCTCAAAAACTGTTCTCCTGTGAGTATTTTTACTGTAGCTGGAATGGTGACAGAGTTTTGACAGTTGGAATGCTGTGTGCAGGCTTGACAGTTAGTTTGTGGGGAAAAAGTCAGGTCGGATGGAAGTGGGAGTGGTTAAAAGAGGGAGGGGGGGATACTGCTCCTAAACAAAATGTGTACTGGATTGAAGGCATGCAGCAACACACACAAATCAGAGTAAGTACTTCTTACATGTATTCAATACATGTATTCAATTATCGATTAAGATGAGCCAAAGTAATTTTTTCAGTATAGTGTCCCTTTAAGTGGGCACTATGACATTTGCACTTGATATGTTTTAACTGCATAAATAGAGTGAGTCCCACATAAACAAAGCTCTCAGGCAGTAGTGCACTAAGCTACTATAGGGGGAACCCACATCTAGCTTTGGGGGGGCTGTATATTGTATATTCTAGTAAGGAACATAGGGCCATAACAATCGCGTCACTGCATCTGTTAATTTATAATATCCTAAATCAACGATAGCAACCGTTTATCTATGACCGCGATCATAGATTAACAATCGCCCATAGAATACCATGCAGTATTTTACTACAGCTTGGTATTCTACAAATGAATGTTCAGAGATTTATGAACGTTCACAGACGTACATTTAAGGCCACAGTTGTTCACTTGCGATACCGCATGTTTTTATATAGCCCATAGATTCAATAGATGACAATATATCCATCTCAAGTTGAAACTTCCATTTTTCAGCTATAGACATGATAGGATAGTTTTGAATTTCCCATGATGCTTATTGGCCAATGTAGTTAAAAAAAAAAGTATGGTTTACCTGAATGAGATACATCCTCATGAGGCTTACTTCATTGCGGAATCCCTTTAAGTTTTTACGCTACAAGGTAGCAATGTTTATTGAACAGGTAATTAAAAGGGTCTTTCTGACTAAATTACAATAGAGGAGATTACATTTAAAAGGATTGAATAATTTCTGCATACCCTTTAAAATTTCCTTTAATACACTAAGGAAATGCATTGCCCAGAGCTGTGCTAAGATCTCATTCCCTTCATTACCTTTCCCCAGCAGCTCAGCACAATGTTGTTTCTATAAATGTACCTTTTCAACACCTAATGTTGGAGGGTATGTTTATATATATATAGTGCAGTTTATGTGACACCAATCAGATGCAATTAATCCTGTAATATACTCATCAACACCCCCCTAAAAACCAAACAATGTGCTGTGCTGGGTCTGCTAAAATCTAAGCAATACCTTGCCTTTAACAATAATACAATTTAGGGTTGCGATTGTAATTGTACGATAACATATAAAATACCATTGTGGTACTTTAATGCCATATGGTATTGTATGGCTGCCTGGATGTAAAAGTATGACCACGGCTGTACTTCTGCTATAACCTGCAGTATCAGAGATTTATCCTTATCCTCATGGCTTTTGGACCTGTGCAAGGCCCATTGGGTACAGGGGGATTATCAAAGATGGCAACACCCATGTAACTATAGTGTAATTAGGCTCATGTCACTCTCAGCTGGTGCATGAAATACAATGCACAATACACTTTCAGGGTTATTCAATAAAAGTTCTTATCGTTAAAAATGATGCTAATTTTGCCACAACTTATCAGATATTCAGGGTAATTCAATAACAGTTCTTATTGTTAAAAATGGTGCTAATTTTGCCCCAACCAATCAGATGTTAGCTTTCAAATGTTAAATAATTGGTTGGGGCAAAATTAGCACCATATTTAACAATGAGAACTTTTATTGAATCTCCCTGATTGTTTAACATTTGAAGCTAACATCTGATTGGTTGGGGAAAATTTTGCACCATTTTTTGTTGGGGAAAATTTTGCACCATTTTTAACGATAAGAACTTTTTTTGAATCTCCCTATTTGTTTCTAGCCCGTGTTGTTTTTTTCACTTTAGTTGCCCTTTAAAGGTTTTTTCCAGTGTCCCGATACATGCTTTGTTCTGGTGGGATGGGGGCTTAGCATTCTAGGGAACCCCAATAGCATCCTACTTCTAATTTGCAGACAGTGAGTGAGTTGAGTGAGTGCGGGACCTTTCTGGATTCCCAGTTGTTATTGCGAATGCTTGTATTCTGGGTTTCCTTCACAGTTGGTCCTGGAGGATTAACACTTAGGTGACTGTAATAGCTAGTCAAATTTTCTGTTTTGGGTATATTAGCGTCATCACATGAAAATATCACAGCAGCTCTGAATCTGATATGTTGAGCTGCTGGTCAGTCAAATACGTTGCTCAGACCGAAAACATAGTAAGTAAGTACTGAGCATTAGACTAAGTAATCAGATTCTTAATCTTATGCTCATGAAGGAGTGCTCCGAGTATGCAGCGCTGCTCTCACCTCGCTCTAGCTGATTTACGTTCAGTTAGCGCAACGTTAAGGCTTGTTTTGCAGCGTCCGTGTGAGTACCGGAAGAGGCACTAGCGCAGCCGTCGAAAGGAAACCCTTTGAGTCACGGCAGCATCGTGGCTGAGTGGTTAGCACTGATGTCTTGCAGTGCTGAAGTCTTGAGTTCAATTCCACCCTTGGAAACATCTGCAAGGAGTTTGTATGTTCTCCCCGTGCTTGCGTGGGTTTCCTTCGGGCACTCCGGTTTCCCCCAAAATCATAAAGACATACTGATAGGTTGTATGTGTCATATATGTGCTTAGATTGTAAGCTCTTCGGGGCAGGGCCTGATGTGAATTTAAACAGCGCTACGGAAGATATTGGCACTATATAAAGCCACAATAATAATTTAACACCAGCTAATAGCTTGCCTGAAATACTCACATGCGGGTGAGATTAACCCAGAGTCGCACAGCCTCTGGTAAATCCCATACGGGCGATTTGCCCAGAGAGCAAACCTTAGATACAGTCAGGGTAATTCAATAAACGTTCTTATCGTTTAAAATGGTGCTAATTTGCCCAAACCAATCAGATGTTAGCTTTCAAATAAGATCTGATTGGTGGGGGCAAAATTAGCACCATTTTAAACAATAAGAACTTTTATTGAATCTCCCTGAGTGTATATAAGGTTAACATTAAACTAGAATTTTATTTTGACCTATAATTCTCCTTTAATTCTATTATTTGGAAGACATTATGGCTGTCGTAAGATCCCTGCATAAACCAGTGACCACAAACTATTAGGATGTTAACTCATTAAATACTAGTTTCTGTAAATAATGTTTCTTTCTTTTTGTGGGTAATGCTAATACTGTGTGATGCATTTATTTCTCTGGCAGGAATCTCCCACAAAGCAGTGACCTGCATTTTCATGTACTTCACATTTGTTTCTTGATGAATGATTTCAGCAAGGACTGGGTCTAACACTTCGCTCTTTGCAAGAGATTAATTCAATTGCAGTTCTTAAAACTCCCATATGCCCCTACCCATATGATTGCAGTACATACCTACTGGAAAATTACGTTTCGTAAATGCAGTCAATCATTTCGTACAATCAGAAGTCTTTCTCTAGCATTGGCAAAATATTCACAGTGGGTTTCTGGAAACAACTAAAATTTGTATGTTGCTAACCTTCCCTTTTGAAGGTTCAAATTTATACCTGAATATAAACACATTATACAATTGTTTAAAAGCCACCTCTTTCCCCAAAATGAAAATCTACACTCACTTTCCCCACCCCCCCAATCCCAGAGATTGTTATACAGTAGTTACTTAACTTCCCGCAGTCCCTGAAGCCCATAATACTTACATTTCTCCACCGTGCTTCTCTTCTTTAGTCCATGCCTTTTCTTTAAGCTCTGGGAGCTTTTACCGAAAAGGCATGCACAAAGATGGTGCACCGGAATGCAGAATTAGTCATTGGCCAGTGACATCACCATTGCAGCAGAGACTAACTGCTATATGAAATGTTGGCTTTCTTGTGGCAGAGAAATATAAGTATTATGGGCTTTAGGGACAGCGGGGAGGTAAGTAATTCTAAAAATCTTGGGGTATGGGGGGTGGTAACGGTGAGTATAAGATTTCTTTATGGCCCTGAAATAACTGACTGCATATGCTAAAAAAGGGGAGGAACCAGAGCGCAATCCATTAGTATAGTGTACCTTGAATTTCCTTTAAAATATTTGTTAATATTTTGCAAGCTTTATAATTCTCTCCACCGACACCTATGACAGAAATTGGCTTCTTTGGGCACCTGACAAAGGCATTCACAGTCGAAAAGGTGTCTGTTTCCACAGTGTAGCAAAATAAAGGATGAGAGGACACCCACCATAATCAGTTGGTCTCCATCTTTTTCTTTGGTTTCATTGGTGAACCATCAAGTGCTACCCAGAATCCATGAAATAGATATGGTTGTAAGAAATAGATAGATAAACTAATCACAGATAATTCATGGAGGTTGGCAGCTTTGTACTGCAATGATTTTTGTAACATTTGACCTTATTCACTAGTTTGAGGTAAGGACATTTTTTTCATTCCCTAGAGATTTTGGAAGGACACAGTTCTACTGAATAGAACGCCTATGAATTATTAAGGCCTTATTTACAGTTTATGTAGAAAGAATAAGTCTTCATCCTTCCTGACAGTCATGTACCTTTTTTTTAACACAGAGAGAGAAAAACAGGAAAACATTGAAGTGCTTTATGGTTGGAGGATTACAGTCAAGTCCCTGAGTGGTTAGTTGAGGAATTTTATAAAGCATACCTTGGGACATGTTGCTATGCTTTGAAAATAATTCATATATTTTGGAGGGCACAAATATTCTATTTTCTAAGAGCAACCAAGGGGCAAGTGTTAACTAGACTCATTGATTGAACAACTAAGAAAAGGTTAACCGCAAGACTGGTTAGTATATGTCACCCTATCCCATTCAAGTGAAATGTTGATTTCCCGATGAAGCTGGTGCCAGAAACATAACACATAAGCCTGTATTTATAAAGGAGTGTTATTGCAAAATTGCTGGTAATGGTATTTTGTAACCACTATAGGCAGGAGTGTGTGGGGGTAGAGTTGCCTTTTCTTCCTTGTCTAGTATCAGTACCCATATGTGATTCGCTGAAGAGAGGCCTGAGAAGACGAATTTCAAAAAGAAGCAGATTAGCATTATATCTGTTATTGTATCAACATGAAGATTCTTTCCTGCTGCTTACATGAATGTTTCTCATTATTTTTGGTGATCTGTATATCATGATTATCGATCCACAATTGTGCGAACACCAGGAAGCCTGACAATTACTCAATATTATCTCTTTTATTTGTATTTGATACATTGCACTGAGCTAAGGGAAAAGGCTTTAGTGGCAGAACAGAAATATAACACAGTGTGTGCTTAAAAAAATATTTTCATTTAATACTCATATCTGTCTTTATAACTACAATTCTAATGTTCGCATTCTAATCAACTATTGTAACTAAATGAGCTATGGCCTAAGGACCATACAAAAAGACTGACCTATTGTCCTGTATTTACTTAAAGGTTACTGGTTTCCAGCAGATCCAAATATACGAGCATCATTTGATTGGCCATACATGACCCAAAGATCATATGTTATTGGAATATCCCGATATTGTACAACCTGGATTGTTACATTTATGGGCACCAAAAGATATATTTTGTGTGACGTTCACACATTTCTGTATCTATCAATGCAGTAAAATATTTTTACATGCAGTGTAGATATAGAATGTATAATGTTTAAGATGAAAACCTTCCTAGCTTAGGGGTAGTTTGTCCCTTTAGTTGTATATTACTGTGCATTCTCTACTAATATAATGGCTGATCTACATCATTCTTTACTGGTCTATTGCTCCGTAGGTTAACCAGTAGCAGGATCCTTCTGTATTACAAGTTTTGCTTGTAGAAATAGGGACATGGGATGGAAGAACCAGTGAAAGCTGAAAGCAGATGTGATTAAAAGTGTGATCCACATTGGCAAACCAGTTTCTACCTGGATAGTAACCCCATCACCCTGAAAATGCTGCAATTTCTTCATGTCCTCTTGTGTTCTGGGAAACTTCTGCAATTGCAGCTCATTATTTGCTCTTCTGCTTACTGTACCTTCATGTAACTAGATGGGCTGAACCAGGACAGAATGAAGACAGAGAGTACTTGTTAGCGTGCGTTCAGTGTGAACTGACATAAAATTAGAACATTTTCTTTTTTGCTGTTGTCTTTCCATTCATATCTAGTTCACCCATAATCCTTAGCAAAGTTTTATTTTTTTCTCTCCATCAGTCCCCAATCAGTGTTCCCTAAATTAAGATTATTAGCTGTGGCGTAACTAAGAATCACTGGGCCTCCCAGCAAAACTATGATGGGGCCCCTATACCTGATTCATCTACAGTGTTTTTCTGGGAGGAGGCTATATCTGTCATAGGAAAAATAAATAGATGCCCCCCCCCCTGCGGTTGCTCCCCCTGCACCCTGGTAGTTACACCCCCGATAATGTTACTTTAACAACTTCTGTCTAGAAACTGTTGGTGATGGGCATGCAAGTGATGTGTGCAAGTGTATTTATAATGTTTGTGTTCTTATTGTCAGGCTGGGGAAGGAAAAATTCTTACTTGTGTTTATTTTTTTATATCTGGTCATAGCAGGTAGATTAATGGCCTGGAAATGTCCAGTGCATTGATAAAGAGCTCATTGGAAAGTTTTATTTCTATGCATCATCTATCAATCTGTCATCATGTATATAGCTTTTTAAACAATGTATTCTACTATTGTGTTAAGGGAAGGGGGCCAGGGAGGGTAATATCAGAAACATAATTGTATTCAAATTAATATTTAATATTACATTTTGTTCTCTTATAAAAACAATTTATATACATCTTGTAGAGTATCATTGTAAGGGGAATTGAAAGGGGGCTCTTTAAGAATGTACTTTACACATCCCAAAGCATGAGATCATATCTAGAAGCAATAAGCAATGTTCTTCCCTTGATGGTGGCTTAGAAGAGTCAGCAAAAAACAAAATAAAGCATTCGTAATTGGACTAGTCTAACGCATCAGAAAAATGTCACTTAGCCTGTGGCTTGAGAGACACATGGCGTTCTTAAAGGCACTGAGGGGTGCACTTTTAAGTCACAAAGCTTTCAAGAGCATCTAATCCACCTAAATGATACTCTTAAAACAAAAAACTCCAGGAACCGGTCATCAAATAAGTTGTTTATTTACAGTTACACAGATTTGGAAAAACTGTTTTCAAGTAGCCAACTGTCAATTTGCAGTGATCCTCTCCACGACAGGAGTGAACAAAGCCAGCCAATTACATTTTGATATTGGGACACACGTTTCTGCCTTTTACAAAAATGTTTATGGGGAATGTTTTTATAATATTAATAGTAAAACTTTTATAGGCTCATTTACCCAGAGTACCTGGCAGTGGTGTAACTAGGAATCACTGGGCCCCCCAGCAAAACTATGATGGGGCCCCTCTCTGTGCTTCATTCACAGTGGTTTTCTGGGAGGAGGCTATATCCGTCATAAGAAAAAAAAGACAAATAAGATGGGCCCCCCCTGCGGTTGCTCCCTCTGCTCCCCTCTAGTTACGCCCTTGGCCACTGGGCAATTATATAAAGTCCCACTAACCGGTTCGGTTAGCGTGATTTAGCGCAACTTTAACACTGAATGCAAAATACACCAATGTATCATACACTCACGATTTAATATCAGGTTTGCTCTACTTTTAGTGCTGTAGCAAATCCTTTTTAAGCATTTACCCACAGTAGCAAACGCAATATTGAATCACGTTCAAGCAATAGCGGCTCTGGGTGAATGAGCCTGTTTCATTTCATTGAAAGCCACATTTTAACAATATGTTTTTTTAAGAAAAGAAGGAAAACACATATACCTGGTCTAATTGTAATTATACAGGAAGTAAATTACAGAAGGTCTACAATGACAGCCACCGTGATATATATAATATCCTGTGTTTTAATAGGGGCTAATTTATTTATTCAGAGCTTTGCGTTTCCCTTTATTTAATTTCTCATTGCATTGAGTTACGGAGAATGGAATTAACAACCTCCAAACTCTACAGATTTACCAAGAAAGTACTCAGGGGAGGACCTAAACAGCTAAGTCTTCGCCCCTGTGTTTTCTCTATAGGGTATGTTACATGATGTCAAAGTCTGGCCACTGGCACCAGTGTCTCCCTGCTTCCAGGACTGTTCTGTGATTTGGTAAATGTGAATAAGCGCTCTGCAAGGAATTTTTTGCCTATTGCCCAGCCAAGAAACGAAGGGGTGTTAGACTATCAGACTTTTACAGCTCATTACGGACCCTATAGAGAGAACCCAGTGGTGTGTGCCTAGCAGGTTAGGTCCTCACCTTGGGTACTATTTGGTGAAAAGGGTATGTAAATTGGGGTATAATTGTCATTAAAGGATATGTACAGTGCTTTGATTTACACTGTACGTATACTTTAAATTATTTACACATCTGTTGTGAACAAACAGAAGGAATGTTTTGAATTCCACAGCACTTCAACGGAACTTGTTTACCAGTATCACAAATAGGGGTTTTAGTAGCCTTATTTGTTTGTACCTACTGTACCTTTTGACTGAAAAGAGTTTGGTTGGGTTGACTGAAAAGAGTTTGGTTCAGAACCCATTGGGTTCAGTAAACACCTTTGTAGACACTTAATAGAATGACAGAAAATAAAAAGGCAGGTAGAGGCTTAAATATACTTTCCCCTCCTGTAATTATCATGTTTACCTAATTCGAATGCATATCACTTGTATTTATATTCTATCTGGTTCTTCCAGCTCTTGACACATCACTGCAGTTCCTTATAAATCCCTTACACAGAGGATTAAATTATTCATTCGGCCCCAATAATATTACAGTTTCTCTCTGCCCAATCATTGCTGATTAAAATTGTTACTATATCGAAATTATATATATATATCTTCATTTAATGAAGACATTATGGGCAACTGCAGGATGTCAGGTGCTCTGTCAGGCTATATATTATGAGCTAGTTTCTATATAAAAATATAAAGGCAATTATTATATTATGTAATGAGACTATATTCAATAACTAACTGCTCTATAACTCCTCCCAAAGTCAGTGTCCCTGATACTCATCTTTTCTCTGACAAAGGGAAGCATATTTTAATGAAGGGGATGGCAAACTGTGGGAGGAACCAGAGAGCAGTCACTTAATGTAAATGTATAGGGCTATGCATGGGGAGACGTTATTGCTCTCTATTGCCTTTTCTAGGCAATGCACTAAACCCATGTCGGCTCTCTGTGCATTGCAAATGGGGTTTATTCTTTGTAAATCTTTAACACCACCTGTCTGCTGGCGCTAAAGATTCTGTCTTAAAGAGCATTGCAGCCTGGTACTTTTGTTTCGTTAGTTGTGTTTTAAAGTCACGTTAACCCTTGTTGCATTGGTTAATGTGACTTTAAGTCAGAAATAGCTGATAGTCAGGGAGATTCAATAAAAGTTCTTTTCGTTTAAAATGGTGCTAATTTTGCCCCAGCCAATCAGATCTTATTTAACATTTGAAAGCTAAAATCTGATTGGTTAGGGCAAAATTAGCACCATTTTAAACGATAAGAACTTTTATTGAATAACCCTGAATGTCTTTCCGTGCATATGTGTCTTTAATTCATCTAAATATGGGTAATACACATAAAAAAACTATCTTACTTCTCTGTTAAAAAAAGCACTCAGCAAAAAACATTGTTCACATTGTTCTGAGAGAGGAAGGTTAACTAAAATTTAAAAAAAAAAATCAATCCAACTGTGAGAAAATAGTTTCTTGTAGGAAGCACTTTATGATCTTTAATAAACCTTGTTTTTACAACTTTGATAGCCAGCACATGTGGCCTGGTTCATTTGCATATTCTTTTAAGGGAAAGTTCAGTGGAAAATTTCAATACTTTAAAAATTCTTCATTGGTATTATGCATACCTGGCTATTCAACATATTCTCTCCCATTTTAAAAAATCAGTTGATTTCATACCCTTTGCTGTTCCCTGCTGTTGACATTTAGTGCATTTATTGTGTAATTTTGATATACGTGTATCTAGTGTGTGTCATAGACATATCCAATTTTAGTGAATCATAATAAACCTTTTTGACTTTTTAGACAGTCTAGTGTCAGTGTGCTTTTTTGGGGTACTTAGAGGCCCTATAATAAAGGCAAAAATATATATATGGCAATATCCCAATAGTGAGACAAGTGCCACGACCTTAAGGCCAAAACACTGTGTACATCCTGAACTTAGTTTTATACATTCTCCATAATTTCAAAAAGCAATAAGCTCACTTTTATCACAGTGTGGTCCGGGTGCCTCTGCCCCAGACCCTCCGCTCGGCTCACAACTGCCTCGCTTGTTTGTGGCACGGTATACAATAATTTCTTGTCTCCAAACAAACAAAACGACTCACACGTCCACCTGGGTGGCCCAGGTGCTGCCAGCCCCGGACCCTTCGCTTCGTCCGTATCAGTATACAAGCATCCACCTTACTCCCCAAGTTGGCATAGGCGCAGTCCGGAAAAAGAATCGCTGAGGTGAGGTGAGTGAATCAAACAAATCTTTTATTGAGCCAGAACATTAAAAAACATAAACACCCTCTGGCCTTACGTGTTTCAGACCGCAAGGGTCCTTATTCATAGGCACAATGAGCGAGCAGTAAACAGACAGTTTAAAAAGGTTAGTCCACTCCCTCTCTCCAATGACATCACAATTAGGGGGAGTGGATCCCAGGTGCATTCTGCTATTGATCAGTACACAGAGGTATCTGAACAAAGCTAAATACGATCTGACATTTGACCGTTACAAAGTAAAAACGACATGCCAAGCAGATCAAAACAGTTACATAATTTATACACAAATAAACTTAAAAAGATAATACACTGATCACGAACAATGTATGGACATTCAAACTCATCTTATTTAGATCAGTAAGATAATAATACACACATATAACACTAAGGTATCTATTTAAAATGGCGTATTAATTGCGAGTGAAGTCTCATTTGGATCTAATTTGGATCTAATTAAAAAAATGTATCCATCTACAGTAAGAGGTAGACAATTAGTAAAGGAACACGTAAAATTGCAACAAGGTACGCAAAATAGAGCTGCATCCTATAGCATCCGATATATTCCTACATGATGGCAAGAGAGCAAAGCTGATACATGGTTTACGCCCATTTAGGCCACCATATATATTACACGGGAATGCCTCCAGTCCTAATAGTGGGAAACTGTGATCGTACTTCTAGCAGCCCTACTGATAATTCAGGTGAATAAGATGCAGAAGAGAGCGTAAATGATACATGGTTAACATCCGATCAGTCCGACACATATATATATCACCCGGGAATACCTCCAATCTTAATAATGGGGAACTGTGATAATATTCCTAACAGTCCCACTACTGACTCGAATAAATAGTATACAGAGACCCAATAAGTATTATCTATTAATCTGTTAATACTACATATTGAAACAAATTATTCCACATAACATGATATATCCCCTACTGCATTAATGCCTTTGGGAAACCTTGTTCCTAATAGAAAAATAATTTTAACCTTGTCCCGTAAAAGGGATGCTAGGCGATCACAATTCCTAGGATCTGGTCGAACAGTTTTAATGCCCTGAATCGCTACAAAGGATATTTGTCCTTCATTACAGAGCATAAAATGTCTTGCCACTTACTTAGAGGCCCTGCTTGGGTTCTCTCTTCTTTTTTTCTTTAAGGTGGTAAAGGCCCTGGTGCACCGCCATATTTGGCATTACACTCTGTGTACTGTTTTACTGTGCACTCTCCCATATATATATATATATATATAGATTTCATACCATTTGCTGTTCCCTGCTGTTGACATTAGTGAGCTGTCCTTCTTCTTCCCAGAATGCACCACTTCTTTGTAATGTTCCTCACAGTAATTTGTACTGATTGGTTGTTGGATGGGTCAAAGATGCTCAAATCTCTACTGAGCAATAGAGATGGCTGAAACTCAATAGTTTCCGAAAACAGAAAGAATTTTCGAAGATTTTCGAATGTACAGAGCTATTTTGGATAATTTTCGAAAATAGATTTGAACGTTCGAAAATCTTGCAAACAGGAAGTCAGTATTTCAGTTGCAAAGTGTTGAATGGGCAGGTCATTGGGATTGAAAATTACTGCTCTTTTTTCTTAAAAGCATATGAATTTGCACTGAACTTCCCCTTTAATCACCAGAGGTGCCAGAAGAATACCATGAAAATACAGTGCTAACGACAAGAATATAGGAGCTAGAAAAGTTTTTTTTTTTTTGTTTTTTTTTTTAGAAATCTTGATGTACTTAGAAAAAGAATCATCCAAACTTATTGAAGTTTTAAACAGGTTTGTTTAAAGGATAAAATATCAAATAAAAAAGGGTTTAATGTGTACTCTTAAAAGGAAGACAATTATTAGGGTGCAGCTAAATGTATATTTACTCTTGGTCCTACATAAGTCAGTTCAGCTAATTTGTAGTGTCATGTAATTGTTTCCTGTTTCTAGGGTTTCATTAGTCAGAAAACTAATGTAAATTCACTGACCCACTATAGACTATCGAAGGGAAAATATGTTTTGTTTTATAATGTGAACACTCATACACAAAAGACTGGAGGGATAAGTTGATTATCTTGATCAATCTATCTATTTTCTATCTATCTATCCATCTATCTATCATCTATCTCTCTATCTATTTATTTCTCTCTCTTTATCTATCAACCTATCTATCTCTCTATCTATCTATGTATCTATCTCTCTATCTATTATCTATATATTATCTATCTATTAACTACCTATCTATCCCTCTATCTATCTATTATCTAATTATCTATCCCTCTATCTATCTATCTATCTATCTATTATCTATCTATCTGTCTATCTATCTATTATCTATCTATCTTCTATCTATCTATCTTCTATCTCTCTCTTTCTATCTATCACTGAGAAGTTTGTTTTGCTGCTTTCTTTTAATAGACAGTCTTTTTTTTATTCTCAGATAATACAGAGTTTGTTCTCCACTGATTTATTGCTTCTTGCTTATGTTTAACAAAATATTTGCTAATACAGTTTGAAAAACGTTGTTCATTTAAATAAGAACCAATGAAATGCTGCCTTTTTGTGCTATAGATTCAAGTTTGAGACTTGATATATTTGGGTTTGAAATCATTTGCATCAATGATTTAAACTCTGTTTCCTGCATAATCAGTGTATCCTAAACTGCAAGGACTTTAACATTATGTTCCTTTTCCCTGTATCAAGATAACTTATGAATGTAAACCATGCAGATGCATACTTTTGCCAGTTTTAGGGATACAGGTTAATTTAATGTAGCTTTAAATCTTTCATATAGCCAGGGAACCATCTAAAACACTGCTGGTGTTGCTTTGATTTTTGTGTCTTTGATGGGATCATGTGATACCAAATTAATTTTTTATTAAATTTTTATCTTGTATCCACTGAAACCAATTTTTATTTAAGTTTTAGTTTAAACTTTGGAATGTTAAAGGGTAACAGTGGTCTCCAACTTTTCCAAACAAGTTAGGGTAATATATAAAGCCTTCTGTCATACCTTCAAAATGAATCCTAAATCACATCTCTAGGTACATTTATGAGAAGTTATTGCTGAAAAGATTCAGCCATATTACTTTCTGTCTACTATCATCTCAACTGTCATTTTTTTATGCCTCTGCAGGTACTTCCTGATTTTTTTTCCAGCATTAGGTCTTATGTGAGCATGCTTCTCCTCTGGGGGGAGGGGCAGAAAGTCAGGTGATGTCACTCAACCTACTGGAAGCAGGAAATTTGAACATTTACTGCAATATAATTTCTCACAGGCTGCAGTCAGAGATGTGATCCAGGTCTCATTTTAGGAAATACTGCAGGCTTTCATTTAACCTCAACCACAATTGCACATAAACTTAATGCTAATGGAAATTGCACCAGTGATTGCCAGACCTATGGAACCCTATGGGAGTTCACAATGTTTGGTGTGTATCGCATGCACTAAAATAGGTTTCAGTACTTAAGTCACAGCACATGTGCTTTAAAGTTTGAATTATCGGGTGGCATTGCGATCCTTGGTTCTATATGTCCTAGTTGGGCTTAGCAGTAAAGAAATGACCTGCTAACAAATTCTAGGAAAAAACATGGATACCACATAAAGTAGAATGATTGTTCTGCTATAAATTAATTTTCATATATATACCACCACAATAGCAGTCTAGAAAAGTATTGGTGGCGGTGGCCTCATGTGAAAATGGGATTTGCCCAGCTGAATCTACAAAGCAGATTTTGTACCAAAAAGCAGCTATCCCTCTATATTTCCACACAATTACTATGAAGAAGTAAAAAGGGAAATTTGGTACATTGACACAAAGGTGTGTATTGGGTTTAATCCGGTTTGGAACACTGTTACTGGCTTTGGCCTAGTAGTTGGTAGATGCAATCCTCCACACCCCCTACCCAGAGAGTTTAAGGCAATCTCAAGGATGTAGAAGTAAGAGGAGCACACTACTTCTTGGTGACCTTCACAATTTTTTAGTGCAAAAACAACATAAACAACGTTTTGGGGTGCTTACTGCCCCTTTTCTACCTGAGGAAGGGGGCAGTAAGCACCCCAAAATGTTGTTTATGTTGTTTTTGCACTAAATAAATTGTGAAGTTCACCAAGAAGTAGTGTGCTCCTCTTACTTCTACATTGTGTGTATTGGGTGTTTAATATTGGGTTTTAGTAGTTACATCTCTTGGTACATTATCTTCTTAAAGTGCAGAAATTGGAGCTCCAATAGAAGATACAGGAAGGGCAAATGCTCATTCATGTCATTGGATGATATCTCGACCAGTCATTCAAATGTAACTAAGTAACTTAAGTTAGCTTGCTGCACTTTCAATATTTCAAAGAACCAGCTGCTAAAATCTCTCTGAAGAAAAATACTGTTGTATTAATACAGAGAAATCTGTAAATTTAAGCAGGCCATTTTACATTTTTCAGAGCAACAGGAAAATCTTAATACAAAAAAATATGTATATGAAATTTGATGCCATCTCTAATATATATATATAGTTGCTGTATTTAGATTCAATCAGGTAAAAGAAGTAGTAATAAGTAGTAGTAATGCCACATAAACGAAAATAGTCAAGTTTTAAAAAGGTTAAATAATGTATTGCAATGTTATTAATAAAATCCCATGCTCTCTCTAGAGACTAGTGGAGAAGCTTTCCCTGTTCTGGTTTGTGACAGGGTTAGATTCTTCTCATTTCCTAGGGCACTGCAGTTAACATCACAGAAGGATACTTCTCATGCTGGTGGATCAATCAGAAGTAAAGGTGTCAAAGAGAAAATGTTGAACTGTGACAGCTAGATAAAAATATAAAAACAGCTCTCATTTTCCTTCAAACAACGCTTTTGATTGGCTTATAGATTTCAGCCATAATTTCTCATGATCAGTGGCTAACACAGTTAGAAAAGAGCTCAGCAGGGTATAGCAATAATGTGCAGATACTTGGAATGTTCATAGTGTCTGAAAAGCTTAACACGTTATGCTCATATTATGGAACTAATGGTGTAGTATATTGTGTTTGATACCTAGTGTTTAAGAGTGTGAAATACTACTTTTTCCTTCATAAAATAGTAAATGTTTTGATTGCAATCAGAATTACAAATTATTGAAATGTTAAGTATTGTAAATGAAAGCCATTACTTCAAAGGTAATCCCAGAAATAAATGTAATGAATCATAAGTAAAATTATTAATTAGAATTGCACTGTAGAAAATGACTTTTAGTGATAAATGAAACACATATTAATATACAATAGATTTTGTTAAGGCTGAATTCCAATAAGATAAGGTTTAGATCATTTGTCCTTTCTTAAAATTTAGCTCTAAATCATTTTTATGAACAGAATATTTGTGTTCTCTTTGACCACATAGTTGGTTTCATGCTATGAGAAATAGCAGGTTAAAAGGTTTTCAGCAATTTGTCTAATGATAATCTTCAACCACAGCTGAGTTGCCAATAACTGGGCATTTGTAAACTAGAATTTACTGTATGTTGACTCCTATTAATCTTATTAGCAACTTACATTGTCATGTGCTTTTCTCTCTCTACAGGGAGCCACCTGGATCTGTTCTTGGTCATTATTGGACTCCAGCTTCCTTTGATTTCATTGTGCCCTATAAATTGTGTTTGCTACCCCACACCTATGACTGTCAGTTGCCAGGCCCACAACTTTGCAGCTATACCAGAAGGCATTCCAGATATCAGCGAAAGAATATTTCTGCAGAATAACCAGATTACCAAGCTTCTCCCAGGGCACTTTAGTCCCTCCTTAGTCACCCTTTGGCTCTATTCTAACAACATTACATTAATAGACCCAGCTACTTTTGAAGGATTTGATAACCTTGAGGAACTGGATCTGGGGGACAACCGTTATTTAAGGGCTCTGGCGGCTGATACTTTCCAAGGTTTATCAAGACTTCATGCCTTATATCTGTACAAATGTGGGCTCAGTTCTCTGCCCAGTGGGATATTTAGCGGCCTGCATAGCTTGCAGTACCTTTACTTGCAAGATAACCACATTGAGTTTCTACAAGATGACATTTTTATAGATTTGGTTAATCTAAGTCATCTTTTCCTACATGGCAACAAACTATGGAGCCTCCACCAAAATACATTCAGAGGCCTTGTGAATTTGGACCGTCTACTTCTACACCAGAACCAATTACAATGGATTCACAAGACTGCATTCCATGACCTCAAACGTCTCACAACCTTATTCCTTTTTAACAACAGCCTATCTGAACTGCAAGGGGAGTGTTTGGCTCATCTGTCGGCCTTGGAGTTTCTTAGGCTTAATGGTAACCCTTGGGACTGTGGCTGTAAAGCAAGATCTCTCTGGGAATGGTTAAATGGTTTTAGAGGCTCTAGCTCAAATGTCATTTGTGAATCTCCTGATCGTTTAGAAGGCATGGACCTTAAGATCTTGAAAGCAGAAGATTTTATTCACTGTTCAGGCTCTGAGTCTCTTCACCAGATTAAGACTCACACATTTAGCACCACACACCGTATAGCACACAAAGGCCATCACTCCCATCATTCCTCCAAAGAGAAGGGAAAGGAACTTGATATTGGATTGCACCAAAATGAGCCGGCAGCCCCTCCAGATCCTCGACCAGGTTTCAGAAAGCCAGGGAAAAACTGCACCAGTCATAAAAACAGAAACCGTATTTCAAAACCTGTTTCTGGAAAAAGTATGAATGATCTGCAGGATTATGTTCCTGATTATCATCACAAGTTTAACTTCGGCACTTTCCCCACTGCTACCACAAAGAGGAAGGCTAAATGTACAAGAAGGACGCCAATCAGGATACCAAGTGGAGTACAGCAACCAACAGGCAATGGGAGTGAAGGGGTAAGGGTTTCCTTGCTGCTTTTCCTCCTGGTGTTAACTGTCATATTACGCTGATTTTTGTTATTGTTGTTGGAGGACTTAAAGTCACTGCCACCACTTTCCAAAGGACCAGCATTTATTTTTGTTTTCTTATTTATTTGTAAATGGAGGATTTTTACCATGGAGAAACAATTAAAATTGCTTTTTATGGTCTTCTATCTTGTGTCTATGGATTACAGTCCTGGACTGGATGCAAGAGGAGTTAAGGGAAAGAGTTGACACAAGCCTGGCACACGCAGCCCGAGATTTGCACTTTAAAGGGCAACAAGACATTCCTCTTTACAACTGGACATGCAAAATGGGGCGTTTCAGCTTATAAGTGCTACATACAATATTTCACTCTGTTTAGAGACAAAACAAAAAACCTCTAACCAATTTGGCCTCCTGAACATAACACATTGTGTAACTGTTCACAACAGAGAGAAATTCCTTGTTCCTTTGGCCTGTCCAGATATTGCTGGTCTTTGGGCTAATGCTGCTTAGAAGACAATCTGCAATCCAATCCCTGAAAAACTCAGGCATATTTATCTACATATAAATATATATATATATATATAGCAGGGCTCAGCTGCCATGCTACCAAAGGAAGAATGCAGAACTACAATAGGACTTGTTCAAATAAAAGATGTAAATGTTTCCTACAGGCAACCTGTTTATTTTGTATCTGTATTCACATAGTTATTTTAAGCCAATTCCCTTTCTCATTCTCTTCTTTGTCCAAAATATTCATAATTGCGTCTTTTAACTGTTTCTACAGCTATATCTGAAATCCATAACTTTGAAGGCAGAAAATGTTTGCTTTCCATTTTATAGCAAATAGGCATTATTGGCTTTGAGCTTTGAAAATATTGGCTTAGTTATCTGAGGGGGTAAACTCTGAATTAATGCAACCACTGAAAAAAGAATAGAACAACCCCTCGAATACCACCTAGGGAGAACTGAAGATTATATACTGCATAGAACAAAAGAACATTCCAGGAATGTAAAATTCTATAATTTGAGTACACAAGGGCATCAAAATAAAACAGGTCAGAGATATGAAGTGTATGTGTCGAACTATTTGTTGTTATGTAATGCACAGCCTTAGAGCTAACAGGGAGCAGAAGGTGAAAAGGAAATGTCTTCGCCAATGGGAGAGGAAGAGCGTGCTCCCAACAGTGTTAGATAGTGTAATCCCTATAGCTGGTCTAAAGGTATTCACAGTATAGGATTAAACCTCAAAACAATAATTAATAGCAGAAAATCTTAATGCATATGAAAGATATGATTCATCACCGGGTGTCTAACTAAATTATTTGAAAATGGTTAAAAAAAATGACAGTAGAAGATACCCAGTGGAAAAATGGAGATAACTATATTTAAAACAATAATACCATATAACAATGTTTTAGAGTGTTCTGATTGGTGAATGAGTTGGACACAGAAGGCAAACATTCTGCTCCTGAGTATTTGTGGTATGGCCAGTGCTGGAAGCTCTGGTGACTGTCAAAGATTTACTCCAGTTTTACATTTATGGGTGTGGGGAGGGTGCTCTTAATTTACTCCTCCTGCATATATCAGCTTTACAACAGCCTGAACCTAAGACCCAGGGGCCATATAAACTTTATAAAAGGACAAATTACATATTTTTACACTGTATAATATTTATTAGATATTTTTGGTATTCAGGTCATAATGATCCAACGAATGACCCTTCAGGTACTGTAATCTAGAATTCCCAGCACTAAAGTAATGCAAACAACACATTTAAGGTCACAGGTCACAAAATGCTTCCCTCCTCCTGTAGTCTTCCCAGTGGTACCCAAACTATCTAAGTGCAGACCTTTCTGCAGCCACAGGAATCAAAAATCAAATCAACATTTCATTCATTTATTTTAATTGATTTATTTTTTGTATTAGAAAAAAACTTGACTAAATTGAATGATAAGTCACCTCTGTTCCGGTAATAAGTAGCAGTGTTAATCAGATATAGAACAGATCTAGAGAGTGTTGCACACAATCAAATGTTATTTCCTTGTTAAAGAAATTGTGTGGAAAAAAACGAACACTGAAATAATCTATAATAAAAAATAGCCTTGGGTATATATAAACACATCTCTGTTTGCTTTTTTTATACATGGTATAAGGTACACATGAAGACACTTGCCTGACTGTTCGCATTCCTTTGCTTTGCTCATTGTTGTTAAATGTATTGTATCTGCATGCAATGATTATAAAACCTTATTACCCGGTGTGATCTGTTGACCACAATGTATTACAGTATGGAGCCTAATAATCACTTTCATTGTTTCCATGATGTGATATATTGAATCTATTGAGTCTCTGTGTGTCTATTATCCAATCAAAGAGACAAAGAAACAGCAGGAAAATTGGATTTTTCCTCTTACCTATGAGTGTTCCGAGCAGAGAGAAGTTCAAAGCTTTGCAATGTGTAGAACACACTTTTGCACATTCAGTGGCGAAGATCTTAAACAGATAACTACTGTTACCTATCTAATCAGCCACAGCAAAAACAATAACCTTTGAAAATCATGTGGAGCAAATCGCTTCCTCTGTAATAAAATATGACGGATGCGGTGTTTCTATCATTTTATCTGATAACCAAAAAGCTACATAAGGAAGTAAATCACAGAAGCATATTTATATTGGTTTGGGTTTTTAACTAAAAGAAAGGAAATGGAATATTTATACAAGTGATGGGTGGTTTTTCCCTTTCTGTAACACAGTGTACATTGCCTCATGCCATGACTTCTACATAGATACGGAGCCATCAAAGGAACATATTTTTACATTTCAGATTTTTGTTACAAGTAACTCTTTTTCCTCCAAGCTGGGATCATGTCCTTTAGTGATTGAACAAGCTCCTTACAATAATATATTCTATATGTATAGAATATATTCTATATATATAGAATTTGTTGTGATGGAACATCACCAAACGTTGGGGCATATTTTATGATGCACAGATGCACACATGATGCCTCCTGCTAAACACCTGAGTACAGGGCAAATAGCCACTTTGGTTCATATATGGACATTTAGTCAGGCGTTGAATGATCAATGATGCCTGACCGAATGCCTATACACAAACGAATTATTGGCTGAATCGAATGTCTGTCATGTACTCAGGCATCTGGTGCACATCTTTGAGTCTGTTTCTATCTTATCTTTATTAAACTAGTAAAAAATGTGTCATCTGATTTGTTCCTGCCAATTAAAGGGGAACTGTGGTCTTCCATTTTGTATGTGCCTTATGGAGGCTTGAAGCCCGGAGGCTTCAATGTTTGGATAGCCAGGAACGAAGCTCAGAAAATCTTACCTTTTTTGCGCGATCCAGCGGGGACGCTCTGACAGTTCCCTACTGCGTCCTGCTTCTGTTCTGTTATAGCGCGCATTATCGGGCATGCGCGATATAGCGCAACAGAAGAAGGAAGCAGTCGGGAACTGTCAGAGTGGCCCCGCTGGATCGCGTGAAAGGTCAGATCTTCTAAAGTTCGTTCCTGGCTATCTAAACATTGATTGAAGAATGGGAGGTATGGCATAGCTCCTTAACCTCCTGGGCTTCAATGAATGTAGAAAGGAATAGTTCACTATTGCAGTGAACTATTCCTTTAAGACGGGAGGAAGCAGTGTTTGTGGGGGGTTTGTAGTGAAAATTGAGGGTTCTCTTATGGAGGAGAGTGAGATGATCCGAGCCACGGAGTATAAGATAGACTGGAGAGGACAGAGATGACAGGCCCGGGAGACCAAGAAGCAGAATGTTAAAGTATACAAGATGGGAGTTTATAAGGGCATGCATGAGCGTTTTAGTAGTGAAGCTAGAAAGGAAAGGGCGAATCTTGGCAATATTGCGACGGAGAAAACGACACGTCCTAGTAAAAATGTGATGATGGTAGGAAAGAGAGGAGTCAAAGATATATCCAAGGCAGCATGCAGATTCAAGTGGATTAATGACAATATTGTCTGTGTATTCCAACATTACCCTCCCCTCCAAACCTAGTTCAAAATATCCTCCAACCACCTAGCCATCTTCTCCCCAAAACAGCTGCACCATCATAAATGCAGTCCATCACTACTGTAGCCAACAGAAGCCCAGTTCTCTAATAAGCCACCTCCTTACACCACCCTCTTACCCATGCATTAATACACCTAAGCTCCCGTTGCCTCCCTAGCATAGCACATGGCTGCTTTAGTATTTCTGAAAACACTACCATTGAGGTCCTTTCTTTTAACTTAAAAACTCTCGGAAATCATGTAAGGACCTCACCTCCACCTCTAACTTTGTCATTGCCACCAACATGAACGTCTCCAAACAATTTAGGATTAAATGAAAGCCTGTATTTCCTTTAAAATCATCAGACAATCACATCTCTGGCCTGCCTGTGAGAAATTAAATTTGGATAAATGTTCAAATTTCCTGCTTACAGTTGGTTGAGTGACATCACTTGACCTCTGCCCTGCCGCTCCGCCTCGGGGTAGAAGCATGCTCAGTTAAAACTTAATGCTGGGGAAAAAAAAGAAGTATCTGGGGTAAATAGGCTGGCCACATGACAAGTTGGTCACAGGAAATGTTCAAGCAGGAAGTAATATTGCTGAACCTTTCCAGCAATAACTTCTCACAAATTTTATATAGAGATGTGATTTAGGTTTTATTTTGAAGGTATGATGGAAGGATTTTTATATAATCCTAACTAGTTTGGAAGAATTTGAGATCACAGTTACCCTTTAACCTGTATGTAAAATATCAATTCAAGAGTGGACATGCACTTTAATTGTTGAATACATATGTTTTAAGATAGGCAATAAAAAAATTGAAAACACATGCTAAATAATTGGAATATGGAATTAGGGCTGTTTTCAATTTCAAGTGTGCCAGGAATTTAGACAAACAAATGAATTCAGCACAAGCAATACCTTCAGTTTTACAAGAAATTATTTTTCTTATTTCATTACCTCTTCTCTTCCACAGCTGGCCTGGATTATATGGATTATGCAAAGCCATGTTGGACCAGGGAATCTAAAAGAAAAAAACAAATACACAGTTACTGGCTGAAAAATTGGACTTGAAACAGGGGTGGAGCCAAACAGCGCATGTACCATGGTCCCTACTCAAATTCCGTGAAGGGCTAGAGAATTTCCAATGGTAAGTAACTTAAAAAGGTGTCTTTTAAAAATTATTTTTAAAATTAGGTGAAAATTACCGACATTATTTTGTTAAAAATATGGTCATACTTACTGTTGCAGCTGAAAGCTGGTGTTAAAGAGCAAGTCCAGTGTAAAAATAACTTTAGCTAGGAATAAAGATCAACCCCCCAAACCTAGATTTTGCATTAATAAAATTTTCCTAAGATGCCCCTTAAGTCACTTACCTGAACGGGTCTCTCACGGCCTGGGCGCCACCCCCTGCTCCTGTTGCTAGCTCGTTTCGAGCAAAAACAGGAGCACAGGGTTTCTGCGCTGACAGCCGTTCCCCTTCCTGGAGCAGCTGTCAGACGCAGAGCAGATGAGAAGCGGCAAGGGACCGGGTCAGGTAAGGAACTACAGGTGCATCTTGGGAAAATGTTATTAATGCGAAACCTAGTTTTGGGGGGGTTGATCTTCATTCCTAGCTAACGTTATTTAGGTATATGTATGTGCGGGTTAGATTCACCCAGAGCCACGTAGCCTCTCCCGCTACGGGAGATTTGCCCGGAGTGCTTGTGGCTCTGGGTGAATCTCCCTGTATGTGTCCTTGCAATTTTAAAAACAGTCCGTTCAGAAAAATGCAACAAAAACCGACATAGTGAAAACGAGCCCTCGTGAAATTGACCTACTGCAGTGCTATGTGCCAATTCATAAAAATATTACACAAATCTGGATTTTGACCCAAAAAGCATTGCACTTGGTACGATTTCTTGATCTACATCTTTTTATAGTTTTCATGTGTGTCTGTGTGTATTTTTTTTATGAAGTCACTATGACATCAGCTTGAAATCATAATTTTGCACAGAATTAAATTTTGACCCTAAAAAGCATTGCACTTAGTATGATTTCTTTAACTTTTAACAGTGTTCAAATTTGTATGTGTCTGGGTGCATTTAGTGATGTCACTATGACTTGATAATTTTGCATAGATTTGGATTTTGACCAAAAAAACATTGTGCTTGGAGCAACTTCTTAAAATATATCATTTACTAGTATTGAAATGTGCCAGGGTTTAATTTTTTGATGTCACTATGACATCGATGGGACATCATAATTTTGCTCCTGTTTACATTTGACCCTAAAAAGCATTGCACTTTATGAGATAACTTACCCGATATTTTAATAGTGTTGAAATGAGCAAGGAATAAATTATGGTTATTTCACAATGACATCAGCATGAAATCATCATTTTTGCAAAATTCACATTATAATCCCAATAAGCAATGCATAATGTGCGACTTCTTACCCTATATCATTTAATGCGTCAGGGTTCACTTTAGTGATGTCACAAACGACATCAGCATGACTCATCATAATTGTACAGAATTTAATTTTGACCCTTAAAAGCATTACACTTGGCGTGATTTCTTATTCTACATCTTCTGTTAGCGTTCAAATATGTCTGTGTGCATTTTTAGTGGTCACTATGACATCAGCATGACATCATTTTGCAATGTAGGATTTTTATTCAAAAAAGCATTGTACTTGGTGCGACTTGTTATTCTATTTCTTTTAATAGTGTTCAAATATGTCTGGGTGCATGTTTTAGTGCTGTCACTATGACATCATAATTTTGTACAGATTTGGATTTTGACCCAAAAAAGCATTACATCTCCTTCAAATAAATCCTTTAACAGTGTTGAAATGTGCCAGGGTTTAATTTTTTTAATGTCGCTATGACATTAAAGTGACATCAGAATTTTGCTTTGATATACATTTGACCCTAAAAAGCATTGCACTTTGTGCGGTTTCTTACCCAATATAATTTAATAGTGTTAAAATGTGCCAGGAATACATTTTGGTTATTTCACTATGACATCAGCATGACATCATTTTGCACAGATTTGTTTTTGACCCAAAAAAGCATACTTGGTGCAACCTCTTAATCTATCTTTTAAATGTGTCTGGGGGAATTTTTTTATGATGACACTATTGACCCAAAAAGAATTCCACTGGTGTATCTGTTGTATTCAATTAGATCAACTGGACTTGAAGTTTAGTTCTTGAAGACGTCTTGCTAGTCATCCGACTGGCTTTCTCAGTTCCCATATGTAGCAGGCGTCTCCGAGAAATTAAGAAGAATTTTTAAAAAACACCGTATCCCTGTCTGCTTTAAACCGAACAACACACTGAGGCAGCAATTGGTACATCCGAAAGGCCAATAACGAAACACAAGAAAAGCGACATCATATACGCAGTGCAGTGAAGAATTCTCCGATTTGTATGTGGGGGAGACGAAACAGCAACTGCATCAACATATGGCCCAGCAGAGAAGAGACAATTCCTTGGGTCTGGACCTTAGCCGTGTACCTGCATCTTAAGGATAAAGGACATACCTTTGAAAATTGTAATGTTAACATATTGGCAAAGGAACGTGACTGGTTCAAGAGAGGTGTTAAGGAGGCCATTTATGTGAAAATAAAGAAACCAAGCCTAAATAGGGGTGGGGGGTTCGACACCAACTGTCTGCCATGTACAATTCTGTTTTGACACCTTACTCTGTGCGTTCCTATAACACCTCTTAGCCACTATCCAATCACGCCCTTAACACCTGGCTGTGATATGCTAATTGGGATTTTCCAGGGTACATAATTGCCACAGATTCTTGTACAAGTCATTCTGAATTGAGAAAGCCAGTCGGATGACTAGCGAAACATCTTCAAGAACTAAAATTCCACTTGGTGCGACTTCTTTTTCTATCAGGGAGATTCAATAAAAGTTAACTACCAAAGTGAACTATTCTTTTAATGCATTGATTGAAAACCGGGAGGATAATGAGCTATGTCTTACCTCCCGTTCGTCAATCAATGCAAGTGGAGCCAGGAACGTACTTGGAGCAAACTTACATGTTAAGAGATCCTCCGCAGCAGCACTGAAGTTCCCGACCGCTTCTGGGTTTAACTATAGCATGCATTGTTTTAGAAGCCTGGACAACTAAAAAAAAGTTTGTAGGCATTTGGGTTCTTTTTTTAGGCTGGCTTTAACATATCTTTTTATGCCTGTCTGGTTTTTAATATGTAGTAGTAGAGAATTGTACCGTGTTAGCCATAGATGAAAGTGAAGACATCTTGGATATAAAGTAATACCTTTTATTGGCTAACTATAATGATTGAAAATGCAAGCTTTCAAAGCACTAGGCTTCTTCCTCAGGCACGATACAATACTGAATCTTGTAAAGCACTCTATTTTATACATACTAGAACAAAGACTTTCTGACACAGATGTTATTTTTTGCCCCCATGCCTGATTGGCAATGGCTGTCGTAAATAAAACACTAAATACACATTCAATGATCACAAACAGTAATAAAAGAATTAGCAAGGGTAAAACAAACAATCAGATACACTTCACCTCTAGTGTCCATGGAGGGTCTGGTATAAATTAGATATTTATGGGTTTGGGTGGTTAAGAGGAATTTAGTCTGATTAACTCTATATGACATTAAGATTAGAAACATAGTTAACACATAAAGTTTAGATCTTTGTTGAGTCCAGAGTCCCAAATTTTTGTATAAGTTTACTTCCCATTCTAACCTCTCCTTTTGGGATCTGAAATTTCCCATGAGCATTGTGACTTTTAGGTCTTTCAGGCTGTGTCCTTGGCCTGCAGAAATGGGCACCCACAGGGACATCTCGTTTATTGTTATTAATTGTGAATCGATGAGAGTTCATCCTTTGCGTTAGGGTCTGTCCAGTCTCTTCTACATAAAGTCCTGAGGGGCACCTAGAACATAAAATCAGGTATACCACATTGGATGATTTGCAGGAGAAGGTTCCCTTTAGTTCAAACCTATGTTGGGTTCCTGGTATTGGTATCCTGTCTCCAGTGTGGATGTACTTGCAGGTTTCACACTTTTTCTGCAAACAGGGAGATGTTCCATTTTGTGTGGGGCCTGTTAGGGAACTTTTTACAAGCATTTGTATTAAGTTAGGTGGTTGTCGGTAAGCTAGGAGAGGGGGGTCTGGGAATATTTCTAGTAATCTGTCATCCTTTTGTAAAATGGGTTGGAGTTTCTTGGCTATTTTTTGTAGTATTTCCATTTGTGGTGGTATGTAACAACAATCATCTATATGGTAATAGATGATTCAGAATAACCCATTTGGACAAGGTAGATGCATTTGGTGACATCCCTGTCACCACTGTGTTTGGTCCAATCCTAATTCCTCAATCCCAGTATTATATGTTTGCTTAAAGAAATTTTTGTAAAGAAGTCTGTGACATACTGGGGGAAGGGTCTGTAGTAAATGCCAAAAACGACATCAGTGTTTCTCAACCATTTTATCTGTGGGGAATCCTTGAATCTATTTTCGTGTTTCGGGGAACCCCAACATAAAATAATGATTAAATATTATTATTTATCTTTTTTTTCCCCGGTCATCAAATCATCAAAATACACTATTTATCCTTATGGAACCCTTGAAAAAAACAAGGAAAATCTAAGGGAACCCTTGCATAAAAACATTATTACTTATTTTTATCTCCGAGACATCAATACACCAAATGCATAATTTATACACATACAAAACATTAAATAAATAGAACTATATATCTGTACTCATCACAATGGTGGATCCATACAGTTTCTGTCACAATGTGACCCCAATGCAACCTCTCAGGGACCTCTGGTTGAAAAATGCTGGTCTACATTGTTGTCAGAACATTTGGTACACCTTATTACTTCTCAACCGGTATATTATTTTTATTATTGGATTTATACAGCGCCAACATCAGCGCTTTACAATTACATGTACACATTCTGAGGGCTTAGATATGTCTGTAGTTAGGTTTAAGCTGTTTTAATCAATTATTTACAGTTGATGAGGCTAATGTGTGTGACATCCTTCCCACTTGCAAGGTTTAAGGGGGTGGTGAAATCTATACCTTGTTTAAGTACAATTTTATATTATTTATTAATTTCTGTGTGTTCTGGAACGTAGCCTAGTAAAAGAAAAGCTTACATGTTAACTAAAAGAAGCAATCTAGAACTCCGAGTAGATAACATCAGCTTTTTTTAAAGTTAATACTATAAAAGTTATTACCAAAAAAGTTATTAGTGAATCATAATCCACTGGAATACAGAAATGATGTAACTCAGCCCCAGTCAGGGGAACACAGCAGGGAGAGCTGGACTAGGTGTGTACCACTTCCTCCTGTGCTCTGACCACAGGTGTGTTAAAATCACTTTAATTCCATTCTAAGGTTGAACATGCCTTTTAAGCCTGCACTCTGCCATTTGTTGCCACCTCCTTTGAAAGATGTACAAGCTTGTACACGTACAGTCAACAGCAGTCATTCATTGGCCAGGATGACAAGGTGACAGTGGACTTACAAAGACAGCAGCTGAAAATCTCACTTAAGGAACACCAGGAAGGTAAGGTTTTCAGTGGTTGGAAAGCTTTGTGTAGCATTTTGTGGGAGAGGTGGGCATGCCCTTTAATACAGCATGTTGGACTGCTGTCTAAAAGGCTGTTACACACAAGGCAATTTTTTGGCCAAACTGACCGATATTTTTGTATATCGATCCGGTCAAAAAAATCGCTGGGGTGTGTGCTGTCGCCGGCGACCTAGGTGAATCATGGGCGATTGCGTGGTCGCCTATGGACTGCACGGTTGGTCGCGGCAAACTGTTGGCTGCAGAAATTTTCGGCACAACACAATTTTCGACAGGGTTAACCCAGCCTAATCTTCTCCAGAAGTTAAAGGGCAATTGAAAATACTTCTGTTTAACATACCCAGGATATACACCCATGGGTGACAGCTAAAATGCTTCAGGTTACATCAGATGGAGAAGCGGTGGTTGGGTGGGTTAATTGCCCTTTAATACGCCATCTTGTTATGCACCCCCAGTACAGTAATCCCAGGTTATCCCCTGCAGACAAACTAATGGAGAAATAAAGCTAAACTCTCATTACTAACAGTTGCAGCATTGGCAGTAAATAATGTTGTATTTGTTAGTAATGCAGGTAGGTTACTTACTGGTGTTTACAGCTACTGTAGGCCTTACAGGTATTTGGCTCAATAGGCAACTCCATCTTGTCACCAATAACCACCCCCTGTCCAAGAGAGATTATTACATCAAATGGACAACGATCATATACATTAAGGAATAAACTATGTTGTCAAAACAAGACTCCTTCCTCATAATTTTCCCACAGTGACCAGCTTTATTGTTCCCACTGATACAATGTACACTCCCGCCATCTTCCTACACCCGTATTAACTTCTTAACCAGGCTTCCCCGACGAAGTAAGATGGCGCCTGTATACCCGGAAGCAGGAAGTAAACTTGACCATATCCGGTAGTGATGGCACCGAAAAGATGTTGGATTACCTTGATGTTCCTGATTTTGCTTACTATAGCCGAGTCCGATGGTGGTAAGACGAGGGGTATTAAGAAGCTGTTGGATATTGAATGCTGAGAGTGGTTAAAGACAATCTGCAGATCCAGACATTGTTCTCTGTTACCATCTCATAATCCTCTATCGATCCTCTGCAGATCCCATTAACATATATTATATATATTATTATATATATATAGGTTTTATTATTAATATATCTATATGGGTTTTATTATCAATATATCTATATGGGTTTTATTATCAATATATCTATATGGGTATTAATATATCTGTAGGGTTTTATTATTAAATTATCTATATGGTTTTTCTAGTAATATCTATACGTTATTATTATTAATATATCTATACGTTATTATTATTAATATATCTATACGTTATTATTAATATATCTATGTTATTATTAATATATCTATGTTATTATTAATATATCTGTATGTTATTATTAATATATCTGTATGGGTTTTATTATTAATATATCTATATGGGTTTTATTATTAATATATCTATATGTTATTATTATTAATATATCTATATGGGTTTTATTATTAATATATCTGTATGTTATTATTAATATATCTATATGGGTTTTATTATTAATATATCTATATGGGTTTTATTATTAATATATCTATATGGGTTTTATTATTAATATATCTGTATGTTATTATTAATATCTGATTATAAATTCTCATGGACTCCTAATGTCTTGTAGATTATATCCTTATAAACAGTGCTTAGCTATGTCATTAGTGACAAGTGTTGCTTAACTGCCCAATCATTGTCAAGACTCACTTAAGTCATATAGGAAGTAATGTACCCTCTATTTGAACATATATGTCAGTGATGTCGAACCTTGGCACTCCATTTGGAGTTGTAGTTACGAAACATCTGCAAGGCGATGCAATACCCTGATGCCACGCAGCTTACCTGCTTGAGATCCCGCAATGCAATATTCCCTTTGCGAGATTTACTGCTTTGTGGTCAGGTAAGCTGTGTCGACCTACACATCCATCAAGAAGTTTTGCATACTGATATATAGATATTAGGAGTTACATTTGAGATCCAAGAACTGTAAGATCTGTGGCCGTGTAACATTTTAAAGGAACGAAATTGAGAGAAGCACACTATATAAGTCTCGAATTGACTGCTAAGCCCCCAAAACATTGTATGCTTTGCAAATAAAGAATTAGACACTTATATAGTGTGCTTCCCTCAATTTTGTTCATTTGAATATTGTGACCCCTTGGGTAGGGGGGGAGAGGATAGCAATCCACAAAATAATACTTTGCACTCGTACCAAACGTGGGTGCTCACTCCTCAAAATAATCCAACCCTTGGTGGATAAATTTCACAGGAACGACAAATGGCAAGGGTGGCACAAAGAGTGCCACCCTTGCCATTTGTCGTTCCGGTGGAGAGGATAGCACCTATCAAACACAGGCCTTGCCACATGTGGTGTGCTTGAGTGGACCTACTGCTGTTTGAACATTTTAAATAATCCAGTATATGAAAAGGTGGGGAGACACACTCTTAGTGGATATAAACTGCTTTTATTGTGACAAGCTGTGCACAACGTTTCGGGGTTTCCCCTTCCTCAGGTGCAACGTTGTACACAGCTTGTCACAATAAAAGCAGTTTATATCCACTAAAAGTGCGTCTCCCCACCTTTTCATATACTAGATTATCCCTATACTGTTTGTGGTTAGCAGTTTGGGGAGTTCAAGCACCTTAGCGGGTTTACAACTAAATGAGTGCGAAGGGAAAAATACTTTGGATATAATTGAACATTTTAAATAGCATGTCCAGCAATAAAAGTCTCCTTACTTCCGAAAACCTTACCTTAATATGACTCTCCCATGCTGAGATATACTCACTTTTACTTCAGCCGATCCTTCGCCAAAAGTCCCGCCTCCTGTCTTGTTCTGAGTGTTTACTGCCAATCCTGGCCACGATGGTGACATCCCAGCCAATGCATGACAGTCCATACCCGGAAAAGCATGCTCTGCTCCTGTGTGCTCCCGTGTAACTGTCTCAAAACAGAAAGCTGGAGGCGTGACTTCGGCAAAGGATCTACTGAGTTAAAAGTAAGATTAAAACCCATCTTAGGTTTTGGGGGGTAAGGAGGATAAAACCACTGTTAATTTTTGGCTTGACATGCCCTTTAAGGACATTGAATCCATTGAAAGCAGCTAATATTTTACAATAAGGAATGTATTATTCAATATGTATAGACAAGCATTTTTCACCCTTCTTATTCTTGCAGAAACCTAAAATCTTGTGGAACTCCTACATAATTATAATACTGGTATATTTTTTAATAACTTGCTTTCTCCATAATCAGTTTATCGAAATACACAGTTCATACAAATATATAACCGATAAATAACAATAAAATGCACACTGCCTCTTAAGGAACTCCTAGCAATGAACTGTGTCTATTAATGTATCCCCTACTTTAAAATGTATGTATATTAGACAAATTGGAGTTAGTGATCTGTATAAAAAAATGTACATTTTTGGTATCAGTGGAGATTTTAAATTAATTAGAACCTTAGCAAGTTTTATTAGGGATTAAAGGCCTTTTCATCCTTAGCTTTGAGTGTGGGCTACCACCTGTCTATCTGTAGCCCAGTAGAGAATACTACAACATATTAGAGGCTTTGATTTTGCATTGTGTGTGTCCACTTTATTAATAATGTGATTGCAGTGACAACAACTAAACCATCAGCAAGTGTCAAGTGAATGAGTAATGTAACCTCTCATAAATTCTGTCCTTTGGCACCACCATTAATGCCATTTCATGGCTATTCTAGCAACACCACAAGATGTTCTCTTAAGTGAACAGGAATTTAGTACCTTTATGCATCTATTAATAAAGTACCCCCTGCACGTTCCCTTTAGAAGAGTAGCAAAGTGATCATCTTTCAGTTTCAAACTATGTTTATACTAGAAACATTTACATCAAATGCAAATATATTAGTTGGGGCAGGTAACTGACAATTGACCAGTTTTAAGGGTGAACATGCTCTTTAAATATAATATAAAGCTGTAGATCTATATGCAGTCTGTCTGAAATAGCTCTTGGGACACTTGCGTGTAAGGAGTAATGGAAAAGTATATCCACCCCTCTTACAATAATTTAGTATATAATAGATCACCCCAAAAAACCCATACTTACATGTACCAAAGCTGCTCCTAGACTACGAAAAGTGTCTTACTATCCCACGATCTAGTGCCGCGGCTCACAGCTACTTCCTGGTAATGGCCGTCAGTCACGGTTGTGACAGTGACGTCATGGCCAGTGGCTGACGACCATTACTGAATGAGTCTCTGCTGCTCGTGTAGCAGCAGCAGAGGCGCGTACTTAGCGGCGCTGGATCGTGGGATAGTAAGCTTTTTTCTCAGTCTTGGAGCAGCTAAACTGCAAGTAAAACGTATCCTAGGTTGTAAGAGGGGTATACATGCCCTTTAAAGGTTTATTGAATACTGAACTGCCACCCATGAAGTATGCACTGCATTATTTAGCAGGTTTCACTTGAAGGACACATGCAATAGTGGGAGCCGACTGGCGGCGCACGATGTGCATGCATGTTTTTCAGCTGAGGATATTTCTGTAAATGGGAGCTTTGTCGGGCGAAACAGACATTTAGTTGGGGGCAATCTTAAATGAACCCTGACCGAATGCCCATTTCACCTGACAAAGCGCCCATATGAGACACGATTGTCGTGGAAATGGATGTGCATACACTAAGTGCGTCGCGGGTCGACCCCCTGTGATTGCACGTTTGTATGAGCCCAAGGCTCTGCATTGCTAGGACCCAGGGAGCGTAACTTTAAATAAAAAAATCTTCAAAGCTAATGGTAATCCATGGGTAAGGACCTAGCAGTTCACCTAGCTCACCTATGCCTAGAAACATTCCTGTAACCCAGTAACTGGAGTAACTCAGTAAAAAGCTCATATTTGATTGGTTGCACCTTATTTCATCAACACTGTAATTGAATCTTTTTGATTAATTCACAATTACTATATTAAGCTGTCAGTGAATGACCGCTTACTATAGGCAATTGTCAGACATTCGTAGCCTTGTACTGCACAAAAATATGTTCTGCCACCAGAGGTAATAGCTTCTTATGAAGTCACTAATTTTAATGGGTGTATAACCTTGATCCCTGCTATGTAAGCTATAAATGAAGAGATTAAAAGAGTAACACATATCTTTAGAAGTGGTTGTTATGTATTAATTGCGCTTACCGTAAGTTGAGACCTGAAAGAAATGGAACAAACTGGCGTGTAAGAAATATAAAGCTGTTGTGTCACCTTGGCATTTTCTGTCCTGCATTAAAGCATTCTGCCTGAACCTTTTAAATTGGGGGGAACTCCTTGGAGACATAATAGCTGTATTACAAAGAAAGCTGTTTATTTTGCCTTATATACATCAGGTGCTTCTCTTTATTTAAAATGTGCAATGATCAAAGAGAATTTCAGGGCAATCTTGTCGACTGGTGTGCATTCGTTCAAAGTCTTGCGTCACCCAGTGCCTGAAAATAAAGCCGTGCAGTTGTCATCTGAAAATGCACCCAAATGCCATCCAGACTTTTGTCACTACTTGTTTCAGGGAAAGTCACAGCACAGTGAATCCCTGAAAAGCTTCCTGTGATATTGGTCTCATTTAGGGGAAATCCTGCTTGAATCCACATCAGATTTAACTTTTTTGTTTACCATGTTTAGATTTGAAGAGAGACGAAAAGGGTGGCAAACCTTCACTCCCAAACACAAAAGACACACCAGATGAAAAAGTGAATAACAAGAATGTAATACCCACCCCCAAAGACATTGGGGATACTCCACAGAAAATGGGTGATCAGTCATCAAAAACCATCACAAATCCAGATCCTAAAACTGATGCAAAAAAAGTAGGAAGTAGTTTACAAACAAATGAAGGCGGGAATATTTCCAGTTCTGTTAAAAGTAATAAGGCGGAGAAATCTGAAATTACCAAGGCACCTGAAGTAAAACAAACCGTTAAAAATGCTGATAAGAATGCTATACTGCAAAGCCAAGGTTCACCCCCCAATCACCCATTGGATCCGTTAGAGAGGAAAAAAGAGCCTCTGAAGGCTGAATCTGAAACAAAAACCACCACAATTATCAACATTGATAAAATCAATGAAAAAAATAATGTTCCAAATCTGCACCTGCTAGAAATAGAGAAGACAAAGGGGACAAAAATAGAGGATGCCTCTAGCATTAAAAGCAATGCAGACAAAGGTAAAGCTGAAGAAGATAAAGACGACAAGGTTACCAGTAATGAAGAAGATGAACCACCCGCAGATGATGATGAAGATGATGTGAAAAATATTGAAAATAATAATAAAATGCAAATTTCAGAAGACGGACTGAAAAATACAGACAAGGAAACCCAAGTAGAAAAATTGCCACAGGAAGAATCTGGAAGCAGCCATTTCTTTGCTTACTTGGTGACTACAGCTATCGTGGTTGCTGCCCTGTATATTGCTTATCACAACAAGAGAAAGGTAACTACCTGCTTGGTCTCTCTATTAGTCACATTTGTGCTTGAATAATTATCCCTCTACCTCTTTAAATGTTTTTTGAGTAATGCTATACCTGCTTTGTCACTCAGATTGCTGGAAAGTGACTTGCGGCGATTCACAAATACACATGAACGTTCATTCTGTATATGTTAGTACAATGTTAGTAAAGGCAGACGATAACAAATTTTCTATCTTGACAGATGCCAACAACAGTAGTTTGGCGACCTGTATCTATCGTTATGGCTGGTATTCGGCAAATCCCAACTGCTGGATATTGCCCATGTGTATGGCTAGATAAACTAAGACCAAAGCTGTTTGTATCCCTCCCAGTCACCCTCCATTGCAGGAGCCTCATTCACTATTAGTCAATGCCTATATTGCCTCTACCGTGGACTCTTATTTAAAGCCAGTGGCAAACTTAGGAAATTCATCAAGTAAAATTGCATTGTAGGTAGGGTAGTAGTGCAGCTGCGCACAGACATGCAATTCCAGGAGCCACTCACAGCTGGACAATGAACAGCAGTTACGGGATGTTGTTGATGATCTGACCTACCAGATCACCAGTGCCCGACCAATTGTCCATACAAAAGCCAATTCTCAGCTGTAACGGGCGTTTGTTGGACAGTTTCAGGTCGCTCCCTCTTATTTATCACTTGCCTTTCAAAGTTGTTCTTACACAGAAATCCAGCAGTACAATGTTATTTAAATTTTCACTGTGGTAGATAAATTATACAAGGACCTTGCTGAATCTCATTGGTACAGACAAAGGCAAGTCTGCATTTGGAAAACCCAATTCCAATGACCTTACCAAGGATATATATTAGATTAGAAAATATTTGCCTTTAGATCTTTTCCTTAATATGTAGACAAGCTTTATGAAAGATAGGACTGGGCATGTTCCATAGTAGAGGTGATGGGGAGTGGCTTGAATACCCTAATATTGTGATTGGTCTGTTCTCTCTCTTTTATCATTGTGTGGGAGGAGCAGGAAAACCTCAAAATCAACAACTGAAGCAAATTTTTTTGTAACAGCCAGTGTTCGATTTAAAATATGAATGCACAGTACCTGAGCACAGAGGTGAAAGTAGCAGTTCTCACACGAAAATCTGGAATATAAACTGCGTAGTGCACAGAAAACATGTCTGTGCACACCACCAATATTAAATGAGAGGGAACGTGGCAACAGCTATCACATAGCTGAATTTCTCATGGTTTGAGGGTTCTGTTGCGATTTGGATTATAGCCGTGTCATTTCTAAATGAAGGTCTCTAGCCAGAAAATCTGTTAGGTCTGAACAGTAACCTTTCTGTTTTTCCATTTACCGTTTGCATTTGATGATTTTTATGGGGGGTTTTTTGTTTTGTTTTTTTAGATTATTGCTTTTGCTTTGGAAGGAAGACGTGCCAAGGGGGGCAGGAGGCCAAATTCAGGGGAATATCAGCGTCTGGAACATAAGGTGATCACTAATGTGCATAAAATAAAATGGTTTTTGGCATTAAGGTGCAACGCCAGATTTCCTGTATTTGAGTTCAATATTTGAAGTGTCACTATACCCAAAAATGTACTTTTCTTCGCCTAAATCTATAATTCTATAACATATACTGTATATACTCGAGTATAAACCGAGTACCTAGTTTTAGCTGAAAAAGGAGAAAAAAGATATTAACTCGGGTATAAACCGAGGGGGTCAGTATTTGCCACTTAAGATGTTTGGAAACTACAACTCCCAGCATGTTTATTGGTGGGAGTTGTAGTTTTCAAACATCTTAAGTGGCAAATACTTGCAAATAGGGGTAAATCCTCCTTTATTTGTGCATACAGTATGCACAAATAAAGAAGGTTTTACTCTTATTTGTAAATATTTGCCACTTAAGATGTTTGATGTTGCCCTGGTGTCCCTGTGGTATTCTCCTACCTTGTCCGGCGGCCGCTCGCTCCACATCCTCTGCAATTCAGGATGATGTCACTACTCGGCGCCGCAAAGTGAGAGGCGCCGGGTAGTGACATCATCCGGATGCGCACTGAGAATGCGGATCACGCGGCCGCCGGACAAGGTAGGAGAAAGGTTGACTCGAGTATAAACCGAGGTAAGATTTTCAGGCTTTTTTTAAAGCCTGAAAACCTCGGTTTATACTCGAATATATACAGTACTTTTATTTTAAAAAGTCATTTGCTTTAGAGGTTTAGTCGAGTACTGTGAGTACTGACAATATTTTTAAGGGCCAGGGAGACTGAAATCTGCAAGCACTGCAAAACTTTTAAAGAAGGTAGGAAAACTTGATCATACCTCATATGGAAATTATAGTTTCACAGGTTATTTTTAGGGTATAGTTACCCTTTAAGACTTACAGGACAACTCCAGCTCCCCCCTCCCCCCATTAAAGTACCTAGGGTGAGGATCTGAATGTCTTCATCCCTGGGTTAAAAATTGTTCGGCAGCTATACACCAGTTCGCCCCTTCTGGACTTCTTGCAGAGTGCATTTTCCTATAGAACAGGTCTAGACACAGCACAGAGGCAGGGTTGACCAGACCTAGCGAGAGCAACTTTAGGCAAGTATAGCTGTCAATTATTGCAAACCCAGAGGTGAGGGCCTAATGGTTCATGTCCTCATCTTAGGTACTTCATTGGGAGAGAGAGAGGAAGGGTGATATCATTAGGCTGGAGTTTTCCTTTAAATACAAATTTATATATATTTTTTTAATTAAATTTGCAAAATTGGCAAATTATATATTGGGCCATGAGCTTTTTATTTCTCCTTCATAATAATACATCTGCTTGGCATGTAACGTGTGTCGTGCTTGGCATGTAAAGTGTAAGCTTGTAGATTGTGGTCATTCAAGTTCAATATATCCTTTGGTTCTGCTTTAACCCTTTCACTGCCAGGAGATTTTCATTTTTTTTTGCGTTAACTGCCAGAAGAATTTTCAGGATTTTGCCCTCAATCGCTTTAGACTAATTTTACAGTAGGAAACCTTGCAGTAAATCAGGAATATTATACATTGTTTTTTTCAGCACAAAGTGTACTTTAACATGGTAACAGAATTTTGTAACTTTTCTGGAAATTTTACTGGAATTATGGGTAAAATATGTAAAAAAAATGAAAAATTTGTAAATTTTCATGGATTTTTCCCATTTTTACTTATAGTTATCTTAAGGTTACGCACAAAAATCTTACTGTTTCTAAAAGCTCAGATACTCCCGAGTACAACGATACCAGATATATGTAGGTACCCGACTTTTCCTGTACAGGAGACCCCCCCCAAACTAAAACTGTTGGAATACGGGCATAAATGCCCGTTTTCCAATTCGAAATCCGATCGGAAAAATCACTTCCCGGAAATCATTTTCCAGGAAGTGATTTTTCATTCATTGGCAAAGATCAATAATTTGGTGATCAGAAGTGATCACCAAATTTTGATCTCTGTCCCCATTTTTTTTCTAAGTCTTCGCTAAGTAGCAAAGACTTAGAAAAAATCCTATTTGTGAATGGAACTTTGAGTTCCATTCACAAATGTATAGTAAAAGCTCTCAGCTTGACAGCTTGTACTATACTTAGGGACTGCAGCATGATCTCCATAGATCATGCTGCAGTACCTCCACTGGACCACCAGGGGCAGCATCTTACCTCTCTTAGGGAGACCCCGGTGACATCACTCAGCTTCCTGCTTCACCGGGGTCTCCCTTTCCGGAATGAAGACGGCTCTCCTCTGCTTCTCCACGTGGGACCAGCTGATGCCTCTAAAGGTAGGGATATCTCCCGATCCCCCCCCTCGGATTTAGACCAAACCGAGGGGGGATCGAGGGGGCTAGGGGGGCAGTTGAATGCTGCCCCCCGATGGCCCCTAGCAGGGGGAAAAAAATTTTGGGAGGGGGGAAGCCACAGATCGTATATTCACGATCTGTGGCAGGGAAAGGGTTAATGTTGGTAGTGTATCCCAAGCACATGAATGAAAAACCCTAATAGTAATATTAGTTAAGGTTAAATATGTCCATTTAATTTTTTACATAAATGCCCATGCAGTACAGTATATTGCAAAGTGCAGGCAGGGAATTGTGCGTGTTGTAGTTTGTTGTAGTTTTCAAACATAGGGAGAATCGCAGATTGGATGTTAGACTACAAAGAATGTTAAGTTATTTATGGAATCAACTGTGAATTCATCTTTATTTGTTTAGGTTGTCGGTGTTTATAAAATTAATTTTTTTACTTAAACATGTCTTTTACTTCTAGATCTGAGTTGTCGTCTCACTGCAACTGGAGGGGCCTGTCCACTGATCCCAAGGGACCTTAGTTTTGCACTGATCATTGTACATGGGGGTGAAACTAGCACTAAACAATAGTCTTTTTTTTTTTTTTAAGTTGTCCTCGGGTGTGACCACTTTAGTCTCTAAAGCTTCAAACACACAGGGGCCAACCCGCAATGCGCGATGTGTATGAGCGCCTTTTTTGGCCGTTAATCGCGTCTTGTGTGGGCGGATTATCAAAGAGGCCCGACCGAATGTTTGTTTCGGCTGACAAAACGCCCAATCACAGCAAGATTGTTGTGCGAAACTGGCGCTCATACATAACGTGCGTCACTGGTCGGTTTCCATACACACAGCAGATATTTTTGGATAAACCGATATTTTTGTCATTTTGGCCCAAAATATTGACGCTACATTAGTGACCAAACCGGACGTAAGGATTGAGCATGATGGTAAATCTATAAATCACACTATCACATCTGTGGAGGGCTGTTTCCTCTGCGACTGACAGTGTTTTATCACAGTTAACTGCACCAGCCAGGCTAAAATATCTGCCTGTGTGTATCAAGCCTAATTATAGATCACTTGGTCCCTCTGCATCTCGATTAAAATTGATCCTCACACCCTTCCATACTCAATCACATCACTCATACTTCAAAGAACAATGCTTTCTTATAATAATGAGATGATTAGTGCACCCACACATTAAACACTCCCACATACTACAAAAGTATGTTATTTCCAGTTCTGTGTTTAAAGGGGAACTGTGGTCTCCATACAAGTGGCATCTATAAGAAAGATCTCTGTCACAACTTTTAAGCAATCTTGGGATGATGGCCTTAGCTACTGTGAATCAAAAGTTGTAGGCTTTTAAAGTGAAGTTATAGGCATGTAAGTTCTACTTCCTTGTTTTTTTTTTGGTGTGACAGAAACCACATGATCGATTATTTATGAAGCGTGCAACTATTCTCTGTCCTTTCCTCTGCTTATGGACACCTCAGGGAGAGAAAAAAAATTCCTTTCAGACTAGTGGCTAGCTTTAAATATGACAAAGTAGGAATATGAAGGCTTATGAGGCAGCTGATAATGTTCTGTCACAGCAGTAGGATACAAGTGGGCATGCTTAAGCCAGAGGTTCATTGGTGATGTCACTGCTTACTGTGTAATCAAGAAGTAGCACCCCTTATACTGCTGTAAATGTATATAGATAGTAGCTAGAAGCAGGATCCTGGATTCATTTAAAAGGTAGTAGTATACTCTTTTTAAAGGGCATGTCCACCCCCAACTAAGATTTGCCCCACTGTTGAGCCCACTGTGTAGTGTTAAGAGCCTTCCTTTCTCTTCTGCTGCATATTGTTGTCCTGCGGGGCCTGAAGTACAGGAAGAGAGGGAGCCTTTCACTGTGTAATCCCATTTCTACCTCTTGCTTGGCCTCTGAGAGGTTTGGGCATGCGCAGTGTAGCCATAAATTCCTCAAACGCTAGGTTTAAAAACAAATTGGCCATCCCTCGTTCCCTCGACTGCTCTTCAGGGCAAAAACGGCAGAAGGGGCCAGACTGGCACCTGCGGCAGTAATTGGATGAGGCAATCACAGACATGGCTGCTTGTCTGGCCCCTTCAGTTCTGTGCATGGAAGCAGCAGGGGGAGGGGGCGGTAACGAGGGCTGGTAAGTACATTTAGGAGCCTATTTGGGAGGGTTAAAACCTAGCGAGAACTAGGTTAAGTGGTATTTCCAGCCTTTCTAATTATTGGTTTTGGTGGTGGAGATACCCTTTAACAGAAGGCACTTGTACGGAGATCATAGTTCCCATTTAGTACTTTAGGTAATAAATATGATCTCATAAACAGTGACAGCTTTAGTTTCCCTTCCCTTTTTAAACTTTAATGAATTGTTAGTTATACTGTGCAATATATACTTCAGCCTATTTAAAAGAGTCCTAATTCAGTTGGGACCTCCAGCTTTATTCTTTGTTTTCGATCTAGTGAACTCGGAACAATCTTCAGATGGGTCTTGCACAGAGCGTATAGACAAGTACAATAGATAACACCGCCATTAGAAGAAGCATCAGGCAGTCCTGTCATTTTTTAATTTGCCCTGTCGTGTGCAGCAGTTATGTGATAGGTGCTAAAGCCATAAGAAAAAGACTGCAGGCTTTCATTTTACCCTAACTTGTTCGTAGACCACAGATGCCCTTTAAAGGGAACCTTAATGTTGACTAACATTGCTGCTCTGCCTCAGAGAGAATATGGAGATCAAACCAATAACAGTGGTGATTTCAGAAAGCCATGGAATGAATCTTATAGCTGTGCTCCCTTCTTCCCCTGCACATCAGTAGTGTAGGTGAATGAATGGCACCCGGGTTAGATTTAGTTTAAAGCTGGGTACAAACATGCTAGATGTTTAGTAGATTACTTATGAAATCTGTAAAGGTACCCATACGCTAGTATTTTACCGGCTGCCTGAAACATGGAATTATCGGTTGGTCAGTCGGCCGGCCCGAAAAATATTTTCATGTGTACCTAGGGCATGTGCACATTTTTATAGCTTTTATTACATCAGCCCCTCTTTGCTCATATGTGAGGCACAGGAGTCCCTTTAGGGAACACCTTGTTAGCCATTTTTAATCTGTTTATCCCTGGTTTCATACAGCTTTAATACAGTCACTGTAAAGCACTTCTGCAAACCAATCAGATTTGACTTTATTCAATCTATTTTATGATGCACAAAACCTTACAAAGATATACCCTGTAGTTATTACTTGGTGAACTAGGATTTCTCGATGTGGGTGACTCAATTAGCCTGGCTAGTGTATGGAATGTGCTCTCAGTTCACTTTTTTTTTAATGTGTTGTGTTTTTATGTTTTAATTAAAAAAAATATATTTTGCTTTTAAGTAAATGGTCTTATAGAAAAATCTATTACAACAGACATAATTTAATCTATTAAAAGTTGCACCGCACCAATGTGCCAAGTATCCTACACAGAACTAGTCACATCCCCATAATATCTCAACACTTTGCTAATTACAAGAGGGTGAGAGCGTATGCAACTTGCGGCCCTAGCCGCGTATATAAAAGCACGGTATGTAAAATATAGCATGTTATTTCTCAACTGCGGCAAAATTTACACAACGGGGTTATTTTACTCAACATGGAGTTATGGTACATTACCTGGAGTTATTTTACACGATTGGACATTTTTTAACAATAACGTTTTTTAATATACAACCACTTGGGTATTTTGTCCTAAAATAACGATAATGGTCTTTATTTTATGTCCATGTCTTAAAATAATATGTGTGTTGTTAAAATACCAATGCCGATCATTATTTTACGTTTGTATCGTGAACTAAAGATAATGCTAGCTACATTTAATAATATCACAGCTCAAATGCTGTGTACGCAGTACCAATCTGTAAGATTCTGTCCGTCATTATTCAAAGATGTGGTGCACAGAGTCCCGAGCAGTCTACCTATAGATGCTATAGACTCTAAAATACTGAATGAACGTTGGGGACTGATACATACCCTACAACTGCGGCCTACTCCCTTTACTTTAGTACAGGGGTCTGGCTGAGGGAAATTATTGGGTGGCAAAGATAGTTGCCGACCGTCAACGCCCATCAGTGTCGGGAATGCTCGTTTACACGGTTAACACTTTTCTAATAAAAGGGTGATTTCGTCCCTTTACTGTTAATGTGTATACTGTGCTAAAGCCTTGTAGGTACTGATAGCTGCATAATTGGAGGATAGAAAGGTTAAGGGATTACATTTAAGGCAGTGGTATGCAAGGACTGTAAAACAATGTGAATTGAGGAGGTGTTGGGGATTATAGGGAGGCAAAAATATTACATTCCACAAATTTTATGAAAAATTGTACCTTTTAATAAAATAAATTGTACCTGTCTAAATAAAATGTTATTTTCACCTGTGGAACTTTGTGTAATGTTCTTACGACTTTCAGGTTAATAGACACCATTTGGTGACTTACCGTATATACTCAAGTATAAACCGAGGTTTTCAGGCTTTAAATGGTCAAAGTCAACCATTTTCTCCTACCTTGTCCTGCGGCCGCTCGCTCCGCATCCTCAGCGCTTCTGGATGACGTCACTTCCCGGCGCCGAGTAGGGATGTCATCCAGAAGTGCAGAGGATGGGAAGTTAGTGGAGCGAGCGGCCGCCGGACAAGGTAGGAGAAGGCTAGTTACGCCTAAAGAAAGGTTTAACTAACTAACCACCTGCTTACATATACAGCACTGTGTCAAGGTTGCAATAATACAACCCATGGTGTTCAGATAGCTGTCTATTACATGCACGAGTGAGTCACCACTGCCTGCTGACCCAGTCTTCCTGTCCTCCTTTGCAAGGCAGCCAAATAGGGAGTGGGAAAAGTGATAAGTTCCTTTCCTGATAGTGGCACAAGTGCATCTTCTGAAATAAGATGCAGAAGTTTATTAGTCAAAAGACCGCAGCATTGGGCTCTGTTACTGCAACTAAAAAAAATATGCAAAGGAGCTACCACCAGTCCAGTTCCCAATATAACCCTTATTTGCAAGTATTGGGGACTGGTTAGCACTTCTGTATGTTTTGTAAAGTGATTCTGTATGTGCAACTAAAGCATGCTGGAAGTAATAGTTTCCAAACATCTGGAGTGGCAAGGAATAGGGGGTTACTGTGTGGGATTTAAAGGGCACCTAACTAACAATAAAGAATCTTATTGTTAAAGATTGCCTTCTGATTCTGTATTCTGCTGTCCTTTTAAAGGGCAACTTAAGCCTGAAAACAATTTGGAATCAGAAGGCAGTAGTGGACATATTGTCTACCCTCGGTTTGGAGTCAATCACTTTTACTCCTTTTTCAGGTAAAATTAGGTACCTCGGTTTATACTCGGGTCAGTTTATACTTTATCAACACTAAAGGTCCCAAACAGGAAATACACATCCTGCATTTATTCATAGTTGGCAGAAAGCTAAGCCCCCTCCCTTCAGACCACAGAGCACACGGATGCCAATGTTAAACATGAAACATCAGTGCTGCGTCGTGAAACTGGGGGTGTGTCAGTGGATTTCTAAACTATTCCTGATACAGTATAAACCTGTAACCCTTTTAAAGGGAATCTCCACTGATAAATCCCCTTTTTCTATTCAGTTTTATTGAAGAACGGGAGGTAAAGGAGCTGTGTCTTACTTCACGTGCTTCAATAAAACCTTCAGGAGCAGGGAACCAAGGGAAGAAACTTGCCGATCTCTCGCTCCTCCGCCACTTCATGTGACAGGTCCCAATGGACTCTGTACTCTATGCGCGTGCGCATCACATATACACATAGACTACTAAGTACGTCGGGACCTGTCAGATGAAGCGTCGTAGGAGTGAGAGATCGGTAGGTTCCTTCCCTTTGTTCCTCGCTCCTATTATGATTATTAAAGGACATTTAATTAAAAAAATACTTTGTACATGTATTTCCATGCACTTTGGTAACAGCATGCTTTATTGTATGCAATGTGTACCATACAGAAGGTGGAGCTTGTGCTGCACTACTGGATCTGACTAATTCAATGGTTACCGGTGATTCAGTTAATTTTTGCTGCCACAGGCAGATTGGAACCAAAGGGCATGTATTAATTAGGCAAGAAATATAAAGAATTTCTTCACCTAAAGGGGAGGTTCATTTTAATTAATTTGGCTTGAAAAAGCCAAATTCCTGTTCTTTCTATTTCTTCTTCCGTTTTATTCTTCCGCTTTTTTGGACCGTATCTCCTCCCACAGTTTTTGAGCTAGAGACATGAAATTCGGTACAGACGTGCGGGGCGTTACCGCGTTATCGGCGAATTTCCGGACATTTTTTCCTATAGACTATAATGGTAACAATCCTCAAATGTGGATATTTCAAAACTGTTTTTTTCATGGTCATAAATACAAAATGGTGATACCCCCAACCCCCCACACAGACCCAGGTACACCCACCTACTGACCTACCTTTCCATTCCCATGGAAGCCATATTTAAAGGGTAACTAAAGTCAAAAAAACTAATTTAGATTTATCCTCAATAAAAGATAATTTTATGGTTGTAAACACAAAAAAGACATACCACCTCAACCAGACCCAGGTACACACACCTACTGATCTACTTATCCATTACTGTGGAAGCCATACTTTAAAGGGTAACTAAAGTCAAAAAACAAATTTTGATCAATAATCAAAAAAATTTGTTTTTTTAACCCCCAACGTGATACAGATATACACAGCTACTGACCTATCCCTCCATTACTGTTGCAGCCATACTTAAAGGGAAACTAAAGTAAAAAAAACGAATTTTGACCAATCATCAAAAAACATTTTTTTTTTTTAACTCTCAACCCGACACGGGTACACACACCTACTGATCTACTTATCCATTACTATGGCAGCCATATGTAAAGGGTAACTAAAGTAAAAAAAAAATAATTTTGACCAATCATCAAAAAAGTTAGTATTTTATCCCCCAACCTGATATGAATACACACACACCAACTGACCTACCTTTAATGCATGTGACCTATTTAAAGGGTAAGTAAAAAACAACAATGTTCTCTTCATTGACATTATTGAGTTTTAAAATCTGCAGCACAAACACACAAATTCCCTTCCAAAATGCAGTCTTTCAAGCCAAATTCAAAGTTTATACTTAAACATTCCCTTTCTAGCTATTTATATTACACATCTAGGTATTCCAAATATTGTCTCCATTTCTGGAAAATAAACCGTTTTTATACCATTTGCTGTGGTCAGTAGTGAGCTATTTCAGATTCTGCAACAATCCTTTTTCCCATGATGCACACTTCCTTGGAATGTTCCCAACGGGTAATTTCTACTGATTTGTTGGATGGGTTGATTTGGTTGCTCAGGGGCTGAGACCATAACAGATACTATTAGGGGTCCTGCAAACATAAGTCAGCACTTTGGAAACATTTATTTATACGAAGAGAATTAACAGCAGATAATATGGCCGTTGAAATGAGCAATTACTATTTTTTTTCTTGAAAACAAATGTATTTGTGCTGGATTTCTCCTTTAAGCAACATACCTTATCCTAATGGAACTCCCCACTGTCCATGATAGCAGGAATCGCTCCCTTGGAAATCCTGTATTGGTGAACTAGGATTTCTCGATGTGGGTGACTCAACTCCTTTAAGCAACGTACCTTATCCTAATGGAAACATGAGATTTTTTGCTATTTAGTGCTGGGCTGAAACATTAGTAAAATATCAATGGAACCTCAAGGAGTGATACTAAAGCCTAGTCTCACCGACTCTAACAGGACTAGAGATGGCTGAACTTCATAAAGTTCGGTCCGTTTTCGAACTTCTAAGAAAGTCTGGAAACGGACCTATTAAAGTCAATGGGGGGTAAATAGTTTGCAAAGTTCGAATGAACAACCAGTGGCACTACAAGGACCCGAGTAAATGGGCACCATAATGTAATGTGGTTTACTGAAAATGTACCTAACCTGGCCCACAGACAGTCTTCAGGGGTGTTAATACCAGTGGAGCAGACCTAGGCAGGGGGGCCCCAGGGACAGGGATGACATCTTGAATATTCGTCAGCTGGTACCACAGGTTTGGTTGAAGGTTTGACCAAGCCTTCTGGGAAATTGTACTCCACTAAGATGTAGGCTGGGTACACACCAGCCAATATTTTCGGCCGACCGACCAATTCACAAAAAGTCCCTCCCTGTGTACCCAGCCTTAGGTCATGTGCTTGCTTGGTCATGTGCTAGTAAACTAGAGAGTGAGCTTCAAGCATCCAGGCCACACAGGAGAAGCTGTCAACTCATGTAGCCAAACAGGCAAGTACCAGTAGGTTAGGACCCAGTTAGAGAGGGCACCTTGACATTGTGACTGGGCTTAAAATAATTTGGCCAACTTATTGAACTAATTGCTTTTATTTATCCAGGGTTTAGCAGACTGTTTGTTGCAGCAACCTTATGGAGGTAGCCAATATGCAATTAGAATTGTTTGTGCACTAGAATCCATCAGCTGGTAACCACCTTTATTATCTGTAATGTTTTCTAACCAGCCTGAAGGGACAAATAGTGTTGAGATGACACATGGCTACGCATATTTATGGATCGAAACATAAGTAAACAAATGCAGTCATGCTGCTAAAAGCTGGCAAACAAATTATCTTACTACAATGGAGATGTGGCATCTTCCCTGGAGCAGGTGTAAGTTAAAGTACCGTAAATGACACTTGTGCTATGTGAAGAATTTAAAGCAAAAGGAGAAGGACGAGCAGGAGAAACAATGGGTTTGGTGTACAGTTAAAGGCTTCCGGTGTATAAAATGTTTGTGTCTGTCACTTCCCAGTAAACAGAAGATCTGAGGGATTCTCCTGATATTGCCTCTGTGTCAGGGGTGTCAAACTCAATCATATAAGGGGACAAAATCAAAAAGACAGACAAAGTGGTGGGCCGAATTACTTAGCAGGTGTAGGATTGGGACTCTGTCACGCTTGTGCCTGGTGCGGGATCTTGGCAGGGAATGGGTGTGAAGCACACTGTTTTGAATTGGGACCTCTGCCTATGGCACTAATGTGGAACACCCACCTTACACTTCTGGCACAGTAATGGAATCGGTAACTCCAATGGAAGGCTCTTTGTCACACCTCCCTCCACTACCCAGTGCCGGGCTAGATATGTGATCAGTTGTTACAGCGGTGACTACATCAAAGTCTTACTATGCTGCTATCCATTCGTGCAGTCCCAAGCAGCGTCGATACCACAATCAGCTCTTTTTAAACAGTTGATCGGGCTCACCTTTACTAAGATAGGTGTGATCAGCTGTTTAAAAAGAGTTGATTGTGGTATCTAGCAGGCAGATCTATAGTTATGACGCTGCTTGGAAGGGCAAAAATGGATAGCAGCATGATAGATCTTGGATGCTGTATAGTCACCGGGGGCCACAAACAACAACCAGAAGGGCCGGATTCGGCCCGCGGGCCTTGAGTTTGACACGTGTGCTCTGTGTGCATGGAGAACATGTCATTCTGAATGGCCAATAAAAAGCTGATATTGTCAGGCCCGACAATGTGTACCAATCTCAACACCAAGTGGGCATGCACCCTTACCTGGGTTGGCAAATCATTTAATCTGATAGGGACATAATTAATACATGTAATTAGCAGGGCTGCACTGAATACAAAGTGACTGCAATTAACATTAATTCTAACTCAGCTATGTTGCATGTGTTTTTAATAGGTGTCCCTACCATCTTCACTGGCAACGCTGTATTGGCTTTTATGTGTGCTTGTGCTGAACTCACCACTGTCCATGATAGCAGGAATCGCTCCCTTGGAAATCCTGTATTCAGTGGCCTAAATAGAAATCACTGGGCCCCCAGCAATACTATGATAGGGCCCCTTTCCCTGCTTCATCTACAGTGGCTTTCTGGGAGAAGGCTGTATCAGTAGAGATGGACTAGAACTCGAACTCTAACCTGAGTTCGACCCAAACTTTAATAGTTCGGGTCGACAAACTTAGACTTTTCGGACAACAAAGGTCGAACTTCCAAACTTTTTCCGAACTCACGGATCTATTTTCGATAATTCTTGAACGTTTGATTTTTCGAATTCAGAAATCCTTGAATGTTCGAGAATTATCGAAAATAGGTCCGTGAGTTCCCCCAATCGTACCGTGATCAGCAGTTATTAAACAGCTAATTGCGCATAGTAAGTAAAAGTGCTGCCGGTACGCTACAGCAGTTTTACACATATAATCGCACACACTTTTACTTACTATGACCAATCAGCTGTTTAAAAACTGCTTATCGCAGGGATTAGCCAAAAGAGAGGGTGTGTGTCAGGGACCTGGTTTTCCTGCAGCTCAAACCGGGACCCCCATCCCCAGCACTTATAAGTGCCTTTGTTGGGGCTCCTGCAGCTCGAAACCAAGGCCCCCATTGGCTCTTAGAAGAGCCTTTCGGATAAGGGGATCCTAAACCTTTAAACCAGGACCATCCCAGGTCCTATAAAAAGGACCTTTTCAGGTCTCCTGCGTCTTCTTTCCTCCGAGACAATATCAACAGCGACACCAATGCCGCCAATATCACTGGTGCAGGGCGATGTCACTGCAGCCGCCAGTGACACAGCCAGTCACGATGATATCAACGGAGCTGATGACTTTTGAGTTCTGTGCAAGTTTGCACCTCTTTATGTAGGATTGCTGATGGACCAAATCCGATTGTGATTGTTTAAGATTTCAATCCTAGCAATCATATGATCACACATTAACAAATCATATTTGAATATTTTATTAAAATATAATTGGTTTAATTGTGACCATATCATTGCTAGGATTGAAATATGTGACTATATGATTACTTAAGATTTCAAATCTAAAGCAATCACAATTGGATTTGGTCCTTCAGCAATCCTGTATAAAGAAGTGCAAACCTGCGGAGTTGATGTCGCCAGCGATTTTGGAAGACGGCACTGCGCCAGAGACTAGAAAAGGTTCTTTATAGGACATGGGGTTATCCAGGTTTTGAGCTGTTGGACCCCCTTATTAGAAAGGCTCTTATAAGAGCCACAAGGACTATTCTGAGAGCCAATAAGGGTCCTTATTTCCAGCTGCAGCCTGAAGGACCCCCAACAAAGGCACTTGTCAGTACCGCAAGGGCACTTCTAAGTGCCAAGGACGGGGGTCCTGACTCTAGCTGCTGGACCCCTTAAGCCCCAAAAGGCACTTGTCAGTGCCACAATGGCACTTCTAAGTGCTGGGGGGGCTTGAGCTGTGGGACCCTTAAAGCCCCAAAAGGCCCTTCCCAGGACCACAAGAGCACTTATCAGTGCCAGGAAGGGGGTCCCGGTTTGAGCTGCAGACCCCTTAAGTCCAGGGCCACAATGGACCTTCCCAGGTTGAGCTGCGGGACCCACCGAAAAGCCTACTGACTTTCGAGAATTTCTGAAAGAGTTCGGAAGTGAAAGACTGAAAGTCCACTTTTTCCTGTTCTTCCGGTATATATGTGTTCCCTAGACCATTTCCCAGGTTCCAGAGCCATTTACAGTAAGGTGCCATTGCTATTTTAACTGTATCACACTAGATCTTTTCAAACTATTTGACTCCTATTGACTTTAATGGGTTTGTTTTCGAACTACAGAACTTTAGAACTGGGAACTAGGAATTCAGCCATCTCTATATATCAGTCACAGGAAAAATAAAAAGATGGGCTCACCTGGTATGGCCCTACCTTTACTTGTTCCTGGTTTATGTTAAAGGGCATGTCCACCCTTTTTAACAACTTTCAGCCACTAATAGAATAGGTTCCCCCAGCCCCAACCGCCATAAAAATAATTTAAGAAAGTGCCCCGATCTTTACTTACCTTCCCTCTCTCCTCCGACGCCCGGCCCGGCCTTCTGCTTGCAAGACACTGCAAGCAGGGGGCAGGACCGGCAGCCGCGTCCCTGATTGGCTGAAAGGCAGCCAATCACGGATGCGGCTGCCGGCTTCTCAGAATGCCGGTGGAGAGAGGGAAGGTAAGTAGAGTTCTGGTCACTTTCTTAAAATTATGTTTTTGTGGTTGGGGCTGGGGGAACCTATTCTATTACATGGGCAAGGGGTTTTATGCTAGGGGGAGGGATAGCAAAACGGGTGGGAGAGGGAGAAGGGCTGCAGTACGCATGCCAAACTTCTCCCGGAGGCCAGGTAGGAGGCAGAGTCCTATATGGACTCTGCTATCCTCCTGGTGGGCAGTTTTTGGGACTTTGGGGGGGGACTACAGAAGAACCATATGGAGCTGGGATGTGAGGTAAGGATTTTACTACACTACATGGTGGGGCCAGTAGTGAGGGGGATTATAGTTTTGGGGGTGGACATGCCCTTTAAAGACAGCCAACATTGTTATGCAAACCCAAATTTATTCTAGTATTGCTGTTGCATGCCAACCTTTAGGAAGATTTTGTTCCACTGTGTTAACATGGCTGTTTCATACATTTTAAACAAGCCTAATATGATGTCTCTAGCTTCCCTGGATCTAATGTTATAGGCTTGTAAAGTTACAGTCCCTGGACTGTCCTGTCTATCTGAGTCTCGGTTGCAGTCACTTGATGTTCTGTGTAAGAAGCTCTACCCCCAAAAATGAATCTTTTCTGAAACTATTTACAGACCTGCCACCATTCTCAATCTCTGTCCTTTCTTCTACAACTATGGAAAGGAAAAGTTTTCTTTTCAGGCAAAATGATTTAGAGGTTTGGGGACGGGGCTAATGATGCAGCTAAAGATGCTCTGTCTAAGCAGTGGGCATGCTCCAGGCTCAAACATGGAGGCAGAGCCAAAAATTCTGGTGATGTCACATATCCACCATTTATACTGCTGTAACTTTGGATAGACTGAAGCTAGATGCATGATCCTGGAGTCATTTAAAAGGTAGGAGTGTGCCCTTTATAATAAAAGCCACTTGTATGGAACCCACAGTTCCCCTTCAAGTATGTTCCCTGTGCTACTTCTCAGATTTCTATCCATTTTTACATTTAATTTATGGAATGAGACTTTAATATTCCTTTGAAATAAAAAAAAGAAAAAACTCAGTTTTGCCTCCCATAGACGAATCAATGTGATTAGTTTCAGTCTTTACAAACTATTATAAAATGTCTCTGTGATTGGTGCAGAGCTTTCTTCCTCTTTAGTACATTATTCTTGATTGATTTCATGTCATGATCATTTGGGCCATCCCGTGACCAATTTGCACAAAAAAACCCCATGATGATGAATTGGGTACAAGGGTGAAGGGTGTGGAGCTTAGAAACCTTGTGACTATTATCAGGCTCTACATTATCAGTCTCTACCAGCAAACAACCAGACAATCACACTGCAGTAGGTGCTTAACATACACACAGTACATTTAATGTTGTTATACATTAGGACGATTTTACTTATCCGATCGAGCGACCCCACGACATTAGACTGATCCTGCCAGAACCAACATGCAATCGCAAATTCCAGACTCTCTGCCCCCATCCAGCCTCCTGCCACCTTCCGCTTAGGAGACACAACATCTGGCACACAACTGGCTGGGTACACAACTGATCCATTACAAATCCTGTATATGGTACGCTCCTTTATCAGATTTGCCAGACCGTCAATGGGGTCCTAACTGTGGGACTCTTGATTTGTCCCCTGCCGAATGAAACAGTGAAAACTCTTTTAGGCTGGGTACATGCAAGCAGATTGTTCGGCCCAACCGACCGGTATTTCCGAGTATCAGTCGAGTCAGACTGAAAAATCTGTGCTGAATTCTTAGGCGGCGGCAGCGACCGGGCGAAAGGGAGATCATTGGGGACTGTATTGTAAATACCTAAACCAAAATCCTAAAGGGATCACTATCTATACATCAAGGGATACACCTAAACAATGGATACACTTTAGATACAAAATAGGTATTCAATTAAATCAACTGGACTTGAAGTTTAGTTCTTGAAGACGTTTCGCTAGTCATTCTACTGGCTTTCTCAATTCAGAATGACTTGTACAAGAATCTGTGGCAATTATGTACCCTGGAAAATCCCAATTAGCATATCACAGCAAAGTGTTAAGGGCGGGATTGTATAGTGGCTAAGAGGTGTTATAGGAACGCCCAGAGTAAGGTGTCAAAACATTGTACATGGCAGACAGATGGTCTCTACCACCTCTATTTAGGGTTGGTTTCTTTATTTTCACATAAATGGCCTCCTTGACACCTCCCTTGAACCAGTCACGTTTCTTTGCCAATATGTTAACATTACAATCTTTAAAGGTATGTCCTTTATACTTAAGATGCAGGTACACGGCTGAGTCCTGACCCGAGGAATTGGCTCTTCTGTGCTGGGCCATACGTTGATGCAGTTGCTGTTTGGTCTCCCCCACATACAAATCAGAGCATTCTTCACTGCATTGCACTGTGTATATGATGTAGCTTTTCTTGTGTTTCGGTATTGGGTCTTTCAGATGTACCAATTGCTGCCTCAGTGTGTTGTTCGGTTTAAAGCAGACAGGGATATGGTGTTTTTTGAAAATTCTTCTTAATTTCTCGGAGACCCCTGCTTCATATGGGATGACCATGTTCTTTCTCCGGTCTTGCTTTTCCCCTTCACTGTTGGTATTCGTGTTCTTTTCTTTCCTTCTACTTCTTTTGACAAAGGCCCAGTCTGGATATCCACAAGTTTTAAGGGCTCCTCTGAGATGTTTCATTTCTTTAGCCTTCGCCTCTGTGCTAGTGGGGATGTTCTCAGCTCTGTGTTGCAGGGTTCTGATGACACCCAGCTTGTGATCTAAAGGGTGGTGGGAGTCAAACATCAAATACTGATCTGTGTGTGTTGGTTTTCTGTAAACCTCTACTTCCAGTTTACCATTCTCCCTGACTTCGACCAAGCAGTCCAAGAAAGCCAGTTTGTTGTTTTGTACCTCTTCCCTTGTAAATTTGATGTTCTGGTCTACCGCATTAATGTGTTCTGTGAAAGCTTGTACTTCCTTCTGGTGGATTTTAACCCAGGTGTCATCCACATATCTGAACCAGTGGCTGGGTGCTACAATTAAGGGTATACAATATCCTCATCTCTGCAACAGATATTTATAACTATTTCTAAATGATACACCGTTAATTGTAAACCAAAATATTACACCTGTGTTGGTGTGGGAAACTCCCTCTTCCAGTGCTGCCTCATGGTGATTACTGAGCATGCTTGCCCCCATAAAAAAGTTAGGTTAGAATGAAGGGGAAGTGATTAAAAGAGGAAGGGGGATACTGAGCCTGACCAAACCAAGTACTGGATTGAAGGCATGCAGCAACACACACAGCGTAAGTGCTATTTACACAAACAGATTTATAGATCAAGAATGTCTACTATTTTTTCAGTATAGTTGCCCTTTAAGGGAAAAGGCCAATTTCTAAATGCATGTTCAAATGCAGAAAGTCTGCCAATGCAAATGCAGAGCAATAGCAGCTGTAAGGATGTCTACTAATATTTGAACTTGCTTTGTATTGACTTGCTCAGAGGTCAGTTAGCATTGAACTACCAAGCTTGATTCCCCACGTGACAGGGAACTGAATAAATACAAGCTGCCCTGAGTGTTATGGAGAACTCTGGGGTTTGCGTGCAAATGCAGTAGGACTATTAATAGGATATTAATATGATAGCCAATTAGAGAGATAAATAGTTAAAGGACTTAAAGTGTAATTAAAGGAGAAATAAACAACAGTTAATATCAACAATTTTTAGTGTAATCAATCACTGAATGGCTGGATTTGTCACTTTATAATAATCTTAACTTGTCTCCACCCCATAGACCTATATGGAATAGACAATATGGCAAATGTCATTAAAGTTAATCCTATTAAAAATCAGATAGTGTTATTGCCTTTATGCTTAGTTTTTAATTATTCAATAATTCAATTAATTCAATTATGAATGTTTTTTTTTTATATATTCTGCTTTCCTTATTTCTTATACAAAACTAGGACAAGGACCAGGGCACTACTAATATTACTGTACCAGAGTTTATTGGTGTTCCGACCTGCATGGTCTTTATGTGAAATGTCACTTGATTAGCACATGTACAATGCAGTTTTGACATGTTTTTTATTCTTGAGTGTTTAGGACAAACACCCTGGGAAAGTCCTATTGGCTATTGGTTTCCTTCACCTCATAACCAGCTGCAACAGAAAGTACTTCACATGGACATGCCACACATGTAACACTCACTGTTGACCCCTTATAGTACAGGGAGCCAACAAATCTTTGGTCAGAATGTTTCAATCTCTCAGCCAACAGTCTAATTCCATCGGACTTGGTGTTATTGGCCCATTAATGATACTGTGTGTACCCAACTGAAAAATTATTACATTGATTCTTACATTGTGACCTCCCAGTCTAAATAAATATTAACAAGTAAAATGCAAGATTTTACCTGACATTTTCTTAATTGCTAGTAGGGGCCATATAATACACAAGAGGCTCAAAGTAAATGTAAGTCTTACATATACACTGAACGTTCGTTAATTAACGAACGTTCGGCCATAGAATACCATTCGGTAGTAAACTACTGCATGGTATTCTATGGGGATCTTAAAGGACAGCTCCACCCTCATAAGAACATCTTTTAGAAAGAATGGCCTCTTTAAAATATGTTGATATATCATAGTTTGTCCTATGAATTCATTACTGTGTGCCTGCTATGCTTCTGGAGGCTTCATTGGAAACTGAGCAAATAAGAAACCTGTACTGAGCCTGTACTGAGCCTGGGCATGCTCAGAAGAGGCAGACAGGGGATTAACATTCAGTCATTGGCTGTGATGTCAACTGTCAAATCCATAACTGACAGTTACTAACTGGAAGAACCAGGAAGCAGAAACAGGGGACAGGACATTGTGCAGGATTTCAGGTTAGACTTATATATTTCAGATTTCAAACTATTTCCGTTTGGGGTTTTGGGGGGTGATTTACCTGTATGTAAGTTTTCGTTTTGGGGCTGGACTTGCCCTTTAAATCTATGATTGCATTATTTTAATTCAGGATCGTTATCTTTAACTCAAGGGAGGGAGAACTGGGGGCTAGGAAGGATAGACAGGTGGTAGTGGTAGGGGATTCTATTATTAGAAGGGTAGATAGGGTAATCTGTCGCCAGGACCCTGCATGCCGAACAGTGTGTTGTCTGCCTGGTGCTAGGGTTCGACATGTGGTGGATCGTGTAGACAGATTATTGGGTGGGGCTGGGAGTGACCCGGCGGTCTTGGTTCACATTGGTGCCAATGACAAAGTTAGAGGTGGAGGTGAGGTCCTTAAAAATGATTTCCGAGAATTAGGGGCCAAGTTAAAAGCAAGGACCTCCAGGGTAGTGATTTCAGAAATACTACCGCAGCCACGTGCTACGCTAGGGAGGCAACGGGAGCTCAGGAGTATAAATGCGTGGCTAAGAGAGTGGTGTAAGGAGATGGGGTTTGGGTTTTTAGAGAACTGGGCTGACTTTTCTGTTGGCTACAGGCTCTTTAGTAGTGACGGATTGCACCTCAATGGTGATGGTGCAACTGTTTTGGGGGAGAAGATGGCTAGGGGGTTGGAGGAGATTTTAAACTAGGTATGGGGGGGAGGGAAAGTTTAACTACACAGGGGTAGATAGAGAAGTTAGGGATCTGGGGGCTAGTAACACAATGGAGGGAGGAGAAGGAGGAGGGGGGAGCATAGAGGATAAGGAGGCATGTACGACCATGTATGGAAGTAAATCAATTGATAATCTAAAATGTATGTTTACAAATGCAAGGAGTCTGGCTGGAAAAACCGGCGAACTTGAAATAATAGCGTTAAAGGAAAGGTATGATGTAATTGGTATAGCAGAATCATGGCTTAATGATTCACACGACTGGACAGTAAATATTGAAGGGTACTCCTTATTTAGACATGACCGAGTTAATAAGAAAGGAGGAGGAGTATGTATGTATGTTAAACAGGAATTGAAGCCAAATTTAAAAGATGGAATAGATGGGGGAGCAAACGATGCGGCAGAAACATTATGGGTGGAACTGTGTACAGGAAGCAAGAAGGTGGGTAAATTAATTGTTGGAGTGTGTTATAAGCCGCCAAATGCCGGGGAAGAGGTGGAAATGATTCTCCATATGCAGTTGGCGAAGGCTGCTGGTATGGGGCATGTTCTGGTTATGGGGGATTTTAACTACCCTGAAATAGATTGGAGTAATGGAACTGCCAGCACCTCAAAAGGTATAAAGTTCTTAAATTTCCTATATGAGCATTTTCTTTCACAGATGGTAGAAGTTCCTACTAGAAAGAATGCGTTGTTGGATCTGGTGATATCTAATAACCCAGAGCTCATTTTGGAGATGAAGGTAATGGGAAGCTTAGGGAATAGTGACCATGATATAGTGTCATTTAATATAGGTTGCAGAAAACTAAAGTGCACTGGCTTAACAAAAACTTTTAACTTTAGGAAAGCTAATTTTATGCTTTTAAAGGAATCGCTCCTGCTCATAGACTGGGGGGAACTGTTTCTAGGTAAAGATACTGAGCAGATGTGGACCACTTTTAAAGGGATATTAAACTATAACATTTCCAAATCGGTACCTTTAGGAAACAAGTGTAAAAAAATTAGGTCCACTCCTGCATGGCTTAATGCTCAGGTAAAAAGGGAAATGGAAAAAAAGAAAAGGGCTTTTAAAATTTTGAAAGCAGAAGGCACAGAACAGGCTTACAGGGACTTCAAAAGTTGTAATAAAGAGTGCAAGAAAGCAATTAAACTAGCTAAAATAGAAAATGAAATACGGATTGCCGAACAAAGCAAGTCCAACCCCAAGATGTTTTTTAAGTATATAAATGGTAAAAAAATGAGGACTGAGAATGTGGGACCATTAAATAATGGAGCTGAGGTGGTTGTAGAGGATGCCGAAAAGGCTAATCTGCTAAACCGTTTTTTTACATCGGTTTTTATTGTTGAGAATCCTTACAGTAGGGATTGTAACAATGTGCAGGGAGGAAATGAAGAGTTTTCACATTGGATAACAGAGGATATGGTACGGAATCAATTAGACAAAGTTAATATCAATAAAGCGCCAGGACCAGATGGATTGCATCCTAGGATTTTAAAAGAGCTTAGTTCAGTTCTAGCAAGACCACTGTGTCTCATATTTTCAGGTTCGCTTTTGTCTGGGGATGTGCCGCTGCATTGGAAAAAAGCCAATGTAATACCAATATTCAAAAAAGGTAGTCGTTCACAGCCTGGTAACTATAGACCTGTAAGCCTAACATCAGTGGTAGGGAAGGTGATGGAAACTTTGTTAAGGGATCATATCCTTGACTTTGTCTCCAGAGATCATCTTATTAGTAGTAGTCAGCATGGATTTATGAGAAATAGATCATGCCAGACAAATTTAATTGGTTTTTATGAAGAAGTGAGTAAGAAGTTAGATTCAGGCACAGCTGTGGATGTGGTATATTTGGATTTTGCAAAAGCCTTTGATACTGTGCCACATAGGCGACTAATGTATAAACTGAGGACTGTTGGCCTTGAAGAAAACATTTGTTCATGGATAGAGAACTGGTTATTGGACCGCAAACAGAGAGTGGTGGTTAATGGAGCTACATCTATGTGGGCTAAAGTTCTAAGCGGAGTTCTCAGGGTTCTGTACTGGGGCCGCTTCTGTTTAATCTGTTTATAAATGACTTAGAAGGGGGCATTGAGAGCAAGGTCTCTGTGTTTGCTGATGAAACTAAATTATGCAGAGCTTTGGAAACTTCCATGAGTGCAAGTGCTGCAAGCAGACCTAGATAGATTATCAAAATGGGCAGCAGAATGGCAGATGAGATTCAATGTTGATAAATGTAAGGTGATGCATTTGGGATTTAATAATCCCTGTGCCACCTACCCATAAATAACTCTGTGTTAAGTGCATCTGAAAGGAAAAAGATTTGGGGGTTCTGGTAGATAACAGACTTGACTGTAGCAAACAATGCCAGGTAGCAACAGCTAGAGCTAGCAAGATATTGTCTTGTATAAAGAGGGGAAGGAATCAAGAGAGAAAAAATTATTCTCCCTATTTACAAGGCACTGGTAAGGCCACATTTGGAATATGCGGTGCAGTTTTGGAATCCCATATACAAAAGGGACATCTTGGAAATTGAAGCAGTTCAGAGAAGGGCAACTAAATTAATAAGGGGAAGGAGGGGCTTGAATATGCAGGCAGATTAGACAAGTTAGGGCTGTTACATTGGAGAAGCGGCGTTGCGTGGGGACATGATAACCTTATACAAATATATTAATGGCCATACAGTGAACTCTCTGGTGCATTGTTCACTAATAGGTCATATCAGAGGACTCTGGACATCCTTTAAGGTTGGAAGAAAAGAAGTTTCATCTTCAGGTTGGAGAGGTTTCTTTACAGTGAGAACGGTGAAACTGTGGAACTGTCTTCCAGCGGAGGTGGTAATGGCAAGTTCATTGAATAACTTTAAAAAAGGCCGGATAAGTTTCTAAAACTAAAAAATATTGAGAATTACTGGTATTAATGCATATAGATCTGGTTGATCCAGGGATACTTTCCGATTGCCGTATGGAGTCAGGAAGGAATTTTTTCCCCCCTTTTTTAGCTGGGGTTTTTTGCCTTCCTCTGGATCAACTGTTAGGTAGGGTTAAAAAAAAAAAAAAGATAGGTTGGACTTGATGGACGAATGTCTTTATTCAACCTTAATTACTATGTTACTATGTTACTATGTTACTAATTTACGGTAACAATGGTAAAATAAATATCAGCTTAATGATCGTTAAAGGAGCAACATCTCTAAAAATCAATACTGTGCCTTTATGAATATTGCCCCTGGTTGATTGCTAAAAGTGAACTATTCCTTTAATGGATTGACCGGGAGGTTAAGGAGCTATTGTTGGCCTGGGGGCTGCAAATCAAAAGCAACAAGAAAAATTCAGAATTAATATTTCCCTTTGCTTATGAAGGTTCTCATTCATCCAGGTCATGGTATATCTGTTGTATTCAATTAGATCAACTGGACTTGAAGTTTAGTTCTTGAAGACATTTCGCTAGTCATCCGACTGGCTTTCTCAATTCAGAATGACTTGTACAAGAATCTGTGGCAATTATGTACCCTGGAAAATCCCAATTAGCATATCACAGCCAGGTGTTAAGGGCGTGATTAGATAGTGGCTAAGAGGTGTTATAGGAACGTCCAGAGTAAGGTGTCAAAACAGCATTGTACATGGCAGACAGATGGTGTCGAACCCCCCCACCTCTATTTAGGCTTGGTTTCTTTATTTTTCAGATATGTGGATGACACCTGGGTTAAAATCCACCAGAAGGAAGTACAAGCTTTCACAGAACACATTAATACGGTAGACCAAAACATCAAATTTACAAGGGAAGAGGTACAAAACAACAAACTGGCTTTCTTGGACTGCTTGGTAGAAGTCAGGCAGAATGATAAACTGGAAGTAGAGGTTTACAGAAAACCAACACACACAGATCAGTATTTGATGTTTGACTCCCACCACCCTTTAGATCACAAGCTGGGTGTCATCAGAACCCTGCAACACAGAGCCGAGAACATCCCCACTAGCACAGAGGCGAAGGCTAAAGAAATGAAACATCTCAGAGGAGCCCTTAAAACTTGTGGATATCCAGACTGGGCCTTTGTCAAAAGAAGCAGAAGGAAAGAAAAGAACACGAATACCAACAGTGAAGGGGAAAAGCAAGACAGGAGGAAGAACATGGTCATCCCATATGTAGCAGGGGTCTCTGAGAAATTAAGAAGAGTTTTCAAAAAACACCGTATCCCTGTCTGCTTTAAACCGAGCAACACGCTGAGGCAGCAATTGGTACATCCGAAAGACCCAATACCGAAACACAAGAAAAGCGACATCATATACGCAGTGCAGTGCAGTGAAGAATGCTCTGATTTGTATGTGGGGGAGACCAAACAACAACTGCATCAACGTATGGCCCAGCACAGAAGAGCCAATTCCTCGGGTCAGGACTCAGCCGTGTACCTGCATCTTAAGGATAAAGGACATTGAAGATTGTAATGTTAACATATTGGCAAAGGAACGTGACTGGTTCAAGAGAGGTGTTAAGGAGGCCATTTATGTGAAAATAAAGAAACCAAGCCTAAATAGAGGTGAGGGGGTTCGACACCAACTGTCTGCCATGTACAATGCTGTTTTAACACCTTACTCTGGGCGTTCCTATAACACCTCTTAGCCACTATGCAATCCCGCCCTTAACACCTGGCTGTGATATGCTAATTGGGATTTTCCAGGGTACATAATTGCCACAGATTCATGTACAAGTCATTCTGAATTGAGAAAGCCAGTCGGATTACTAGCGAAACGTCTTCAAGAACTAAACTTCAAGTCCAGTTGATCTAATTGAATACAACAGATATAATATTTCCCTTTCATTCTCCATTGCAAATAAACTATTTTCTTTCAGCATTTGCCAAGCAAAATATTACTGGCTTGGCAATGTGTTAACATGTGTTAATGCTGTGTGGGTGGGTGCTGACATACTGGATAATACACATTCAGCGCTTGTTAGATAAGCAAAATCTGGCGGATTTGGAGGGTGATTTATATGTTATTTCTAGTTCATCACCATCGCCCCTTATTCATTTGTACAAGAAGTGTGCTGAGCCAGATAAGGTTGCATGAGAAAGTCAACCGATCCAGGGTAAGTTCCAGTACAAATGGCAGGCTCATCCTCCAGGCTTTTTCATTGGTCACACAGACCATTAAACCTTCAGACCAATCAGTGCGCGGGTCTCTGTATCAGAAAAGAAATAATCAGCACATTTCTGCTAAAACAAACGGACAATTGACCAAAAGACCAATTCACATCCAGCTGCAATGTGTAGTTATATATAGACTCGCCAGTAGTTTGGATGACAATATTGGTGCTTCTATGCCAGGTTTATGTATGACAAGAAAATCTACATGTGTTTGTATTCACATAGCACCACTTGGATACACAGAGATATACTTATTAATACATAATGCAAAGAATGAAAGGAAAAGTCCTTTACATACAAATCCTATTTACAAATGGCTCATACACAGCAAACGTTTGTAGGAATTGTTACATGCAGGTGTCCACCCCTTGCACCCCCTGCGGTCAATTTTAAACATATAACCAGAACTCCCCTGAGATCCGAACTCACCTCAAATTATCAGCAGCAATTCTGACAGTCCTTTTTATTAAAGGGACACTATACTGAAAAAATTACTTCATCCTTATTTATAATTTAATACATGTAAGTAGCACTTACTCTGATTTGCGTGTTGCTGCATGCCTTAAATCCAGCACACATTTTGTTTAGGAGAAGTATCCGCCCTCCCTCTTTTAACCACTCCCACTTCCATACGACTTAACTTGATTGACAGCTGATGTCGATGTCGATGGCAGTAGCACGTTGACCTGCAACCTATCCAAAACCATTGGCAATATTCAGCAAATCGAATAGGATTTACTAAATATCGTCAATATGTATGGGCTCCTTGAGTAGAATGGTCACGTATCCAATATGTTGCAGAATGTTCTGTATAAACTGTCTCTATTCTCTATCGGTCTACAGTGCAGTGTATACAGTATATAATATAAAGCCAACAGTGCCAGTGTGTGTTCTTGTTGAACTTTGTATATTTTACTGGACACCACCTGTTTCCCATGTTTGCCGTACTGCATACCCAGCCCTTTATAGAAAACAGAAACCGGATCTGCTGGAAACACATTATCAGCAAAATTGTTATCAAGATGCTGGAACAGGTAAAGGGAAACTAAAGGCACAGGTGGAGAAGCAGGAATTAACATTATAGGCCCCGAGGTTATAGAAAACACTGTTCTCCTACTGGTTCTAAATGACCTAAGAACATTTATTTATTTAAAGATTTCTCCAGGAAATTTGGAATTTATAGTTTCCTGTAACCAGTAAGAAATCCCCAGATTTTATAGAAAGCAATGTCCCTGCACCTTGGGCACGGTATTGTAAGTTTGTGTTAGCACACCTTCAAGCTGGTGCCACACTGAGGGCTAGGCCACATTAGCGCGTTTTTCGCGCGTTTGCGCACACGTTTCGCGCTCGCGATTGCGCCCGCGATTTTTGCTAAAATGGAAATCGCGGGAATGCGAAAATTCACGCAATTTCCGATGCGCATGTGATTGCGTGTCCGTTTGCGTTTTGGTAACGCATCCGTTCACCATTTTTGGTGCGTTAACGCAGCGTTTCCATAACGCGAAAAGGCAAAAACGCATGCGCAAAACGCGAACGCACAAGAAAAGTTCACACAATCACGTGCGATAACGAATACGATTCTCTGTATTGTTTAATATACCCCACCTGTCCGTTCTCTGTATTGTTTAATATACCCCACCTGTCCGTTCTCTGTATTGTTTTATATACCCCACCTGTCCGTTCTCTGTATTGTTTAATATACCCCACCTGTCCCTCTTCTCTGTATTGTTTAATATGCCCCACCTGTCCGTTCTCTGTATTGTTTAATATACCCCACCGGCCCCTCTTCCCTGTATTGCTTAATATACCCCACCTACCCCTCTTCCCTGTATTGTTTTATATACCCCAACTGCCCCTCTTCCCTGTATTGCTTAATATACCCCACCTCCCCCTCTTCCCTGTATTGTTTTATATACCCCAACTGCCCCTCTTCCCTGTATTGCTTAATATACCCCACCTGCCCCTCTTCCCTGTATTGTTTAATATACCCCACCTGTCCGTTCTCTGTATGGTTTAATATACCCCACCTGTCCGTTCTCTGTATTGTTTTATATACCCCACCTGTCCGTTCTCTGTATTGTTAAATATACCCCACCTGTCCGTTCTCTGTATTGTTTTATTACCGCCACCTGCCGTTCTTCTCTTGTATTGTTTTATATACCCCACCTGTCCGTTCTCTGTATTGTTTAATATACCCCACCTGTCCGTTTCTGTATTGTTTTTATATCCCCACCGTCCGTTCTCTGTATGTTTTATATACCCCCCTGTCCGTTTCTTGTAGGTTTAATATACCCACCTGTCTTCTCTGTATGTTTTTAATATACCCCACCTGTCCGTTCTCTGTATTGTTTAATTACCCCACCTGTCCGTTCTCGTATTGTTTATATACCCCACACTGTCCGTTCTGTATGTTTAATATACCCCACCTGTCCGTTCTCTGTATTGTTTAATATACCCCACCTGTCCGTTCTCTGTATTGTTTAATATACCCCACCTGTCCGTTCTCTGTATTGTTTAATATACCCCACCTGTCCGTTCTCTGTATTCTTTAATATACCCCACCTGTCCGTTCTCTGTATTGTTTAATATACCCCACCTGTCCGTTCTCTGTATTGTTTTATATACCCCACCTTTCCGTTCTCTGTATTCTTAATATACCCCACCTGTCCGTTCTCTGTATTGTTTTATATACCCCACCTGTCCGTTCTCTGTATTGTTTAATATACCCCACCTGTCCCGTTCTCTGTATTGTTTAATATACCCCGCCTGTCCCTGTTCTCTGTATTGTTTAATATACCCCGCCTGTCCCTGTTCTCTGTATTGTTTAATATACCCCCACCTGTCCTTCTCTGTATTGTTTAATATACCCCCGCCTGTCCCTGTTCTCTGTATTGTTTAATATACCCCGCCTGTCCCTGTTCTCTGTATTGTTTAATATACCCCGCCTGTCCCTGTTTCTCTTATTGTTTAATATACCCCACCTGTCCCTGTTCTCTGTATTGTTTAATATACCCCGCCTGTCCCTGTTCTCTGTATTGTTTAATATACCCCACCGCCTGTCCCTGTTCTCTGTATTGTTTATATCCCCACTTCCGTTCTCTGTATTGTTTAATATACCCCCCCCCCTCTTCCCTATATTGTTAAATATACCCCACCTGTCCCTCTTCTCTGTATTGTTTAATATGCCCCACCTGTCCGTTCTCTGTATTGTTTAATATACCCCACCCGGCCCCTCTTCCCTGTATTGCTTAATATACCCCACCTACCCCTCTTCCCTGTATTGTTTTATATACCCCAACTGCCCCTCTTCCCTGTATTGCTTAATATACCCCACCTACCCCTCTTCCCTGTATTGTTTAATATACCCCACCTGTCCGTTCTCTGTATTGTTTAATATACCCCACCTGCCCCTCGTCCCTGTATTGTTTAATATACCCCACCTTCCCCTCTTCCCTGTATTGTTTAATATACCCCACCTGCCCCTCTTCCCTGTATTGTTTAATATACCCCACCTGTGGGGCCCCCTTCCTTTATTTTGCTATTCGTAACTAATACTGATGGGAACGGAACAGAAGAGAAGAAACCAACCCACCTGGCAGCGAAGCGTGCAAATCTACATATTCTTCCAGTAGGTAATGTGTGCACTTATTTTAACAGTTCACTAGCCAGTGTAAAATCAGTCCTCCAGTTCACCAGCCAGTGTTAGTCAGACCCCCAACCCCACATGCCACAACCACTTTTCCCAGTGGCGCACAGGCTTTACATATGTGTTACAGGTGACAAAAAGTCTAGGAAAGCCCCTGGTGGCCTAGTGAACACCACATTTTGAATTTTAAAGTTAACCAATTTTTGTAGATACAGCTTGGTTACTGGGCATCACTAAAATAAGGATCATACCACAGTATTGTGACATTGAAGAGGAGATCCTAATCACTATACAATAAAACATTACAACAGAACAAACACGTGGATCATCCGTACTGTTGCCGGTATTATACACAAAGTTCTTGGTGATCCATAGATTAGTCTGATTGTCCGATCTGAATTAAGGAAGGAGATTTTGTTCCCTACTGGGCAAAGCAGATATAGCTTTAGATCGTCATGCATAAAATGTGTTAAAAATGGAAATTAGATTTACCTAAGTCTTTATTCAACCTTGACTACTATTTTACTTTATAATAAACTCAGACTTCCTATATATTATAATGATAAATAATTTTTCATATAAAATAAAAAAATACAAAACCAAAGTGCTTATAAATAACTTATGTAAACAATCTTCCATAGAACGGATAAATCAAGTCCAGGGTTTAGAGTTGATTGCAGGCACAGAAGGAACATTCTCATTGCTGGTAGAGATAAAGGCGCAAACTCCTGATGCAGAAGATTGTACAGACAGTAGAGAGAAAGGGTCAAGGTCCTGCAGCACAGCACATAAAAGGACTAATGTAATAAGAGGTGGGAAAGTTTGCCCGTGTCATTAATTGCAGCAACCAATCAGATGTTAGTGGGTCACTGCAGTTAGATTATATTTAATTGGTTGCTGCAGATTAATAGCATGGCAAACCTTTTATTACACCAGTCCAATAATAGACAGGTATGTGGTTCTTAGAATTAAAGAACTGGTAGAAAGCCACACATTGCATGTCCCTTGTCGATCTAAATACGAATAGCATTTCCACAACACTTGGAATGAAAAAAGATTGTCTGTAGGGTCATGTAAAGTCTATGAACTCTTACACTAGAATTGCCTAAATGGATAGAGTTCTTTGGTGAGGTTGGTGGTGTAACATGGCATTTCTTTGTACCCTTCATACGCCCCCTGGCTGTGGAAATCATTGGCCACCCTGTTATTGAGGCGAGTGAGAATCTTATTCAGCTCAAGGTTTCTTTCCTGACCTTCTAGCAAGTCACAGAGAGTCTGCAGGAAGACGGCTCCAGCTGGATTCTGAAAAGCCACATAACCTGTAAATAAAACACTCAGGTCACTTAGCTGCACAGTTATTAGCACACAAAATTATTTGTACAGTAAAAGTGAATCACTTGGTCTGTGTCACCCAAGTTCCTTACACTGATTGCACCTTTGTTGGTGTGGGAGAGGCCCCGAGACATACCTTCACTACTGGCAAACATTATAATGGTGTCTCTGGGAAGGTGAAGAATGAGAGAGAATGCATCTGAGGCACCCGGGGCGCTGTCGGTCTCTATGAATACTCCTTTATCAAGCTCTTCTCCACGGCAAGCCTGCAACAAATAGCCATTAAATCCCTTGTAACCCACTTTCGTGGTTTAGACGCAGACGTAAGCACAACGCCTCTTACCTGTACAAAGAACAGTTTGGCCACCCCTTCCATGTTAGAGCTGTTACGTGGGTCCAGAATGCTGCACAGATCTTTTAGAAAAACAGGTTCCCCATAGAAGTCATAAATGAGTCCCTCCTGGCCATGGCTGGACAGAATGCTGATGAAACACTCCCCTTGGGGCATCTTACTCTCTGTAAAATAAGAAGATGGCAACATATAACAATGACAGGGCCAGTGGTCCCTTTCTCTTTATAACTTCTTCTATCCCCAGTGATCCACTAGTCCTTGGGGGTGCACCTTTAACTTTGCTCCCATCCATTTAGTTATTCTCCTTTAAGGAAAAGTCCACCTTTGAAACAATACTCTAGTCAATTGTCAGTTACCTACCCCTAACCTCAACCGACAATGGCGTACCTACAGCGCATGGGGGATGGGGGCAGGCCTGCCAAACCCTCTGTGATCAGCATTTTTTAAACGGCTGGTCGTGTGTATGAAGGAAACATCAGCTGTTTATAAGACCTGAACCAAATAGGAAATTCGGTTCCAGTCATTTAAACAGCTGTTTGCGTGTATGTTTCCTTCACATGTGTGATCAACTGTTTAAAAACAGCTGATCATGAACTGGAAAAACAGTGTGTGTGTGGGGGGGGGGGGGGGCTGCAGTTAACCAATATATTTTGCAATGTATTACCTGCATTACTAACCAGGTATTTAAAGGTAATTATTGTCTCCATTCTGTCAGAGTAAGCTCCCTCCCTTGCTGTCAATCAAGGCTGTGACAACTGACATCACTGCAAATGATTGGCTGCAGTTTCACCCGCACATGCTCATGCTTATAAAAAGCTCACTGAGAGGCAGATATCCCGACTTAGAAATTAACAGAACTTATTAAATATATGGTTACAAATACATGTAATAAACTGGTAAAAATAGCAGTTGGGGTAGTGGGCAGATAACTCAGAAGTCACCAGTTTTTTGTTTTTATGGTGGACAGTCCCTTTAACTTTTCTTTTCTCACCGGTCAGTCTTATATCCATCCAACTTTTACACCCAATTTCCCCTTCATCCGCTCTTCTAATCTTAATTTGTCTTTTTAGTTTTTTCCCCTTCTATTGCCCCTTTCTTTTTCCTCTCTGTTGTGTGGTTTATTTTCTCTCATGATCCAATCAGATTGCCAGGATTGGCACTGCCTTAGACCTCTGAGTTTCTCCCTGTATCCTATAGGGCCGGTATAGCTGCAATTTAACCCAGATTAACAGATTATATTGTAATGATCAAATAGAAATACGATCTTTGGGGCTGTAGGCTGTTAACATTCCCTGTTGTTCTTAGTACCATTCTGGTAGATTTCTTTAATTTCCTCGGCAGAGACATCCATATGTAGGGACACCTTAAAACCCATACGGGTCAGAACCTTGAAAAGGCGATTTGCATCGCGCTTCACCCCCTTGCGCGGATCCATCACCGCATTTCCAGGTTTGCTATGGAATTCGGTTATGGCGATAATCACCACTCGGCCTCTTATCACATTAGACATGACGAGTCTCTATAGAAAGTGAGGAAAAAAATAATGAAAAAATGGTACATCCCGTTACATGACACAGGCCAATCAGATATAGACTGTCATTTCTTGCTGTAGGAGCTGGTGGTATTCAGAGATGGACAGTGACCGTTGGCACTTGAATAGATCCTTAGGGCTATGTATGAAGAGCCGTAAATAGGATTTTCCATCTTTAAGTCACATTAACCCATGTATCAAGGGTTAATGTGACTTTAAGACATAACTTGCGGCGGTACGCAAAAAACCTTGTCGCGCAACTGCCGCAAGGCATTTACCAAGCCGATAAGGGCTCTTTAAGATGTTACAGATTCGGAATGGTGTTCACTGTCCACAGAGAGCCGCTATTGGCTCCGTGCACTGCCTAGAGGGGCAATAGACAGCAATATCGGCTCACAGTGCATAGCTCGATCTGTCTCTGAAATACCAATTAAACAGCTGAGCAAAAAAGGAGTCAATATGCAGTGGTAAGTCTCGTTTCTACTTGGCTGGGGTGTGTGGGTCTTTATAACTGATTTCTAGTGCAATTTCAAACCTTGCAGTACAAGTTGTCCACACTTATGTGTCACTTCTAGATGATTTAATGCCTCATGTCATGTTCCATAGAGAATTCATCACCAGGAATTTACTTAACGAGAACGGACATGAAGGAAATGTATGGTATGTCAAGGCGGCTAAAAAATGGGCCTGGTCTTAGGCCTCGTATATGGATTCCATTGTGTGGATGAGGGCCGAAGTATGTGCTTTTTCATGCGTTGTTCATCAATCTGCACGGCAAATCAAGCAAACGCATACACGTGCGTGACTATTACACGAAAATAACTGCTTGCATGTCAGCCCTCGTCCGCACACTCATATGTGTGTACAAAGCCTTAGATTATACCACATGCTTAGTGCCAGAATAGCCACACAATTGCACTTATCCAGTATACAAACTAATGTTGTTTATAAATAAAGCAGGTTATATTCATTTTGGATTCTCACATCTCATAATGTGAATGTTTCTGTCCTCAGTCACAGAATACTATAACTGTTAATCTAAAGGCCCACAATATATTTATAGAATTGGGCTGTTGTACATCCATATTAAAGTGCAACTATAGACCAAAAATACATTCAAACAACAGAATTCTAGTGCACAAACAATTCTACTTCATATTGGCTATATATCCATAAGTTTGCGGCTTCAAAGAGCCTGCTAAACCCTGGATAAATTAAAGCAATTAGTTGAATAAGTTGGCCAAATTATTTTAAGCCCAGTCACCACGTCAAGGTTGCTTTATTTAACTGGGTCCTAACCTACTGGTACTTTTTGGCTGCATGAGCAGACCGCTTCTCCTCAGTGGCCTGGATGCTTGAAGCTGACTCTCTTGTTTAAAGGGCATCTATACTGAAAAATTATTTTGAATTGACCATTATTGGAAATTATTGGGGTTATTGAATAAAAGTTCTTATCATTTAAAATGGTGCTAATTTTTCCCCAACCAATCAGATGTAAGCTTTCAAATGTTACATAAGTTCTGATTGGTTGGGGCAAAATTAGCACCATTTTAAACGATAAGAACGTTTATTGAATCTCCCTATATATTTCTTCCCAACCAAGACTGTATAATTTTTTTTGTCGATCTGTCCCCTATTTCTTTAGATAGCATATCTAAAACATGTTACATTTCAGCTGTCAATCCAAGTGCTTTGCTGTCAAACTATTCTTCTGTGAGCAGTTTTGTTGTAGCTGGAATGGTGTCAAAGTTTTGACAGTTGGAATGCTGTATGCTGTGTACTGGTTTCACAGTTGGTTTGTGGGAAAAAAGTCAGGTCAGATGGAAGTGGGAGTGGTTAAAAGAGGGGAGGGGGGATACTGCTCCTGAGCAAAACATCTGCTGGATAGAAGGCATGCAGCAACACACACACCTCAGAGTAAGTGCTACTTACACATATTCATTTATAGATTAAGATGAGGAAAAGTTATTTTTTCTGTATAGTGTCCCTTTAAAAGTATTTGCTCAAACAAGCACATGACCTAACTCTAAAGGCCCAAACAGATGAAAATCCACTCAAGCACACCAGAGTTGGCAATGACCTATAGTTGGTAGGTTCAATCTTCATAACCCCTTACCCTTGGGGTTAAAACAGTCCAACAGTAGCAAAAGATGAGAGAAGCACACTCTCTCATCTTTTTCTGCTGTTAATCTAAAGGCTCCACATTTACGTAATCGATATTCTGATCAATTTGGTTGAATTCGATCAATTTGATTGTATTATCAAAGACTTTCAGGGCGATGCACCAATGGGTGCACTGCTCCTGTTCTTGAGTTTGTCACGCTAGCCGATGTTACATCTGCGTGGCTAGAAGCCACTGCAAGCGATGTTATATTCCGAAAGCGTAATTCAACACTTTAAAGGGAAAACGAGCCATCAACCACCTCTCTACATACTTCACAGCCCAAGATATACAGAAATGACTGACCAGAAAGTTAATGGGTGGGAGGCTGACTTGTCACATTCCTGAGGCTTCTCCTGCACAGTGCCGCCGGCGAGCACAGCCTCAGACTCCCTCAGTGTGTGAGGGAGACAGGAAGTCCCTCCTCCTCTCTGTTGTGTGAAGCCCTGCCAGAGAAGGTGGGGGGGGGGGTCTGAATAACCCACGGCACCCATGAGTGGGCGGGGCCACATGGGGCTGTAAGATAATGGGTCATGGGTTGCCTGCAACTGGAGGGACCATGGGGTCCATGAGTGGGAGGTACCAGGGGGGCTACAAAGGGGAGGAGGAGACACAAGACAGATTGACTGACAGTTTCAGAGTAGGAAGCGCAAGGGACCTGGTGATGCTGCCATATCACACACAAAAATGTAAACATCTTCAAAACTATGCAAAATAAACAATGGAAATAAATTGCAAAAATTCTCAGGGGAGCAATTCCTATCAATTTATCTAGTCATTTTTGGACCACAGTTCCCCTTTAAATGCCAGCTTTAAAAGTGGCGAAATAGATAAACAGCAGATATCGATGCCACTATCAGCATATAACATTTTCGACGATCTAGCAATTGTGATTGTGTTTTCGACGATCTAGCAAGGCAAACATTTTTCTGTCAACCCTATCTTCCAGAACATACAGTATCTTCAGTACTTTTCAATCTGAAATCTATGGAAGATTGGCCTTGCAAGGTGGGAAATTCCAACCATTTCTGAAAACTATCAGCCCATGTGTGGCTAGCTTTAAACTGGGTACACACAGTGCAGATTTTTAAAAGATTCTGTTGGTCATTTTTCAAAGATCCCACTACACACAGTCCCGAGCATTCTCCCTGAGTAAAGCATAGGGAGAACGTTGGGGACTGCACGTTACCTTCAGCCGCAACCAACTCCCCATTCTTTTAGTAAAGAGAGACAATTGTAGCTGAGGGAAATTTTCACTCAGTTCCGAATGATCCCCAGGCCAAAGGTGTCTGTATGTCGTCCCTTTGGAACTGCCAATCTCTGCCCTTGCTATTGTGTGTACCCACCTTTACTCTGTTAGGGAAATGCAGATAATATATAATATTTGCTGGTCTGTCACCAAGTGACATCTGCAAAGAGCTTGTATGTTTGTTTTGTGATTGTGGGTTTCCCCACAATTATAAAGGCTGGGTACACACAAAGGGACTATTTGTCCCGACCAAGCACTCGCGAGTGATCGTGGGATCCCATAGGGAACTGCACGATCGATCGTGAATTTCCGACATGTCCGGTCCAGACGATCGAGGTCGGGCGCAGCCGGCCGCCCCACACCAGCAGAAATATCTGGTGTGTACCCAGACAAAGACATATTGAAAGGTTGTGTGTGTGAGGTAAAGTGATTCGAGGCAGGACCTGGTATAAAATAGTAATGGAGGTTGAAAGACATCTATCCATTCAGTCCAACATTTATATCCTACTCATGAGTCCTAACTATCAGCTGATCCAGAGAAAGGCACAAGAAAACCAAATAGCAATGGTATCCCTGGACCAACCAGAACTACATTTATAAATAGAGCTGGGAAAGCTCTATTTGGTCTGAGAGTTGTAGTTCTGTCACACCAGTAATTTTTCAGTATTTTTGAATTTTACTAATGTCTAGGTCCCACTTAGGCGATTTGGATTGTGTTTTTCTATCCAATCGTGTTTCTGGTGATGCAATCAGTGTGATCTCACTATGTGTGCTGCGCTCAGATTAGGGTTGCCACCTTTGCCTGTAAGACCCCAACACAGATAAAATTCACATGACAAAGGGCTGGTTAGCATTCTATTTGAAGCATGATGCAGACTGCATTGATTTCAGTGTAGCCATACAGCATGTATTTAATGGCACTTAGCACTGTAGCATGTAGATTTCACACATCTTTGGGTCTTAAAGGCAAAGGTGGCAACCCTAGCTCTGATCCGTTATTGGAACAAATGTTTAAACAAATGTATTGAAACGCAGTTCACATAGCAAATATTGCACGGCAACACATTGTAATAATCCTGCATGTGTTACTGGGCATACAAGTGGAACCTAACCCATATCCAGCACACTATTTTACATATTAAAGGAACACTAAACCCCCAAAAATAACTCTGTGCCATTCGTTTCTATTATTCACAGGGAGGTAAGAACGCTTATTCTCACCTCCCTGTGAATAATAGGATGCTCGGGGGACCTGGCACTTACCTTACTGCCGCTCCACTCACAGCCGCTCCTTCACTGACAGCCGCTCTGTCCCGACCGCGCGCCCTATCTTAGGCGCATGCGCGCCAATACAAAAGAGAGAACAGCTGTTCAGTGAAGAAGCGGCTGCGAGTGGAGCGGCGGTAAGGTAAGTTCCAGGTCCCCTGAGCGTCCTATTATTCACAGGGAGGTGAGAATAAGCGTTCTCACCTCCCTGTGAATAATAGAAACGAATGGCACAGAATTATTTTTGGGAGTTTACAGTCCCTTTAAATGAATTTGTCATTACCACATTTACTAGAAGACAGTTTCACAGTTTTACCGTTCTTGCCGTAAAGAAACCCTTCAATAGAAATTAATTAATTGTAAAGTAATGAGTAAGAGGTTTAATGTAGGGTTACCACCTTTGGTAACCCTACACTACACAATGCTGTATGGCTAGCCGCTACACTGCAATCAATGCAGCCTGAATCATACATCTAATAAAGATAGCCAGCCCTTTGTCATGTAGATCTCATGTTAACGGTCAGTAATGGAACAGTAGTTTATATTAATTTGCCTGTAGGGTTCCCGGAATTCTCACGAGGAGGACTGCTCTGTTTTGTAGCTGTATGGATTGCAACTGAAACCCCATTCATTCTGATTTGCTGCATGTGTTTTCAATGAGCAAACTTCTACACCTAAGATCATATGCAGAAAATAGGGATACCTGTGACCAGTGGTGCCAGTGAAAATGGTAGGGACACCAAAGTAAGAATTACTGTGCTATTGCAATCAGTGCAGCCTTGATAATGACATGTATTAATCGTGCCCCTGTCAAATGAATTGGCAGCCTAGTCTGTGATAGATACCTTACAATAATAGGACTATACGACTAGTGCTAAATAAAAAGGTTTCAATGTGCAGCATGTGCAAAACTGCATCAGTTACCTGCGTGTTTTAGGACAAAAAGATCATGGATCATACTGTATGATAGCTGGATAATATATTAAATTCACCCACCATGTGAGCTGCCTCCATCATTTAAAGGATTTAGACGAATCCACTTACCTGAAGTAAATGACGCCTGGTTTCCTGACAGACTGGATCTCTCTCCTATTCCCTCCCAGTGTGCAGTAGTACAGGTGTGTGTCAGACTTGTCATATATATAGCTGAAGATAAGGCTTGGTTTACAGAGGTCAGGCGGAATTTCTCACATGCCCATTACAGGAAGGTAGGGACATAAATCATCTTAGCGGGGGTGAGAAAAAAATCTACCAAGTTATCTCCATGCTGGAAACTGCCTTATCAGCCAAGGATGTATTATATGTATTAATACCAGTAATTCTTAATATTATGTAGTATCCCTGTACCAACCAGAACTACAGTATATGTATTAATACCAGTAATTCTTAATATTATGTAGTATCCCTGTACCAAACAGATCTATATGTATTAAAACCAGTAATTCTCAATATTTTTTCGTTTTAGTGAACAATGCACCAGAGAGTATGGACCTTAAACTAACCATACATGGCACTGCAATACCCATGCTAAATCTGCACTATATATTGGTATACTGCTTCAAACAGGTTTGCATGGGAATTCACAACTGCAGCTCCTTGTACATTCCCCTATGATGTCTATTGTTGCAAGGTGTGATGTATTCTCATTCATTATGAAAATGCTGAATTTCCTCTTTAAGCAGTAAAAAGTCTTTAAGAGCCAGCAGTCGGACACCAGGAAGCGAGTCATTTCAACTGAGTCACCCTTTAAAGGAACCTGGGAATTCCAACCTGAATTAGGATATTTAGCTGCTGGACTTGTTCAGCAGCCTCTGCAGGCCTGTTCAGGACTGGGTTACCAGATCATCTGATTTGAGAGGGACACATTTAGGCTGGGTACAGACGAGCAGATTTTTCGACCAAACTAACCAAAATAAGATTGGCCGAAAGTGCGATCAGACATGTTGGTAAATCACAGGCGTTCTTGTGGTCTCCTATGGACTGCAGGATTGGTTGCAGCAAACCATCAGCCGAAAACCAATTCAGCCACCAACCAACAGTAATTTGTTCCAGCCGACAACTCGCTAGAGGATAATGGTTGTGACAAAAAAAAATTCTGTGTGTATCTAGCCTTAATACACCCATGTTTCTTCTGGGACACAACTGCGGGAACCCTACCCCTGCCCTGCCAGTCTCATTGGTTCCCAATAGTTTTACCCTACCTTTGCTGTGAGTTCTCAGTATTCCAGGACTTTGGGTTCTCGTAGGAGTTTTGGGTGGTCTTGTGGGAGTGTCGAAGACCACCCCAAAATCCAGGAGACTCACAGAACTACTGAAGAAATCACTAATCAGAGATTTAGGGGTTGGAGGTTCTGTCTCTGTTGTCAGAAATACTAGTTCCTCCTTCTAATCTGCAGTTGGCACATGCTCAGTGCAGGAGAAAGCAGAAGGAGATCGAAGGAGGACTGAAGGGGAGGAGGGAGGGAGAACAGCACAGCCCACAGCAGGGAGTGTGTAAATGTTTGCTTTTTTAATGCCCCCAACTCACTGGCCCTTTCCACTCGCAGGCACCGTGGCTGCTCCCACTCACGGGCCCTGTGGCCCCTCCCCTTGCAGGTCCAACCTGGTCTCTTTCCTTGCAATGCCTTTGGTTCGGCTGGGACTAATCTTGGGCGCATTCCATAGGAGACGCCACAATCTGCTTTGATATACCGACTGAACATCGGTCACGGACAGGAGAAAAATCACTGCAGATAGCTGACAATATATGGAAATGTTGGTCAGTCGCCCTGAAAATGGAAACTCAAATCATACTTACCGAGAGTTTCTTTTCCTGGCCATCCCTCTGGGCAGCAATAACAAATGGGTATTCCCCGCCTCCACCAATCAGAAGAAACCGACTCCACTGTGTAATGAATTGAGTCTCGAAGGGACAAGGTTCACTGTACCTTTTAGGAGGAGTTCAGACTGTAGGGCAGGATTCAAAGGGAGCAGGAAACAATGGCTGGAACAATGGAGTTGGAACAATGCTGGATACAATGGCTGGAACAATGGAGTTGAAACAATGGCTGGATACAATGCTGGATACAATGCAGGATACAATGGCTGGAACAATGGAGTTGAAACAAAGGCTGGATACAATGCTGGATACAATGACTGGAACAATGGAGTTGAAACAATTGCTGGATGTAATGCTGGATACAATGCTGGATACAATGACGGAACAATGGAGTAGAAACAAGGCTGGATACAATGGCTGGAACAATGGAGTTGAAACAAAGGCTGGATACAATGACTGGAACAATGGAGTAGAAACAATGGCTGGATGTAATGCTGGATACAATGCTGGATACAATGACTGGAACAATGGAGTAGAAACAATGGCTGGATACAATGGCTGGAACAATGGAGTTGAAACAAAGGCTGGATACAATGCTGGATACAATGACTGGAACAATGGAGTAGAAAAACATGGCTGGATGTAATGCTGGATACAATGCTGGATACAATGACTGGAACAATGGAGTTGAAACAATGGCTGGATACAAAATGCTGGATACCAATGCTGGATACAATGACTGGGGCAATGGAGTGAGCAAAGGACTGGATACAATGCTGGATACAATGCTGGATACATGACTGGAACAATGGAGTGAAAACAATGGCTGGATAAATGCTGGATACAAGAGTGAACTGGGATACAATGGAGTTGAACACAATGGAGTTGAAACAAGGCTGGATGTAATGCTGGATACAATGAGTTGAAACAATGGAGTTGAAACAATGGCTGGATGTAAATGCTGGATACAATGACTGGAACAATGGAGTTGAAACAAAAGGCTGGATACAATAGACTGCCGAACAATGGAGTTGAAACAATGTCTGGATACAATGCTGGATACAATGACTGGAACAATGGAGTTGAAACAAAGGCTGGATACAATGCTGGATACAATGACTGGAACAATGGAGTAGAAACAATGGCTGGATACAATGCTGGATACAATGGAGTTGAAACAATGGAGTTGAAACAATGGCTGGATGTAATGCTGGATACAATGCTGGATACAATGACTGGAACAATGGAGTTGAAACAAAGGCTGGATACAAGGCTGGATACAATGACTGGGACAATGGAGTTGACACAATGGCTGGATGTAATGCTGGATACAATGCTGGATACATTGACTGGGACAATGGAGTTGACACAATAGCTGGATGAATGCTGGAAACAAAGGCTGGATACAAAGTCAGGTAAGGACTGACAACCTGACAGTCTGGTAGCGAGGTCTACGAATAGGCACTCGCTCCCTCTGCGAGTGATTGGTTAATGGTTAATGGTTAATTAATGATGGTTAATTCAAATGAAACGTAGACAGAACTTTAGGCAGAACTTCATCCACAGGATATAGAGTTACAGAGTTAGGATGAAAGATTAAATGATCCTCCTTAGAGGAGAAGGCTTGGATCTCACAAATTCTTCTTCCTGAAGTTAAAGCTACCAAAAGTAGTACTTTAAGCGATAAATCCATAAGGGAAGCAGATTCCAGGGGTTCGAAAGGTGGCAGAAACAAAGACTTTAAAACAAGGGGCAGATCCCAGTGTGGACAGATATCCTTTTTTGGTGGTCTTATTCTTAAGACTCCTTCAAGGATTTTTTTAATTAATTTATTAGAAGAAAGAGATTTTCCGCTAACCGCAGATATTGCTGAAATTTTTAGTTTAATAGTATTAAAGGATAATCCTCTCTCAAGTCCTAACTGAAGAAATTCTAATATTTGTGGAGCTGATACTGTCATTGGATCCTGATGAAGAGATAAAGACCAAGAGGAAAATATATTCCAGATGTTATTATATCTGGAATTAGTAGAACTCTTTCTAGCACTTAATAAGGTGGAGATTATGCTAGAAGAGCATCCTAGCTGGGAAAACCTTTCCCTCTCAATCTCCAGGCTGCTAGTTTCAGTTACGATGGTTTTGGATGGAAGGTGATATGGACCATCCACCATGAGTCTCCCGAGAAGCAGGTACCATAGACGTCTCGGCCAGTTGGGTAGAATTCTGACTATTTCCATGTGAGATTCTAAGATCTTCTTTAGTACTCTGAATATTAACGGGATAGGTGGAAATATGTAAGCCGACATCCTGTTCCAAAACTGACTTAGAACATCTGTAGCAAGGGCTTCTTCCTGGTGGAATCTGGAAAAGTAGGTTGGAAACTTTCTGTTGCAGTTCGAGGCCTTCAGATCTATATTGGGAAAATTCCATCTCCTTGATTTATCCTCTGCCTGTAGAGGCGATCCGCCCATATATTGTCCTCTCCTGGAACATACTGGGCTGTGACATCCTCTAGGTTCTCTAGAACGAATTTCATTATTATCTGTAGCTCCACCATCATTCTTACACATCTTGTTCCTCCCTGTTTCCGTATATAGATTGCCACTGCTTGATTGTCTGTACGAATTCAGATGGGAAGTCCTTTTATCAGATGTTGAAATGCAAGAAGAGCCTGAAAGATTCCTTTCAACTCTAGGACGCTCGATGGTAGAAGACCTAGGTTCTTTTTCCAAGTCCCCTGAGCAGAAAAATGATTCATGTGAGCTCCCCAACTGCTGGCTGAGGCGTTTGTAAATATTTCTACCCAATGAGGCTGAAGCAAAGAGGTCCTCTTGCGTAAGTTGCTGGGAATTGTTTACCAGGTTATGAAGGTCTTGAGTTGAGGAGATAAGGGAATCGGTAGGGACCAATCCTTTTGGAGATTGTCCCAAGTATCTAGAAAATAAAACTGAATCGTTTCACATGTGCCATGAAGCCCACTTGATAATCCTATTTGTGATGATGATATTGTACCAGCATGTACATGATATTGTATTGCAGCCGGCTCCATAGTTAGGGGCACACAGTGCTGATCGCAGCCATAGGCAGGAAATCGCTGAGATCCAGCGGAGATATATACCCACGGCGCACATTGATGACATGGGACGCCATGCGCGATGACATAATTGCACACGGTTAAAAGAACTGCCGGTGGTCTCCCACCTGAGAAAGCGCACGGCTTTCACAAGAAGTTGGGACTTCAGCCAAAGGAGCGGTTACAAAGGCCGGAATACAGGTGAGCTAGCGCAAGGCACACACCTTGCGCTAGCTCACCTGTATTCCTGCCTTCATAAGAAGATTCCAATCTTCTTATGAAGGCAGAAGAAACAGACTACACTGAGCCCAGGGAGGAGGGGCTATTTATAAATTCAGTGGAGTCTGTTACTTCTGATTGGAGGTGGGGAACAACCCATTTGTTATTGCTGCCCAGGGATGGCCCGGAAATATTTGCTCATCTAGAAACCTGTGGTGGGTATGTGTTTTTGTGTTTATTACCATAAAACTAACTTTTTTTGATGATTTATCAAAATTCCTTTTTTTTATAGTAACCCTTCTGGGAATAAACAAGTGATACTTATACGGGAAGGGTTCTTCAAATTAGCACATTGGCACAGTTAACTACTTATGCTATGATACATCACTGCACAGTTTAAGAGTTATTCAATAAAAGTTCTTATCGTTTAAAATTGTACTAATTTTGCCCCAACCAATCAGATACTATTTAACATTTGAAAGCTAACATGTGATTAGTTGGGGAAATTTGCACCATTTTTAACGATAAGAACTTTTATTGAATCTCCCTTTTGTATGGACAGAAGCACAAAGCCTAAGGTGCAAAGACATGAATAATATAGTAAGGGGGAGAAGCCTAAAGTTAAAGGGAGCTGTCTCTGATGTCTGCTTCTCACAGTTAGAAGTTATGCTGCCTAACTCACTGTCACAGGGACACTAGAAACCCATAAAAGTGCAGTGTACTGATTCTTCCAAGCCGATACAGATTGCTCTAACAAAAACCCTAAAAACATACAGGGTTATTCAATAAATGTTCTTATTGTTTAAAATGGTGCTAATTTTGCCCCAACCAATCAGATGTTAGCTTACAAAATGTTAAATAAGATCTGATTGGTTGGGGCAAAATTAGCACCATTTTAAAAAATAAGAACTTTTATTGAATCTCCCTGATAGAGACAAAGGGGGACCCCACCAGCAACCCAACATGGCATACAGCCCAAGCAAACCCCCAGACTGAATCTGTTATGGGAAAATGGAACCTCCACATTTGTGGAGTTCCAGAGGAAAAAGGCATTCAGGCCTACCTACACAGACTTTTAAGAACTGGTCCCTAATTGAAGATCAGTTACAACTTAACATAGCACACACAGCTCTATGACCCCCTTCACCATCTAGATTTGTACCCAGCCTAATGCCAGATCAGAAAAACCAAGGGGCACCTATTAAAGACATATGCGTTTGAATTCATGTTTAAAGGGTAACAGTGGTCCAAAAATATCTTTAGGTAAATTAACAATAATTGCTTTCCTGAGTTTTTTCCAGAGTTACTAATTTTTTTTACATAGTTTTGAAGATATTTACATTTTTATGTGTGATATGGGAGCAGCATCACCAGATCCCCTGCACTTCCTGCTCTGAAAGTTGAAACCATGTGACAGTCCTTCTTCCCTGTGTCTCCTTATCCTTGTGGGCCCCCATGGACCCTCCCCTTGCAGGTCTCCCTTAGCCACTTCACTTGCAGCCCCCCATGGCCCCTCCCACTTACAGGGCGCTGTGGACCCTCACTTTGTAGACCCAACCTGGCCCCTTCCCTTGCAGCCCCTTTCACCCTGTGGCCCCTCTCTCACCACCTGCAAGGGGAGGGGCCATGGGGGCCCACAAGGATGAGGAGACACAAGGAAGAGGGACTTTCTTGGACCACAGTTACCCTTTAAACATCAATTCTAACGCACATGTTTTTAATAGATGCCCCTTGATTTTCTTTTCTGATCTGGCAATGCTGGTTTAGGCTGGGTACACATGAGCAGATATTTTGGGGCGACTGACTAAAATTTCCATAAATTGTCACTTGGGCCAAACTATCTGCGGTGATTTTTCTCCTGCCCGTGACCGATGTTAGACGTCAGTCGGTATATCAGAGCAGATTGTGCCATCTCCTATGGAACGCAACTGACACTAATTTGTCCAAGCTGACTGTTTGCCAGCCCTTAGGGATGAGATTTGTGCTGGCATTTCGCCACTAACCAACTCTACCGGTTGCAACTGATTGTACGATCCCATAGTGTTGCAGTGGTCTGCCCTACACCATACAATATTACCTGGTCTTAGGACACGGCCACAATGCGCCACAAATGCAATCGCATGCGATTTGCGTGTGCGATTCTGTTGCGTTTGCGCATGTGACTTCTCCTTTTGATATATGAAATCGCATGTGATTGTGCATTAAATGGTGATTGCATGCGATTGCGTATCACAAACTGAAACGCAATCGCAAAAATTGCATGCGTTGCCGCAATTGCAAAAAGCGCAAACAAAAGCGCTAGGGTGGCCTAGCCCTTAGTGTTAACACATTACCTGCTGATTGTCGGACCAGTAATTGGAATTAGCAGGGCTATACTGATTTCTGATAACTGAATACGGACTAGGCCACACTATTGCTTTAAAAATACACACACTAGTTTTGGCCACACTAGATGTGCTTCCCTGCGATCCACTAATAGGAGCACATGCAATCTGCACACGCATTTCTGGCAAGCTACTATTGGTTGTAGTGTGGCCTCACCTAACTGCTGACACATTTATATATATAGAGGGGTGACGATTACCACAATAAGAACAGAACTACAGCAAAGTGGTCAGTCACTAGATAATGGAGTAAACATAACACAGGAGAAACTAAAACAGTTGTAGAAAAACCAATGTAATAGAAAAGGAGGGCTGGGTGGATCCCCCCGGTGTTATTATATAGTCCGGACTCTAAAATGCTTCACCGACAAGTAAAGAAAGGTGAACTCACCAAAACTTCGACGTGGCCTGGGAACAACAAGGCCCAGGCCCTTCACAAGACCAGCCCAGGTAATGAGAATATCAAACATGTGCAGATGCCATGCTGACACAGCCGAGCTTCATGTGTTTTAATCAGAGTACGGATGTCTCACTGATCTAGTAGCCCTAAAATTCTCTGTAGGTAGTGCAGGGTTGTAAGATCAGTTAAAATGGTGGGGATTTGATATATATATATATATATACAGTATAAACCTATATATTAGAATTAATGTTGCTTAATTACAATCATTTTGAAAATCAGTGCAGTCCTGCTAATTATAGTGCCTACAGAAAGTATCATATCAATGTAAAAAATCTATAGCTATTGTGGTTACCAGATGATTAAAGGGCAAGTCCAGCCTAAAATAAACTTTACTTAGAAATTTTTACCACCCCCCAAACCTAGTTTTCACATTCTCCATAAGTTCTAAAGATGCCCCTGAAGTGTCTTACCTGACCCAGTCCCTTGCTGCTCCTCCTCTGCTCTGCGGCTGACAGGCATTCTGCTTCCTGGTTGCAGCTGTCCGTTAAGGCGCAATATGATGTCACATCCAATTGCCTGTCAGTTGCGACCAGGAAGTAGAGCGTCTATCAGCGCAGAAGCTCCTGTTTTTGTTTGAAACGAGCTTGACACAGGAGCAGAGGGAGGCACCCAGGCTGCGAGGGACGGGGTCAGGTAAGTCACTTTAGGGGAATCTTTGGAACTTATGGATAATGAGGTACATAAGTTTGGTGGGGTGGTAAACATTTCTAAGCAATGTTTATTTTAGAGCAAAGCTATTAAAACGCATGCAAAAAATCTGAGCCAGCAGTTTAAATGAAATCAGTTTGCAATCAATGTGGCCCTGCTAATTACAATAATTAAGACTGTCCTACAATCAGCAGATGATCTGGCAATCGGTGCATCCGGAAAGGCAGAGGAGCACCGGTGGAGGGGGAAGGACGACAGGCATAGCCAGAAAAGATAGAGAGGTGAGAGCTTAGGAGTCAGGAGAGGGGAGTGGCTAAGAAGTCTGAAAGGAGGCAGGGCACTAGGAGCGGGGGCCATTTTATGAAAAAAGTGAAAGCCCCCCCGTTTTTGCACTAATAATCTGCTCTTTGTTACAGAAGCTAGTTGTCACGTTCGTGGCCAGATTAAAAGGTAGAAAAACAAAAAGTAATCCTCTTATAAAGTGCATACAGAAATTAATGAAAGTGCAATCGGCATACAAAATGGAGGGGAATAGGACTTAAAACATAACTTTTAATATATATATTAAAATGTGAATACAAAAGTTACCTATGACTAAGCTCCCAAGTGGAACGAAAGGCATCAGGGGGACCCATGTTGTGTGTTGTTTGGCACTTCACCTATAGACCCAAAGCATAGGAGTATCAGCCAGTGATTCTAACTGTCTGATCTCCATGGGTCTTCCTTTTTGTCTGCTCAGCGTAGCAATGATAGCACACATATTGCAGCACTGAGGTGTGCTCTTTATACTGCCTTTCTTGCATTTTAATTCCATTCACATCCAGCAGTTGTTTTGCTATTCCTTCTCTCTTAGTAACAGGGGATTGAGACTAGTTTTTACCTAATAGACCAGGAGGGCACCGAGTGCCTAGGGATATCTTTCAGCACTAGGGCACTAGGACACCCGTCCTGTCGCATTCAACTGCTGTGATGGTGCTTTTTAACTTTTGTATTCACATTTTAATATATTTATTAAAAGTTATGTTTTAAGTCCTATTCCCCTCCATTTTGTATGCCGGTTGCACTTTCATTAATTGCTGTATGCACTTTATAAGAGGGTCACTTTTTGTTTTTCTACCTTTTAATTTGAAATTAACTTACCCTCAGCACACAGCACTTTTTCCTGTGGAGGTAGTGGTGCGCCAACATACCTTTGTACATACGTTCGTGGCAAGTACAGAAATGTTGTCACAGCTGTGGGCGGTTGCTGGTGATCAGGGTGGATAAAAATCAATTTATTTATTTTTTAAAATGGATTTTTTTATTTAAATCGGATTTTTTGATTTAAATCAGATTTTTTTTTCAATAAAATGCTTTTTGCGGAAATTTATTACAATCCAAAGTTTATTCCATCATGAAATAAAGATTAGTTTTTTAATTATGTAGAATAAGGCTGTATTTGTTTCATTTTTTTGGTACGGTAAATGAATTCCATTAGTCCATTGACAATGTCCTGCTCTTCCAGAGGTTTTTCTAAGATTATTGGGCAGTTTGTCTGCCCACAAGTTATCACGGATGCTTGGTTTACTTTTGCAGTTCTCAAAACTACAGAGATCACATGCCTCATCCTCACAGCAAAAATGTTATAACATGAACAGAGTTCAGAAAAAGACCTTAATCCTATTGTTCTACAAACCTATGAATGCAGAATCAACCCCTTCAGTGCTAAGTTTCAAGAAGTTCAGTGAATAGAAATGCTGTATTGTTATTGTTTCAGTGGAGTAAATCTATTTAAATTGTTATTATTCTAAAAATCTTTATCTACTTCCATATTGAAGTTATACCAGCAGGAATTAGTCTTTATGTAGAAAACTGCATGGAGATTCAATAAATATTTTTCATTCAGTGGCCAAGATGGCGTGCTGAGTAGAGGCTGGGACAGGAGCTCTCCCGGCAAATTATCCTGAAAGCCCATTAAAACCGGCCGCAGACGCAACTATTTTACCTTATCCCACTCCTCTTGCTGACGGGATGACCAAGCACGGAAATCAACTGGCGAAAAAGGGCGGCTATGCCGAGAAACTCGGAAAGTACGCTCACCAGCAGCAGGAACAGGCCGCGACCGCGGACCCGACGCCTGACCACGTGGCGCCGGACGCGGCTGCGAGCTCTGCCGACCAGCAGCAAGACAGCCATGCCGACAACCCAACGCCAGCAAAAATACTGGCTGCCATCCAGGAGTCCAAGGCCACCCTCACTGTCAGGATAGAGGAGGTGAGGGTCGATGTCGGCCTTTTGCGACAGGACTTCCAGACCCTGAGGCAACGCATGGGGGAACTGGAGGGACGCGTTTCCACAATAGAAGACTCCCTACAACCGATCCTGAATGAAATAGAAGAGCTACGCCAGCAGCTGAAGGCACAGCAAGCGAGGTCAGACGATATCGAAAACCGGTCCCGCCGGCAAAACATCAGGCTGGTGGGACTCCCTGAGGGGATAGAGGGTAAAGACCCTGAGGCCTACCTCGCCACGTGGTTCCAGAATACTTTTGGAGCAGACAACATGTCACCGGTATTTACGGTGGAGCGGGCCCACCGGGTACCCCCCCCGACCCCCCCCCTCCGGGGGCAAGACCGCACCCCATGCTGGCCAGACTGCTGAATGCGAGGGATAGAGACACCATCCTTCGGCTCGCCAGACAGAAGCGCCAGATCCAGCTAGAAAACGCCACAATCATGCTGTTCCCCAACTACTCCATCGACCTACAAAAGAAATGGGCTACGTTCCTGTCGGTGAAACAGCGCTTGAGAGGCTTGAACATCCCATACGCCATGATGTACCCTGCGCGACTGCGCATCCAGCATGGAAACAGTACAAAATTCTTCGACTCACAGGTCGAGGCTACCGCCTGGATGGACGCCCAGCTGGGCCCACCTCGCAGAGCCCAGAATCTAAACTAGAATGTCCAGGACACCGAATTTTGTATCTACAGGAGCCAGGTATTGTACTGTTCTCTCCCCTTCCCGACCGGGGTTAGGGTGGGCCCTAACTCCATGGGGCCCCGGCTGACAGGAGGGCCCGTGCCTACCTACCTTCCTTGCACCTGTCGCCTCGAACGCTGGTCCCCGGGTTTCTGGGGGGCGGCTGTTGCTGGGGGGGCTGCCTCGGTGGGTACCTATGCCTTGGCCCCGATGGCGGATGGGCGGGGGAGGGTGCTGTATATGGAACCCCCAGTGTGGGTATATACTAGAGCTGTACTGGTTAAAACTGAGCCGAATCCACAACACTCATGGAACCCCGCAGTGACCCCTGACCACCGAAACCTGCAGCGGGCACTATGCCCCCCTATAATACCCGCTTAAGTAACCGCCGTACTATACACCACAATACCTACCACTGCAGGGTGAAAATTGGGCACTGGCCATGCTGGAACTTCTGGAGTATTGCCCACCACTTAGGCTCGCAGGTGATGCCCGCCCGCCCTGTTTTCAAAACCAGTTATTAATGCCCTGAATAACCCACAGAAAGCCAAGCAATGCCAAAATTGCTGTGAAGCCGGAGCTCTCCCCCTCTCCCACCCTTTGGCACGGGACCTGCTCGAACAGAATTGACTTTCACTTTTGCCCAATTGTACTTTTATGGACGCACCACCAGACTCCGGGGATACCCGACACCCCTCAAGCGATCTGTGGTGGGACTGGAGGCTGTGTGGTGGGGACTTGGGGGGATTGGTTGAACTGCGAGTAAATGATGGTGCACCAAATTAATGGATGTCGGTTAAACAATTTTATGTAATAAGACACTTGTCAATAGACTGATAACATATAATATATCTGCCTGCGTCTGCGTCTCCCTCCGAATCCTGGGTGCCACTCCCCTCCCGCAACCCACCCCAGAAAGGCATGGTCAAACATACCAACGCAGCTCGGGTGGGGGGAGTGAGCTTTCCGACACCCTGACCGTATACCACTGTCCTCCCCAACTGATCGTCTCTATATGCCAAAATATGGCTGGCCCCAGGCCCTGAGGGTACCTTTGCCCCTTGCACGGGATGCCTCTATTTATAGCGGGGACGGGGGAGCAGGGATGTGTAACCCAAACACAAGAAGTAATACTCCATGGCGCCCTGGACGGGGGGCTGCTTGGCGCAGGTAGAGACAACCAAATGTGACAGGAATTGGTTTCACTACTAGAGTACTGGCAACGTACGTGCTGTAGCTCAAATGATACACTGTGCTGCCATATAACTGTTATAGTCTAAAATGATGTATACAATCCTTCCTTTCAACTGCTACTTAACCTGCCCTGTATAGTATAAGAAGGTCGGTCTTCGCCCCCCTGCGTCTCTCCCCCCGGTATGCGGACTCCCTGGTCGCCCCCACCGTGTAGATGGAACGGACGGTCCTACCTGTTACGGACAATGTGACTTACCTATACAAAAGCTGAGGCACTCCAGACACACAAGCCCCACTGCAACGTAATACCTGAACGAGGCAACCTCCTAATATAGAAGGATATGACGAACACTATACCATACTATGTCAATGCCATGTGGTTGGAAGCCCAGGACATACATTAAACTATCTTTTAGGATGCTTAAAACCCGCATCGCTATGCATTGATACCTAGACTGTCCTTAGTCCACCCCATTGTGCCTGGAGAGTGTCCTCTGATCCCCTGTGTCCTCCCCCCCCCGGTGCCTGGGCCCCCCCCGATACTCCCCAATATATGGATAAATGGGCATATGGATAAATGGGCAAACACATCAATAATGAGCAAAATGCACTAAATGTGTAGGCGCAGAGGCCCTGCAAGAATATATGTTTAACAGTAAACTACTTTAATAATGTAACTTCTCTGGAAGGACTGTTATTGATATCTATATGTGACTAACACCACTCTCCAACTCTTACTACCCAACATATACTAAGCCACAAACTACAACAAATCTACCCATAAGAACAAACTCGCCCCACACCCTATCTCCCCACACCGGCCTCCGCCCGGCGGGCGCCCTACCTGGCCTCCCAGCACTCCACCCACAAAGTAAACAATCAATTAACTCATAAGCATATACGCAGAGCCTGGTTACACTAATACACCAATACACAAGCCAAGGCAACCCCATGTACATAACGCAAAGGAGGACAGGCCGGCACGGCGGCGGTCTGACTGCCTTTTCCCCTGCTCCCCCCCGACCACGACACTCATACAACAAACATTCAGCCGCAAAGGTTCGTGCGGCATGCCTCCTCACCACTAACCGTCTCTCCACAGCTGTACCCCGACCCTGGACCCGGTAAAGCATCTTAAATTAAGCCGGGAGATTTCTCCCCTCCCAGATGCATCTGACGTCTGTATCTGAACTACTCAGTTCCCCCGCCGTTGAATCAGTTAAGAGGCACTCCAACCTCCACTGTTTAGCATTGGTTGGACACAAGTGTCCTTAAGTTAATACAAGTTATCTTGTTAATGTTTTATTTGTATCACTCTGTTATGTCAATAACCATTCTTCATATGTTTTGCCTGATATATAAAGCCAGTAGAGATGAGAACAGCCGGTGCCTGAGTGTCCGGGAGCCTGACCTGGGGGCCCCCAGCAGTGGAAGTTTCGCAGACATAGGACATGGGTGAGTCGAAAGCTTCCCTTAAAATACTATCGTGGAATGTTAGGGGCCTGGGCCATTCAGAAAAACACACACAAGTGTTTACAGTGATCAATCGTTACAAAGCGGATATAGTTTGCCTGCAGGAGACCCACTTAATTCACACAACCACCAGACACACACAGAAACCATGGGTTGGATGGGCAGCGCATAGCGTGTGCTCGATGTACTCCCGGGGAGTATCTATACTGTTCAGGAAAACACTTAAACATAAAATACACTTGGTTAAAACAGATCCACAAGGGAATTCACCTGTCACTCCCAACACACAACACACTATCTAGACTGGATTACGTTTTCCTTACCAAGAAAACGGTACCCCTAGTCACACAAGTCACCCATCTCCCCCGCGGAACATTAGACCATTCACCCATACTGACACACATAAGCCTACCAAATAGCACAATACAAACTAAACCCATTAATTCAATGCATTCTAGCTTACCCAACTGCCCACGCCCGACACGATTCCAGAACAGCTGGAAGAATTCCTAAAATACAACCCCCCAGACCACAATCCCAAACTTACCTGGGAAAGCATACCTAAGAGGCCGACTCCATTCATTAATCTCCTATATCAAACGCAACACGCAACATCAAGAAGACAGTCTGACATCTAAACTTCTCCAAGCAGAGAGGGAATATATCCAACATCAAACCACAATAACCAAAACCAACTGGCTTAGAGTGCAACGCCTATACAATAACATGCAAGTTGAGAAAGCAAACCGTAAGCAATTTTTTATTAAACAGAACTTTTTTGAAAACGGGGGACAATCAGCCAAGTTACTGACGTATATGGTTAGACAAACACCATACTAGCTATAAAAAACCCACCACAAACACTGGTTTATTCCACCCCACAGATACTGTTGGTATTTCAGCATTTTTATCATGATCTATACACTTCCAACCTCACAAGCACATCACAGGAAATATCCGACTATCTGAACGCACTACAGTTCCCCACACTCACAAATGAACAAAAACTACATCTCGACAGACCAATAACGCTAGAAGAAATACAGTCAGCCCTAGACGAAATGCCCAACGGGAAAACTCCCGGACCAGATGGACTTCCGACAGAACTATATAAAAAATATAACCAACACCTGCTCCCTCCACTGCTTGAAATGTTCAATGAATTATTTGCCACTGGAACATTGCCACCATCCCTCTATAATGCTACTGTAGTAGTCTTGCCCAAACCCGAAAAAAATACACAAGAATGCGGATCATACAGACCGATATCATTATTAATGGCGCGCAGGCAGGAGAAGGAGAAGAAGAGGCGTGCCACACTGCCGCGTAACCCCAAGGCCGGGCCCGATGAGTAATGCAGGTTCACCATCCCATATGAAAAACACATCATCAATATATCTTACGTAGTGCTGTATATGGTTTTTAAACATGTCATTGGTAAACATAAATTGAGTTTCAAAGTAGGTGACAAACAAGTTAGCATAAGCTGGCGCAAAATTTGCGCCCATACTGGTTCCCTGAGCCTGTAGGTACCATAAATCGTTGAATCTGAAGAAATTGTTTTTGAGACAAATGGTAAGCAGGTCCAGAATAAAGTACACTTTCTTATGGTCATACCCAAAATCAAGAAGTGCATGTTCCATGGCTTGTAGTCCTTCATCATGCGGAATAGAGGTATATAATGCCTCTATGTCCATAGTACATAATAATTTGCTTTCTGTAAAATCCGTGATGTTATTCAAATGATTAAGGAACGCTGTAGTGTCCTTCAGGCATTTTTTATCGATGCGTACTATGGGCTGAAGGAATGAATCCACATATATACCCAGCGGCTGTAACAGGGAATCCACACCTGATACAATTGGACGGCCTGGGGGGGAGGTAGTACTCTTATGGATTTTCGGTAGGAGGTAAAGCACTTTGTCCAGTACATTAATAATGTGCACCCTACTCTGAAATTCACTATACAGTATGATTTTCACTGTGTTAATTACCTGGATGTATCAGTTTCTAAAAAAGGTAACAGCATAGTCACAGACCTGTATATCAAGGACACAGATAGGAATAACATGCTACTAGCTACAAGCCATCATGCCGAGAGTGTAAAGAAGGGATTACCACTAAGTCAGTTTTTGAGAGTTCGTAGAATTGTACAGGAGGATAGCCGATGTGAGCTTAGAATGGAAGAGATGAAAAAGAAATTCCTAGCACGAGGCTATGACGAACTACAACTATCCAGAGATATGGCTAGGGCTTTATCGTCCGATAGAGATTCCCTGCTAAGAAAAGAAAAAAACTGCTCTGACACAGATAGGATTCCATTTGTATCCACTTACCACACCCTGTCTAAAAGTATCCAGAAAATTGTTAGAAATAACTGGCGGATCTTGCAATCTGATCCGGAACATGGAATCCTATTTAAAAATCCCCCTCTATTCTCATATAAGAGAAGTAAAACCATTGGTAATGAATTGACACACACTGACTTAATGTTATCCAAAACCAGTACCCAATCATTTATAGGGAGTCCTCAAATAGGAACATATCCCTGCCGTAACTGTCAGGCCTGCAATGCCATTATAGCAGGCAAAAACATCTCACATCCCCTGAAAGGGAATGAAATTAAACTTAGGGATTATGCTACCTGCAGAACTAATAATGTTATTTACCTCTTGAAATGCCCATGCGGCAAGGCATATGTAGGTAAAACTAAAAGAGAGGCACGGCTCAGGATTGGGGAACACAAACGCGACATCACTAATTATGATGGCACAGAGGGAACGAAAAGATATGAAACATCAGTGAGTAAGCACTTTCATACCAACAGACATAGAGCCTCGCAACTGAGATGGCTTGTATTAGAAGTTGTTAATAAAGAACCAAGGGGTGGAGACCAGAACTTAAAACTCCTACAAAGGGAATGTTTCTGGACCCATAAGCTTCAAACATTGTCTCCCCATGGGCTAAATGAGGAAATAAATTGGTCTGCTTTTCTGTAATTATGATTTTGATACATGCTTTGTTTTCTGGACATCGTTTCATTCATTATTGTTATATTAACTTGTGGTCTTGCAACACAGTTTTGCTCATTGTTTCATTTTTCTGTCTGCCTTTCTACGCCATCTAGTGGATTGTTTCTAATATGAATATGGACTTGCAACATGGCCAGCAGACACTTACGCCTTTGGGACTTTCCTGTAGTTGAAACAATGACATCAGATAAGAATTTCTTCATGTCCTGATTTTTATATCTGTATTTTTATATGTCTATATATTCTTAATGCACTATATCGGCACTTTCCACATTGTTATATCTCTGATACATCTTATGTATTTTATGGGGCATCTAGATGATTTTTATCACTTTTAGTCATGTATTACAGTATGCACTTCACACGTTTTTAGGGCTTTTAATTAGCCCATGCAATAGTTATATTTTTACACTTTTATTCATATTTAAGTATTTTTATTATCACATGACTTTTGGACTTGTGCTTGTACACACCCCCAAGGGGGTGTGTCTTTACATTTACACTTGGCTATTTAAACCCACATTGTGTTGCTCACATCACCTGATGAAGGGGGTGTATCCCTCGAAACGTCGCATTTTTGTTGTTTTGATGTTTGGCTTTGAATAAACACGTTCTTTTTTTGGAGTGCAGTCCACCTTGCATTTATATTACTGATTTATTTCCCTGTGGAGTAAGGGAATTTGGACATCTTTGCACCCACCTGGGGATTAGTGTGCATATGGGACACTCATATATACTTAAAAAAAAATAGTATATAAATAAAACATTAATAAATGAGCGGAATATTCCTATAATATAGACACACAAATAAGTGACATATATACCACGTAACATATACAGAGTGCTAAGACATATATAACTCTACATATGGAACTGTGTCAGTGCTTAAACGTTAAAGGGACAATTGCAGTATATCCCAAAAAATAATAATAATAAGTCTGATGTGTTAATATTGCAGTAAGTGCATTCAGCCAGTAAAATATATGTAAGTCTGGAAATAGTAAGTGAACAATGTCACAAAATAATGGGCGTTACCTTAACCATCAGGCACCATTCAGGAGACCAGCATGTGTACCTGACCCCCACATTCCCCAACGTACACCAACAAACACCAGGTGCTGCCGAAGTTGTGATCTCCTAACATTTGTGTGGGGCCGATACCATTTCTCCGAGGATCTCAGTTAACATACAGAGGTGGCGTACGTGTTGTTACTGACCTTTCCTCTGACCTCACAAGTCCCGTCCATGTGGTTCCACTAGCCTCACTGTGCTGGGTACACGAGCTCTTAGGGCCGAAAGTGGGTCACACCAATAAACACCTCTGTATTAATGACCAGCATCTAAAGTTCTTGGTTACCTCCCTTGCTAAGGCCCTTCTCTCCAGAACACTCAGTTAGATGGCTGGTCAGGGTCCTGGTGGTTTTGACCTTTTTCCACTTATGGATGATGGAGGGCACTGTGCTCACTGGGACCTTCAAAGCAGTAGAAATTTTCAGCATAACTCAGTGATTTTCCTTGAGTGGCCCAGCCAGAGCCCAGTCTTGAATCCAATTGAACATCTCTGAAGAGATCTTAAAATGTCTGTGCACTGACGCTTCCCATCCAACCTGATGGAGCTTGAGGCTACGGCCCCACTAGAACGTACTAAATCGCGCACGCAATTACATACGTTTTGCGCGTGCGATTTTGCCGTTTTCCGTTATGGCAACGCATGCGTCAACGCACCAAAAATGGTGACCGCATGCGTTACCAAAACGGAAACAGATCAGCAATCGCATGTGCATGAAGAATCGTGTGGATTTTTGCGTTCCCGCGATTTTCATTATAACCAAATCACACGCGCTTTCGCGATTGCAAAACGCCTGCGCAAACGCTTAAAACCGCGTAAGTGGGGCCTAGCCCTGAGAGGTGCTGCAAAGAGGAATAAGCAAAACTGCCCAAGGATAGGTGTGCCAAGCTTGTGGCATCATATTCAAAAAGACTTGAGGATGTCATTGCTGCCAAAGGTGCATCAACATCGTATTGTGCCAAGGCACTGTACGCTCGTCATACTGCAATCTGGAAACTAACATTTCTTTGTAGCCATATTAAGACATTATAATCTCATTCATTTCTGGTGTTTTAAATTTTCAAGCGATTGGCATTTTGAGCGATTGATTAGAGCACTAAAAATATCGATCCCGTGTATGCCTTTTTTCTGATCGGGCCCAGGGGAAAGATTTCCGGCGACCCCCCGTCTTCAGTCCCCATCTCTCTACTGATTTCCAAGGGCAAATTTGCAGAAAGTTCTGAGGCTCAAGGTGGGGAACTTCGATTGGTCCTTCCAATCAGATTTTTGAACATTACACTTTGGCTAGCTTAAAGGTTTGTTCATATTAACGAAGTGTCTTAAAATGCATAGCAATGCATTTGTTTATGAAAGACTGTGTTAAAGCCCTCTTGTGGCCATACCAGGGAATGGTAAAATAAAGTGAAGGGAGAAATTGTGCCCTTGTCTGTGTCTGAAAAGCACTGTAGGTACTTGGGACCACAATACTGTAATAAATACATCAATTGTAAGTACTAAAACATTCACTTGGTGTGTATATAGATAGATGGGTGTTATAGGGGCACATTAGAAATGAAGCCCCTTTTTTCAGGACTTTCATTGACAGAAAAAACAGAAACTGAAAGAATTATCATTAATTAAATGAATTCTCAAGGTTATTCAATAAAAGTTCCTATAGTTGAAAATGGTGCTAATTTTGCCCCAACTAATCAGTTCTTATTTAACATTTGAAAGCTAACATCTGATTGGTTGAGGCAAAATTAGCACCATTTTTAACGATATGAACTTTTATTTAATCTGTTTCTTTTCTGTCAATGTTTTATCAATTTCTTATCTTATCAATCAGAATGAGCAGTAACTGTTTTCCTCTTAAGGTTTGTACACGTGTGCAACCACGGGACGATCATGGGTGCCGAATCACGACACACGATGTGTATGAACGGCCGATAACTGGCCTGTGTATGGGCACTTTATCAGCTTGAAACAGGCACGCGTTCGGAGATCTGCCCGGCGGACCGGGCAACAATCTCTGAACGAACGCCCATTTTGGCAGATAAAGTGCCCTTACATGGGCTGATTATCGGCCGAAACGGGTGTTCGTACACATTGTGTGTCGCAAGTCGGCACCCACGATCGCACGTGTGTACCTTTACTTATACTGTTTTGATAAGTTAAAAGGCCATGGGACAGGCTTGCCCTAACCATTCCAGGACAAGGCTCAGTGGCCTGGGACGGACCCATTGAAAACACACCAGACTTCCCACAAATCAACATGTCTGTCCTGCTGAAATACAGACAATTGGGAGGGATGCTTACACAGTGACATACACAAATATTCCAAGAGGCAATGAAAATACAAGATTGTACAGATTGGGGGAAATTCATTGAATCCCTATCTATTTTATTCCCAAACACGACCAAGATATTACCCATGCCCATCATGACATCATTGAGCCATCCATTAAGAACCAGACATGCTGATTCCTAATTGTAACATTTCATTACATTGTTTTCAGGAGTTACAGGGCCATCTGTTGGGCACCGAATAGAATGTCAAGAAAGAAGAGCCCAGGTGTAGTCCAGGTTTTCTGTCTTGGGTTCCATGATAAAGATTTCTGATTCTGTTAAATACAAGTCAATATGATCACACACACAATTATTTAAAACTTTTTTTTTTCCATTTATTTTAAGCAAACCAATTTAGATTGTGAATGTATTGCTACCAAATCCCATTCTACAACCTTCCCATCAGTGCATGTAAACCCGCAGGTTACAATAGAATCTGTTGTTCAGTCTGTGACTAGTCTTCAAGTAATTAGTAAAATATCTACATAATGAACATCATCAGATTCTGTTTGACATCTTTCAAACATTGGTACTGTGTGTGTAAAGCTAGCCATACATGCGCAGACGTTCTTCCCATCAGATTTCCGAGTGTAACAATCAGCAATCCGATTGGAAGAACCGCTAGAAGTTCCCTACCTTGGGGTCTCGGTCTTTCTGCAGATTTCAGCTTCAAACCTGCAGAGAGATCATTGTTACGCAATCTGATCGGAATGTCTAAATGGGCCCCATTTGTTTCGCTCCGGACACTGAGTGAAACATTGAGTAAATACAGAAATTGACTGTATTTCATCAGTTTGTAGTTATGGACATGATACCAGTCTACATGGGATTCAAAATTGGGCTATGTTAGACAATAAATATTTAACCTGAGATCCTCCAAATAGAATGTATCAGATAAGGGATTTCAAGAATTAACAAATGTTTGCAGTGACACAATTGGTGGAAAGAAGGGTGGGTGGATTGTTTTTATGGTGCAGTCACCCCTATGCAATTCACACATACTATATCAACTGTCAAAACCGCACACAACAGAAGATATGATAATAAGGCACTTGATTGACAGCTGAAATGTACAATGCTTCAGATTGGATATTTAAAGAAATAGGGGACTGGTCAACAAAAATGGTGGTAGGGAAGAATTATAGTTTTCAATATCTGGCCTTTCCATGTATATACCATTTGCTGTCATAAAAAAACAGCCTAGTGATTCATACACCCATCATGCTCAGTAAACCAACCGTGGGTGCTGTAGTTTACCAAAAACGTGAATGATCTCTTTTTGGACATCTATGGGCTATGAATATTAGACATATTTTTGTTCAAGATGGGGAAGGTTTCTTTTTCCATGTGTGTCCCTGTTCTCTAATTAAAAGTTTAATATTCTCTATACTTCGTCATCTTGTTGACCCTTCCCTGTGATTGGTGGTGATGTTACTCCATCTTCCTGGCCTTGGTTTGTATTATCTTGCGACGGAGGATCTGCAGGTCAATATAAAGGTTGCGTCCCAAGACTTCAGATGCACAAATCATTGCTCCGTGCAAAGCCCCTACAAATCCACACGTCATGATGTCCTGACCTAGACAATCACAGAAACACAGTGTAATTCAATTAACAAAGATGAAGCATACAAAGATAAAGGAATGTGGGGATTTATTATTAAAGGATAAGTGCACTGTAAAAACAAGTTGTGAACAAGATGTGAAGGTAAGGCTGGTGAGCTGCTCCTCCATCTGAGAGTTGCTTTCTTCCCCTCTTCCTCGTTCCCGCGCGCGTGCACAGACATCACAATCACGGATTTTGAGGCTAAAGGAAGAGGGGAAGCAAGCAACTCTCAGAGGGAGGAGCTCACCAACCTTACCTTCACATCCAAGATGTCAGCAACTTTACAGCCACACATGTAGGCTCAGGAGGGACCTAGGGAAAAAAAAAAGGGGGGGGATTTTTTAAAGCTGCATCTTACAAGTAAACTAAACTTGTTTTTACAGTGCACTTATTCTTTAAGCCATGATATTTAAATACTGCAGTTGATTTATACAGATCAGTGGAACTAAAGCCAGAAATAGATTTTACATTATTTAGTTTCTTTTAGACTTATTTCTGGCTCCTCCCACAGTCATTGTCACTGACAATTCTCCCATCTCTGACATTGGAGAACATATGTTAATGAAGGAGGAGGAGGAGCTTGAAAACAGTCAGTGTCTGCATTGATAGAATTCTACAAAAAAGGTATGTTGTTATTACTAGTGCTGTAGTAATGTTAATGTAGCAGGACATGACTGGAACTAGGGAATAGCCCCAGATGCACCTGAGGAAGGGACACACACCCCGAAACGTTGTGCACGCATGTCACCAATAAATATATAAAGAAAGAGCAAAAGTCTACAGGAGTGCGTTCTTCAAACAATATAATAGCCCCAGATTTTAGATGTGTGATAATATAGGGGCTGTCGATTGTATTATTCTCACCTGTTAGGTAAAGTCCCTTTATAGGGGTTTTGGCCCTCATTGCCGTTACAGTTTCAGGGTTCAGTCTAGCAATATCATGGTGTACCCCATAGAACTCGCCCCGTGGAGCACCAAGGTAATGCTGGTTTGTGAGGGGTGAACCACTGGTATAGCAATCAATCTGTAAAAAAAGAAAGCCCAAATAGTCACCTGAAAAGTAACATTTTCTAATCATATATCTAGATTAATTTAATGTAAAAATAGTAATAAAAATAGTAATCCATTACCAATATTTGTATTACTTTCTGTCCTTTATTCAGTGTTTTAAAGTGGATCTAACCATAAAATTAATCTGGGATGTTGATGAAATATCAGTAAAAGTCCATATGCACACTAGCCTGGTGGCTGCAGGCGTCCAATTTCCCCACTTCAAGGGAACATATGAGTAACTCAACAAAGTAGTACAGAGTCGCACTCCAAGGTGAAATAATAGGTTGATTCAAAACCGATCACCAACAACAACGTTTCAGGGGTACACTCCCCTTTCATCAGGTGATGAGTGATCAAAACAACCAAAGTTAAATAGCCAAGTGCAAAAATGTCTGACATCACATCCTGGGTGGGTCCAGGAACAATTACCATATAGCCACTATAAAGTGCAAAAAAAGCAGAATAAAGTGCGTCAATCACATAATTATACATCAGTGTCACTTAAAAGGCTAATACCAGATAAAAACCGATATAAAACCATATATAAAATATTTATATATTGAGGGGATGTGCAAAATTGTAGCCTGGTAAAATGGCATTACACGCCTGGCAGTTATGACAGGGATAAGTCCCAATTTGGGGTTCTCCTATGAAAGTTTGGGTACGGACCTTGGGGACAATTAGCTCGGTATGAGTAAGTACATTTCCAATATTCCTGGCTCTCTTATACGAGAATAGTGGAGGATTTTTAAATAAGAGTCCCAAATTGTGGATCGGATTGCAATATCCACCAGTGGTTTTTAATAATCCTCTGGATGTCTTTCGATAAAGTATGGTATGTTGATACAAAAGGGAGTCTATCAGATTGGGAACTAGGTTTACCCTTGGACAATAACGTATTCCGGTCAGTAGCTACGGCCTTTTCCATATCTCTGGATAGTACCATGAATTTCCTTTTCATCTCCCTACATCTGTTGTCTTCCTGTACTATTCTCCTAATTCTTAGGAACTGACTAAAAGGGAGACCTTTTTAGGGTGATGACACTTTTAGGGTGATGACTGGAGGCTAGGAGCAACAAATCCGTACTCAGTTCGTTACCCTTTTTATTAACCAGTACGTCCAAATAATTCACACTATGAAAATCATATTGTACTGTGAATTTCATAGTGGGATGCACATCATTCAAATATGTCACAAATTCCTGTAACACTGAGGGTACCCCATCCCACACAAAAAAGACATCATCTATGTATCTTGCATAGTGTTGGATCTTTAAACGGTCATTTGCAAAGATAAAACGTCTTTCAAAGTCAGAAACAAACAGGTTGGCATAGGCTGGCGTGAAATTTGCGCCCATGCTGGTACCTTGTATCTGTAAATGCCATGTATCTTTGAATCTAAAGAAATTCCTTTTCAGGCAAACAGTCAGTAAATCTAGAATGAAATATACAATCATGTGATCATATCCATAATCAAGGAGAGCCCTTTCCATTTCTGTTAGACCTTCTTCATGCGGAATAGAGGTGTATAGTGCTTCTATATCCATAGTGCATAACAGTTTATTTACTGCAAAGTCTTTAATACTCTGTAGATGTTGTAAGAAGCTGGTGGTATCCTTCAAGCATTTCTTATCGCTATGCACAATGGGTTGTAGAAATGAGTCAATGTAAATTCCCAAAGGCTGGAGAAGGGAATCAATCCCTAAAACTATAGGGCAACCAGGGGGAGGGATAATACCCTTATGTATTTTCGGGGGGGGAACTGGGGTACGTGGGTTATCACATAAAAGAAAGTCTCTTACATGTTTATCAATAGTTCCCATGTTGAAGGCGGCTTCCGTAATTATATTATCAATCTCACGTTTAATTTTACAAGTGGGTTCCTTCTGTAATAATGTATAGTGCTCCCTCTTACTTAATTGCCTCCCTGCTTCATTTAAATAGTCAGTGAGGTCCATGACAACAGTGGCTCCTCCTTGGTCGGCTTTTTTGATAATGATCCCCTTTGTCTCCTTAATGTCTTTTAAGGTCTTGTATTCTTTTCTAGATAAATTATAATAGTGGGTCTGGAACACATTGTAATACCATATTGGTAAATGTATCCAGCGTGGCGTTGGTAATAGTGGGCACAAAATATGATTTTTTCTTAAACCATGGCGTTACACTTAAATTTTTATTAAAGCACATTAAGTTTTATATTCCTGAGGAATCTAAACCAATCTTTATGGAATTCGAACCCTTATTAAACAATATTTCCTCCTCTTTAGAGAAACTATGTTTAGATAGATTCCCAACCAATGATTCTTGTGTGTGGAAATAAGAAGGGAGAGAAGAGCTCACAGTACCTGGTGTTAACGCTTGGATTGGGTCCCTCCCGCTTGTCCCTGCTTGCCTCCCTCTCTGCCTTCTTTGGCTCCTTCGGATCTTTTTCTTCCTCTGTCCGTTTTGTGCCTCACTGGGGTGAGCTTCCGGGCTGTGGGTAAAAAATCACTTTGGGAGCTTTCCGTGGAAGAAGAGCTGTCCCGATACTCTGTGGACGAATCTCTGCGGCGTCCCCGGGAGGGACCCGATCCAAGCGTTAACACCAGGTACTGTGAGCTCTTCTATCCCTTCTTATTCCCACACACAGGAATCATTGGTTGGGAATCTATCTAAACATTGGTTAATAAAAAGGGTAACGAACTGAGTACAGATTGTACATCAAAGAAACAGATAAGAACAATTTGCTCCTAGCCTCCAGTCATCACCCTAAAGGTCTCCCTTTTAGTCAATGCCTAAGAATTAGGAGAATAGTACTGGAACAGATGTAGGGTAAGACTGGAGGAGATGAAAAGGAAATTCATGGCACGAGGGTACTGCGAAAAATAACCATCCAGAGATATGGAAAAGGCCCTAGCTACTGACAGGAATACGTTATTTTAAAATACAATTTTGCACATCCCCTCAAAGGCACTGCCATTTAATTAAAGGATTACGCTACATGCAGAACAAATAGTGTTATTTACCAACTCAAATGCCCATGTGGCAATGCTTATGTAGGGAAAACTTAAAGAGAAGTGCGTGTAAGAATAGGGGAACACAAGAGGGACATTTCCAACTATGACGGTACAATTGAAAAGAAAAAATATGAAACATCAGTAAGTAGACATTTCCTTGATATAGACACAGAGCCTCCCAATTAACATGGTTGGTTCTGGAGGTAGTGAACAAAGATCAAAGGGGAAGTAATCATGAGAAACATTTATTGCAAAGGGAGCATTGGACGCCATCTAGTGAACTGTTTTTACCACCTCCTCTGGACTTACTATGTGGATTTATCCTTGTTTAAATTGATTCTGGACTTTCCCATGCTACAATGAACTACAGATAAGACCCATCTATTTTACCGATATTATTATTGCACTGATTAGCACTTCTATATTTCTGTATTTTATACCTCTAGCTCCTCACTTTATGATAATATTTTATATATGGTTTTATATCGGTTTTTATCTGGTATTAGCCTTTTACGTGACACTGTGATATGTATAATTATGTGATTGTCGCATTTTATTCTGCTTTTTTTGCACTTTATACTGGCAATATGGAATTTTTTTCTGGACCCACCCAGGATGCGATGTCAGACATTTTTGCACTTGGCTATTTAAAGGGCATCTATAGTGGGAAAATGAACTTTTTTTTCTTTGTTTCCATGTGTTCTATAATTTCCCACAACCCCCAGAGTGTCTTCACTTTTTAAGATTCCCTCTCTGTCCTGAGATACACCAGTTAGAAGAATACGTGATTGCATTCCTCTACTCCTACTTAGACTGACAATCAAATCCCTGTGATGTGATCCCCCTCCCTGCTCTGTAATAAACATAGAGATAAGAGCATTAGCAGGGGGAGAGAGGTAGCTTTGATGGTAGATATAAGGCTGCACTTGACCCCCCTTCTTAATTACTTTCACTGATTGATGATGGGTCACAAAGTGAGAGATCGTAAACTGTACTGTTCTTCTTCTTCCTGTCTCCAGGACAGCTTGCTTTCTATTGGCCACTGTGCGTGGGTGTGTTTTTCAGGATGTTGAACTTTTAACTCCTACTGCACATGATAAGCTTGTCGGTTAGCCGGAGTTGAGACATGGAGGAGGTAACAGAGGGGAGGGGGAAGGGGGGAGTGCTGCACACAGATCTGACACCATGGTTAAACAGAGTCACTGACAGTGATATGATTAAGGCAGCCCATAGTACATGAATTTAACTTTGCAAATAAGAAATAAGCAATGTCTGACGTCGCACTCCAAGGTGAATTAGTGATTTATTGTAAGCCAATCATTAGAAACACAATGTTTCGGGGGAAACATGCGCCCTTCTTCAGGTGTTAGAAGTAGTGCGACTTCAGATATCGTTTGTTTCTGTTATTCTTTTTTCTTGGAAGTTTTTCTTGAAGTCAGCATCCACGTCGGCCTGTGTGCATAAGTACATTATATATACTACTGGCTCCTTGTTTACTCTGTAGTAAATGCATTTCCTGTATGTATAGTTTATTTATAAAGTGCCACTTGTCTGTGGACGCAGCGCTGTACAGTAACTAAATACAATGAAGTCCTACAGTCAATAAAGGGGATAGATACATAAATAGTTCAGTACATAAATATATAAATTATATAGATAGAAGTGGTAGAGGTTTGCCACAAGAAGAAAGGAGGTCCCTGCCCCCTAAAGCTTACAATCTCATAAAGTATGAGACTTACACACAAGTTTAATATATATACTGCTATCTTCTTTCCTTACAAAGAACTTGCTCACCTTATCCTTGATCTGAGGGAAGATCTTGATGACGGTTTCCAGCATGACCTCAGCAAAGCTGCTCTTCATACTCTCATAATCTACTCCTCGTTTTTGCACCTTCTTAGCCTTCCATTCCTCAAACCACTCGTAGGGAGCGAAGGTCAAGGCAGTCAGTGTAGACTTTCCTGTAAAATGTAAAGGAAGGATGTGTTAAAACAGAAATTTAAGTGGCCGGATTGCGGACTTTCCTATTGGTTGGCTGGTGGCTCATTTAAGCCAGCCCCTTGACTGTAAATGCTGCAGTCAAAACTCAATCTGGTAGTTCCAATTGAATTTCATCAAATTTTATGGCTGGGTACACACGGTATAATATTTCCGACCATGCCGTGTATCAATCGATCAGCCCGGAAATATCTGATGGTGTGAGGCAGCCAGCTGCATCCGAGCTTGGTCGCCTGTTCGTATCGGATGAACAGGTGATCAGGACTGACGGTCTAATGACGGCACAATCGGTTGTGCGCCAACAGTCATTTGTCCTGGCCGAGTGCTCGCTAATAGCGAACGATCGATTGGGACAAAAACTCGGCTGGTGTGTCAATCTCTCTCTTGGATGGGACTGTCAGAAAATTCTACCCTAACTTGTTCAGAGATCACAGTTGCCCTTTAATTAAACTAAGACTTAATTAAAAGGCATTTCCACTACCAGAAATGAAAATCTATACTCCTTCTCCACTCCCTCAAAACCTGAGATTGTTACTTACCTCTCCTCAGTCCCTGAAGCCCATAATACTTACATTTCTCTGCCGTGCATCTCCTCCCTTGTCCTCGTTACCTCTGTAAGCTCAGAGAGGAGGCGAGCAGGGCAGGGGAAGTGTGCCGGGATACAAAGTCAGTCGGCCATGACATAATTTCATATAGACAGCACCAAAAATATTGGGCCTTGTAAGGCCTAGAGTCATACCTGGGCATCGATCCTCATGGGTGGGGTCTCTGGCAGAAGGGGAAGAGATATATAACATTGGGATGTAAGCTGGGGCTTCATCTGCAGAAGCATTAAAAAAGCGTTTTTCTCTGTAAGATAAAAAAATAAAGTCTAGATTATAAATCTGAATTTGACTCTGTTCAACAACCATGTGATTTACATGGTGACCCATCCCACTGTGTGATTGTGCGGAGAAAGAAGCAAAGAAAAACACTCACAGCTTTTCCAGGTTATTGTCTGGTATGTGAATGTAATTGGATGCTGGGAGACCAAGTTCTTCTTTTGTGCCTTTTATTCCAATGAAAAGACTAAAACCCCCAATCCCGTGTTGCACCTTCCCCAACTGTGACTGGATCTCTGCAAGTAGAAAAGTAAAATACTAACAAACTGTTCCTTTTAAAGTCTAAATCACAAAAATCTGAAAAGGGCATTTTAATCTCCTTGTAGCTCTGCCACCTATTTTTTTGGATTTTGACAATCACCAAATTTTAGCTAAGAGCAAAGAATCATGGTCTCATAAAAAGAGAAAAAAACAGTGGATATTGTTTCAACCCCCAAATACTTATAGGAGGTTTTTGGGTCCTGGGGGGGCAAGGAAATATGTAATGTCTGTGGCTTGTTTAAATGGCATTTCCAACCCGCCCATTTGAAATTTTCCCCAATGTACCTTTCTCTTCTGCCACATATGGTTGTCCTGCATGGTCGAAATACAGTACAGTAAACCTAAGAGTAGGAGCCTTTTCCTGGTGCAATCCGGTTCTGCCTCTAACTGTTCCTCCTAGAGGTTTCTGGCATGTGCAGTGTAGTTTCCCCCCTCCCTCCTGCTGCCATTCCTTGTATCGAACTTAAAATTGTAAACACGAACAATCCTGCTTAAAATTCATGAAATCCGATTCTAAATATACTTACCAACCCTCGTTACATTGCCGGCCTCCTGCTGCTTCTTCGGAAGTATATTAGAATCAGACTTCACAAATTAGCAAGGTCTAGGTTTGGGGGCATTTTAAGCAAGTTCTTGTTTTTTGGGGTGGGTGGGGTGGACATGCCTTTACATTCATGTATTTAACTATATAAAAATACAAAGTTACCATGCCCAGTAACAAACACACTGCATGATACAGGTTTTAAAAGGGTTTGTTGCCCTCTCCTTACACATATACACCTTTTACTAAAGAAACTATTGTTTCAGCCAAGAATAACGGAATTCACTAGGATCAGGTTAAAGTTGAACACAGGTATACTGTATATTACCCACTGAAAGGAGAATACAAGATAGAAAATAGCTTAATGGATTCTAAGTAAAGTAAAGCCAGTTAGCAGGGTATATGCATGCAACAGTCATGACGGGTAAATGATTTTTGCTTTCTGATGTCACTGCAGTTTTTGTTACACTTCCCTTTAGAGTTATTAGCAAGATACAAATATGCACATGCCCAGTTCTGTACCCCCCATGCCTCTTACAGAGCTTTCAAGAAATTTTAAACCAGAATTCTAATTCCAGAAGCTCAAATTAAAGGAACACTAAAGCCTCGTACACACGTCAGATATTTTTCACACGATTTGTCCGACGAACCACCCATTGTGTGACATTCGTGCGAAAATTAAGCTTTAACGATCTTCTAAGCCCAATGATCCATGACTATTCTCGGCTTTTTCCGACGATCAGCCTGGCGGATTCGTTCTGCCGATTGTAGTATGTTTGTGCATAATCGGCAGATTATCGGTAGATTGTAATGGAAGATTGAATGAATGTGCAACATTTCGAGATCACGCGATATTCCGAACGTCTCTTAATACGTACGTCATGTAACACCTTTATCAACGAACATTATCTATCCACTATCATTCATGTATGTACAGGCGTCGTTGGCAGAACTAGTGTATAACGAGACGGTCGCTGAACGTTCGTCAGGCACATGGTACGAAAATGATATGACGTGTGTACAAGGCTTTAGGGCTAGGCCCCACCAGGGTATTTTTTGCACGTTTCTGTGCACACTGCGCTAACGTGTCCGCTAGTGCATGCCAATGTAAGTCTATGTAAGAGGCCACACTATGTCCGCTGCCTTGTGCTGCGCTCGCGATTACCGTTTTTGGTGCGGATCGCATGCAACATCAAAGAAAGGGCAACATCAAAGAAAGCGCAGCCTAAGCGGATGGTAGCACACATGTATCGCGCGTATTGTGATTACACTGCGTCGCGCTATTCGTGTGTGCCTCCATGTGCTGTGTAGTGGGGCCTAGCCCTAAACCAGCTATGATAAGTACATGAAATCTGTATCTAATATTCACAAAGATGTGAAAATGCTTATTCCCACCTCCACACCTAGGAGCAGTGCAACACTTACCTTACTGGGGCTCCACTTGCAGCTCCTTCTCATCTGTCAGGCGCGCCTATCTTTTGTATTGGTGTGAATGCATCGAACAAAGGTGCTCGAACGTTCACTGTCGACCTCAAGGAAATGCCTGAAAATTTCCCTCACCCGCGGCCGTCTCCCTGTACTTAAAAGTTTAAGAAGGCGGCCTCGGCAGTTCCAAGCGTTCTCCCTATGCTTTACATAGGTTTACATACGCTTTACATAGGTTTACATAGGTTTACATATGCTTTACATACGCTTTACATAGGTTTACATACGCTTTACATAGGTTTACATATGCTGTACATATGCTTTACATAGGTTTACATAGGTTTACATAGGTTTACATATGCTTTACATATGCTGTACATATGCTTTACATAGGTTTACATAGGTTTACATATGCTTTACATATGCTGTACATATGCTTTACATAGGTTTACATACGCTTTACATAGGTTTACATATGCTGTACATAAGGTTTACATAGGTTTACATACGCTTTACATAGGTTTACATATGCTTTACATAGGGAGAACGCTCGGGACTCATCTTTGAAAGTGACAGACAGAATCCATCTTTCAAAAAAAAAAAAAAAGATTGCTAAAGAGAAAGAGTGCAAAGATCCAATACTTATAAATGAAGGAAAAGGGAAAAGACATAAGATGAGTGACAGAAAGGGTGTACACTTCCTTTATTCCAGTTTTAAACCAAGGGGAAAATGTGTGTTCTTAAAACAGCCCAATTTTAAACCATAATTTTAAATTAGGAAATAGAAAAAGAAATCACATCACCAAAGGATTTCTACTCTACTGGCTCCCCAGTCTCTTGCTTACCAGGCAGGGCTCTCATTTCCTCAGGCAGTATTTTCTCATACGTGTTGAAAATTCCAGCACCAGAAATCACTACAGGAGCAAAAACATTTACCGGGTCCTGTCCCTTCCCTCTTACAACAACTCCTGTCAATATCAGAAGGGAAGAAAGTCAGCAACTAATCAAACATGCAACATACACATACAAACACAGTTACCTTGTGCCAAAACATGTACCCCATACTCTGTGGCGTAATTAAAAATCACTGGGCCCACCACCCAACACTATATGGGGCCCCTATCCGTGCTTCATCCACAATGTTTTTCTGGGAGAATGCTATGTCTGTCATAGGAAAAATAAGAAGATGGGGCCCCCTTGGCTCCCGAGCCCCCCTGTGGTTCTTCCCCTGGTAGTTACACCCCTGCCCATATGTCTGGATTGGGATTGTGAGATAAAAATCCCTTTTTTAAGTATGTTGAAATAGCAAGTGTTAAAGACAGTCACAAGCAAAGATAGAACACAACATACTAGACAAATCACAAAGGTTCATTTAACAATTCTTATTGGTGGGTGGGATGCAATTTCATTTGGCCATAAACATCCACATCCTGCTTTCTGTTAAGCTCCTGGTGAACACTTTAAACTGGGTAGCTGGGTGGATTGAGTCAAACAAATAAATCGTATATACTCCTATATAAGCCGATCAGAGTCGAGGTACCTTTTTTACCTGAAAAATGAGTAAAAACTGATTGATTGACTCGAGTATAAGTCGAGGGTAGAAATTATGACCACTACTGCCTTCTGATTCTGTATTGTTTTGAGGCTTTTGTTGCCCTTTAAATGGACAGCAGAATTCCCATACAGTAGTCCCATACAGCAAAAGCCAAATCCAGTATGGCTATTACTGTATGGGACTACTATATGGGAATGCTGCTGTCTATTTAAAGGGCAACTAAAGCCTCAAAACAATACAGAATCAGAAGGCAATCTTTTTAACAATAGATATAATCCTCCTGATTCTGTACTGTTTTGAGGCATTATTTTCCCTTTAAATGGACAGTAATCCCATACAGTAACCCCCAATTCCTTGGCACTCCAGATGTTTGGAAACTACAGCTCCCAAGATGCTTTAGTTGCTGAGAGTTGTAGTTTCCAAACTTGCCTGGGTTAATCACTCACTTAATCAGCAATCTGGAGGCCACTCGCTCCGCATCCGCTGATCTGCCGGCTGATGTCACTACTCGCCACCTGTCTTACTTCCTGGTGCCGAGTAGTGATGTCAGGCGGCAGATCAGTGGATGCGGAGCTAGCGGCCGCCAGATTGCTGAGTAAGTGAGTGATTGACCCAAGTATAAACCACGGTTCGATTTTTAGGCTGTTTTTAAAGCCTGAGTATATAAGGTACACAAGATTGCAGGAAGGCAAAGGGAGAAGTCATACATAGGTTTTTTTCCAATCGAATCGAGTACGATGAAGTCAAACGTGTTGTCAACCCATGTTCCTGTTTGATAGGCTGCACTGCAATATTGTACAATCTATCAAATAGGAGCCGATTGAACCAGACGGAGAGTTTTTCAACAATTCCATCATGGCTGCAGGATCTCTGACAAATTTCAAGCTGAAATCTGCCCCAGTAAGATGGTGCAATGTGGTGACATTTTATCCGAACCTACACACTTACATACTGTTTGTTTAATCTTTATGCAATCTTACCATAACTTTGAATTATAGGGGCTGTCAATGATTTTCAGTTAGTGGGAACTTTATCCTATATTCAGGTTACCCTTGTATAGTCAGACTGTAAACTAGACAAATACAGGTGATTTTTGTTCAACCAATAAGACAAGCACACACAAAAAACGATCCATGTAATGAACTTTTTGGTGATATCAGTTTAAATAACATCATTTTCAGACTATCAACGGCTACATTAGATTGAGTGCATTCTAAGCTGAAATCTCAAGTCATTTCTGCTAAAGTTTCAGTAAGGAAATACAGTTTGATGGTACCATTATGCAGCCACTGGATAATATACTAATATATGTGTCAATAGGAATGTATAATAAGTTCTACAATTCTAGGAATTATTAACTGGTTTCATTCTGCACCTGGAATGGTCAAGTTTATAAGAAGACAAAACCCTGTAAATGATTTCACTTACCACAAGCTCTCCTGTCACTGTTGACCAGGATCTTCTCCACTGTAGCTTTTGCTAGGACTGCACCTCCACTCTTTTCAATGACTGGTACAAGGTGGTAGGTAATTTCACTAGCGCCCCCAGCAGGGTACCAGGCTCCTCTCATATAATGTTCAATAAGTAGTGCATGTAGTGCAAAGCTGGCTTTCTGTGGGAAAACACCTAAAGAAACAAGAAAAACTTTGCATTTTAGAAATTGCCAAATTGCTCCCTCTTCAGGTGTATTCGTGACAGTTTTATGAATCCACCTAACTCCAACTCATTGTTCAAAACCAGCAGGGTTATTCAATAAAAGTTCTGATCGTTTAAAATGGTGCTAATTTTGCTCCAACCAATCAGATATTTAACATTTGAAAGCTAAAATCTGATTGGCTGGGGCACCATTTTAAACGATAAGAACTTTTATTGAATCTCCCTGTTAGTTTAATATTCTTAATGGATCTGTAAAAAAGGTCAACTGCATTTTCTAAGCCCCACCCCCACCCCAGTCTGGGATCTATCCAATAGGAAGAAACACTAGCTAACTGCTAGTAAATTAACACAAACTGTACCGTAGGTGCCAAAAATATAACTCAGCACAGTCCGCAACTCCTGGTTTTCTGTCAGCTCATTGACAACCTCAGACACACTCCGGCTGGCATAGCTGAAGAACGGAGAAAAACGTTTTACAAGGCCAAAGCGGCAGAGGAAGCTAGCAATAGGCAATGGCAACATCTTCAAGATCGCAAAGTCTTGTGCCCGACCAGAGACTTTCTGTAAGATAAAACTGCAATTAATGCTCTACCTGTGATACAGCTGGAAAGGTTTTATGGGGTTCCGGTCCCTTTAGTTTCATTCATTCATGTGCATCTGTTACATTATTCAAACAATACAATACAATAACATTTTTATAGTGCTCTTCTCCAATGGGACTCAAAGGGCTTAACATGTCTCAGAGATCAGTAATTGGTGGTAGGATAGAGAAATCTACAGGTCTGCAAATGCTGCACTGAAAAAGTGGGTTTTCAAACTGGATTTAAACACCTCCAGGGATGGGGCTATGATGTTTCCTGAAGCCAGACTGGGAAGGGTCATGGATGTTTTTCCATCCAGTTGAAGTAAAACGGCCTTTTCTATGCTTTTCCCAGGAATGGGAGGTTAGAGAAAGGTCTGGAGCTGGTCAATGTGTTTCCATTGCAGTAAAAAATGTTAACTTGATCTATTCTACATCTCACTGTGTGACGGTGATTGGTGTGACAAGTACCAGATACCAGCAGCCTTGTATTTCCAGCACACCCTACACGCCTAAAAGTAATTGCAAGAGTTCTCACAAGGGTTCCAAATGGGAGAGTTCCATAGACACAGTTTTTCATTGTATGTAGTATAAACTGGAGGGTTAATCATTAGCAGAAAATAACAATATAAAATAATCTAATCATAATTAAAATATTACATTAGGAGCAAATGTGTTTGCCATTGATTAACACGAACAGCAGAACAAGACTCTCTTTGTAGCCCTACTCTCTTTAAATACACTATACATGGTGTACACACATTGAATATTTAACAGTAAAGGAGAACTAAAGCAAAAATGGAAATAACCCTGAATGGACAAGTATGCAATTAACAGTTGGTGGATAAATCATTTGTAATTCTGCAGGTTTATAACAGTTCCTCATTTCTATAGCCTTCCTTCCTAGTGAGAAACAATTGGTTTTTTGACTGCACAACTGCAGAGTGGTCATTGGTAGGTCACCCTGTAGAGAGAGAAAATTAAGGGGGCCACACAACTTACTCTATGTATCTGGTTTAGTGACCCTCTCTGTAAAAGAGAACTAAACTAAGATTTCTCCAATATACTGCTATGTATGCCAAGGTTATCTGGCAGCATTAATGGTAATGTACATGTATATGGTCACTTTGAGACTGAAGTTGCTATTAACTATGAAATGAGCCATAAGGGTTCTGAGCCTCTGGACTTTGATTTGCAACCTAAAGCTTGGTACAGGCAGTACAGATTTATAGCAGGTGATAGCTTTCATTGGAAGCTGCCCGTCCCCAGCTATAAAGCCTACACACACTCCCAACACTCTCCCTATAATTTATTATCAGTACTGTGTGCATGCCCAGCAGAAGACTTAGCAATTGGAAATTGGGACCATATGTATATTATGGGATATATCTTTTATTATTGCATTTTGTTGTAAGATACGAGTCAGATTGATTCACTACTATTGGAATGTAATTAAAGTGAACAAGCCTATCAATATCACCGCAGACTTACATTTACCAGGTCCATGAAGTTCTCAATTGCTTTCTCCTCTCCTGGAAAAGCCTTTTTAAGGTTATCAATGTACTGCTGCCTCCCAGAATGCATTTTGTATTGGCGCCCGATCTCTGCATCCCCTAGCACGACAATATCAAACGGATCATCCAGCGGCGCCCACTGAAGTTGCCCTTCTGTAAGTTGGTCTATCAGGATCCGAGTAGGAGAATTCTCATTCATCTGGCCAATGTAATGAATCCCTAAAAAGAGAACATCAGTTGTTAATCTGTTATAATGCATCACACTTTCTATGGGTTCTATAGTTTGCCCTGCCCGAGGCATAATTGCCCTGCATACTCACCCACATCAAACTCATAGCCTTTCTCGTTGAAGGTATGGCAGCAACCACCCAGTTTGCCCAGTTGTTCCAGGACAAGCACCCGTTTGCCAGCCTTGGCGAGCAGAGCAGCAGTTGCCTGGCTCCCAATGCCACTGCCAATGATGATGGCATCCAGGTTCTGTGGCACCTTATCTGCACAGAAAGCTATCAGGAAGAGATCTGAGCATTAGAACACAGGGATGGTGAACATAGTTGGGGTAAACATTTGTTTTTTGAAGAAAAGGGTAAGTGTGTGAGAAAGATAAATACACACGACATCTACATCATGTTCAAAATTAAAAATAAGTGACCAGGTAATATTTAGGGCCCTATACCATAGATGCCCAGCCCACAAGACCCTGCAGGTGGTTGTGGTTTTGGGCAGGATGGACACATGTTCTGAACAAGTGGCATAAAATCTGCTTAGTGTGCCACTATTGTGGCCCCGGCCTGTCCCTAGTTGGGCACCTCTACCCTATAAAAATGTAATATGGGTCCCAATATGCCTTCCAACACCTATCTATATAATAATATATATGATATATTTCCATTCTCTGTACATTTGAAAACATTTGAAAAGATTGATTAAAAAACATTAGGGGAGTCAACCTTAAAATGTGGCTTTTGGGTCATAAGTTGGTATTTGTTCCAATGTGTCTCACCTTTACCTTGTCTAAACCAGGAAGAACTGGAATAAAGATTGCGCTTTTGTTGAACATTTGTCAACACCCCTCCCCAGGTAATCTGGAGAATGTCAATTCCTGTTTTGAAGTTTTCACTTAGAATTGTGAACCAGGGAAGGTTCCATTGCAGTTTTATCCAAAATTTGTGTGTAAAAGTTTTTTTAGCCTTAATCTTTTAAAATGTAATTTTGCATTAGTCATGATGAGAGCAGATCTACTGGAATTGTTAGACTATAACTACCAACACCTTTAACAATCTTTAGCTGATGAGTGATGCTGGGTGTTTTAGTTTAATGACATCTGAGGGCTTAAGGCTGATTTTGTTCATTTAATGTATTCATAGACATGGGGAGGAAACACAAAAAGAAAAATATAAAATTGATGTAATATAAATAGAACAAAAGTCTGGTGTATTGCCATCTTACCATCATGCACTGAAAGATGCACAAATACATACTATAATCAGAAAAGAAGGACCAAAGACAAATAAGAGGGCAAACAAAAAATGACCTATAACAGCCTAGCTAGCTTAGTAAAGTGACCAGCCTAGTTAGCCCAGTAAAATGACCAGCCTAACTAGCACGGAAAAATAAACAGCCTAGCTAGCCCAGTAAAATGACCAGCCTAACTTAGTAAAATGACCAGCCTAGCTAGCCCAGTAAAATGACCAGAATAGCAGGGACACCTCTATACCTTAGATGACCCTGGGACTGACTTTCCAAGCACATACATTTTATCACAACTACGAGAATCTGTCAGTCGGTACATATATTGTTGTATAGTCAGCTTATATATATAGTGAGGAATATTTATTATCTATTTTGAACCATAGAGACCTGGTTGTGTGAGATTACAAAGATAAAATAAATGAGACTATGACGGGGGTGTATAGTTATCAATGAATTACAAATAGATACTTTTTGCATTATGATTTGGCCCTTTGATTGTTTTACACAAGACATGATGCACACAAGAACAGATGCCAAGAGCCAGGTAGCCAATGCGCCTAGAAATCTACACCTGGTGACTAACGTTCCAAAAAGAGCTTTGTGTTCTATTGAGGTCTGTAGAACTGGCTACTTTGTACAATGATTGGCTTGTAATATAGTCATGATAGTCATAGCATAATAAGTAAATTATTTACAGATGGGGACTTTCCAAAAGCCAAACAAAACCTGTTGCTAAGTTCCTGCATGATTAATAATACAGTCTGTGCTGTCATTTGTTGCATTACCATTCTTGATCACCCTCCTTCGTTCAGCCTTGTCAAAAACAAAGGGTTTTGGTGGTCTCCTGGTATCTGCAGTGAGGGGGTTGGGCCCTCTGCCTCCAAGCCATGACTTGACCAATATTATAGCCAATAGCACCCCTGCTATGAGATATAACCACATAACTGTCACCTCTGTCGCTTCCTGTACTGCTCTCCTGCCCTTTGTACAGACTGACTGTGGGCTGGGTCATTTTCTCCGCCTTCTTTCTAAGCTGTGGAGCTGTGATTGGCTGCATAGAATGCAAGCCACAAAAGAGAGGAGTTACAATGCTACCATGTGGGCTTTATATTCATTCAGAGAAACTCAGTTACACGGAACACCCGAACAACCCGAATAAAATAAGGTCCCTGTTCAAGAAACAGCTATTTAGTATTTTTTGTTATCACACATATAATTGAATTACATGGTAACATAGTAATTGAGGTTGAATAAAGGCATACGTCCATCTAGTCCGACTTTTTCACCCTCCTTTTTAACCCTACCTAAAGCTGGGTAGACACGGGACAGATTTGTGAAAGATGACAGAGAGAATCTGCAAGATCCTGTCATTTCCCAAAGATCTGGATACACAGTCCAGAGCATTCTCCCTCTACACGGCATATACACGGCATATACACATCATATACACAGCATATACATGGCATATACACAGCATATACACATCATATACACGCCATATACACATTATATACACATCATATACACTGCATATACACATATACACGGCATATACCCATCATATACACAGCATATACACGGCATATACACATCATATACACGCCATATACACATCATATACACGCCATATACACGGCATATACACATCATATACACAGCATATGCACAGCATATACACGGCATATACACATCATATACACGCCATATACACAGCATATACACAGCATATACACATCATATACACATCATATATACAGCATATACCCAGCATATACACAACATATACACTATACACATCATATACACAGTATATACACAGCATATACACGGCATATACCCATCATACACAAATCATATACACAGCATATACACGGCATATACACATCATATACACTTCATATACACATCATATATACAGCATATACCCAGCATATACACAACATATACACTATACACATCATATACACATCATATACACTGCATATACACATCATATACACGGCATATACCCATCATATACACAGCATATACACATCCTATACATGCCATATACACATCATATACATGGCATATACACGGCATATACACAGCATATACACAGCATATACACATCATATACATGCCATATACACATCATATACACAGCATATCCCCAGCATATACACAACATATATATACACTATACACATCATATACACATCATATACCCAGCATATACACATCATATACATGGCATATATACATCATATTCCCAGCATATACCCAGCAAATACACATCATATACCCAGCATATACACATCATATACCCAGCATATACACATCATATACACAGCATATACACATCATATACCCAGCATATACACAACATATACACATCATATACACGGCCTATACACATCATATACACGGCATATACAAAGCATATACACAGCATATACACATCATATACCCAGCATATACCCAGCATATACACATCATATACCCAGCATATACACAACATATACACATCATATACACAGCATATACACATCATATACCCAACATATACACAACATATACACATCATATACCCAGCATATACACATCATATACACGGCATATACACATCATATTCCAGCATATACACATCATATACACATCATATACACAGCATATACACATCATATACATGGCATATACCCAGCATATACACATATACCCAGCATATACACATCATATACCCATCATATACCCAGCATATACACATCATATAGACAGCATATACACAGCATATACCCAGCATATCCACATCATATACACCTCATATACATAGCATATACCCAGCATATACACATCATATACACATCATATACCCAGCATATACACAACATATACCCAACATATACCCAGCATATACACATCATATACCCAGCATATACACATCATATACCCAGCATATACCCAGCATATACCCAGCATATACACAGCATCCCAAATCTCCTCTGTACCGGACAACAACCTGGCTCCCCATTAAACAGCGCATTGCATACAAAATCCTTCTCCTAACATTTAAATCCCTTCGCTCTGCTGCTCCTCCTTATATTTCTTCTCTAGTCTTCTCATATGATCCTGCCCGTACCCTCCGCTCATTGCAGAACCAGCTCCTGTACAGACTCCCAACTCGAACTACTTTCTTTCGCCTTAAACCTTTCTGTCTTGTGGCTTCCATCCTCTGGAATTCTATTCCCCTCTTTCTATGTCAAGAAACCTCAATTAGCAGGTTTAAATCTAGCTTTAAGCTGGGTACACACAGTAACGATAAAGCCCCGATACTGTCGGTATCGGGGCTTTATCTTTACTGTGTGTACCTTCAATTCCGAATGAGCATGCAGCCGCTGAATGATTGGGTCGGCCGAACGCTCGTTCGGGAATGAACGGAAATTTTTACATCGGCCGCGCTAGACTCCCTAAAGAGGAGGCTAGCGCGGCCAATGGAAACACACAGTCCGAGCGTTCTCCCTATGATGATCAGCTCTTTTAAAAGGGTGAATACTGCAGGGATTTGGGCTTGTGGCGGGCCCTACTACCGTCTAGGCTCCCCCGCGGTGGCGGGGGTGGTAGTTACGTCACTGATTATATCGTATTCCTGTACCAACCAGAACTACAGTTTATGTATTAATACCAGTAATTCTCAATATTATATAGTATCCAGGTACCAACCAGAACTGCAGTGTATGTGTTAATACCAGTAATTCTCAATATTATATACGGTAGTATCCCTGTACCAACCAGAACTACAGTATATGTATTAATACCAGTAATTCTCAATATTATATAGTATCCCTTTACCAATGCTGTGTATATGCTGTGTATATGATGTGTATAGTGTATATGTTGTGTATATGTTGTGTATATGCTGTATATATGATGTGTATATGATGTGTATATGCTGTGTATATGCTGTGTATATGGCGTGTATATGATGTGTATATGCCGTGTATATGCTGTGTATATGCTGTGTATATGATGTGTATATGCCGTGTATATGGCGTGTATATGATGTGTATATGGCGTGTATATGATGTGTATATGCCGTGTATATGCTGTGTATATGATGTGTATATGATGGGTATATGCCGTGTATATGATGTGTATATGCAGTGTATATGATGTGTATATAATGTGTATATGGCGTGTATATGATGTGTATATGCTGTGTATATGCCGTGTATATGCTGTGTATATATGCTGTGTATATGATGTGTATATGCCGTGTATATGCCGTGTATAATACCAGTAATTCTCAATATTATATAATACCCCCGTACCAAACAAAAAGGGAGACAATTAGTGGTTATTAGCAGTAGAAATAGATATAAAGCTTGTCTACGTTCTATAACATATACACACTAACTTATATAACTAACTTGATATTAAAGGGCATGTCCACCAATAAATTGAAATTGACATAAAGGTGCAGCACATTCCCAAACCCCATCAACGTTTTACTTACCTTCCCCAAAGATTAAGCTGAACATACTTATCAGGGTCTGGTCCCTCTCCGCTCTGCTGCATTTATCCTCTCTGGTTCCTGATTGCAGCTGTCAGTCAAAGGCGTACCAGTGATGTCACACACTAAATCTGTGACCAGGAAGCACCTAACTGCTGCTGTGCTTGCTTAAAACAAGCTTGCAACAGCAGCAGGAGATGGTACCCAGACGACAAAGCACCAGGTCTTGTAAGTATGTTTAGCTGCATCTTTGGGGAAGGTAAGTAAAACATAACTGGAGTTTGGGGGATGCGCCACCTATAGGTAAATTTTCAATTTATATGGGGTAAAGTGGGATTAACCGATATTGAATTGGTTAACGTGCCTTTAACCCGTTTCCACCTCTGCATCTGGTGGTGAATTGGGCCAGTAATGTAGAATATATTGCAGATCCCATTGAATTCTGTTGGTTCACTTGCTGTCCCAACCGATCCCCAAACCGCATATGGGAATTGGTCGGCCATGTCCCCATACACGTGCCTGAATGTTTGGAAATGGTAAAAACTAATCAGCAGTTTCCCCATCGTGATTATATCAGATTTAATTCAAATGAATCTTATTAAATGTATAACTAAAATAAAACTAACACAATAGATAAAAGAAATCCCAGATAGATAAATTCAAACAGTACCTATTGTCCACCAACACTCGTACTCTATAAAGGTTCGTACACACGCTCTATTTCCAAGCAACGAACGACCCCCGACGGCCAAGCACTACACGCAACAAATGGCCGTTTCGGTTGAGAATTGTCCGTGTGTATGTAGGTGTGTATGTAGGTCGAGGGTTGTTCGTTGATCCGCCTGGCGACGCTTGTAGCGCTCAGCCGTCTATCTCTCATATTTATCTATCTCTGCTATCTATCTATCTTATCTATCTATCTATCTATCTATCTATCTATCTCTGCTATCTATCTATCTCTTCTATCTGTCTATCTATCTATCTCTGATATTTATCTATCTCTGCTATCTATCTATCTCTGCTATCTATCTATCTATCTATCTATCTATCTATCTATCTATCTATCTATCTCTGCTATCTATCTATCTATGTATCTATCTCTGCTATCTATCTTTCTAACCAATTAGCAAACAGTGTGCACTCTACCTTCAAGTAGTATAATGCCCAGGTGCTACTGCAGATCCTATAAATATCCAACCATAGTAACATGTAGCGCACTCTCAGGACTTGTTGAAAAAATCTTTTATTCCATAAGCAGCAAACAGATAGTGACGTTTCGGTCTTTGTCTCAGACCTTTCTCAAGCCATCTTGCTATCTATCTCTCTCTGCTATCTATCTATATCTGCTATCTATCTATATCTGCTATCTATCTCTCTCTGCTATCTATCTATATCTGCTATCTATCTCTGCTATCTATCTATCTATCTATCTATCTATCTATCTATCTCTGTTATTTATCTATCTATCGCTACTATCTATCTATCGATCTATCTCTGATATTTATCTATCTCTGCTATCCATCTATCTCTGCTATCTATCTATCTATCTATCTATCTATCTACCTAACTACCTACCTATCTATCTCTGTCTGTCTATCTATCTCTGTCCGTCTGTCTATCTATGTATCACTCTATCTACCTACCTACCTACCTACCTATCTATCTACCTCTGCTATCTATATATCTATCTGTCTATCTCTGATATTTATCTATCTCTGCTATCTATCTATATATCTATCTCTGCTATCTATCTATCTATCTATCTATCTATCTCTGCTATCCATCTATCTCTGCTATCTATCTATCTATCTATCTATCTCTGCTATCTATCTATCTATATATCTCTGCTATGTGTCTATCTCTGCTATCTATCTCTCTCTGCTATCTATCTATATCTGCTATCTATCTCTGCTATCTATCTATCTATCTATCTATCAATCTATCTCTGCTATCTATCTATCTCTGCTATTTATCTATCGCTACTATCTATCTATCTATCTATCTATCTATCTATCTATCTATCTATCTATCTATCTCTGCTATCTATCTATCTCTGCTATTTATCTATCTATCGCTACTAACTATCTATCGATCTATCTCTGATATTTATCTATCTCTGCTATCTATCTATCTACCTACCTACCTATCTCTGTCTATCTATCTATCTATCTATCTATCTATCTGTCTATCTCTGTCTGTCTGTCTATCTATGTATCACTCTATCTATCTACCTACCTACCTATCTATCTCTGCTATCTATCTATCTATCTCTCTATCTCTGCTACCTATCTATCTATCTCTGCTATCCATCTATCTCTGCTATCTATCTATCTATCTATCTATCTCTGCTATCTATCTCTGCTATCTATCTATCTATCTATCTATCTCTGCTATCTATCTATCTATCTATATCTGCAATCTATCTATATCTGCTATCTATCTATCTATCTCTGCTATTTATCTATCTATCGCTACTATCTATCTATCGATCTATCTCTGATATTTATCTATCTCTGCTATCTATCTATCTATCTATCTACCTATCTATATATCTATCTATCTCTGTCTATCTACCTACTACCTACCTATCTTTCTATCTATCACCTATCTATCTCCCTACCTACCACCCCCCACCCCCCCTGTAGCCAGCAGGCCAGTCCGACCCTGCTGCCAGGAAGGAGTTTCAGCACTCCTAAAACAATTAAGCTGGCAACTTTTTTTTTTTTAAATTCCCTTACTGTAACCGACCGGTGAACCCAACTTCCGGCTCCCCCCGAGTAGATGAGACAGATGAGGTACACCCAGCATGGCAAGGAGGGTAGTACAGCAAAGCTGTGTAGAAGAGAGAGACATCCCCCCCCTGATACCCGAACCGGCGCTGCTGATGAGTCCCGCTTGCTTCCGGTGCTTCCCCGAACTTCCGGCACTGCTGAGTCCCGCTCACAACCTCGCGGCAGCTCAATTGCCGGGGGAAAATGGCGCCTTTTTTAAAAAAAAACACTGACTCTACAATGCCGCCATGAGCAACTTTTTCAAGTTGCGTCATGGTAGGAGCGGCGCTGCGAGAGCAGCTATCGCTCTCTATTACCCCCTTAAGGCAATACACTGAGCCAATAGCGTATCTCTATACATTGCAAAAATGGGCGTAATCCACTAAGAATCTTTAACACTAGCTATTTGCCTGCGTTAAAGATTCTTTCCAAAAGGCTTCGTACATTGGTTGCAGTAGTAGCATAACCCTGTTTCTGCACACTGCCGCCACTGCCGTTATTTCTGTCTTAAAGCCAGGTTAACACAGTTTAAAAAAATACCCTATAGCGGCTCTCGGTACATAACCCTTGGTATATTGGTTAACGTGGCTTTAAAACAGAAATAGCCAATAGCGGCTCTCGGTACATAGCCCTATTTGTTATAATATATAAATATAATACATGTATAAATAAGATATAAACACAGTTATTCAATATATTACCTATTAACGCTAAATCTGTAGATGTGTCCATCCAATTGGCAGCAGGAGCTATATCTAGTAGGAAAATAGTTTTGAATTAGTGACTACAGCACTTTTATCAATAAATTCTCATTAAATGAATAAATTTAATACAATACCTGCTATCCCAAGTATCTCCTAGACTTTAAATAAAGGGAGACAATTAGCAGTGGATATAGATATAGAGATATTTCTTGTCTACTTTCTATAATATAGAAACACTAACATAGATATTTAATTAGCAAACAAACTATTCTGACCCAATAAAACATTTGATATCCCTTACACCTTATCCCTTATTATTTTATAAATATATTTATATCTTCATAAGAGATTGCATTGAGTTTTTAGGAGCTACCAATGTGGTGGGGGTATATGATATTACATATAGGAAAGTTGTATATGTATGTGTGTACTATCTCACTATTACCATTTAAATGACCATCAGTAAATGTATATAAAGTATAGCACTTACTTATATTAGGTACAACACAAAGTATACAAAATACTTACATAGCTGAGATCCCTATTTCAACATGGAATGGTCAAAATGGGAGGTTAAACCACACCCCTGTGTCTGCTCCATGTGAAAGGAAGCGTAATCCAAAAAAAGTTTCTGTCTGCTTCACAGGATGTGATGTATATTGTAATGGATATATATACCAAGGCTCCTTGTATACCACCTCCAGCCTGCAGGTGGTGTCAGTGAGTGATAAAAGACAAGACATCCCTGCTCTCTATGGCTAGGAGGAGAGAAAGTGAAAGTAGATTGTGGTGTGTGCTTTGGAGTGATATTGAATGGAACACAAGATCCTGTGTATAAGATCCTGTGTATAAGACCCTGTGTATAAGACCCTGTGTATAAGACCCTGTGTATAAGATCCTGTATACAAGATCCTGTGTATAAGACCCTGTTACCACCTGTTGGGAGGACAGATTATTGGACAGACAATTTACCATATTGGATACAAACTCTGAGATAACAGATAAGTGTAAACCAACTTACAAGCACACACAATATACAGGCCTGGTCAATATTCAAAGTGGTGCACCATAGACTGGGACACCCCTGATTACTGCACATGTTATGTGGGGAACCTGTTTATGTGTCTGCTTTGTGCCAGACCACCAGAGTAACCCACTGTGTGCCATGCTACCCATAATCCTTCCATAAAGCAGTGATCTGGTACAAATTAGTGGCAGCATTGCTTGTAATACCATTTATTCCCTGTGTTCTCTGTATGAAGCTATGGAGTCTGCTACTGAAAATATTGATTTAAATCCTCCTGTCCTTGTACCTGCAGATGAAATTCCCCAATTAGACTCAGCAGCTCTACCAGGCCCAATTGCCAAATTATTTTTAAACCTGATCCATTTGATGGGGTAACTAGGGAGTGGACTGATTGGCTAGAACAATTTGAATTGGCAGCCACTATTAATGGTTGGGATGAAGGTGCTCACTTGAAAGTTCTTAGCCTTTTGCTTAGTGTTAAAGCCAGGCAGGTATACCAAGGATTTACCGTAATACTGAAATAAAAAGCAATTTTTTTTCAATTAGATCTGTATAAAAGAGTATATAAAGGATAAACCCATTTCTTTAGGTAAGCTGGGAATGAGAAATGTTTGTTTATACATTAGATTATTAGGGCAATGCTATTATAATAACATGATGCTGTGAGGTACCTTCTGTTATAATATATGAGGTACCATCACTACTTGCCTTGGTGAATACTAATAAGTATTAACCTAGCATGTTTAGTTTCAACCACATAGTGTGGCAGGATTGCCTGGGTCTACTCTCAGACCTGCAGGATTATCCTATTTGGTTCCTCTGGAAGCTGGTGACTGTCTGAGTAACAGTTTAAAATATACCTGTGTAAAGATTCTATATCCACTATATCCGCACATAGCAAAACATACACATCATTTCCAATGTGCACCAACGGGCGCAATTTTGCTATTTATAATATATAAATAATAAATGTAACATATATGAATAGTATATAAATAAAGTTAATATATTACCTCTATAATCAGTCTCTACCTCTTCCCCCCAGTCTGCAATGGGAGCAGCTAATAGGGAAAAATAGTGACCAGAGCGTTTATTATTATTATTATATATAAAATTGCAATTTACCAGATATAAACTATAATAAGATACATAGTCTGACATTTACCCAGAGCCACAGACACTCTGGGTTGATATCGGTGCAGGAGATTTAATAGCGGCTTTGCAGCTCTGGGTAAATCACGAAGCAAATTAGACCATATTAGCTGGCGTTTAATAGTTACACAGTAAGAGACACAAAGCCACTATTAAATAGCTTGCGTGTCTTTTGCTACACCTGCACAGCCGCTGCAAGAAAGGGGGAAGGTCGCATTAACAGATATTCATGGGAGTTTCTAGGGTTTTTGGCACCTGAAACAAATTTTAAATGCCGCCTACAGGCAGACGTGAGTGTGTTTACATGAAGCAGATGTGGCTTTTGGAGGTGGGTGTGGTAGGCTGACTAACACTGACGGGTTAACTGGAGGACTGATTTAACACTGACTGGTGACAAAATGCAATACTGCATAAAGGAGGATTTGTTTTAACTGACACATTTTAAATGTTCCACAGGGACTCGCCTTGAGCAAATGTTTCAGTTTGCTTCATGGTAGGGGCACCCCTGCAGATATTGAAATGGTTAGTGCATGCGGTCCATAGAGGATCATCCATTCATCCAATTCGGACAAACGATCGGTTGAAAACCAATGCATTTTTTGGGGTCTGATCAACCGATCAGACTGAACTATTGGTTGATGAGGCTAAATAATTGCGTGGTGTGTACACAACTAAAGTTGTTTATTTTGTTGTTTAAAGTTATGTTACGTGTGTCTGGGCCTATAGACACTCTCAGTAGGAGGTGCAACAAACTAACCAGCAGTTTCTCCTCGCCTGATTATATCAGTTATAGTTAAAAGGATTCTTATTAAATGTATCACTGCAACAAACTTACACAATAGATAAAATAAATGACAAATAAATAAACGTATAAAATGCCTACCTAGCACAATCTGTTCCCAGGAAACTGTAAGGAAAGGTGGACAATTAGTGTCTATCACAGACTGGTACAGGTCACATACAATACTGTACTGTAATCTATTAGGGGACTTGGTGGTAATCACCTGATTGGACTTGGAGCTCCTTTTGCTCCTTCTGCTTATCTACATTTAAAGAGAAAATGATTAATGATGATAATATCAACATTACAAAACCTTTCTGTCAATTAGTAGAATATGTTTGACTTTGTAGGTTGAATATGGGAAGATTGCAGGGGCCCCCATAGTGGGCCAAAATATAAAAAATACAACAAATCTCAGTAAAAATGGGTTTAAATCTAAACTACGAAGCAAATAGAATTAGACAGATTTGGTTGTTTATTCAGTGTCTGCAAACAAACTAGATTGACCCAATAAAGCATTTAATATTTTAAAATATACATAATATATTCAATATAAATGAATAATATGTAAATACAGTTAGCAATATATTACCTCTAACCATGGTCCCTATGTCATTCCTACAGTCTACAATGGGAGCACCTAATAGGGAAAAATGTATAAATGAGTGACTGCAGCATTTATTATTATTATAAACATACAGGGTTATTTAATAAAAGTTCTTATCGTTAAAAATGGTGCTAAGTTTGCACAAACCAATAAGATGTTCTTATAGCTTTCAAATGTTAAATCATTTCTGATTGGTTGGGGCAAAATAAGCACCATTTTTAACGATAAGAAATTTTATTGAATCTCCCTCTCAATATTTAATATTGCAATTTACCAGGTATAAAGTAGAATAAGACACATACTGGGACATTTACCCAGAGTCATGGTCACTCTGGGTTGATCTCAGAAATTAACCCATTTAAGCTGGCAAAGAAAGAGACACAAAGCCAATATTGAATGGATTGCGTGACGTCAGATCCCCAACACGTAACACCTAAGACCTAAGATAACTATAGGGCTCAGTTGTTGGTGGAAGTGGTGATTCACCAGCTACAATAGGTAAAATAAATTAACCAATAGATAAATGAATACGGTGCCTACCTAGCATGTGGTGATCCCTGGATACTGTAAGAAAAGGTGGACAATTAGTCACAGACTGGTACAATTCACATAGAATAGTGTGTGTAGTGTATATAAATGGGTTAACTACAAAGCAAACAGAATTAGCAGGGAGATTCAATAAAAGTTCTTATTGTTTAAAATGGTGCTAATTTTGCCCCAACCAATCAGATCTTATTTAACATTTGTAAGCATACATCTGATTGGTTGTGGCAAAATTAGCACCATTTTAAACGATAAGAACTTTAATTGAATACTTTAATATAAAATATAAATTAACATTTAGCATTAGCATTAAAGGGCATGTTCACCCCTTGAGTAATAAATAATACATATAGATCTATCACCCCCCCATTAAAAAACTTTTCCGATAGTTGTTTTGTATAGTTCTACAATACAATACATAGATTGTACATACATAGATTGTATGTCAGTTGTTTCTGACAGTATCTGATGTAAAAACAGTGATACGGGTTCAGTTTAGAAGCGTAAGGCAATAATAGACAATAATGTCTAAATTAGTATACCACTCATTCTTCACTCTTTAACACTCATTTTGTCGCTCTGTGGAAAGAAGGAGATAATTAAAGGGCATCTATACCGAAAAATAGCTTATTTTAAATTGACCATAACTGGAAACTATAATTCTTCCCAACCACCACTGTATAATTTCTTTACATATCCAATCTAAAACTTCTTATATTTCAGCTGTCAATCAAATTCCTTGCTCTCAAAAAATATTCTTCTGTGAGTAGTTTTACTGTAGCTGTAATGGTGATAGAGTTTTAACAGTTGGTTTGTGGGAAAAAAGTCAGGTCAGATGGAAGTGGGAGTGGTTAAAAGAGGGAGGGGGGGGATACTGCTTCTGAACAAAATGTGTACACACAAACCAACAGATATTTCTGTGTATTGGTCGGTCGGGCCGAAAAAAATCTGAGGTGATTTCGGCAGATGCAGTGAACGCTGTGGTCCATAGGAAACATTTGCTGTGGCTGATCACTTTATAGCGGCGAAAGGTCAGGACAGAAAATGTGTCTGTGTGTCCCCAGGCTAACGTTCTGTTTTACTGCTAAATCCACATTTGCACTACTTTACCATTAGTGTCAGAGCTTGTGACACTGACGGTGGATCTGACAAAATATATATATATATATATATATATATAGTCCATATAAAGTTTAGTGCACTCAGGGTAATTTTCAAAGATTATTTATTGTGCAAATAGCATAACAGCAACGTTTCGGCTCACGTCTAGAGCCTTTTTCAAGCCAGTGCAAATACACAAGTATCCTGTGCTTATTTAAGTGTTAAACAAACCACACCTCTTCCAGTGATCTCATTATTATAAGTGAATACATGTGTGTATCCATGTGTGAATCAAGGTTTTCCTCGGATATATCCTTCTTGTATTCATACTGTATATAACTGTATACAGGAGCATACAGCTAGTTTTTTTTATGATTATATGACTTGTTATCCTGATATATCCCTGGAGTTATTCCAATATAGCCCTTACTTCTAATATAGCTGTTACTTTTATATAGTCTTTTAGACACAATTAAGTCTGCACTTTTACTTGTGTCCTATATATATGTAGGTGTAATTTTGTCACAGTATTACTATATCTATTATCGTCACTGTTTTTACTCTATTTTAATTCTTAGATCCATGTATATTGACATATGTATATTTATAGCACATAAGCACTTTTATGTATTTTGAAAATGGACTGACCCTTAGTGGTTTTATTGTAGTTTATGGCACTTTGGGCACTTTATATATATCCGAGGAAAACCTTGATTCACACATGGACACACACATGTATTCACTTATAATAATGAGATCACTGGAAGAGGTGTGGTTTGTTTAACACTTAAATAAGCACAGGATACTTGTGTATTTGCACTGGCTTGAAAAAGGCTCTAGACATGAGCCGAAACGTTGCTGTTATGCTATTTGCACAATAAATAATCTTTGAAAATTACCCTGAGTGCACTAAACTTTATATGGACTGTATTACTTATCTTTAGTAGCACCAGGGTGTATAATCTCTTTATACCTACTTTGTTGTGTGCCTAACCATGTTGTATGGGAATATATTATTTTTATATATATGTATATTATATAATATATATATTTATTATTGTATATATTATATTATATATATTATATATATTATATATAACAGTCAAACGACTGGCTCCTGCCAGCTATTATATCGCCTGGGTGCTGCTACCGGATGCAAACACAAAAGTATAAAGGATAGAGCACTCCCAAAGGAATTCTAATTAGTGGTCAACAGGCAACTTATTCAAATTATTTAAAGTCCTTTGAAGTGCTCTATGCCTTTATACTTCAAAAAAATATATAATATATATTATATAATGTTGACAATCAGCTTACAACCACCTCCAGGATTTCTCAATGTCCCTATTCCTGCTCACTATCCATCACAGTGCAGTTGGTCAGTAAGTTCTGTATATAAACCCTGTCTCAGTAATCACCTCAGGCAGCTGCAGGGTTAATACAGGGTTTACAGATCTCTACGCTACTGTCAATCACAGGGCAGACTGGATACATTTTTGAAACATACAAATGTTGCTTCTCATTCACAGCTCAACTGACAATGTAACAGTCTATGTAACAGTCTATGTAACAAACTATGAAACAAACTATGAAACAGTCTACGTAACAATCTGTAACAAACTATGTAACAATCTATGTAACAAACTATGTAAATCTATGTAACAATCTATGTAAATCTATGTAACAGTCTATGTAAATCTATGTAACATCTTGTAACATCTAGTAACAGTCTATGTAACAGTCTATGTAAATAAATCTATGTAACAGTCTATGTAACAGGTCTATGTAATCTATGTAACAGTCTATAGGACAATCTATGTAACAGTCTATGTAACAATCTATGTAACAGTCTTAGGACAATCTATGTAACAGTCTATAGGACAATCTATGTAACAGTCTATGTAACAATCTATGTAACACTCTATAGGACAATCTATGTAACAGTCTATGTAACAATCTATGTAACAGTCTATGTAACAGTCTATGTAACAATCTATGTAACAGTCTATGTAATAATATATGTAAGTCTATGTAACAGTCTATGTAACAATCTATGTAACAGTCTCTAAGACAATCTATGTAACAGTCTATGTAACAGTCTATGTAACAATCTATGTAACAGTCTATGTAACAATCTATGTAAGTCTATGTAACAATCTATGTAACAATCTATGTAACAGTCTTTGTAACAATCTATGTAACAGTCTATGTAATAATCTATGTAAGCCTATGTAACAGTCTATGTAAATCTATGTAACAGTCTATAGGACAATCTATGTAACAGTCTATGTAACAGTCTATGTAACAGTCTATGTAACAATCTATGTAACAGTCTATGTAACAGTCTATGTAAATCTATGTAACAGTCTATGTAACAATCTATGTAACAGTCTATGTAAATCTATGTAACAGTCTATGTAACAATCTATGTAACAGTCTATGTAACAGTCTATGTAACAATCTATGTAACAGTCTATGTAACAGTCTATGTAACAATATATGTAAGTCTATGTAACAATCTATGTAACAGTCTATGTAACAGTCTATGTAACAATCTATGTAACAGTCTATGTAACAATCTATGTAAGTCTATGTAACAATCTATGAACTAATAAGGCAAGAATGAATCATGACCATCAATCAGGATCTGGCTCAGAATCTGATATCCAGTATGCCAGAGCGAATTGCAGTTATGAAGAAGGGTCAACAACTGTAATAGTGACACTTTGCATACATTTGATGCCAATAAATGTCTTTGAAATGTATGAAACTTCTGTATATCACAGATCCATGTTAATAAAGGTTAAAAAAAAAGAATCCTGACTGACTCTACATGGCAATCAGAAAGGATCCCATGATCAACCAGAGCTATAAGTATTAAAGGACAACAATACTGCTCCCCTTCCTCCCTCCACCCACGTATTGACCAGGCTTTGGATGGAAAAAAGACTGACATTGGTCATCCTAATCATTAAAGAATGATCACTGGAAAAAAAAATTTTGACATTTAGTTTTATTGAAAAATGGGAGGTAAAGGAGCTGTGTCTTACCTCCCATTCTTCAATAAAACCTGCAGGAGCTGGGAGAGAAGGTAAGGAACTTACCCAATCACTCGCTCCTCCGCCACGTAGTCTAACAGGTCCCGATGGACTCTTTATGCTATGTGCCTGCATAGAATGCCAAAAATGTTTTTTCCTGTGGAGATACCCTTTAATGTACTATTGATATTTTTGGCTTATTGACCAACATATCGGCTTGTATATACCAAGCCTTATTTCCGTTATTTAGATCTCTTTAAGGCAAAAAAATTATTATACAGTGGTTTACAATTACAATTGATTTTTCCCATCAGTGACTTAGCGGCAGATTTGCCAGGTGTCTCTATTTAGACGGGATTGTCCCCACTGCAGGGACAAAATCCTGAGTCCCACAGTCAGGGCTGAAATCCTTTTCTAGGAACAACCGTATCAGCCCTGCCTTCGAAATACCCACTTTCCACCCAAAACGCACCTGCCCCCTCCCGCTCGAGTGCCAGTAGAATCTTGTGTGGTAAACTAGCTATACTGGGTCTATTTTACTTTTTGATTTAATTGTGTATTCAGTTCATTAAAAATCTGATTGGCCATAAGTGATCAATATTAGTGATCAATATTGTATAGAATTGATCAATTAGGTCAAAACATGTTGGTCGATTTTACAAGTTTATTTTGAGAACTTTCGATGATTTTTTTTATTGTATAGGAATGTAAATGTTTTTCTTGAATGAATCAAATGCAATAGCTCCAATGTCTTGATCAAATCCTCCCTTAAAGGGTATGTACACTGGCAAATTTGTTTTTTAAAATTGCCCAATCAGAGGAAACTATAATTCATCCCAACTATCACTGTATACTTTTTTTGTTGATCTGCCCCCTATTTCATTAGATATCCAATCTGAAACATCTTACGTTTTAGCATTTCTGTAAGCAGTTTTGCTGTAGCTGGAATGTTTTGACATTTGGTGTGCTGTATACTGTATGGAGCATTGACAGTTGGTATGGGGGAAATAGTCAGGTCAGTGGTCAGAGCGTGAGCAAAAAAAATACTTCATGCAGCAACACACACACCTCAGAGTAAGTGCTACTTACATGTATTTATTTATAGATTAAGATGACGCAAAGTCATTTTTTCAGTATACATACACTTTAATTAAGCTATGTACAGATGAAAATCAGCTATTGGAAGATCGGGCGTTATTGATGATCCAACCTGCCCAATCATCGACGCCCGACCAATCGTCCACACACTATGCGACTTACAGGTCGACCCCCCAACTGTATGTAGCTGTAGCCCAATTTTCAAAATATGTGTATGTTCTCCCTGTGCTTGTGTAGGTTTCCAAGTGGGTTTGAATATGTTATAAAATGTTTTAAATCCCCTCCACCTCACTTATTATACAGTAGGTCTGTCTAGCCACACACTCTGTATTGATGACCTCAACAAAAATGGCCGCTATTATATCATCCGCATGTCACATGGAGTCAGGTGGAGCTTTGTGCACGTGGGATGGTTGGTGTTCACGTGACACGGAAGAATATCACTGGGCATCCAGTGATAGGTCAGGTTACCGGACTGTTTTATTAATGGTAAATATGGAATCTGGTAGGGATAATTCATTATTTCCCTGTTTGTCGCGGATAGAGCTACAGCTTAACTGCTTTCACTCCGCCTGCTCTGTTCCCTGTTGGTGGAAGTCCCAGCTGGTCCGTAGCTGTGCACAGAGAGACATAGCACATTCATTAGCTGACAGAAAATACTGACATAGATAGCAACCAATCAAACATGGCTTGCAGGCGGAACCTTGTTGATTGGCTGAAACTGGTGATGCTGAGCTCAGACAGAGAGGGACAGCAGGAAGCCAAGAAAATGTAAGTATATCCTGCTTCTCAATCTTATTATAACATGGCAATGGGGGGCACAGAGAATTATACAGTCAATAGCAGGACAAATATACTTTGTTGTATGTGAAAGAGAAAGTGTGTGTGTGATTATATGTGTACAAGTGTGTGTGTGATTATATGTGTACAAGTGTGTGTGTGTGATTGTATGCGTGTGTGATTGTATGCGTGTGTGATTGTATGCGTGTGTGATTGTATGCGTGTGTGTGATTGTATGCGTGTGTGTGATTGTATGCGTATAAGTGTGTGTGTGATTGTATGCGTATAAGTGCGTGTGTGATTGTATGCGTATAAGTGCGTGTGTAATTGTATGCGTATAAGTGCGTGTGTGGGTAATTGTATGCGTATAAGTGTATGCGTGTGGGTAATTGTATGCGTATAAGTGTATGCGTGTGGGTAATTGTATGCGTATAAGTGTATGCGTGTGGGTAATTGTATGCGTATAAGTGTATGCGTGTGTGTAACTGTATGCGTATAAGTGTATGTGTGTGTGTGTAATTGTATGCGTATAAGTGTGTGTGTGATTGCATGCGTATAAGTGTGTGTGTGATTGCATGTGAATGTATAGGTGTGTGTTAATGTATATTTGTAAAAGGTGAGTGATGAATGTCTAACACAGTGGTGAATGTATGTGATAAATTATTTATGTGCGTGAGAGTAGGGGGCGTGAGTGGGTATGATAAAGGTGTGTGTAGGTAGAAGCAAGAGAGAGAGTGTGTGTGAGAGGAAACTAAATTTAAATAAAAAAATGTTAGTTTGACAGCACAGGATTATGTCATCAGCTGCATTGGACCATGGGAAACAGGAAGATGTGCTATATCATTTCTTATTGCTTCATATTTAAGGTTTTAAAGGAACGTCAACCCAAGAGTTCTGTTAAATCTATAGTTTGTCTATGTCATAAGTATGTATGTATAATTTTATTTATAAAGCACCACTTGGTTACGCAGCACTGTACATTGGAAAATACTGAGTATACAAACAAGGGGATAAGTTTAAGCCATTGACAGTTAGATAAAAATTAAATTAAATACTATTTTACAATTTAAGTTAAGAAAGCATAGATATATAAATTATGTATGAATTGATACAAGTGTAACAAGCCTTGACACATTAGAATCCCTGCATACAGTTCAAAATTATTCAACCCCCAATGCTGTAAAGGGTTTTAGGGAATTCAGTGTACATTTGTAATTGTGTTCAGAATGAAATCTTACAAGGACTTTTTAAAGAACCAAAGCAACTAAAATGACATTAATTGTTTTTGTAATACAGTATTAAATGTTTTTTTTGTGATTTCTTCATTGACACAATTATTCAACCGCTTAAAGACTCTTAAGAACAGAGGTTCATTCAAGGGTTTTCGATCAGGTATTGAAAACAATTGTGGATGCCATCGAGCAGCAATCAAGCATAATAAGCACCAATTAGGCAGATTTACAATGACTGTGATACTTGGCTCCTTCTAGACATTTACTGGTGTGTTTACAAACATGGTGAAGTCAAGAGAATGGTCCAGGAAGACAAGAGAAGTGGTGATTAATCTTCACAGGAAGGGCAATGGCTATAAGAAGATTGCAAAGATGTTAAACATACCAAGAGACACCATAGGAAGCATCATTCGCAAATTCAAGGCAAAGGGCACTGTGGAAACGCTACCTGATCGTGGCAGAAAGAAGATGCTGACTTCGACTGCTGTGCGCTACCTGAAGCTCAAAGTGGAGAAAAGTCCCCGTGTGACTGCTGAGGAACTGAAAAAAGATTTGTCAGATGCGGGTACTGAAGTTTCAGCTTAGACAATAAGGCGCACACTGTGTAATGAAGGCCTCCATGCCAGAACTCCCAGGCACACCCCCTTGCTGTCTCCAAAGAATAAGAAGAGTGTTGAATCCAGTATAAAGGGTTAATGAGTATTGTAAAGAGTTATCCAAAGCTTGTTATGTATGCACAACTGTCTTGCTTACTCACAAAGTAGTAGAAGTTATTTTGGAAAATGAAGTTCATCAGTAATATAAGTTGTGACCATTCATGGAACTTTTAGAGTGTAACTAAAGCCACCAGAGATGTATATAACTTGTCAGGATTCACACACTGTGGTGGGAGTGGGTGGTAGGAGTTGGAGGTTGACGTTAGTAGGAGGAGGAGGTAAGCAGACATATACACACACACTCTTTACACACACACACACCATAATGGACTAATTATGCTTAAAGTATATAGTTATAATTTGTAGGCTGTCTCTAATATACTTGACTGGCTTTTTACTTTGCATAATTTGTAACTACTCCATACAATAAATCCTTATTTGATATATCACCTTGGTGAGTGTTATTATTAATGTTGGAGGGTCATAACACTATTAGGGGGCTGCAAACTGGAAGTCAGTACTTTGGAATTGCTGGATGGGCAGATTATGGTAATTGGAATGAAAAATACCAATACCTTTGGTTTCTTAAAAGTGATGTAGTTGTGCTGAAATTTAAAGTGTTCCAATATGGTAAACTAAAAACAAAATGATAAACTTAAGTGATATACTTGTTGTACAGGATAAAAGCATTCTCTGTGTTACCCTCCCCGGCATACACATTTGCCATGCGAATCATTTCCACTCCAGACCTGTAGTACCGCTTAGGAGGAATATCATCATTCACTTCTACAGATGTGCCCTTCTGTACAAGAGTTCGCATCCTCTCTTCAGGAGTCACACTGGCATCACTGTGTTCCGGCATGGTGGCAAAACAGGAAACCACACCAACACCAAGCTGAAAAACAGGTACAAACAGACTGCTATTTTATAGAATTACTTTCTGGGTAATAAAAGTCATTCATCCCTACATAAACTCTCCCCCTATGAGCCAAGCATAGAGAAATGGTCTCCACATTTAGTTAAATATCCCAATAATTCAGCAAGTAAATTAGCTGCAGAAACAATATTTAGTGGAGTACTTACTAAAGAAGAGTGACCACTCCTAGCTATGTGAGCCTGCTAGTAAAGGGGCACTAACGTGTCAAAATCAGATTTTTAAATATCCTGCCTTTAATCTATAAATCACAAGAAGGCAGCACCAAATAGGTTAAACTACCCACAAGCACTTGCACCGCCAGTTGCCTCACAGCCCCAATTTATCGGTTTATGCACATCTGTGTGAACAATGGTAAGGGCTGTTATGAAAAGAAAAATTTGGTATTCAGCGCTGGTCTTTTGCAAAAAGGAAGGTAGAAGTAGTCAATCTTACTTCCCTGTAGATAACAGATTAAAGAAAGTATTTTTTATTCTTTTTTCCAGTTTAATGCTTCTTTAGAGAGCATTTTCATATAATGGTGATTACAGGATTTTCATTTTTGTTGTAATGTTCTTTAAAAATCAGACTATTTCTACAGCCCTTTTGTCTTCTTTCTACTAGGATGTGACACAGGATTAAATTTGAGTGTTTTGGCCAGTTGACATTGATTTTGATCATTTCAGTCATCTTGTTACAATTAAATCAAAGAGACACTTGTAAGTCAGACAAATATAACATAACATTTATAATGAAATAACCACAAAGTCTTTTCTGTGCTTACATCATTATCAGTTTTATTCAACCCCCAAATGACATTCATCTTAGTACTTAGTACAACATCCTTTTCCAGTTATAACAGCTTTTAAACGTGAAGCATAGCTTGACACAAGTGTCTTGCAGCGATCTACGGGTATCTTAGCCCATTCTTCATGGGCAAAAGCCTCCGTTCAGTCACATTCTTAGGCTTGCGCACTGCAACTGCTTTCTTTAAGTCCCACCAGAGGTTCTCAATCAGATTTAAGTCTGGTGACTGCGATGGCCACTCCAAAATGTTCCAGCCTTTAATCTGCAACCATGCTCTAGTGGATTGGAGGTATTCTTGGGATCATTGTCCTGTTGAAAGTTCCAACGTCCCCCAAGCCTCAGGTTTGTGATGGACTGCATCACATTTTTTTCCAATATCTCCTGGTACTGAAGAGAATTCATGGTACCTGCACACGCTATAGCTTCCCTGTACCTGCAGAAGCAAAACAGCCCCAAAGCATGATTGACCCTCCGCCATGCTTCACAGAAGGCAAGGTGTTCTTTCTTTATAGGCCTTGTTCTTCTCCTCCAAACATAGCGTTGATCCATGGGCCCAAACAGTTCTAATTTGTTTCATCAGTCCACAGAACACTTTTGTGGTTTGTCCACATGACTTTTGGCATACTGCAGTCACTCTTTGTAAAAATACACTATATTTAAACTGATCTGAGGTCTAATGTACATATACAGAGAAGCTCTACAGATCTCTAATATAAACATATGTGTATTTTATTCTTTAGTTGTGTATCGTATGTAGTTATCTTACTAATAAACACTCACCAAGGTGATATATCAAATAAGGATTTATTGTATGGAGTAGTTACAAATTATGCAAAGTAAAAAGCCAGTCAAGTATATTAGAGACAGCCTACAAATTATAACTATATACTTTAAGCATAATTAGTCCATTATGGTGTGTGTGTGTGGGGGGGGGTTAGTGGGTTGCCAGTTTGTGTGTTTGGGAATGGGGTTATGGTTAGTGTTTTTAAGTGTTTTGTATAGCCCATGTTAAAGCACAAAAAGGGTTCTTATAATATCTTTTTGACTATATATTGAGTGCCACAGGTTTCTTCTTCTTTTTGTTTATTTATAACATCTTTAACTTAATACCTGTAGAGCACCACTATTACCTCCTTTTTGACTAGTGCCCTATCTACTTGTTGTTCTATAAACATATGTGTATTTTACTCTTGTTCGTGTAAGTTATCTTATGGCATAAGATAACTTACACGGAACTAAAGAAGTAAAATACACATATGTTTATAGAACTAACAAGTAGATAGGGCACTAGTCAAAAAGGAGGTAATAGTGGTGCTCTACAGGTATTAAGTTAAAGATGTTATAAATAAACAAAAAAGAAAGAAGAAACCTGTGGCACTCAATATATAGTCAAAAAGATATATATAAGAACCCTTTATTGTGCTTTAACATGGGCTATACAATATAAAAACACTTAAAAACACATAACCCCATTCCCAAACACACAAAACTGGCAACCCACTAACCCCCCCCCACACACACACACACCATAATGGACTAATTATGCTTAAAGTATATAGTTATAATTTGTAGGCTGTCTCTAATATACTTGACTGGCTTTTTACTTTGCATAATTTGTAACTACTCCATACAATAAATCCTTATTTGATATATCACCTTGGTGAGTGTTATTATTAACCATAAGATAACTTACACGGAACTAAAGAAGTAAAATACACATATGTTTATAGAACTAACAAGTAGATAGGGCACTAGTCAAAAAGGAGGTAATAGTGGTGCTCTACAGGTATTAAGTTAAAGATGTTATAAATAAACAAAAAAGAAAGAAGAAACCTGTGGCACTCAATATATAGTCAAAAAGATATATATAAGAACCCTTTATTGTGCTTTAACATGGGCTATACAATATAAAAACACTTAAAAACACATAACCCCATTCCCAAACACACAAAACTGGCAACCCACTAACCCCCCCCCACACACACACACACCATAATGGACTAATTATGCTTAAAGTATATAGTTATAATTTGTAGGCTGTCTCTAATATACTTGACTGGCTTTTTACTTTGCATAATTTGTAACTACTCCATACAATAAATCCTTATTTGATATATCACCTTGGTGAGTGTTATTATTAAGCATAAGATAACTTACACCGAACTAAAGAAGTAAAATACACATATGTTTATATTAGAGATCTGTAGAGCTTCTCTGTATATGTACATTAGACCTCAGATCAGTTTAATAATAGTGTATTTTTACAAAGAGTTGACTGCAGTATGCCAAAAGTCATGTGGATAAACCACAAAAGTGTTCTGTGGACTGATGAAACAAAATTAGAACTGTTTGGGCCCATGGATCAACGCTATGTTTGGAGGAGGAAGAACAAGGCCTATGAAGAAAAGAACACCTTGCCTTCTGTGAAGCATGGCGGAGGGTCAATCATGCTTTGGGGCTGTTTTGCTTCTGCAGGTACAGGGAAGCTATAGCGTGTGCAAGGTACCATGAATTCTCTTCAGTACCAGGAGATATTGGAAAAAAATGTGATGCAGTCCATCACAAACCTGAGGCTTGGGAGACGTTGGAACTTTCAACAGGACAATGATCCCAAGAATACCTCCAATCCACTAGAGCATGGTTGCAGATTAAAGGCTGGAACATTTTGGAGTGGCCATCGCAGTCACCAGACTTAAATCTGATTGAGAACCTCTGGTGGGACTTAAAGAAAGCAGTTGCAGTGCGCAAGCCTAAGAATGTGACTGAACTGGAGGCTTTTGCCCATGAAGAATGGGCTAAGATACCCGTAGATCGCTGCAAGACACTTGTGTCAAGCTATGCTTCACGTTTAAAAGCTGTTATAACTGGAAAAGGATGTTGTACTAAGTACTAAGAATGAATGTCATTTGGGGGTTGAATAAAACTGATAATGATGTAGCACAGAAAAGACCGTTGTGGTTATTTCATTATAAATGTTATGTTATATTTGTCTGACTTACAAGTGTCTCTTTGATTTAATTGTAAACAAGATGACTGAAATGATCAAAATCAATGTCAAACTGGCCAAAACACTCAAATTTAATCCTGTGTCACATCCTAGTAGAAAGAAGACAAAAGGGCTGTAGAAATAGTCTGATTTTTAAAGAACATTACAACAAAAATGAAAATCCTGTAATCACCATTATATGAAAATGCTCTCTTAAAGAAGCATTAAACTGGAAAAAAGAATAAAAAATACTTTCTTTAATCTGTTATCTACAGGGAAGTAAGATTGACTACTTCTACCTTCCTTTTTGCAAAAAGACCAGCGCTGAATAGCCAAATTTTTCTTTTCATAACAGCCCTTACCATTGTTACAACAGATGTGCATAAACCGATAAATTGGGGGCTGTGAGGCAACTGGCGGTGCAAGTGCTTGTGGGTAGTTTAACCTATTTGGTGCTGCCTTCTTGTGATTTATAGATTAAAGGCAGGAAGTATTTAAAAATCTGATTTTGACACGTTAGTGTCCCTTTACTAGCAGGCTCACATAGCTAGGAGTGGTCACTCTTCTTTAGTAAGTACTCACTAAATAATTGTTTCTGCAGCTAATTTACTTGCTGAATTATTGAGGATATTTAACTAAATGTGGAGACCATTTTCTCTATGCTTGGCTCATAGGGGGAGAGTTTATGTAGGGATGAATGACTTTTATTACCCAGAAAGTAATTCTATAAAATAGCAGTCTTGTATGTACCTGTTTTTCAGCTTGGTGTTGGTGTGGTTTCCTGTTTTGCCACCATGCCGGAACACAGTGATGCCAGTGTGACTCCTGAAGAGAGGATGCGAACTCTTGTACAGAAGGGCACATCTGTAGAAGTGAATGATGATATTCCTCCTAAGCGGTACTACAGGTCTGGAGTGGAAATGATTCGCATGGCAAATGTGTATGCCGGGGAGGGTAACACAGAGAATGCTTTTATCCTGTACAACAAGTATATCACGTAAGTTTATCATTTTGTTTTTAGTTTACCATATTGGAACACTTTAAATTTCAGCACAACTACATCACTTTTAAGAAACCAAAGGTATTGGTATTTTTCATTCCAATTACCATAATCTGCCCATCCAGCAATTCCAAAGTACTGACTTCCAGTTTGCAGCCCCCTAATAGTGTTATGACCCATCCAACAGCCAATCAGTAGATATTACTTTCAGGAACATTCCAAGAAAGTTTGCAGCCTGGGTAGATGAAGGACTGTTACAGAACCTGAAGTTGCAGTTCACTACTGACCACAGCAAAGCAAAACAAAGTGTATGAAATCAATTGATTTTTTAAAAATAAAGGAGAATATGTAGGTGCGTATAATATAAAGTATTTAAATACTGGCTTTTCCACTGAACATCCCCTTTAACACTGAGTAAAAATAATGTTTAACTTTCGGAGTCAGACAAGCTTAGGACCCTTCTGCTTTTTATTGGGTAGCAAGTCCTGTAGAAATCAGTTGAAAACCTTTTAAAAAATATACATACACATTCCAATCTTCTTTCAACCTATTGTGACAGAAGTGGTAAAGTAGTAGCAGAGCTCATCCAATCAGATTCTCAGACTCAGTAGCCAGTCAGACATACACCTTTATTAGACAGTGCTCTTACTTTAGCTTTCTGATCATTTTGAAAATGTTCCCCTAGATTGGCAATGTATATTTAATTGGGGCCATTAAACCAGAGCTGCTCTGAGTAGATCTCCCTAATGGAGTTTCACCGTCAGGGGCACTTCTAGGGTTTTGCTGCCTGACCAAAACTTTTTAATTCCGCCCTTGATTATTTCCAGGCCACCTCGTTGAAGTGGTCATGGCTTTGTCAATGGGCAAGGCTTTAATTTAACGCTTTTGAACTTCCTATCACATAGGTATTTAAACAGTTCCTCAGACAGTCAATTAGCAATAATGTAAATTACTAGAAACCGATATCACATCACTTTCTCAAACAGCTTGTGTTGCCACTACCATATTGTTCCTTTCAGGTTTTTGTTGCTCAAATCAATATTAAAGGGACTGTCCACCCCTCTCTCTAGAAAAATCTGTATATTGTAGATTACCCGCCAAAAGCAGGAGATTGTTTTATAGAAAATGTTTAAATTGGCTCCCAACCAGAGTTATTATACTAACAAGCTCTTCTATCCTCCGCCGCTTCTGGTTTCCTCACTCAGTCTCCACTGCGGCTGCTGTGTTCTTTTTCTGGTTCTGAGCAGCCGCAGTGGAGACTGCTCCAGGAATGGCAGTCAGTGATTGGCTGTGACGTCACTGTCATGGCCGGCACTGACTGCCTTACCCGGATATGCAGAGCCGCGGTGGAGGATCGAGGAGGAGCATGTAAGTATAATAACTCTGTCTGGGCGCCGATTTAAACATATTTTCTATAAAACGATCTCCTGCTTTTGGGGGGTAATCTACAATACATAGATTTTTATATCACCAATATATTAAATAAGATAGGGAGACAATAAAGGCTTTGAAACTCCCCTTTCAGCAATATGTCCTTATTTGCATAGATTTTTATAGAGGGGGATGGACATTCCCTTTAAGACTTATTTTATAGCCTGTGCTATACATGTTGGATCAACTGTTACAATATATTAGAAATGCCATACTTTCTGTAGTATAAAAGATTTTAGCCAAAAGATGTGCAAGTCTGCCACCACGTCATGGTAGACTCTTTCAGCAGGGCCCTAACTAACCTAACTAGTCTAACCTAGCCTAACAAACTAACCAAAACTAACCTAATCATATATAATGATTTTAACAACATCATAGTGGATATGATAACAAAGTAGCAAAGTGGATAATGGTTTAAATCAACAAATTTTTCAAAAGAATATGTAGAATAACTAGGTATTTTGCTTAGAAACAAAGAATTTAATATATAATCAGGGTTATTTAAAGGGGAACTGTGGTCCAAAAAAAACTTTAGGTAAATTGATAGGAATTGCTCCCCTGAGAATTTTTGCAATTTATTTCCATTGTTTATTTTGCATAGATTTGAAGATATTTACATTTTTGTGTGTGATATGGCAGCAGCATCATCAGGTCCCCTGCACTTACTGCTTCCTGCTCTGAAACTGTCAGTCAATCTGTCCTGTGTATCCTCCTCCCCTTTGCAGCCCCCCTGGTCCCTCTCACTCATGGACCCCATGGTCTCTCCAGTTGCAGGCCCCCCATGGCCCATTATCTTACAGCCCCATGTGGGCCCGCCCACTCGCGGGTGCCGTGGGTTACTCAGACCCCCCCCCTAAAGAAAACTCTTTGGAATCAGCCTTCTCAGGCAGAGTGAGAGCTCTGCCTGAAAAGGCTGTTTTAACACAGTGAAAGAGAAGGGCTGTAGATTCCCTTACCTTCTCTGTCAGGACTTCATACAGCAGAGAGGAGGAGGGACTTCCTGTCTCCCTCACACACTGAGGGAGTCTGAGGCTGTGCTCGCGGTGGGTACTGTGCAGAAAAGCCTCAGGAATGTCACAAGTCAGCCTCCCACCCATTAAATTTCTGGTCAGTCATTCAGAAAATAGTAGGAAACTGGCCTTTCATTTAAACTTAACTTGTTTCGAGACCACAGTTCCCCTTTAATAAAAGTTCTGATCGTTTAAAATGGGGCTAATTTTGCCCCAACCAATCAGATCTTATTTAACATTTGAAAGCTAACATCTGATTGGTTGGGGCAAAATTAGTCCCATTTAAATGTAGAACATTTATTGAATCTCCCTGGATATTTTTTTATTGAACTGCCTTTTAAAGGATAAGTGCACTGTAAAATCAATTATGCTTATTTGGCAGCAGCAGCTTTAAAAATACCGTTGCCATTATATATATATAATATAATTTTTTTTTTTTTTTACCTATGCCCCTCCAGAGCCTACCTTTTGTGCTTTGTTGCTGACACCTTGTTACTGGTTTGCTGAATGTTAAGAGGACCCAGTGAGTGAACACCTTACAAACAACTGGCTAATAGCCACAGAAGGAGTGCCTAGGCCCAAAAAATAAAATTGCTGTATTTTGCTGAATGTTAAGCTCCACCGCTCTGAGATTTCCTCAGCTTTCTCCTGCTTGAGCCTCAAACGATAATGCCTGTGAGTTCCGTGCACTCTCCTGCTTGAGCCTCAACCAGTAATGCCTGTGAGTTCTGTGCATGTGCACGGAAATTACAGGCATTATCGTTTGAGGCTCAAGCAGGATAAAGCGGAGGAAATCTCAGAGGGGCGGAGCTTAAAGGGCATGTCCACCCCCAAAACTATAATCCCCCCACTACTGGCCCCATCAGTAGTGTAGCTTAATCCTTACCTCACATCCAGCTCCATCTGGTTCTCCTGTAGTCCCCCCCAAAGTCCAAAACTGCCCGCCAGGAGGATAGCGAGTCCATATAGGACTCTGCCTCCTACCTGGCCTCCGGGAGAAGTTTGGCAGCGTACTGCAGGCCCTTCTCCCCCTCCCTCTTAGGATTCCCTCCCCCTAGTGTAAATCCCTTTTGCTATATCAATCCCCCTGTCCCCCCAGCCCCAACCGCTATGTTTATTTTATTAGAAAGTTCCCCAAACTTTACTTACCTCCCCTCTTTCCTCCGCCACACTGAATGACCGGCAGCCGTGTCCGTGATTGGCTGCCGCTCAGCCAATCACAGACGCGACTGCCGGTCCCGCCCCTCTGCTTGCATTTTCCCCCAAGCAGAGGGCCAGCACTTTCTAATAAAATAAATGTAGCGGTTGGGGCTGGGGGGACAGGGGGATTGATATAACAAAAATTCATTTCAAGGGTGGACATACCCGTTAACATTCAGCAAACCAGTAACAAGATGTCAGCAACAGTGCACTACAGGATGGCAACAGTGCACTTATCCTTTAAGATGAAAGGGTAACTAAAGCCTCAGATCTCAATCAAAAGCATTAATCTGTGTCTCCTCATTTTGATATGGGTGCTGGAAAATGTACCTTTCTAATATGGGGTTTGTGTTATTCTTTCCCAGCAATCCAATATTACATAGTGTGTTCACTGACCACTGAATTCTTTGTACATGTCGAAAACTAAACTACTGCAGAAACTTGTAGGTCATGCCTGCTAGTAATCTCTAGTTTAGCCAATCCTGTTATAGTCCATTTTAGACTGGGGATCATGTAACTGAAGAAAGGTGGGCCAGACAGTGCACATACACAGTGTTATATAATTCAACCCTTCAGGGTATTTCATTTAATTTACAGTTTATTGGTATTCTTGGGGGGGGATGCTTTCAGACTATGGATGGAATATAAAAAATTCAGTTTAGTTCTCCTTTAAATTTATATCATTCTGAGAATCTAATGGAGGTAAAAACAGCAAGCAGGTAGACATAATTGGGCAATATTTCGGACCAATCAGCTGATCGCAGCATTTGACAGTCGAAATAGCATCTCATGTGTATGTGGTTTAAGTGCCAAAGAGTGTTGGCTCCCAACTCCCTTAGATACATAGAATGTTATTAAAGGGCACTAAAACATAAATCTCACTCTCAAAGCAATATTCTGGGATGAAAAGACAGGCACCCAGCAACAGCAAGGCCCAGGCCACCCAGCAAATCCCAACACCCCACCCCCAAATGCTCCCGAAAACTCACACACAGAAAATACACTTTTTTTGTAACACAAAAAACTCACTGTCACAGTAGGAGGCAAAGGGAAAGGCAACAGATGCTGAGAAGATTCACCACTTTGCTACAGCTGCTCACCCTGCTCTCTCTGTAATATCCGCACTGCCACTGTACCACACCAGCCCCTCCCTCCTTCACTCTCTATTGGTTGCTGCTTCTGGACTGTTAATCACCTGCTGACACAAGAGAGGAGCCTCAGAGGACCAATAGGCAGCAAGGAATGAATAGTGTTGTTGCTCTGGGAGTGTTTTGATTGGTTCCACTCTTCCTTCCTTGACTAGGGGCTGTATGTTATGCTGAGCATTGAGCAGCAGCGTGTGTCCTGACTCTGACTTGCTGCAGAAGCAGAGTAAAGTGGCTTCAAGGTACCGTGTATATTGGAGTCATGCAGGCGGCGCTCACACTTCACGTGGCTGTGTGCACGTTTCTCGGTCCTGTGCACGCATCTTGCACCGGTCAAGAGGAATTTTTTTATCCACCACTGCCTGTCTGTTGCCTAATTCAAATGTCTCACTGGTAGATGGGGTAGATGGGGCCGTGTTCACCATGGCTGGGGCTATGGGTAAATCACAGAAGGTAAAGCCACTGATGATACTATTTAACATCAGTAATTATCTAGTGTTAAATAGTAATGCAACTGATGTTAAATAGCTTGTGGCGGCAGCACAATTATTTCTTACGATACTCATGCTAAAGTCATGCTAACCAAACAATAGTTAGTGTGACTTTAACCTGTGCCTGCACCAATAGGAAGAGGTACCGAGTTTCACAATCCCAAACTGTTTGCATAATGTACCAGGGATTAGCATTTGAGAGAGAATTAGCACATAGCTGTAGCAGAAATGTCTTCATGACATACACTATGTAAGAATAAATAATAATGACTCTCACGGTTAAAATTATTTTAATTTTGGAAGACTTTTTTACAAAACAGGTTACAGGATTTAAACAAACGCCTGTAGTTTCCATGTATTGTAATGCTTGGGTCACTTCAGAGCGATAGCAGCTCTAGGTACATTGCCCCAATATCACTTTCCATTTTTTATTTTATGAATTAATACCTTTTACTAACGAGTAAAAAAGATATGATATAATAAACAATAACTAAAATATATAACTTTGCTGGCTTTTATTACAGGCTTTTTATAGAGAAGCTTCCCAAACATCGGGATTACAAAACAGCCAGTGTGCCTGAGAAGAAGGAGACCTTGAAGGTGAGAGAACATACAAGGTTATTCTTGGGACATGCCTGAGCGTGTGGTATGAACGTCCATTTCAGCCAATAATCAGTTGGGCGTTGCTTGTCAACAAATGATGCAAACACATACACACATGCATTCGCTGCACTGTTGTTGGGCCTTATCCTTACTATTGTACATGTGTGTTAGTCAGTGGTACACTGCTATTGACCGGTAGATTGGGCTGAAATATTGTCGTGGCAAAAGTACCCATGGCCGACATTTTCTTGCGACCGATCTTGTGGCCTATAGAAAATACCTCCTCCAACCAAAATATCGGTTGGTCTAAAATTGTTTGGTCAGCCCGAAATATCTAGCCCATGTGTACATAGCCTTACCTGTAGTGCATGGATGGTTAGGCAACAGAAAACTATGTATGGACAATTCACTTTGTTATTGCAGGATCTACTGATTAGTCTCTCTTTTAGAAACTGAAGGAAGTTGCATTTCCCAAGGCAGAGGAGCTGAAGATGGAGCTTTACAAGAGATACAAAAAAGAGTATGATGAGTACTCGGAAAAAAAGGTAAAGTGAGTGTCTTCTATTAGGGTAATTATGTGTGTTTGTAAAAAAGGGTTTGTGGTGTTTGATTAGCTTGTTAAATAATTCTTCCTCCATGTCTAAGAAATTCTTAATTCGTAATGTAGGTTTAGTAATAACTGGCTGCTTTATGTTCTGTAGAGAAAGCAAGAGGAAGCGTGTGCCCGCCAACTAGCTCTTCAACACCAACTTGAAGCTGAACAGCAACGTGTGGCTCTCATGAGGCAGCAACAAGAGCAGCAGGAACAGTTCCAGGCCTTTGAGGAAATGATCCGCAGGAAAGAGTTGGAATCTGAAAGACTTAGAGTCCTGCAGCAATTCTCAAAAGATGGGTCTGGTCCACAGCCACCTGGAGGGCCTCTAATTCCTGGAATGATTGAGCCTCCTGTACCATCGCAGCTTCCATCGTATGAAAGCGTACAGCCACACCCACCAGCAGTAGACAGGTCTTTGAAACCATCCACATTTGGCTCTCAAGAAACGGGTGAGTAGAGATAACTGATTGGCTATTCAGAAGGGCAAATGACCAAAGGGGATATGTATTGAATGATACTGGTTGTACATTCCCAATATAATAGATAACTATAAAGCTACATTCAGATTTTTTTATTTGCAGTAGTACAAGTATAGATTAGATTAAAGGGCATGTCCACCCCTTGTTGCCACTTTCTATGTAATGTAGTTATTGCTCCCCCAGCCCTAACCGCCATTATAGATTTTTTAAAAAGTGCCCCAATTTTACTTACCTTACATCTCTCCTCCACTGCACTCTCCCAGCCCTCTGCTTGCACAGAACTGCAAGCAGGGGGCGGGACTGGCAGCTGCATCTCTGATTGGTTGAGAGGCAGTCAATCAGGGACGCGGCTGCTGGCTGCTCAGAACGCCGGGGGAGAGTGGTGAGGTAAGTAACTATCCGGGGACTCTCTCTAAATTCTATTATAGCGGTTGGGGTTGGGGGACCTATACCTACATTATGACCAAGGGGTGACCAAGGGGTTTAGAGCTAGGGGGAGGGACAGCAAAATGAGAGGGAGGGGGGGGGAGGACTCTCCTGCGCCTTCTTACAGTTACTGCAGAGCTGTCCAGCATTATCTTATTTGTTGGGGTGGCATACCCTCCATCATTACCCCTTTAACAGTTACACTTCTAACCACATCATGGTGCAGAGATGAAATTGGAGGATAATGAAGTGACCAGATCGTAGCACCATGTGTAGCAATGCATTTCTCAAAAATCATCTATTTAAAGGGGTATGTTGGAGGGTATGTTCCTGCTTTTCACAATAATATTTGTGAAAAACAGGAAAGTTAGATCAGTGTAAGCAGATACAATGACAGTACAAATGCAGAAAAGAACGAGAATGACCTATTTAGAGCTTTGAGGCACAAAGAAAAGCAGTAAGAAAATATTTACGCCCCACTTGTTCCTCACACTTAGGTGTTTCCGGTGATGGGCTCCGCCATGTAACTGTCCCAAGGGACGTGTGCTTTAAGTTCTTGAGCCTGGCAGAAAACAACACACAGAGAGGGGTGGAGACCTGCGGAATCCTCTGTGGGAAACTGGTAAGAACCTGCAAAGATTGTCACTATCTGTCATTTTATGCTCAATGTTCCAAAATACCGGGAGTGTTTTCTTTGCGCCACTCCCACCTTATTTGTAAATAACTTTAGTTATAGAAATAGATACAATTATATGAAATATTCTCCAAAGCAGTTATGTGTTAACAAGTTATTCCCTGTACGGTAACCCTTTCTTACACCTCATCTTCAACGTCTCACCCAACCAGATGCAAAATGAATTCACAGTTACTCACGTCATTGTACCAAAACAGTCAGGGGGCCCTGATTACTGCAACACGGAGAGTGAAGAGGACCTGTTCCTGATCCAGGATCAACAAGGACTTATCACACTGGGTTGGATACACGTATGACATTTTCATGAAACTTTCAGTGCTTTTGTCTTTTACATCTCGCTTGAGGTTGATTTAAATATAAACGTCCATCTAGTCCAACCTTCATACCCCACTCTTCAACGCTACCTACCTGTTGATCAAGAGGAAGGCAAAAAAATACCCAGCTGAGAAGGGGGAAATGGGAAAAATTGGAAAGTATCCCTGGATCATCCAGAACTGCAGTATATGTATTAATACCAGTAATTCTCAATATTATACATCTTCCAACTTTTCAGTTTGTGTCCTGGTCTAAACCGGTGGTTGCAGCTTTATCTTTACATCTGTAGTGAATTACCGAACACGAGCTTTGGAGTGTTCATATAAGACATTCAGTCTACAAGCATTGGCATATTCCCCAGTGAAATTATCGTAGGTCAATCACAATAACATCCTGCTCACTTACAGTTGTGTGGCTACTGGCCTGTAGGAAGACAAGAGAGAAAGAGTAAGACGAAAAAGAGCACTGACTGGAAATGAGCAACCAAACAAAGGGAGATGTGGAACTGGGTAACAAAAAAAGAATAGATTAGATTGATAGATATATACATGAGACAAGGTATAGATATTTCTTAATGTGGTTTGTGAATACAATAATGCACTTAAAGGGCATGTCCACCCCCAAAACTATCATTTCCCCCACTACTGGCCCCACTGTGTAGTGCATAAAAATCCTTACCTACATCACAGAGGCAAAGTCCAGAAAACTTACTTACCTTCCCTCTCTCATCCAGCGTTCTGAACCGCCGGCAGCTGCGTCCATGATTGGCTGCCTCTCAGCCAATCATGCAAGCAGAGGGCCAGGCAGTAAGGCGGAGGAGAAAGGGAAGGTAAGTAAAGATCGGGGGACTTTCTAAACATAATAATGCGGTTGGGGCTGGGGGAGGAAGCCCTACAATATATGAAAATTTTAGAAAAGGGGTGGACATGCCCTTTAACGTTGAGGAAGAAAAACTCCATATTTGCTGTGTGAACTTACACAGAACAAAGGCGGATCCTTGCAGTGCGGGTGGAATCCTTTCTGTCTACAGTCACCAACTTCTTTCATGCCGTAGTTGTTAATTTGAAGAATCCAGTTCTGTAGGAAACATATTACATTCTGTCAGGCAGGGAGAATTTTGGTGACATTAGGTAATTTTCTGCCACATAAGCAAATTTGGTTGGTTAAACTCCAGTCTTCTAATGCTAAAAGTAAACAGAATTTATCATTTAGGTGCCCTGAAGAGAAGTTTTTGGAGATATAAACCCTTTAAAGGGTATGTCCAAAAAGTTTGGTTTCTATCTGATTTACTGAAAAACGGAGGTAAATGCACTCTCTCTTACCTCCCGTTTTAAGTAAATCTTACAGGAGAGGATGAGACACTAACGACATTGACGACTCGGCATCTTCAGTCCTTTGCATGTGCGTGCATGCGACCACAGTGCGAAGGAGTGAGGACGCATCGGAGACGTCAGTGAAGTCCGCACTGGAGCGGGTCAGTGGGTAAGTGTCTCCTCCTCTCCTGTAAGATTTACTAAAAACAGGAGGTAAGAGTGCATTTACCTCCTGTTCTTCCATAAATCGATAGAAACAACTGGATCCACTGTATAATTGCGTGTCCGATCTATGTGGTCCATTTTTTACCTGCATGCGTGCACCACTTTTGGTCGTGTGTGTCAGAATCGCACTGGAAACACTGACACGTGGACAACACAGTTAAGCCACACTACCCCATTTTGTGATCAGTTTGTGCTATGTGATCCGCAATGACATTTTATTTAGAAGTAAATCGTGGGAAGTGGGGTCCCACTGTGCGCTGCAATCCGTTACACATACTATCGCCATTTTCAGTCTCACTTAATACAAGACTATGGAAGTGCGAAGAGACAAAAAAGAGACAGAAGAGGACCAAATCAATATATGACACATGATTTTCCTTCCACCCACAATCCTCTGTGCAAGCGCAATGCACTTAAAGGATACAAGCACATGGCAAAAGCCCACAGAACCTACACCCTTTTTTGGGTGTTGTAGTGTGGCCTTACCCTAAATAACGCCAATGGGAGCTGCCACATGCACATTTGTAGCTCAAAATGGTCGGTCATGGGAGTATGGCAGTCACAAATGATCTCCCATACATTTATTAGTGTGTACCCACCTTTAGCCACAGGGTGATTCCTATGGCCATTGCTATCAGCAACTAGAATGGTCATTTGGACATAAAATTACCATCCGCTGTTACTGGGCTCCCACAGTCAGAAGAACAGCATGATAATGATTATGGTAAGGTGTATCATGACTGATCCCCATACACAGCACAGCGCGAATTGATCATGTGAATTTGTTCGTGAATTGACGCATATTGCTGACAATTCTAGTGGACTCAGCAGATTAATTTTGACAAACCAAACATGTGTAGCTTTATGGTTAACAGATCTTGGATACTTCCTGTATTAACCTGGCGCCCTTTCTGTTGTTAAACCAGTTCTCAGCCCAGTTTTCATTCTATGTAACTGGACTTACTAACCACAGTTTTCTATAATAGGTAACAGAAATGTTTAACACATACTCCTGGAATTTAGGTGAACAGACAATGGCAATCGATTCTGGAAGCATATCTGGTAAGGCAATGTGTGTGAAGGTCCACACTGGAGAGGAAGGCAGTTTGGGTTGGGTGGGTCTGCAAAGGAAAAATAAAAAAAGAATCAAAAGCCATAGTTCATTCTCTTAGAATATTGCTAGGTTCAGCACAATAGCACTTTAAGCAGTTACTTAAGCTTGATGCTGCAATTAAAGGGTCACTATACTCACTGAAACAACTTTACATTATCTGAAATTACAACTTAAAGGGCATGTCCACCCTTGTCCCATGTCCCCCAGCCCCAACCGCATATTTTTTTTTTCAAAAAGCTCCCCAAACTCTTACTTACCTCTCCACTTTCCTCCGCTGCACTGAATGACCGGCAGCCGCGTCCGTGATTGGCTGCCGCTCAGCCAATCACAGACGCGACTGCCGGTCCCGCCCCTCTGCTTGCATTTCGCAAGCAGAGGGCCGGCAGTGCGGCGGAGGAACGAGGGGAGGTAAGGAAGAGTTGGGGGGGCTTTCTGAAAAAAAAAATTATGCGGTTGGGGCTGGGGGACATGGGGGAACAGCATATTAAAAATTAGTTTTACAGGTGGACCTACCTTTAAGACAAGTAAAATGGTGGTACTACATACTTGCTTTGCGATTAAATTTTATAATGTTTATGTGAGTGCTCCTAATTGCCCCCACCCTCCTTACTCACTGCCTTCTTGTAGTGTCTGCGACACTTATAAGTTCTGCACAGCTCACCATAGACCCTGCTTGCTTACACACTCCCTCCCTCCCTTCTTTTCTCTGCGGATTCTCTTAATTGTTGCAGAAAGTGTGCTGGCAGCAGCTAACATCCTAGTAAGAGGTCATTAATGGGTCACATATTACAATTTCTGTTCTGGAGTGACAGTCTTTCCCTGTAAATGCTGTGATTAAAATGATGATTTCTCAGGATCTACAGCCCAGATTTAAAATCTGAACAAAAAGTTGAAGCAGTGGGATCTTGCTGTATCTAATAGGTTTAATTTTTGAAAATTCGATTTTTTAAAGTATAGATACCCTTTAAGTATATAAATGTATGAGAACTGAACCAAATTCCTACTCCAGTAACCCTATACAAGAGAGGGAGTAAGTAAAGACAACCAGAACTACAGTATATGTATTCATACCAGTAATTCAATATTATATAGCATCCCCGTACCAACCAGAAACTACAGTATATGTATTCATACCAGTAATTCTCAAATTATATAGCATCCCCGTACCAACCAGAACTACAGTATATGTATTCATACCAGTAATTCTCAATATTATATAGCATCCCCGTACCAACCAGAACTACTATAGTATTCATACCAGTAATTCTCAATATTATATAGCATCCCCGTACCAACCAGAACTACAGTATATGTATTCATAACAGTAATTTTCAATTTATATAGCATCCCCGTACCAACCAGAACTACAGGATATGATTCATACCAGTAATTCTCAATATTATATAGCATCCCCGTACCAACCAGAACACAGGATATGTATTCATACCAGTAATTCTCAATATTATATAGCATCCCCGCACAACCAGAACTACAGTATATGATTTAATACCAGTAATCTCAATATTAGTAGCATCCCCTGTACCAACAGAACTAGAGTATATGTATTAATACCAGTATTCTCAATATTAATAGTACCCTGTACAACCAGAACTACAGTATATGCATTAACCAGTAATTCTCATATTTTTCAGTTTTAGAAACGTATCCAGGCCTTTTTTAAAGCTATTTAATGAACTTGCTATTACCACATCTGCTGGAAGACAGTTCCACGGTTCTCACTGTAAAGAAACCTTTCCTAACCTGAAGATGAAACTTCTTTTCTTCTAATCTTAAAGAATGTACAAGAGTCCTCTGATATGACATATTAGTGAACAATGCACCAAAGAGTATATATATATATTAATGGGAATGGGCCCTAAAATAAAGTGATCATATCCCTGCGCAATTGACAAGCAAAAAATCCCACATTAATACAATATCCATTTTCCTGTATATCCATTAGGGTTGTGGCTTTTCCCCTCTCATGCTAATGTGTGATAAAATATATCTTTTATCGTTTATTTGCGTATACTTCTAATGTGATTGTGTTGGAAGTTTCCAGTTCTCCCTCAGCATAGCCTCTTCTGCATCTGATAATACTAATATTAAAATAGGTAGTTGTTACCAGCCTGGTAACTATAGACCTGTAAGTCCAACATCAGTGGTAGGGAAGGTGCTAGAAACTTTGATACAGGATCATATTCTGGACTTTGTCTTCAGAACTGATCTTATTGTAGTAGTCAGCATGGATTTATAATAGACTTGTCATAAAAATGTACTTGGTTTTTATGAAGAAGTGAGTAATCATTTAGATTTAGGCACAGCAGGGGATGTGGTTTACTTGGATTGTGCTAAAGCTTTTGATAGTGTGCCACATAGGTGACTAATGTATAAACTGAGGTCTATCGGCCTAGAAAAAAAACATTGTACATGGATAGAGAATAGGTTGTTGGGTCGAGAAATGGTCAATGGCTTACATCTATGTGACTAAAGTTCTCAGTGTAGTGCTTCAGGGCTCTGTACAGGGGCCACTTCTGCTTATAATGTTTATAAATTACTTAGGCTGAGGCCGCACAACACAATTGTGCACGTTGTTGCACTTTTGCAATGAGATTTCCCAATTTTGCGCAATGGTAACTCATGCGATTGAGCAAAAAAATGGTGATGGCATGCGTTACAAAAATGAAAACAGATGCGCAAAACGCAATGCATTTGAAATCTAAATTTAGACTTCCTGCAATTGACATCATATTGAAAGTCGCATGCGATATCGCAAAAAATACGCTAGTGTGGCCTAGCCCTTAGAAGTGGGTATTGAGAGCAAGATCTGCTAATGACATAAAACTATGCAGAAAATTCAAATGATGTGCAAGTGCTGCAAGCAGACCTAGATAGATTATCAAAATGGGCAGACGAATGACAGATGAGATTCAATGTTGATAAATGTAAGGTGATGCACACCATTAATGGCTCGTGGTAGGTAATCTCTGTTTAAAAAAGATTTGGGGGTTAATAGCAAACAGTGCTAGACAGCAATGGCTAGAGCTAGCAAGATATGGTCTTGTATAAAGAGAGGGAGAAAAATATAATGCTAACTCTTTACCAGGCACTGGTAAGGCCTCATCGAAATATGCGGTGCAGTTTTGGAATCCCTATAAAAATGGGACATCTTGGAAATAGAAGCAGTTCAGAGAAGGGCAACTAAAATAATAAAGGGAATGGAGGGGCTTGACTATGCAAGCAGATCAGACAAGTTGGGATGTTTACATTGGAGATGCGACATTTGTGTGATTGGCCATATAACAAACTCTCTGGTGCATTGTTCACTAATAGGTCATATCAGAGGACTCATGGACATCCTTAAGATTGGAAGAAAAGACATTTCATCTTCAGGTTAGGAAAGGTTTCTTTACAGTGAGAACTGTGAAAATGTGGAACTGTCTCCAGCAGTGTGGTAATGGCAAGTTCACTGAATAGCTTAAAAGTGGGATGGATAAGTTTCTTTAAAACTAAAAAATATTAAGAACTACTGATATTGATACATATACTGTAGTTCTGGTTGGTATGGGGATACTATATAATATGAGAATTACTGTATTTAATACATATACTGTAGTTCTGGTTGGTACGGGGATACTATATAATATTGAGAAATACTAGTATTACTATACTGTAGTTCTGGTTTGTACAGGGATACTATATAATATGAGAATACTGGTATTAATACATATACCAGTACTGTAGTTCTGGTTGGTACAGGGATACTATATAAAATTGAGAATTACTGGTATTAATACATATACTGTAGTTCTGGTTGGTACAGGGATACTATATAATATAGCATTACTGGTATTAATACATATACGTAGTTTGGTTGGTACAGGGATACTATATAATATTGAGTTTACTGGGATTAATACATACTGTAGTTCTGGTTGGTATGGGATACTATATAATATTGAGAATTACTGGTATAATACATATACTGTATGTTGTTGTGTACAGGGATACTATATAATATTGAGAATTACTAGTATTGATACATATACTGCAGTTCTGGTTGGTACGGGAATACTATATAATATTGAGATTAATGGTATTCCGGTAATACATATACTGTAGGTCTGGTTGGTACGGGGATAAATATAATTAAGAATTACTGGTATTAATACATATACTGTATTTCTGGTTGGTACAGGGATACTATATAATATTGAGAATTATGGTATTAATAAATATACTCTAGTTCTGGTTGGTACGGGGAGGATATATATAATGAGAATTACTGGTATTAATACATATAAGCAGTTCTGTGGTACGGGGATATAATATGTCCCCCAGTCTAGTGTGATCTGGGCAGATAGGGTATACTTAATTGCACAACCAATAGCTTTGTGATCCCGATATCATAGGGCAACAGTTATTGTACCAGAATGAGTTTCATCTGAAGCATTAGGGCATGTTAATCCAAATGTATACATGTTCCTTTGCCTGAGCTGTGTATAGGGCGAAAACTTAGAGTAACACCATCTTACACCCATACTTGGTTTAGCGAGTTCAGATTAGTCAAGGTTATACTGCTGAAAAATATCTCCCTGGACGCTGGTTGGCACGCGCTTACCAATCCTTTGGAAAAAAAATATTTTATCTGCATGAAATACTAATGGTTTTGATCAAATGTATTTTGACCGTAACTCTATAATACTGCCGGGTGGGCCTGGGGAAGATGTAAAACAAACACATGTTTAACCACCCCATTCAACCAAACCAAAAAAAAAATCATAAAAACCAAACCCCCCACTCAAAAAACACTCAGAAGCCCACCCCCCACTCACTACGCAACCAGAACACCAGCTCCCCACAAACCAGAACTGCAGTATATGTATTCATACCAGTAATTCTCATATATTATAGTCTCCCTGTACCAACCGAACTACAGTATATGTATTCATACCAGTATTTCTCAATATTATATAATCCCCTGACCAACCAGAACTACTATATTGTATTAATACCAGTAATTCTCAATATATATAGTACCCCGTACCAACCAGAACTACAGTATATGTATAATACCAGTAATTCAAAATATTATATAGCATCCCCGTACCAACCAA